>CM037868.1:5689600-6429600 GCA_021292105.1 Anadara kagoshimensis | reverse complement strand
GGTTGTGCTAGGGTTGCATAGTTAAAATTGGAATATCAAAAAAACTGGCAAGTTGGCAAATACTACGCACAATGCACTACATGTTGGTACAAAAACAATGTGGTTTTTCACTTTGGAAAGTGAAAATATATCTAATCATATCTCGAAGAACAGATTCAATTAAGTTGCAAAATGACAAAAAAATCCAATATTTTAAACAGTTATATCTTAGCGGAAACTTAGATACCCTTATTGTAGTTTGTTAGATTAAAGAATGTAAAAGCGACTTTATAAAACATATATAATAAAAAGCATTTCCTTTCAACAAGACACTGAGCCGAGGTCATTTTAAAGCAGTTTAAGTTGCAAACATGAAAAATTGGGGGTCAGTTTATGTGTTAAGTTAGATTATATAGAAAAGATTCAATTATCAATGAAACGTTTCCTTACATACAAACTTCATATTACAAAATACATTTCAGTAAAGAAAATATTAAGGGTTGCCTTTAGAAAGTTGCATATTATTCTAGCCCGGCATCTAGTTTTTCCAACTTAATCTGTTTAAATGTTTATGACTTCAGTTTATAATATTATTTTGAAATACCGAAGGTAACGTTATTTTTCTTGGCAACACAACAAATATACTACGTGTTAAAACTTGTTTTATTATGATATCGCCTTTTGATATGATAAGGGTTAGCTCTTCAAAGTTGCAACTTAAATTTCATAAAGGGGGTAGACCTGCGGTTAAGTTAGGGATAATCTTAAAAATCAAAATATCAGAGAAAATCTTGTTTTCTAAGCAGCAAGTATAGTACACTACGTTTTAGCTTATAACATTGACACATCTACTATGGATAGACAGATAACAATCCTAACCCCTAATACATCGTTTTTGCGACTTAATTTTAGTGATAGGGTCAAGCGAATAATGTTTGTGTTTTTTATGTAAAACAAAACAAATTCACAGCCTATTATATGTTTAAATATATATAGAATAACCTATATTTTGATATAGTTGACGTTGGAATATCGCCCTTGAAATTGAAATACTAGAGAGATAGAGAAAATTTAAAACTGTATTCAAAAGAGTAAGCCTAGATTATGCTAGAATACCTCTATTAAATGGTTAGATATCGCACTAAATTTAATATGTACAAAACAGTTTAAATTCATTACATTTCAGTGAGTAAAATATTGTAGAAATTTATATGTATAGACAGATTAAATGGCGTATAATGCTGCGAAGATTCGCAATGTCTGCGTACAAATAAAATGCGATCATCCCAAACTTCAATTATCAAAAAACTCTTTTATATTTTTACCAAAATTAATGATATAAAAACCTAACCAAAGGTCTCCATGTTTGCAACTTATTTTTGATTAAGTGTCAAAAATGCAACAATAGGGTTAGAAAACACAGACTTACATTGCGAGTTAGAAACCATTTTATGTACATATGACTGAATGAATTAAGAAATTAAAACATTTTTATGAAAATGTATTTATTCATGTATATAACCATCAAAAATCATTAACCTGACTTTGTCAGTTTTGCAACATAAATTAAGATTACGTTGTAAACATGATGAACTCAGTGGTTAGTATGTTTTATGTGTTTAATGGTAGTGATATAATCGTTTCTTTGATTTAATAAAAAATATATAACTGATCTCTATTAACTGTTACCTGAAAATTAATGAAATGTGTAAAATTTGGACATTCCCAATCTAACCCTATAGTCTTCAGTTATGCAACTTAAATAAGACTACAAATATGTTGCAAAAAATGATGTTTGCAGTGGTTAGAAACTTTTACTCTCCATTGCTGTTCCAACAATGACGAATGATGTTTGTACATTGACCAGGATATGTACATATATCTATTCAGTCAAAAAAGCAGTCATATAAAGTCGTAGGACAACAAATAATCACAAAATGATATTTATATAATGAGTATTCAAAATACATGTTAAAGGATACACTGAAGCCCTATATAAAATTTTCTAACCTTGCACTGGCAACAATATGCGCTTTATTAACCATTAAAAGCAGCTGGAAACACTTAAAAATAATCATATGTATCTGGAAACTCTTGACAGATTCGGAATTCGTTGAAAATCATAGTACGAAAATGCTATCAGATTTGCTCTATCTCTTCTAATAACGGAGATAGCGTATAACTTTTTTATTATTGGTAAATGAGTTATATATTATTAGTTTTCTGAAAATATGGAATAATTGACACAAGTTACACCCCTTTACACCGTTCATACCAATAATTTTATCTCAATAAATTTTAGCCACAGAAATATTCATTTTTGAAACTTAATGTAAGTTGCAAAATGAAGTGCATATGGTTAGCATGGTAACGATGATATGTAACAAATTACTTAATTGTTTTCTTGCTTTACACAATCGTTTTACTTCACCGAAGGTTAACCATGGTGTACCTCATAAAATGTTACATTTTCTTGCAATATTGGCTAACCCCGCATGCATCATTTTTACAACTTATTCTTGATTTCTTGTATTGATTATAGTTTTCTCCACAACACTTTAAATGACCTTTTTAAAACAATTTCTGGTTCAGTTTTTTGCCCTGATTCAAATAATATAAGTCTTGAAATGATTTGAGAAGAAAAAAGTTTAACTCTAAAATATCAGTAAGGGGTATACCTTATGAAATCGAATTTTTATTTTTCGTAAATTAAGCATTTAAACATATTTAAAATGACATTGAATAGTATATATAAAACCAATGTTAAAAAATACCAGAAAAAGGTTATACGTAAAAAAATCGAATTCTTCATTGAAAATCATAGTACGAAAATGCTATCAGATTTGCTCATCTCTTCTAATAACGGAGATAGCGTATAACTTTTTTATTATTGGTAAATGAGTAATTATATTATTAGTTTCTGAAAATATGGAATAATTGACACAAGTGACACCCTTTACAACCGTTCATACCAATTTTATCTCAATAAATTTTAGCCACAGAAATATTCATTTTTGAAACTTAATGTAAGTTGCAAAAATGAAGTGCATATGGTTAGCATGGTAACGATGATATGTAACAAATTACTTAATTGTTTCTTGCTTTACACAATCGTTTTACTTCACCGAAAAGGTTAACCATGGTGTACCTCATAAAAATGTTACATTTTCTTGCAATATTGGCTAACCCCGCATGCATCATTTTTACAACTTATTCTTGAATTTCTTGTATTGATTATAGTTTTCTCCACAACACTTTAAATGACCATTTTAAAACAATTTCTGGTTCAGTTTTTTGCCCTGATTCAATAATATAAGTCTTGAAATGATTTGAGGAGAAAAAAGTTCAACTCTAAAATATCAGTAAGGGGTATACCTTATGATAAATCGAATTTTTATGTAATAACGGAAATAGCGTATAACTTTTTTATTATTGGTAAATGAGTTATAATATTATTAGTTTCTGAAAATATGAATAATTGACACAAGTTACACCCCTTTACACCGTTCATACCAATAATTTTATCTCAATAAATTTTAGCCACAGAAATGTTCATTTTTGAAACTTAATGTAAGTTGCAAAAATGAAGTGCATATGGTTAGCATGGTAACGATGATATGTAACAAATTACTAATGTTTCTTGCTTTACACAATCGTTTTACTTCACCGAAAAGGTTAACCATGGTGTACCTCATAAAAATGTTACATTTTCTTGCAATATTGGCTAACCCCGCATGCATCATTTTTACAACTTATTCTTAACCTAACCCCAGACTAACCGCAGGTTATGCAACTTAATTAAAAGAGCAATTATTTATTTTTACTGAAGTATAAAACTTCCACGTGCTACCTGGATATATGTATTGGACATACCCCATCTCTACTGAAAAGTACAATTAGCTAAGTGTGAAAATGTGGTCGAAATAAACAACTGAAATCATGTACTGTTTCTGTAAAAATATCTCATGTAAAACATCACATATAACCTTAGCTTGTAATATTTGCAGAGCTAACACATAGTTGAATACAAATGTAAAACAGATTCTACTCTAATACTGATAGGTACAGAGATAGTGCACCGATGGTAGCGTGTTTTTGCCACTTAATACGTTCTAACCGCGGCTAACCACAGGCAGTGCAACCTAATTTTGAAGGAATTTTTTTCAATTTTATAATACAGTAAAACTTGATTATAATAGCCTAATTGAGGCTCAGGGGCACACACTACGTTAGAACTGAAAGTACAGGCATCCAGTTGTTGGAAAACTGGTCGAATTTGACACTGAAACGAGTGCGTTTTTTAAAAAAAATTAAATAACTTCAAAAATACTCGACTAAATTTAATGATATTTTCAGATTTTTGTCTCATTTAGTGATAGATATAACCAACAGAATATGAGCATAGGCAAAAAATGAGCCCTTCTTTAAAGCCTTCAGGTGGCAAACATGGATATTTAGGTTGCATACATGAAAATTAAACTGCAAACATGAATTTTTAAGTTGCAGAAACTGTTACATTAAGTTGCATACATGACAATTAAGTTGCAAAAATGACACATTAAGTTGCATAAACTATTAAGTTGCAAAAACATTAACCATAAGTTGCAAACATGACACATTAAGTTGCAAACATGGCAGATTAAGTTGCAATAATGACCGCGACGATAGCCCTAACCCTAACCCTAACCCTAACCCTAACCCTAACCCTAACCCTAACCCTAACCCTAACCCTAATTAGCGTCGCGAATGGCGGTTAGACCCCTTTTTGCAACTTAATAATTTTGGAGTAACCCTTATGAGGTTTAGTACGTTAGGGTTAGCGTAAATATATAAAAAAGTCGTGGTTCGTACTTAGAAGTATATTGTCCGTAAATTTTGTTAGGATATCTCAACTATTTCATCTAAACGTGGTATAACCGCGTATATTTTGGTCAGTAATGCAACATAATTTATCTTTGTTATTTGTTGAAGGGTTAGAGGCGGTTAAGGGGCGTTCAATCAGGGGTTAGATTCATAATACATAGTTCTAAGCGATTTTCTAACCCTCCCACGCGTTAAAAAGCTCAAAAACGGCTTCTGGAAAAAGGTCCTGTGTTGGTGTATATCCTCCAAAAAATGAGTTTGTCTCAGACCTGCCAATTGAAGTAAGAAAAATTTTGGCAACTTAGAAAAGTATTTTTTCCTTGCTTGATCTTAACCATATATACCTCAAAAGTTGCTAAATTTTGTCTATTATGAGCATGCAAAACGATTAAGGAATGCCTTTTATTTGATAAAGATATCGAAAATTTTGCTACCCCCTCCGTTATTTTTACATAAGCTGGAATAAGTTGCAAAAATGACAAAAATTCACAAAATCCGGAAAGTTTACATTTGAATATCTCAGGATTCCTTCAAGGTATCATTTCCATCTTTGATTAGATTATAGAATATGCATAATGCTTTCGGAAAAGCATCATAGTTTAAGCATTTTTCGTTGTAAAGACATCAACCCTAGCCTATGTTTTTCAGTTTAAGTTGCAAAAATGAAAAAAAGAGGGGGTCAGTCTAGGGTTGTGCTAGGGTTGCATAGTTAAAATTGGAATATCAAAAAAACTGGCAAGTTGGCAAATACTACGCACAATGCACTACATGTTGGTACAAAAACAAGTGGTTTTTCACTTTGGAAAGCGAAAATATATCTAATCATATCTCGAAGAACAGATTCAATTAAGTTGCAAAAATGACAAAAAAATCCAATATTTTAAACAGTTATATCTTAGCGGAAACATTAGATACCTTATTGTAGTTTGTTAGATTAAAGAATGTAAAAGCGACTTTATAAAACATATATAATAAAAAGCATTTCCTTTCAACAAGACACTGAGCCGAGGTCATTTTAAAGCAGTTTAAGTTGCAAACATGAAAAATTGGGGGTCAGTTTATGTGTTAAGTTAGATTATATAGAAAAGATTCAATTATCAATGAAACGTTTCCTTACATACAAACTTCATATTACACAATACATTTCAGTAAAGAAAATATTAAGGGTTTGCCTTTAGAAAGTTGCATATTATTCTAGCCCTGGCATCTAGTTTTCCAACTTAATCTGTTTAAATGTTTATGACTTAAGTTTATATATATTATTTTGAAATACCGAAGGTAACGTTATTTTTCTTGGCAACACAACAAATATACTACGTGTTAAAACTTGTTTTATTATGATATCGCCTTTTGATATGATAAGGGTTAGCTCTTCAAAGTTGCAACTTAAATTTCATAAAGGGGGTAGACCTGCGGTTAAGTTAGGGATAATCTTAAAAATCAAAATATCAGAGAAAATCTTGTTTTTCTAAGCAGCAAGTATAGTACACTACGTTTTAGCTTAATAACATTGACACATCTACTATGGATAGACAGATAAAATCCTAACCCTAATACATCGTTTTTGCGACTTAATTTTAGTGATAGGGTCAAGCGAAATAATGTTTGTGTTTTTTATGTAAAACAAAACAAATTCACAGCCTATTTATATGTTTAAATATATATAGAATAACCTATATTTTGATATAGTTGACGTTGGAATATCGCCCTTGAAATTGAAATACTAGAGAGATAGAGAAAATTTAAAACTGTATTCAAAAGAGTAAGCCTAGATTATGCTAGAATACCTCTATTAAATGGTTAGATATCGCACTAAATTTAATATGTACAAAACAGTTTAAATTCATTACATTTCAGTGAGTAAAATATTGTAGAAATTTATATGTATAGACAGATTAAATGGCGTATAATGCTGCGAAGATTCGCAATGTCTGCGTACAAATAAAATGCATATCATCCCAAACTTCAATTATGAAAAAACTCTTTTATATTTTTACCAAAATTAATGATATAAAAAACCTAACCACAAGGTCTCCATGTTTGCAACTTATTTTTGATTAAGTGTCAAAAATGGCAACAATAGGGTTAGAAAACACAGACTTACATTTGCGAGTTAGAAACCATTTTATGTACATATGGACTGAATGAATTAAGAAATTAAAACATTTTTATGGAAAATGTATTATTCATGTATATAACCATCAATAATCATTAACCCTGACTTTGTCAGTTTTGCAACATAAATTAAGATTACGTTGTAAACATGATGAACTCAGTGGTTAGATGTTTTATGTGTTTAATGGTAGTGATATAATCGTTTCTTTGATTTAAATTAAAAATATATAACTGATCTCTATTAACTGTTACCTGAAAATTAATGAAATGTGTAAAATTTGGACATTCCCAATATAACCCTATAGTCTTCAGTTATGCAACTTAAATAAGACTACAAATATGTTGCAAAAATGATGTTGCAGTGGTTAGAACTTTTACTCTCCATTGCTGTTTCCAACAATGACGAATGATGTTTGTACATTGACCAGGATATGTACATATATCTATTCAGTCAAAAAAGAAGTCATATAAGTCGTAGGACAACAAATAATCACAAAATGATATTTATATAATGAGTATTCAAAATACATGTTAAAGGATACACTGAAGCCCTATATAAAATTTTCTAACCTTGCACTGGCAACAATATGCGCTTTATTAACCATTAAAAGCAGCTGGAAACACTTAAAAAATAATCATATGTATCTGGAAACTCTTGACAGATTCGGAATCTTCGTTGAAAATCATAGTACGAAAATGCTATCAGATTTGCTCTATCTCTTCTAATAACGGAGATAGCGTATAACTTTTTTATTATTGGTAAATGAGTTATTATTTTATTAGTTTCTGAAAATATGGAATAATTGACACAAGTTACACCCCTTTACACCGTTCATACCAATAATTTTATCTCAATAAATTTTAGCCACAGAAATATTCATTTTTGAAACTTAATGTAAGTTGCAAAAATGAAGTGCATATGGTTAGCATGGTAACGATGATATGTAACAAATTACTTAATTGTTTCTTGCTTTACACAATCGTTTTACTTCACCGAAAAGGTTAACCATGGTGTACCTCATAAAAATGTTACATTTTCTTGCAATATTGGCTAACCCCGCATGCATCATTTTTACAACTTATTCTTGATTTCTTGTATTGATTATAGTTTTCTCCACAACACTTTAAATGACCTTTTTAAAACAATTTCTGGTTCAGTTTTTTGCCCTGATTCAAATAATATAAGTCTTGAAATGATTTGAGAAGAAAAAAGTTTAACACTAAAATATCAGTAAGGGGTATACCTTATGATAAATCGAATTTTTATTTTTCGTAAATTAAGCATTTAAACATATTTAAAATGACATTGAATAGTATATTATATAAAACCAATGTTAAAAAATACCAGAAAAAGGTTATACGTAAAAAATCGAATTCTTCATTGAAAATCATAGTACGAAAATGCTATCAGATTTGCTCTATCTCTTCTAATAACGGAGATAGCGTATAACTTTTTTATTATTGGTAAATGAGTTATTATATTATTAGTTTCTGAAAATATGGAAAAATTGACACAAGTGACACCCCTTTACACCGTTCATACCAATAATTTTATCTCAATAAATTTTAGCCACAGAAATATTCATTTTTGAAACTTAATGTAAGTTGCAAAAATGAAGTGCATATGGTTAGCATGGTAACGATGATATGTAACAAATTACTTAATTGTTTCTTGCTTTACACAATCGTTTTACTTCACCGAAAAGGTTAACCATGGTGTACCTCATAAAAATGTTACATTTTCTTGCAATATTGGCTAACCCCGCATGCATCATTTTTACAACTTATTCTTGAATTTCTTGTATTGATTATAGTTTTCTCCACAACACTTTAAATGACCATTTTAAAACAATTTCTGGTTCAGTTTTTTGCCCTGATTCAAATAATATAAGTCTTGAAATGATTTGAGGAGAAAAAAGTTCAACTCTAAAATATCAGTAAGGGGTATACCTTATGATAAATCGAATTTTGCATTAAATAACAAAAAGCGTATAACTTTTTTTATTATTGGTAAATGAGTTATTATATTATTAGTTTCTGAAAATATGGAATAATTGAAACAAGTTACACCCCTTTACACCGTTCATACCAATAATTTTATCTCAATAAAATTTAGCCACAGAAATATTCGTTTTTGAAACTTAATGTAAGTTGCAAAAATGAAGTGCATATGGTTAGCATGGTAACGATGATATGTAACAAATTACTTAATTGTTTCTTGCTTTACACAATCGTTTTACTTCACCGAAAAGGTTAACCATGGTGTACCTCATAAAAATGTTACATTTTCTTGCAATATTGGCTAACCCCGCATGCATCATTTTTACAACTTATTCTTAACCTAACCCCAGACTAACCGCAGGTTATGCAACTTAATTAAAAGAGCAATTATTTTATTGTTACTGAAGTATAAAACTTCCACGTGCTACCTGGATATATGTATTTGGACATACCCCATCTCTACTGAAAAGTACAATTAGCTAAGTGTAAAAATGTGGTCGAAATAAACAACTGAAATCATGTACTGTTTCTGTAAAATATCTCATGTAAAACATCACATATAACCTTAGCTTGTATATATTTGCAGAGCTAACACATAGTTGAATACAAATGTAAAACAGATTCTACTCTAATACTGATAGGTACAGAGATAGTGCACCGATGGTAGCGTGTTTTTGCCACTTAATACGTTCTAACCGCGGCTAACCACAGGCAGTGCAACCTAATTTTGAAGGAATTTTTTTCAATTTTATAATACAGTAAAACTTGATTATAATAGCCTAATTGAGGCTCAGGGGCACACTACGTTAGAACTGAAAAGTACAGGCATCCAGTTGTTGGAAAACTGGTCGAATTTGACAACTGAAAACGAGTGCGTTTTTTAAAAAAAATTAAATAACTTCAAAAATACTCGACTAAATTTAATGATATTTTCAGATTTTGTCTCATTTAGTGATAGATATATACCAACAGAATATGAGCATAGGCAAAAAATGAGCCCCTTCTTTAAAGCCTTCAGGTGGCAAACATGGATATTTAGGTTGCATACATGAAAATTAAACTGCAAACATGAATTTTTAAGTTGCAGAAACTGTTACATTAAGTTGCATACATGACAATTAAGTTGCAAAAATGACACATTAAGTTGCATAAACTATTAAGTTGCAAAAACATTAACCATAAGTTGCAAACATGACACATTAAGTTGCAAACATGGCAGATTAAGTTGCAATAATGACCGCGACGATAGCCCTAACCCTAACCCTAACCCTAACCCTAACCCTAACCCTAACCCTAACCCTAACCCTAACCCTAACCCTAACCCTAACCCTAACCCTAACCCTAACCCTAACCCCTAATTAGCGTTGTGTCTTGTTTGCAACTTAATTCGTCTTGTTTGCAACTTAATTCGTCTTGTTTGCAACTTAATTTGTCTTGTTTGCAACTTAATTATTTTTGCAACTTAATTGTTATGTTTGCAACTTAATTGTCATGTTTGCAACTTAATTAAATTCATTATTGCTACTTAATGTCTTGTTTGTAACTTAAATATTCATGTTTGCAACCTCGTAGACTTTGTACAGGGACAATTTTTAATCGGTATCGAGACTTTGTGTGTTTGTGTGTTTTGATTTGAAACTAAATATCTGTAAATTTCATGATATTTTCACTGATTATTTTTCAAAATATTTAATTCTTTTAAAAACAGACCTGTTTTCGAGTGTCATATTTGAATATTTTTTTAAGCTGTTATCAAACTATGTTTTTTAAATCTAGCTAATATATGTCCAGGAATTTTAGCAGCGCCAGTTAGTTTCAGGCTAGAAGATTGAGAACACCGGAGGGGTTACGTTTTAAAATAAGTTGTAAACATTTTTGTTGGCTGCGGTTAGAGAAAATTAAGTTGCTAAAAACGCTGCAATTTTACAACTATCTTTTTATCAATTTAAATTAGAAAGAAAATTGTTGTTTGATGCTGTTCTACTAAAAAAATGACCGGTAAAAACATAAAAAAATTCTCGATAACATGAATAAATCGTCTAAAATTCTCAAAAT
Source organism: Anadara kagoshimensis (assembly GCA_021292105.1). Lineage (NCBI taxonomy): Eukaryota > Metazoa > Mollusca > Bivalvia > Arcoida > Arcidae > Anadara > Anadara kagoshimensis. Next base: position 6,418,587 of record CM037868.1, on the reverse strand, counting down.
AAAATTTATTTTCTATCTTGATTTCAAAAGTCAAACTCATGCACTTGTTACATGGATATTATCATCTACTTTTTAGTCGAGATAGTACATGTCCCTTATTTTTTGTTAAAATACTTTATTTAATTATTGAAGCAAGCAAACATTAAAATAATTGTTTTTTCAATTAAGTTGCATGTTACACAATATGGTGTATGCATTTAGTTGATAAAAACTGTTTCTAAATAGCTTTATTCACTTTAAAGAATGTTATTTTAAGTAATTTTAAATGCTTAATTAAAAAATGTAAAATTCAATTTTTTTCCAAGGTATACCCCTTACTGATTTTTTTGAGTCGAGAATTTTTTCCCTCAAATCATTTCAAGATGAATATAATTTGAATGTAGGTAATAAACTGAACCAGAAATGATATAATAGTAATGCTTTGAAGTAGTATGGAAACATCTACAATAACAATAATTAAAATAGCATCAGTTGCAACAAGAGGCCCATGGGCCTTAACGCTCACCTGCGACCTTGACCTTTGAACCCATGAGCTTTATTCAAATATCAGAATGATAATTAGGCCAATATTCTAATATAATCCCTATACAAAAAGATTATAGTTTTTTTTAGATCAGTACTTGTTTGTATTTGTGACTTTGACATTTGAACCTATAACCTTCATTCATATATCAAAGTGACCATTGTGTTATTACCAACAATATTCTAATATACATGCCTATACAAAAAGTTAATTGTTTTCAAGATAATTAATCACTTATGTATTCATTTGCATCTGTAACCTTGAACTTTGACCCATGACCTTCATTCATATAACAATATGATCGTTAGGATAATACCTAAAGTATTCTAATAAACATGCCTATACAAAAAGTTTATATTTTTGCGATAAATAATCATTTCAGTACTTGTTCAAATCTGTGACCTTGACCTTTGAACTCATGACCTTTATTCATATATCAAAATGACCATTGGGCCATTACCTACACTATTCTAATATGCATGCCTATATAAAAAGTTTATAGTTTTCTAGATAATTAACGATTTTGGTGTTGTTTTGATACCGTGACCTTCAGCTTTGGACCCATGACCTTTTTCTATACATCAAAACGACCATTGCATCAATTCCAACAATATTCTAATATACATGTCTATATAAAAAGTTTGTTTGTTATATATAATTATAAAACTTTACATGCCATATTATTTGAAAGAGTAGAGTGAAATAATTACTAAGTATTTTAGGTCCTAATCAATATTTTTTTCACATTTTAAGACGGTCAATTCTGGAATGGTGGAGAAAACAAGAGTTCCTGGAAAAAAACCACCAACATTTCGGAAAGTTACTGCCCAACTGTCTCGCATTAGGTACTCTAGCGAGTGATTTTAAACAAAGGTGCTGTGATTAGCATAAATGCACTTTATATTGAATGGCATAATGAATTCGATAGCAAGAACAGCCCCCCTAAAGGAAATTTGATAATTTTTATTTTATGTAATTACATGTTTTTTTGGTCATTTCTTTCTTTCTTTTAAAATGATTGTCCAAATACAGCAAGTAAAACTGTTGGTTGCCAGTTATCACTAAAGAGAAAGGAGTATAGGTCTCATTATGTCCAAAACAGATATATTGGTAAAAGCATTTCGTAAAAACAATAACATATGGGTGACCATGGCCATTGTAATTTTGTCTTCCAAACAGGAATGCGTCTTGCATGTTCATACTCAATTTAACATTTTTGATGACAATTATCTTGTTTGCATTTAGCATAATCAATTAATCGAATTTGACTTGATGATTACCTTTTATCTGCAGTTAAGCAATTGGTTGAAACAGGATCATGTGCAAAGTATTTTATTTTTATCTTTTATCTAATATAAATATGTCAACCTTGACAATGCTAGCTATTTTTTCTCTTTTGCAGGTTCACAGACAGAAATCCTCACAAGAGACATTGGTGTTACATGCAATCTGTTACCAGCACCCAAACTGACACGATTAGGTTTAAATGAGCCCAGAGATAGTGATGAAGATGGTGTAGTCGATGATTTGTCATGCACAATCTCCAATGAACATCAAAATGACAAAGACAGGTCGTTTGAAATGATAGACAACACGCTGACTGATGAAATTGATGATTCAGTTTCAAGCGTTAATGATAGGTAATAATAATTTGTCCCTTTTTTCTACTAAATAAACTATCTTCTGTGAAATTTAACTCTTTTTATGCAATCTTCTATAGTAGGTAAATGCAACAGATGAAGACACTTAACGGAGTTGAGTAATGATGTTAATGTCTCTATCAAGAATATTTCACTTGAATTCAGATGTCTCCACCTATAAGCCAGTTGCAGAAATTTTGCTTGTGCGTTGTGCTGATGACATTATACAACAGGCTTATTTATCGTGCCACACCTGCTGTGACATAGGACCTTGTTCATTTCAAATTCCCATCCAAAAGAACTGGCTTTTATTTCTTATGCTGAAAGAAAATTACTACCCACTTTCAAGTTTTGTGTCAGACCCGGTCGAGATTCGAATCCACAACTTGCCATCTATGGAGTGAGCACTCTACCAACTGAGCTACTGTACTGGTTAGAGAATATAATGGAGCTTTTAAATAAGCATAATTTGCCAGTCATCATTTATAAATTCATTTATTCATTGCATTACCACACTTATTACAATTAAATATTTGCAGTGGCATGATTGATTTTAGAAAGTAAAATTTCTTAAATTGTGAATGTTACCTATTGCACATGTTTATAATGTTCTGTTGTTTCTTCTAGTAAATTACATGTATATATTTTTTTTAAATTGTAGTGAAGAAAATAAAAGCAAGTTCATAGTGTACCAGTCTCATTTACTGCAACTTTTTAACAGCTGCCCAAGATGTGCCAACACCACATCTGGAACCATTTAACATGTACAGGGGTCAATGGTGTGTATAGGACAAGAGTGTGTGCAGTGTAAATTTCACCGTGTGTGGTATAGTCAGCCAATGGCTGGAGCTATGTCTGCTGGAAAATTTGCCATCTCTTGTGTGCTTTTATTCTCTGATTCACTACCATCAAAGTTAATGAGGTTTATGGCTTTCTTGGAGCTAAAAACAATTTCATATTCATCATTCATGAAACACCAGGGAACGTCAACCGTCAATTCTTAGTGTATAGAAACAGAAACAAGACGAGTATTGTGAAGAGGCCCAGAAACTTGGAGAACCAATATGCATTGGTGGAGATGGAAGATGCGACAACATGGGCCATAGTGCTAAATATGTTAGCCACAGTGTAATGGACCTAGATATTGGCATTATAATTAATGTACAGCAGGTACATACGGAGCCCCTGAAGGGACACAGTACATCTATGTTCGACTTAATATTTTACATGTTTGAAAATCCATATATCACATTTCAGGCATAAAGCTCGTTCAAGTTCGTAAATCTGGTTGACCATGACTTGCATTCAAGGCCACAGTGAATGAAAATGATGAAAAACAATATAGACGTCTTCTCATAAATTTTTGAAAACATAATTAATACTATAAGATAGGTTGTTCAGGTGAGCCATAAGGTCCATGGTGGTCTGGTTGTATTTACACGTTTTTTAGCGGTTTTGATTCGAGCAAGATCTGACTATGTGTTTGATATTTATTTATACTTATATTTTTGTTTTATTATCTACATTATACTTTACTTTTTACCATTTTTTACATTCCCTTCCTTTACTCGTGTAAAATGCATCTATAAAATTAGTAGTTACTTATAATTTCGGAGAAATGAAGAGAAAAGTTCTGTACATATGGAAAAGGAGGGTCTGATCAGAAGTGTTGCATTTCTAAATGCCAAAGGTTTGGTGATTGGTAAACTAGTAACAGATAGACATGTACAGGTGAAGAAATGGGTGCAAGAGAATCTACCTGATATCAAAAACACTGTGTGGAATTATGACATGTTGCTAAAGATAAATGTATAGCAGTTTTGACAAAATAAAGAGGTAAATGTATATTGGATAAGAAAAAAGTGAAACATTTGTAAAGTTGTGAATCATCATTTTTTGTTTAATTAGTTTAATCAGCTGTTCTAAAATTTGAAACATTTTATAGGTAGAGGAATTTGTTATTGCATAATGAAACAACATATATAGGTGGTGGTTGTATTGTATATCAAATGTATTTCTATTGTATTAAGATACTCACTTACATTAGCAAAATTATATACTTGACAAAAGCTAAATCAACCAAGATGAAGTGTTTAGTGAACATTTATTGACAAAAGCTAAATCAACCAAGATGAAGTGGCTAGTGAACATTTATTGACAAAAGCTAATCAACCAAGATGAAGTGTGTAGTGAACATTTATTGACAAAAGTTAAATCAACTAAGATGAAGTGGGAAGTGAACATTTATTGACAAAAGCTAAATCAACCAAGATGAAGTGTGTAGTGAACATTTATTGACAAAAGCTAAATCAACCAATGAGTGTTAAGTGAACATTTATTGACAAAAGCTAAATCAACCAAGATAAGTGTTAAGTGAACATTCATTGACCAAAGCTAAATCAACCAAGATGAAGTGTTTAGTGAACATTTATTGACAAAAGCTAAATCAACAAAGATGAAGTGGTTAGTGAACATTTATTGACAAAAGCTAAATCAACAAGATGAATTGGTTAGTGAACATTTATTAGCAAAAGCTAAATCAACCAAGATGAAGTGTTTAGTGAACATTTATTGACGGAAGCTAAATCAATCAAGATGAAGTGTTTAGTGAACATTTATTGACAAAAGCTAAATCAACCAAGATGAAGTGGTTAGTGAACATTTATTGACAATAGCTAAATCAACCAATATGAAGTGTGTAGTGAACATTTATTGACAAAAGCTAAATCAACAAAGATGAAGTGTTTATTGAACATTTATTGACAAAAACTAAATCAACAAAGATGAAGTGGTTAGTGAACATTTATTGACAAAAGCTAAATTAACCAAGATAAAGTGGTTGGTGAACATTTATTAGCAAAAGCTAAATCAACCAAGATGAAGTGTTTAGTGAACATTTATTGACGAAAGCTAAATTAATCAAGATGAAGTGTTTAGTAAAGATTTATTGACAAAAGCTAAATCAACCAAGATAAAGTGGTTGGTGAACATTTATTTACAATAGCTAAATCAACCAATATGAAGTGTTTAGTGAACATATATTGACAAAAACTAAATCAACAAAGATGAAGTGTTTAGTGAACATTTATTGACAAAAGCTAAATCAACTAAGATGAAGTGTTTAGTAAACATTCATTGACCAAAGCTAAATCAACCAAGATTAAGTGTTTAGTGAACATTTATTGACTAAAGCTAAAACAACCAAGATGAAGTGGTTAGCGAACATTTATTGACAAAAGCTAAATCAACCAAGATGAAGTGGTTAGTGAACATTTATTGACAAAAGCTAAAACAACCAAGATGAAGTGGTTAGTGAACATTTATTAACAAAAGCTAAATCAACCAAGATGTGGTTAGTGAACATTTATTGACAAAAGCTAAATCAACAAAGATGAAGTGGTTAGTGAACAGTTATTTCACAACACTGCATATAAATAGGATATAAAACAAGGCTTATATTGTTTCTAGGTAAAATCAGTTGTGATATAGCTTGTCAAAGTATACAAGTTTTACTTTTGTTTTAACTTAGCATTGAAGAAAAAGCTGTTAAAAGTGTCTAAAGAAAAAGAATGCAGTGATGTAAAGCGGTGGATTAGAAATTTGACCAATCACCTCTATTGGGTCGCGGCTTCCACAGCAAGTTCCCATAAAGAGCTGATGTGGCAGAAATGGGCCAGTGTTGGGAACCATATCCAAAATGTTCATGAGGTACATGGGAATTTGTTTAACACATGTTCCCACCACGACATCACTGGCACAAGGAAGAAAAACTGGCTTAAAGCAGGCAAAAAATTATTTTGTCTTGGATGACTTATTTTGTTTAGACTTAGAAATAATTTTATAAGCAACACCTAAGTATGAGTGCACTTAATTATTGCATCAGAAATAAAAATAAATCTACACTGATTGAAATTATAGGTAAGTGAAATGTAGTGGTTAAGATAATATGTAAATACACAATTTCTATTTATGCAAAATCTCAACTCCATGAAGCTGTAATGGTTGTTCATGCAGGAGTGAAATAACTTAGAGGTCCAGGTTGTTTCATGGTTTGCTGTTAGGTTCGAATAGCATTAACAAGTATCTAAGATACAAATTATTCAGTGTGCAAAACGTCCAATTCTTTCATACTTCCATAACAATAATGGCTAACACATATTACTTTTTACAGGGTCAAAAGTAAGTGTCAAGGTTGTTGAACTGGTTCATCCCAGACAGATGAAGATTGACATTCCAATGTTGTCAACAAACTATCAGACATCAGACGTAGAAGCCTATCATTCTGTGAATAACCATTTTGCACCAAAGATGATTGGCTTTTCCCATTCAGGGCAACAAAGTCGGTAAGTAGTCTGCAGCTTGCATACAACAACTTTAAGCAAACACTTAAGAATTCTGTCGCATAAGCACTGGATTAAAGTTTTTGACTTCTGATAAAAGGCATTTAGCCACTCTTGGTTTGTTCATCCACAGTCTTCAAATGAGTGATGTCTAAATGAATAATTCTACTGTTTTAAAGTCAAATGCGGGATCTCAGTTGGTAGAGTGCTCGCTCCATAAGTGGGAGGTCGGGGGTTTGATCCCCATCCGGGTCTGATCCAAGACTTGAAAGTGGGTAGTGACTGTTTTTGCGCCAAGCACTCTGCATCACGAAATGACGTCACGATTTTTTCGGATGGGAACTAAAATAAACAAGGTCCCTTGTCACGGTGGGCTTGGCACGCTAAAGAACCCTGCTGTATAATGCCATCAGCGCAACGCACAGGCAAAATTTCTGCACTTTCGCCTACAGCTGGCGACGTCTCGATATAAGTGAAATATTCTTTACTGGGACGTTAAACACCATTACTCAACTCACTCAACTCTTTAAGAATAAGACTTCAAAATAATGAAGATTGTACATGTAGGTAGTAGTTGTGAAGTTTTATGCAGCGAAATTGAAATTTATAGGCCGAGTTTGATTAATTGATTTCGTTTTTTCCTTTCAGTTTACTTCTTTCTGCTCTCCATTTTTATGAAAATAGAAGTAGGGATCTTGTCACTTCAGAAGATTTGGATACACAGTACAAAATAACATATCCAAAGGCTAAGAATGGCGAGTACACTTTAAGAAAAGTAAAGACACAAGCTACTTATGGTAAATATTTATGTGATAAAATTTTATTGGACAACCTGTTAAAATATGCTATTTCATACTTGAAGGAAGGTTTTACAAGCCTTTGTGCTTTTACCAGCTAATGCACATTATGAAAATAAGAGAGACAATTCTGTGTATTTTATGGCAAGATTTTTGACAAGTCTAACATAACCATTGTCTAGATATGACTTCAGAAGGAATGTTAGACTTAAAAAGTGTATTCAGATGTAGACAGCCCATTTGTTGTTACATAACCATGTCATGTACTACTTTTAAAGAATTTTTTGTCCAGTAAATGGTTTTTTTACTAGTTCCACGTGTAGAGTTACAATGGTATTTCATTGATGAATTTGAAATAATGGTTCAAATATATATGTACATGAACAAACATCAGTTGTTTTTTCTTTTCTTATTTTCAGATTATGTGAGACTTTTGACGATTAAAACTTTTGACACAGCAACAAGAACACAACTTAAAGAATAACCGGCACTCGTTATACCACCACCACTTTGTAATAGGTACCACCATCCAGACAAGTTGGAAGCTGTCACCAATTGGCTCTCAAGGTTTTCTAACTGAAAAGTACAACAGCTTAATTAAGAATTAATCAACATTTTCTATGGTTTATCATCAAATTATTAAATTTCATTTTTTTGTGGCAAGCTCAGGAATATTTTTTTTACTGTGTAAAAATTTCCTCTATAAAAGTTTACTTACGTATGTTTACAAACAGATCTGATAAAATCCACACAAAAATAAATAAATAAATAAACAATTTTTGGTCTACAAATAAACTATGGAAAAACGTTGGTGTTTACATTATAGACACGTCATTTCATGTGACCGATAATACCACTTGTAATGAAATAGAATTAATTCTTCATCATTTAAACTCTGAGCTGTGTATTTTCCAAATATATACCATGGGTAAATGTTGATTATTTTGATTTTTCACGACTTAAATAAAACAAGATTGAAATAAATATAATTAACTCTTTCTTCAGAAAAACATTTTAATATTTATTTATGTAATACACGAGGAAATTTTTTAATGTCATGTTGATATCCATGTCAGTGTCCTTATTTCCATATAAATTCACAATCATCAAATTGGATTAAACCCATATAAGTGTCATTCTCACAGGGAAATATGTCCCGAATAGTTTTCACAGCACAAGACTGTAGTAGAGTGGAAACAGTGGTAAGCTGAAAGATTACGTTGAAATTGACAAGATCTTAAATGAATCATAGATTCGGATAATGAGTTAAGCAGTTATCTAGACAGTCCGAAGACACTGAAAATGTTAGGTATAGAACTAGATCGTGCAACAAGTGATGTTAGTAAACCTACTTAATGGTACATATTTTTTGAGTTATGTAAGAACTGTAACTTGTATATAGTTAACGGTAGAGTAGGTAAAGACAAACACATTGGTAACGCTACTTCTAAAGGTGTCAGTCTAATAGATTATGTTATTTGTTCACCATTTATATTTTCGGTTCTTGTAGATTTTTGCGTATTAGAATTTTGTAATCTACTTTCAGATATGTATTCGCCAATTTCAATTGTATTAGAATGTTATATAGATTTTGAAACTATATCAGATAGAAATCAAAGTAAAAAAAATATTTTGTTCCTAGAAAATGGGTTAAGGCTAAATCAGAAACTTTGTACAAAATATTTGTCATGATGATGTCTTGGACATTCTTAATACATTCGAAATGTTGAGAATACCGATAAAAATGATGTAGAGGTAATTATTGATTCAACTGTTAATAGAATCTCTAAAAAATTTTATACTTCTGCTAAGAAATCATTTGGTTGTAACATTCGTTCAAAGTATAATAGAAATGATAAGCCGTGGTTTAACTCAGAATGTAGAGTAAAAAGAAAACTGTTCCATAAAGCCAAACATGCAAACCAAAAGCACAAGACGGAATCTAGTAAACACGTTCTGTCTTCAGCTAGCAAAGTATATAAGAAAACAATTTCCAAAAATTATGGCATTTACAAACATAATATGTAAAAAATAAACTGAAAACACTCCAAGTAAAAATCCTAGAGAATATTGGAAAATAATTAATGGCAAATTTGGGCGTGTAAAAAGACAGAAACTATAGATATTGATGTTTTTATAATTATTTTAAAAATCTTAATCAGGTAGAGGATTGTGTACAAGATGACGCTGCTTTTATAGTGAGTGATGAACCAGAAACGACCGATATAAACGGTCCAATTACTGAAAAAGAAATTGTAGAAGCCGTAAAAATTTTAAAGAATGAAAAGGCTTGTGGCAAAGACCATATCTTAAATGAATATATCAAAGTGTCATTACATATTATGTTATCTATTTATTTATTACTTTTTAATATTATTTTTGAGAGTGGTCACATACCCAAATCCTGGTTAGTTGGAATTGTCAAACCAATATATAAGAATAAAGGTGATGTGTCAAATCCTGAAAACTACAGGTCTTTAACGATTTTAAGTTGTTTTGGTAAATTATTTACATCTATTTTAAATACTCGTTTAAAATTATTTTCGGAAAAGGAAAATATTATCACAAATTGTCAAACTGGTTTTCGGAAATCGCATTCAACGACAGACAATTTTTTTTATATTACATTGTATCATAGAACTGTTATTTTCTTTCAATGAGAATCTATTTTGTGTATTGGTAGATTACCACAAAGGCCTTCGATACTGTATGGAGACACGGTCTATGGTTTATACTAAACAAGTATAAAATTAATGGTAAATGTTTTAGAATAATATATAATATGTATCAGTCAATATTATATGAAAAACTTATAATATTTCAAAAACTTTTTATTCTTTTTTATGCCGACGACACGGTTATTATGTCTGAAAATATAGAATCTTTGCAGAATGCTATGGATAGTTTTGAGTTTTATTGTGATTACTGGAAGTTGAGTGTCAATATAAGTAAAACTAAGGTTATGGTATTTAGTAAGCGAAAATTGAAAACGCTGCCAAAAATAAGATTTTCTGAAGCTATTCTTGAAAGTACTGATCAATATTTTTATCTTGGAATTATTCAGTTATACTGGGTCAAGAAAACGTTTGTTAGAACAAGCATCAAAAGCTTTATTTTGCATATATAAAAAGGTCAGTAATTTGCATTTATCGGTGGAATGTCATTAAAAATGTTTGATCAAATGATTGTACCTATATTGACGTATGGCTGTGAAATATGGGGTTTTGAAAATATTGGATTCTTTGAAACAATTCATTTGAAATTTTGTAAAAAGATATTAAAATTTAAAAAAATTACTCCAAACTACATGGTTTACGGAGAACTTGGTAGATACCCTTTATCTTTACATATATATATATAAGAGAATGATTTCTTTTTGGATAAGATCAATACAGTCTTTCAGGTATTTTTTACAAATTGTTATACACTATGAGCGAAAATAAATGTTTTCCATGGATCATCAAAATACAGAATATTCTAAATTCTTTAGGTTTATGTAATATTTGGCAATGTCAAGGTCAAACATAATAATAATTGGTTAATCAAAAATGTAGAACTGTTACAGTAATTATTTTATTTTGTTTAAGCCAAAACTACCTGTTTAATTTATTGGGCCAAAATTATCCCTAAAGGTACCTCTTAAAATCAATAAGTGTCAATCTTTATATGTCCAGTTCATCTATTGTCCAGTAATATTTTGTTAGGTCATTTGTACTTTTATCTAATAGTTTAACTTGTCCATGTGAAGTCCAGTTTTCAAGTTGTCAATAAAATAGTTTAAGTGTGTGAGTGCATGGATTTTTGATAGATGAATATTTTGAAGGTATAAAAGAAGGTGTGAAAGTTTAACTTGGAGGAAGTATGATATGATAAGAAAGAATGACAGAGGTGATATATTTTAAAGAAATTTTTGAAGATATGGGTAGTGTAAGTACATATTTTACTTATTTTAAATAAATAAAAAAAAACAGTTTAGCACTTTCTATACTTAAATTCATTAAAGAAAGTAATTACATTAAAATTTAAATCTGCAAATTCTGCACTGGGTGCTATATTGAGTAATTGTAAAATAATGTGATGCAATTGTGAAATAATAAAATGTAAAATAATGAGATGTGAAATAATGAGATGTATTTGTGAAATACTGAGATATAGTTTGGTGAGATTTTCGTGATTTAGTAATGACGTCATATTACATAATTAATGGGGAACTATTATAATTATTGTGTTAATTGAGCACCATATTAGGCACCTTTTGTTTTATTTGGAAATTTAAATAATAATTTAGTCATTTAAAATCTCAAATGTCTTACAAACTGTTTGTTTCTGATAATTTTAGTTTGGCTTGATACCTTGAGCAGAAGAAAATATAAAAAAAAAATTATTGTGGAATAGTTTGCACATAGAAAATTGTTTGTGATGAATTGGTAAAATGAAAATTAAAGAATTGAATTATGTAAAAAAAATGAATAATTCTGTGTAAATGCAGAAATTTATTGATATTGTAGTTGTTTGTGTTGAATTGATTTTGATGAACTGAAATGTGAAATGACACAGTAAAATTATTAAAGTGTTGTGCGGAAAACGAACTGAAATGAATTGTTGTAATATTGTGATACAGTGAAATTTTTGAACTGTTGAGTGAAAAACGAACTGAATTGAATTGTTGTATTATTGTGATACAGTGAAATTTTTGAACTGTTGAGTGAAAAACGAACTGAAATGATTTGATGTAATATTGTGAATCGGACATTGAGAAGAGTTAATTTGTTGTGAAGATGAACTATGATGGATTTGACAATCTATATTTGTAGTATTGGGTATTTTTGATAAATGTAGTTTAAAATTGAAATTCTTTAATAATTACGAATATTTTGTATTTGTATGTTGGTTTTTTTTCTTATAAAAAATTAATTGTTGCCAATCTACCGAGCCGTTGGTAACAATTATTGGGGCTCGTCTTTGTCATTGAACCTGTTTTTTATTGTATGTAATTTTTATTTTTTTTTAAAACAAGTTTTGGTATTTGTGTATAAAGATTGTGTAAATAATTTTTTTGTACAGGTATTTTTGAATACTTTTGTCATGGCAAGTAGGGAAACATTTTTTAATAAGGCTAAAAGTGCCGGTTTGTCGGTGCAAGATATTATTGATTATATTGAAAATAAAATAAGAGAAAATGAAGAGAGAGAAATTCGTAGGTTAGAGAGAGAAAAAGAGAAATTTGAGAGAGAATTACAAAAAGATAGAGAGGAAGCTGAAAGAGAAAAAGAGAGAAAAGAGAAATTTGAGAGAGAATTATAAAAAGAGAGAGAGGAGGCAGAAAGAGAAAAAGAGAGATTTGAGAGATTGAGACAGAAAGAGTTAGACAAGGTTGAAACTAAAATTAAATTAAAAGAGTTAGAAATAAAATCGGGAAAACATAGCTCACCTGTCATTAACCCTAAAATGCCCAAACTTCCTAACTTTAATGAGGCACATGATACCATGGATGCATTTCTTTATAGATTTGCTAAGTCTCTGCATTGGGATCAAGCTCAGTGGTGTACTTATCTTGCCACATTTCTTACAGGTAATGCACTTGACGTGTATTATAATTTATCTTCAGTAAATCCTGTATATTATGATCAGCTTAAAGAAGCATTGTTAAAAATTTTCGACTTTACTGTTGATGGTTTTAATAAACGTTTTCGAGATCTTAAGCCTGAACCGACTAAGGCTATGCAAGTTTTTGGGGAAAACTGAAATCGTTATTTGCTCGTTGGTTGAAATCCGCTAACGTCAGTACCATGAATCAATTAGCTGATCTCATTCTTAGAGAACAGTTTTTGAATTCAGTTTCTACCGATCTTGAAACTTATTTAAAAGAGAGAAATTTAAAATCATTCGCAGATGTAGTAGCATCAGCCGAAGCTTATCGTAGTGCGCATCCGGATAATAATCTAGCGGCTAGTACTAGTACACGACTTGGACGTCGGCTACAGTTATTCCACCTAATCGAGGCAGATTTCGTAATCGTTTTGTTCGCAGACAGTTTTCAGTGTCTCGCGACCGGAATCGACAAGATCATAATGTTAATAAAACATTAAGATCTAATGTAAACCAGCCCAAATTTCAAAATTGTTTTAGCTCGGAAAACTCCACTTTTAATCGCACCATTATTTGTTTTAGATGTAATATAGGTGCTCATATTGCAAAAAATTGCAAAGCTGTATATTGTAGTAAGTGTGATAGTTGTCATTTTGGTAGTTGTAAAATTCCTAGTCAGTTTTCTGGTTCAGCTATTGCTTCATATAGTGAATATTTTAGATCACCTGGAGTATCAGATAATTTTTCTAGCTCATCTGTCAAAACAGGCCCTAATCCTGCCACAGTTTCTTTTCTAATCCTTCTATAGAAACTCAATCACCTAGTGCTGGTTCTTATGATTTATTTCCTACGGCTACTTTTCCTAATTCTGCTTTGCACAGTAATACTCAACATTTTGCTGGTATGGCATTTACAATTTTAGACTCTTTACAAATGTCTAGTGGTGGCATTGTCATCAAGTTACTGATTTAGAATCTGCTGGTTTAGCTGAACCTTCAGTATTGCCATCTTTACCCATTTTTAAAGGTCATCTTAATAACACACCAGTTACAGTGTTACGCGACACTGGTTGTTCTACAATTGGAGTACGTAGGTCTTTACTTTTAAAATCGGATATTTGCATAATCGCACAACTACTTGTGTTACATTTAATGGTGATTTAGTCATTCATGAAATGGCTGAGGTACACATCACATCTCCATATTTTTCCGGTAATGCTTTAGTTTGTTCGTGTGATAATCCTGTTGCTGATGTTATAATTGGAAATGTTAAAGGGGCTTTACTTCCTCAGAATACTGATTTTATTGGTATTGACTGGGGTGAATCTAGTGACTTTGCTCATCCGACAATGCAAGTTGTAACACGTGCACAGTCTAGTAAAACTCAAACTTTACAACCTTTAGCTATTAATAATTTAATTGCTCCCCTTGAAGTTTTATCTTCAGATTTTGGTCAACTGCAATCATCTGTTGTTAGTCTTAGTCCTTGTTTTAGGAAGGCTAATAACAAAATTGGTGAGAAGAAGAAAAATGGTTCTGCTTGGTTCTATGTTGAGAATGGTTTGTTGTTCCGCAAATTTACCACATTTGATAAGAAGCAGTTCATTCAATTAGTAGTTCCTACTCTGTTACGACAAAAAATTGTGTCATTAGCACATAAAACACTTATGGCTGGTCATATGGGATTTGCTAAAACTCTCAATAGCATTCTTAATTATTTTTACTGGCCTGGTGTAGCAGCCGATACCAAGCGTTTTGTACAAGTTGTGACATTTGTCAGAAAGTTGTATCTAGTCGTAAACCATTTAAGGCTCCACTGTATCCTTTACTAGTTATTAAGGAACCATTCGTGCGGGTGGCTATAGATATTGTTGGACATATTGATCCTCCATCTTCTTCCGGTCATCGTTACATCTGGACTTTTATTGACTATACTACAAGGTATCCGGAAGCTATTTCTCTTACGTCTATTAGACATTTCCAATTAAGAGGGAGACGGACTTCAGAGACCAAGACCGAGACGGACTTCATTATTTTAGGGGCGATCTCACAAGAAAAGAAATGAAATCAAATGCAAATTATGAACATTCAATTGTTGAACTATTTGTTAGCATTTACGTATTGACTGATTGAATACTGACAATCTAATGTCAGATTTATGAACACAGTCTCACTCAAAATCAGTCTGGAAGTGGCGAAGGAAACAGGCGAAAACCTACGGTTTGTACACTGACAACCGTTCTCACGTGAAGTGGTTGTGGTCCAAACTTCAGAAGAAGCACTGTGATCCGTAAAGTAACGTTTTAGACCACTTGCCACGGTGGCCCATACAGAAATAATAAACAAGGTCATTATTCTTGTTCATTAATTTTTATTCGTTTAGTTTTTATTTATTATCTAAAATTACCACATTATTTCAATATGCCTGTGATGGATTCATTCGTCCGAATCAGAGTCAGAGACTCCGAACATTTTCATAATTTTTGGTATTTTTTTGGTGATAAACCTATGGTTTTTGGGACATCAAAATGATGCCCAAATTTTTAATTTATTGCCCTCTATTGGACCAAATATAGAATTAGACTTTCCGCAGGATATGATTATTCTTGGCGATAAAATTTTTGCAAATAGATTTCCAGTTTTTACTCCATTTAAGACACAGCAGATAACAGCTGCCTCTTTCAATATTCGTCGGAAATACAGGAAACTAAATCGCGCAATTAATACATATTGTAAAAGTTGAGCATAAAATACGGGAGATTAAAAAATATATCAGGCAATAGGTAGTCTGTGGCGTCATCCCCGTTGATATATTTCGTCAATCGTAGAAATGTGTGCTTCATTAGCTGTCCGTAGACAGCGACTATTCAAATAATCCCGTGTTCAATAAACTGTTTATGAATAAACATATTTTTTTTCATATATATATTTTGTTGTATGTTAGCATATCAACTTCTGAGATCGCCCCTAAAATAATGAAGTCCGTCTCGGTCTCGGTCTCTGAAGTCCGTCTCCCTCTTAATTGGAAATGTCTAATGGTACTGTTGAAGTTGCTGATGCTCTGATGGAAATTTGTTCACGCCTTGGTATTCCTGAAGAAATTCTCCCTGACCGAGGTTCTCAATTTACTTCTGGTTTATTTTCTGGAATCGTGGATTTGTTGTGTGTACAACATCTTCGTACTTCTCCTTATCATGCCGCTACGAATGGAATAGTAGAGGGATTTAATGGCACACTCAAAAAGATGCTATCTAACCTAGTCATTGAACAACCTTAGAACTGGGATCGTTTCATCAATCCTGTATTGTTTGCTTATCGTGAGGTTCCTCAAGATTCTTCTGGGTTTTCTCTCTTTGAACTATTATATGGTAGAACTCCTAGAGGCCCTCTTTCATTACTTTATTCAGTGTGGAAGGGGAAATCTACAGATCCCGAAGTTGTTACATCATAACAGTATGTGCTAGACCACAAGCAAAAGATTAGCAACAGTTGTGATTTAGTTTATTCTAAATTGCAGGCGTCACAAAAGCGCACTAAGTTACTTTATGACCGTTTGTTCACGTTTACGTAATCTCAAGGTAGCATCCCAAGTTTTAGTGTTACTTCCTACTTCTCAAAATAAGCTTCTAATGCAATGGAATGGACCTTATTCAGTTGTGTCTAAGCAAGCTGCATGTGATTACATCATTCAATTGGATTCAAAACTAAAGTTTTTATATCAATATGCTTAAGGAATATCACTCACGTGATCCTATCCTACAAAATAGTGATCGTGCTATTTCTTCAGTTTGTGCTATTTCTCCAAATCCGGAGGAAGATCCAGTTTACACTTCAGTTCCACTCATGTTACCATCTATTGTCAGCACTGAGACTTATAAGGATGTAGTTATAAATCCTAACTTAAATCCTGAACAAAATCAGTCAATTTCATCTTTGCTGTCAGAATTTCATGATGTTTTTACTGATGTGCCAGGTCGTACTAAGTTAGTCACTCATTCTATCAAGTTGTCTACTAGTGAACCAATCAATGTCAAGCCTTATCCATTACCTTATTCTACTCAGGAAGTCATCAAAAATGAAGTAGAGGCTATGCTCAAGTTAGGTGTCATTGAACCATCAACATCTCCGTACTGTTCACCTGTTTTCTTCTTAAAAAGAAGGACGGTTCTAATCGCTTTATTCTAGATTTGAGAGCTATCAATTAACACACAATTTTTGATTCTGAATCTATTCCTAATGCAGATTATCTCTTTAACAAATTAGGTAAATTTGTATATGTTACCAAGGTTGATTTATCCAAAGGTTACTGGCAAATACCTCTTGATTTTTCATCGCGTCCTTACACAACTTTTCAAGTTCCACAGGGCTTATTCCAATTTACTGTTCTAGCCTTTGGTTTTAAAACAGTTTTTGCTTGTTTTGCACGCATAATGAGACTGTTACTTGAAGGTTTGAATTTTACAGTCATTTTTTATGATGCATTGATATTTTCTCTGAATTGAGAACAACATCTTGTTCATTTACGATCATTTTTGGATCGATTGCGTAGTGAAAATATCACAGCTTGACCTTCAAAGGTTTCTATTGGGTTTACTACTATTGAATTTCTGGGTCATGTTGTTGGTGAAGGTTGTATACGCCCTGCTGATTCAAAAATTGACAAAGTCTTAAATATGTCTGTTCCAGTTACAAAGAAGGAAGTCCACAATTGTCAAATGGACTCCTGATTGTCAGTTAGCTTTTGAAGCCATTTAAAGAATCCTATCTTCCAAGCCTATATTAATTCTTCCAGATTTTGATTTGGGATTTGTATTAAGGACAGATGGTTTAAATAAAGGTGTAGGGGCTGTTTTACTACAAGATTTTAATGCTTTGTACCACCCAGTTCGTTGCATTAGTCGAAAGTTGTTGGATAGGGAACAGAATTATTCTATCATTGAAAAGGAATGTCTGAGTATCGTCTGGGCAGTTGACAAGTTGTCAAAGTATTTGTATGGCCGTACTTTTATCCTCGAGACGGACCACAAACCTCTTGTTTTCTTGAACACCGCACGGTTCAAAAATAGGCGTATCACTAGATGGGCTTTATTTCTTCAACAATTTTCGTTTCGCACGCGTTCGATTAAAGGCATCAATAATTTAGGCGCTGATATACTTTCTAGGTGTCCGACTTTGTAGAACTGATGGGTCAGTTCATAAGGAGGGGGGATGTGTTACAGTAATTATTTTATTTTATTTTGTTTAAGCCAAAACTACCTGGTTAATTTAATTGGGCCAAAATTATCCCTAAAGGTACCTCTTAAAATCAATAAGTGTCAATCTTTATATGTCCAGTTCATCTATTGTCCAGTAATCACTTTGTTAGGTCATTTGTACTTTTATCTAATAGTTTAACTTGTCCATGTGAAGTCCAGTTTTCAAGTTGTCAATAAAATAGTTTAAGTGTGTGAGTGCATGGAGTTTTGATGGATGAATGATTTTGAAGATATAAAAGAAGGTGTGAAAGTTTAACTTGGAGGGAGTATGATATGAGCAGAAAGAATGGCAGAGGTGATATATTTTAAAGAAATTTTTGAAGATCTTGGTAGTGTGAGTACATATTTTACTTATTTTAAATAAATAAAAAAAACAGTTTAGCACTTTCTATACTTAAATTTATTAAAGTAAGTAATTACATTAAAATTTAAATCTGTCAATTCTGCACTGGGTGCTATATTGAGTAAATGTAAAATAATGTGATGCAATTGTGAAATAATAAAATGTAAAATAATGAGATGTATTTGTGAAATACTGAGATATAGTTTGGTGAGATTTTCGTGATTTATTAATGACGTCATATTACATAATTATTGGGGAACTATAATAATTATTGTGTTAATCGAGCACCATATTAGGCACCTTTTGTTTTATTTGGAAATTTAAATAATAATTCAGTCATTTAAAATCTCAAATTTCTTACAAATTGTTTGTTTCTGATAATTTGTTTGGCTTGATACCTTGAGCAGAAGAAAATTAAAAAAAAATTATTGTGGAATAGTTTGCACATAGTAATTTTTTGTGATGAATTGGTAAAATGAAAATTGAAGAATTGAATTATGTAAAAAAGAACTGAATAATTCTGTGTAAATGCAGAAAATTTAATTGATATTGAAGTTGTTTGTGTTGAATTGATTTTGATGAACTGAAATGTGAAATGTTACAGTGTTGTGTGGAAAACGAACTGAAATGAATTGTTGTAATATTGTGATACAGTGGAATTATTGAACTGTTGAGTGAAAAACGAACTGAATTGAATTGTTGTATTATTGTGATACAGTGAAATTTTTGAACTGTTGAGTGAAAAACGAACTGAAATGATTTGACGTGATATTGTGAATCGGACATTGAGAAGAGTTAATTTGTTGTGAAGATGAACTATGATCTATGATGGATTGGACAATCTATATTAATTTGGTAGTATTGAGTATTTTTGATGAATGTAGTTTAAAATTTCAATTCCTGAATAATTATGAATATTTTTGTATTTGTGTGTTGGTTTTTTTTCTTATAAAAACATTTAAGTTGTTGCCAATCTACCGAGCCGTTGGTAACAAGAACAAAAGTTAAAAGATCAATATATACAGCAATGGTATTCTCAAATAGAAGTGTCGAGTAAAGCTCTTACATATTGAATTATTAAAACAGAATTTGGTTTTGAAGTATATTACCAGAATATTTAGGAATTATTATGGTTAAATTTAGAACTTGTAACCATAGGTTACCTATTGAGAAATTGAGATGGTATAAGGTAGAAAGGAGTGAAAGAAAATGTCAATTCTGTTATAACAATATTGGAGATGAATTTCATTTTTTATTTGAGTGTAGATATTTTCATAAGATAAGAAACATGTACATCCCACAGAAATTTCAGTTTAACCCAAATATTATAAAAATGCAATATTTGTTTAAAAGTAAAAATTATCAAATATTGTCAGACTTATGCGAGTTTATTATGGAAGGTCTAAAGGCATACTAGATATTATATTATACAGTACTTTAATTACTAATTACTTTCTGTGTCATTATTATTATTTTACTAATTTTACTAACCAAAATATTTGTTTATAATTGTAATATTATTTTTTCGTATTCTTAAACTTGACATGCATGTAGATACTGTAAATATAATTATTGTACCTCTTGTGCCACCGCCGGTGGTTTTTGAGTGAATAAAGGAACTTGAACTTGAACTTGAAACTAACGTTTTATTTGATTAGTGTAAATGTTTTGTTTGTCTGTGTATATGTCTATGTTTTGTCTCATTGTGTTAAACTTGTTGCACTAATAACCTTTATAACCTTTTCCTATACTTTATTCTTGACAAATCATCTGGTCATGTGATTTGATTTAAGCTTTCTATTGGCTTAGGTTTTGGTGGCAAAATACCTTTGTTTAATATATTTTTTACTTTTTGTAAAGATGGTTTGATATGTAAAAGGATAGAATTTATTATTTATAACATGGTGATTTGAAGGTCAGTTTGAATTTATTTATTTACATTGACAAAAATGGGTGTTAAACTAAAACCAGATACACCAGCTGAGTTTGAACAATGGATGAAAGGCTATGTGGCAAGTAAAGGAGATATGCCTGTGAAATCGGAAACAAAGGAAATATCAAAATCAACTGTTTCAACTTATATACAGGTTCCGAATATTCCCCCATTTTCTGGATTGACAAAACCAGGATCAAATGATGCCTCGTATAAAGATTGGAAGTTTCACGTTACAAGTTTGTTATCCGATAAGTACCACTCGGAATCGGTTATTATGCAAGGTTTAGGATTTGGTGACAAAATACCTTTGTTTAATATATTTTTTACTTTTTGTCAAGATGGTTGGAAATACATGTAAAATCAAAGGATCATATATATATATATATATATATACATATAACCCTAACCCTAACCCTATATATATATTTAATGTTTACATGAGTACAACTCACTAAAGGTTATTTTTGTTTTATTTTGTACAGAAGTCATACAGAACATATGTACAAGCAATGTCTTAGGTTTTGATACCATATAATTATCAGGTATTACTGACTTTTATATATTTTGCCAGTTTATTAATCTTTTATTTTTCAATTTGTCAGTCTTTCACACACACACACACACACACACACACACACACACACACACACAAAGAGTTTTAATATACTGTCATTAGGTGTAAACATATATGTTTCGACATTGGTAAATTTAGGGTGTGCAAATTTATTAGTGACAAAATATATGGGTTCTTGGGATATTTTTAATAATTCTTTTACTGTGATATTAGGGAAATATATTATATATATTTTGGAATAGTTTTGTTTGATAAATTTATAGCAAGACAATTGATGTAACTTTATATAGGTAATAATAATATAAATGTGTTTTCTTTGAAATTGTCTCCCTTTATATGTGTTGCATATATAGGAAGCTGTGTACTAGTACTGTTTTGTAAATTTGTTATTTTATTTTATTGTAGAGCTGTAAACTGTAAACTGTGAATTGTCATCTTGTCATCTTGTCATTTAAACGTTTTCAATATATGTGATGGAATAAACATTTTTCTTAATGTAAACCGGCTGAGACTTATTTATGAAAATAAGCTTTACTACAACAAGACGGCAATGGAATCCTGATCTTTTTACCTAGCCAGCCCCAGCACCGTCTGACTCACTGTCTGTATGCTACATATCTGTTTCTCCTATAAATAGAGATATATGTTGTATAATGTTATTATTTAAAAAATATTTTGAAGTATATTAGGCCATTAAATATTTAAACTAGGGATGTTTTTAGGAAGAAAAACATATATTGCAGTATGTATTGCAATACCCAGTTCCTTAATGCTTAAAAATTGTGTATTTGTTTAACTTAAAAATTGTACAGATACAATTTGGGTGATGACGGCGAATATGAGAAATAAGATTACTCCTGCCCCCAGCGTATTAATTAATGTCTGCATTACAGACAATGCACATTGTTAATTTTCCATTTAAAGTCCCTGATGACAGATTCTTGTGTGAGAAAGTTATCAGTTTGCGAAAAGTATCTTTTTTCTTTTATGGACTTGCTAATAATGGCCAGTTGTTTTCCCTGGTACTCCAGTTTCCTCTACCATTCTATAACTGACCAACAAATGCAAGTATAAGAATCTTGATCAAGGCACAAAACACCATTACTACACAATTTCTACATCTGATCAATGAATATATATTATGAAAAATGTTTGCATTTGGTAATGTACAAGTGTAACTGAAAGCAAAATATTGTATATTATTGTGCACCGAGAACAAAAGTGCCCAAAAATTGTGCAGCATGATTCAAATTGTTGTTTATTTGCCAACAAGTTTTGATAAACCTTAAAAAATATGTTCAATTATTGTTTGTAACCTTTGTGTTATTATATGGTTGTGTGCATGTATTGTTTTAGCAATAAATGGTGATTTTTTCTGTGTGTATGTATTTATTGAATAAATGGTGATTTTGCTGTATGTATTTATTGAACAATAAATTGTGATTTTGCTGTGTGTATATATTCAGTGTTTAACGATAAATTGTGATTTTTCATGTCAGAAATATGAATTTGTAAGATTAGTTTTCTATCTGAATTGATATGCAATTATATAATTAGCATATACAAATTTTTATAAGTAATGGTCCATTTCCTAAATTTCGTTTTGATTCATGGTTGTGTGTATGTATTTGTTGTACAATTCATATTCATGTTCCCGGAAATATATTGAGTGCAATTATATTTTTATATATACAATAAACCCTTGATATCATGTTTATCAATAATAACTTTAAGATTTTAACATGTAATATTTTTATTTTGAGTAAATTCAATACACAATTATGATAGTAAATAAATTTCATAAAATTTACATAGATTGCTGTTCACTTTTTATTTCGAAATAATACCTACTTGTTAGAGTTTTCGATTTGAACATTGTGCGATTGTCTGTACACATAATATGCAGTTTCTAACACATACTCGTCAAAACAGACATTCTGAAATCCTGGATGCTCTATAATACATCCTAAACTGGAAAAATCCTCTAGTTTCCTTGAAATTTGTTTCATTTCTTGACAGAAGCGGCTTTCCTCTACTATCTGCATACTTTGACAATTACGAAGATTCAAACAGTTAAAATCACCAATGCATTTATTCTAAACCAAGTTAAGATATTTCACTTATTTATGGTTGTGGACTAATATGCTATCTCGACATCTCCTCTGACAACTAGTATCGACTTGCGTTCATGCTAGAGGTTCACTTACCTTTTACAAGTCCCATGTCAAATTATGAATTTGTTGCATTTAGTTTTTAAAAAATAAATATTTAGATCAAGTGTCATTCTGATCAGATGTAGCTTTGGTACAATTTTATTATTTTACATAGAAAATAGCTAGAAAAGATTGGCTACTACGTTTACTTACAACCCAACCCACCCCAAAATTCAGTTTGATGGTTTGGGGATGTATGAATTATAATGGTGGCACTCTTACAGTGGTTGAAGCTAATATTATTGATAGTCAGAATTTGACACACTTGAAAATAAGCTTTGACTTGATATAGCTCGCCATTTCGCGATGATATTATATATACAAGTGTGGTGTTTTATAGGAACAATAACCACATTTGTGGTACTCAACAATCAAAACAACAGCGTCCATTAACACATGTCTATTTTTTACTAACAATGCACATGCGCGGTTTACAATACTTGTACGTTTGATCCACTGCGAATTTGGTCAACATGGCATCGCCATAGTGTTCCATTAGAGTCAACTTGTACTTCATACGATAACGGTCCTACCTGTGATTTAATCAATCCTGGAATCCACTTCGGTTGTCCATGTCTATAGTCGCGAACTTGAACCGACTGTTCCAACTCAAAACTTCAAACAGATATTCCAGTACGTTTAGCAAATGTCATTTTGTTCTGTTCTTGTTAACACTAGCATGTAAATCTGGTTTAATAAGGTCTAGTCTTGTACGCAAATTACGACCAATCAACAATTTCGCAGGTGTTTCACCAGTGGTAGCGTGCGCTGTGTTGCGATAGCGACATAAAAACGCATTCAGTTTCGGATTCAAATTTAAACTGACGGTATCAATTTTAGAACTTTTTATTGCCTGTTTGAATGTCTGGACAAATCTTTCAGCCTGTCCGTTTGTGCGAGGGTGGTATGGTGAAGCCGTTATATGGTGGATTCCGTTCTGAGCCATGAACTGTTTGAATTCGACCGATGTGAATTGAGGTCCATTATCAGACACGATCTGCTGGGGAATTCCATAACGCGCGAAAAGTCCACGCAATATTCCAATTGTTTGACCTGTTGACGTACTACGCATTGGCACAACTTCTGGCCATTTCGAGTGCGAATCGACCAGAATAAAAAACAAAAACAAAAATCCACGTCAACACGTTGCCACGGAGATGTAGGAAATTCCCATAGGTGAACCGGTGCAGCTTTCGGTACTGACCTATATTGTTGATATCCAGCACATGATTTACACAGTTCCTCAATTTCACTGTCAATACGTGGCCACCAAACATATGAGCGAGCTAAGGATTTCAAAAGAACACCACCACTATGCCCTTCATGAAGTTCATCAAGAACTTTGCTCTGTAGCTTAAATGGTATAACTACACGGTTAACATACATCAAACATCCTTGATGTGTCGACAATTGATCTTTACGACTAGTATACGGTAGCAAATCAGGATCCTTGTATAAATCAAGATGTCCTGTCATAATCAAATCGTAGACTTTACTTAACACTCTATCGGATCTTGTCGCACGACTAATCTGAGTACTTGTTATCGGCAAGATTTCAACCTGTGATGTATAAAACATATCTACAGGATCTGAGTTTTCATCCACCGTTGTTCGTAAAGGTAAACGGGACAATGCGTCGGCATTGCAGTGTTCAGACGTTTTCTTGTAAACAATACTGTATGAATGATCCGATAAAAAGATGGCATACCTTTGTAGTCTAGCAGCAGTCATAGACGGTAATGCCTTTCCGGGGTGAAAAATACTAACAAGTGGTTTATTGTCTGTAATCAATGTAAAATGACGTCCATACAAATACCGAATAAAATTTCTTCACCCCATTATAAATGTTAAAGCTTCCATCCAGTTGACTGTAGCTTTTCTCTGCCTTGTTAAGAGAACGCGACGCGAAACATATTGGACGTCCGTTCCATCAGGGAACACTTCCAATTCCGTACGGTGATGTGCTGTCACAAGCAATGCGCAGTTCAAGTGCAGGATCATAGTGACACAAAACCTGCTTTGAAGTTACCATATCCTTGACCTTTCTGAATGCCATATCACAATCTTTTGTCATATCCAACGAACATTGTTTTGAAGCAAGGAATTCAAAGGACTTACGACTGTCGACAGGTTAGGTAAAACAACTATGGTAATAGTTTACAGTCCCAAGAAACTACAAAGTTGTGAAACATTCTCTGGTTTCGGAGCACTTGTGATCGCTTCAACTTTACTTGGTGCTTTATGAAGACCCTTGGCGTCTATCTCATGACCGCAATAGCTGATCTTATCCATAAAATGCACACTTGTCAACATTAGCTCTAAGACCATAATCTTCCAAGCGTTGTAAAACTGCGTTTAAGTTCCGAAGTGTTTTGATCATCACGGCCTGAAATAAGGATATCATCCAGCAGACATTTTTGTAAGCGGAATGTCACGTAAAATGGTCACAATTTGACGCCTATTGCTGGCGCTGATACGACTCCATATGGTAAGCGATTATATCTAAACAGACCCTTATGCTATTTATCGTGAGATACTCCTTAGATGCGTCATCAACCTCCATCTGTAAATATGCCTGAGTGAGGTCAATTTTTTGAAATGTTTGGCCGCCTGCCAAAGAATCGAAAATTTCCTCAATACGTGGAAGAGGATATTTGTTTACGTTCATAACAGGTTAATAGTCACTTTATAGTCACCACAAATCCTAACATTACCATTGTTTTTGACAACAGGAACAATAGGTGTAGCCCCAGTTACTATGATCCACAGGACTGATAATACAGCTTTAACCAAACGTTCCAATTCAGCGTCGATTTTAGGCTTTAGTGAATAAGAAGTTTGTCTCGCCTTAAAAAATTTGTAGCATCTTGTACAATGTCTAATGTTGCCTTAACATTGTTCATTTGCCAATTCCCTCTGCAAAAACAGATTCATACATTTAAGAAGGTTATCAATACATGTTCGATCACCATGTGGGGTAGCTGTAGCTCTTTCCTCACTACTTATTGTGCCTAGGTTGTTAACCTGTTTAATCTGACTCCAATCTAGTTTAAGAGTTCTTAGCCAGTCTATACCGAGTACTGCTGGTCCACTATTTGAGACAACGAATAGTCAAGACTAGATGACTGATTGTTAATACAAACATTAGCATTCATAACACCTACTGGTTTAATATGTTCTTCAGAATAAGTACGTAAACACAAGGTAGTAGAGTTTAATGGTACGTCTGAAAAATGTTTAACACTTACGCCACTCTTAAATCCTCGTCGACTTTGTTGGCGGCAAAATACTGTTCTAGTCGCTCCGAGTAAGAATCCCAAGATTCCACTGAATCATCAAACCCCTCTATTTTTCCGATGCCTGTAGCCATCTTCGTTAGCGTACAATTTGTCCAATTATTGTGTGATGTTTTGTAGGAACAATAACCACATTTGTGGTACTCAACAATCAAAACAACAGCGTCCATTAACACATGACAATGCACATGCGCGGTTTACAATACTAATACGCGAATGGGGGAACGACGGGTAGTCGGAATAATCTGGAACATACACAACAACCAGGATGACAAAGCATCTATACACAAACTCGAAGTGTGTAATCAGTAATTATAAGACTGAAAATCAGATACACTCTATGGTATGAGTACTGTATGACAAAACATCCATACACAAGCCCGAAGTGTGTAATCATAGTAATTATAAGACTGAAAATCAGATTCGTTCTATGGTATGAGTATTGTATAACAAAGCATCCATACACAAACCTGAAGTGTGTAATCATAGTAATTATAAGACTGAAAATCAAAGTCGTTCTATGTTATGAGTACTGTATGACAAAGCATCTATACACAAACCCGAAGTGTGTAATCATATACAATAATTGCCCTCTAGGTATGTGGACATCCAGAATTGTCACCCGACAGAAGGGTTGTCACCCGAGGGCATCGCCCGAGGATGAAAACCCTTCTGAAGGGTGACAATTCCGGATGTCCACATACCTAGAGGGCAATTATTATTTTATTATACCGAAACAAAGCTTACCACTTAAAATGACACAAACAGTATTTAAATTTTAAATTCAATTAAACGCTACCAGTTTATACTTTCAACCACACTTTTACGCTCGTCTGCATACGAAGATTCACAGTAGCTGTGCATGGGTCTTTTGGGAGTAAGATCTAAGTTTAACTTATTCTGTTTCCATCAAATACATTTCCAGTATTTTCACTGAAGCTTAGGTGACCCTGATGAGAGGTTATCACATGGCTGTGAGAGGTTGTCACACGCTGACAGTGATTCTTTGGGAAACATCTCATTTATTACATGTCATGTGATTGGAACACATCCAATAAAAAGAGTTTTAATATATGTGAGGTATAATAATAGTAATTATAAGACTGAAAATGAAATTCGTTCTATGCTATAAGTACTGTATGACAAAGCATCCCCAAACAAACCCGTAGTGTGTAATCATAGTAATTATAAGACTGAAAATCAAATTCATTCTATGGTATGAGTATTGTATGACAAAGTATCCATACACAAACCTGAAGTGTGTAATCATAGTAATTATGAGACTGAAAATCAAATTCATTCTATGGTATGAGTACTGTATGACAAAGCATCCATACGCAAACCTGAAGTGTGTAATCATAGTAATTATAAGACTGAAAATCAGATTCGTTCTATGGTATGAGTACTGTATGACAAAACATCCATACACAAACTCGAAGTGTGTAATCATAGTAATTATAAGACTGAAAATCAAATTCGTTCTATGGTATGAGTATTGTATGACAAAGTATCCCTACACAAACCTGAAGTGTGTAATCATAGTATTTATAAGACTGAAAATCAAATTCATTCTATGGTATGAGTACTGTATGACAAAGCATCTATACACAAACCTGAAGTGTGTAATCATAGTAATTATAAGACTGAAAATCAAATTCATTCTATGGTATGAGTACTGTATGACAAAGCATCTATACACAAACCTGAAGTGTGTAATCATGGTAATTATAAGACTGAAAATCAAATTCGTTCTATGATATGAGTACTGTATGACAAAGCATCCATACACAAGTCCGAAGTGTGCAATCATAGTAATTATAAGTTAGACTGAAAATCAAATTCGTTCTATGGTATGAGTATTGTATGACAAAGCATCCATACACAAACCCGAAGTGTGTAAGCATAGTAATTATAAGACTGAAAATCAAATTCATTCTATGGTATGAGTACTGTGTGACAAAGCAACTATACACAAACCTGAAGTGTGTAATCATATTAATTATAAGACTGAAAATCAAATTCGTTCTATGGTATGTGTACTGTATGACCTTTGCCAAGTCAGGACTTGAATCCCATTGAAAATTTGTGGCCACGTCTAATACGAGTTTAAAAATATCCACAAAACAGTTCTCAACAAAAAAAAAAAAAAAAAAAAAAAAAAAAAACTCCAACAGACAGCCATTATCAGCGCTTGGCAAAATATCGCCGTTCTTATCATTCTATTCCATGACGGATGAGAGTTGTCAGATCATATATGAAAAAATATTAGGTAAGATTTCATTAATACTTAATTTTTATTCTGTAGTTATTCTACCATTTTTAATAACCAACGTCATTTCGGCAATGCTATATATATACATTATGTATAGATAGTTCCCATGGACCTCTAGCAGACGAATTTTTCAGTAGAGTGGTCGCCATTTTGTTGGGCAATCTATATCATTTATCTATCTATTTTAACCAAATTTGTAAATTTTTAAATTATTGTTTTTCAAAAAGTAATCGGAATATCAATAAAGTTTTAAATTTATAAAATTGACAATGTTTTTACTTTGATTTAGTATATTTTATAAGATTTTTGTCCCCACAGCAACGATGTAACAATAAATTTTATACACCCTATTTTAGAAAGAATTATTAAATTATTAAGATTCAATTTCTAAATGCCTACAAAATGGCAGCTACTTCACCTGTGAAGTGGACGGTGTGACGTCACATGGGAACTATGTATATCCGCGGCGTGGGGGGGGTTTGGCGTACGAAAACATATATTTGCCGCCAGTCCAGGCCGAATTCATAATAAATGTTTCAAATATCAATAAAAGACAAATATTTTTTTATAAATGTAACAAGTTTAGCACATGCCTACCACTCAGAATTCCCGGGTCTCTCGTTTCTTTCCTTAGCTTGGACTGGTTCCGTTTGCTCACCGCCATCGGACTCGTCCGCTTCTGGCTCAAATAAATACGGTTGTACACCACGTTCCTCTATTGAAATGTTTTCTATTTCTTCCCCAAATGATGACGAACCGTCTGACATATACAGGTCCACGTCAGAGTCGCTACTTTCTTCTCCTGTCGTCATATCGTACGCCGCCACATATGTGTTATTACTGCTGTTCGCCATGTTGGTTACTTAAATGACGTCACACATGGATGAGCCTCGATCTGAGTCGTTTCAAATTATATTTAAGGCCAAATCTAGGGACTTTAAACCGCTGTAACTTTCTTATTTGGTCATCAATTTTGATTTTCGATATTGTGATATTTAAATGATATTTAATACAGATATGAAAAAAAATTCGTTACAGGTACTCTTTAAGGGGGATAAAATGTCCAACAAGAAGAGTATGATACTATTTTTAACTAAATTGTTACTCAATTTGTAAGCTAAGAGCTACTTTATACTAATAAATCGACTTTTACTGCTTTCCTTGATTTTAGAAAAGCGTCTGATACAATTGATAGATGTTTACTTTTTGATAAATTGCGAAATATTGGAATATGTGGTTATATGTATAATGCTTTGGTATCAATTTATTCTAATGTACAATGTTGTGTTCGAATTAATGGATTTATGTCAGACTGGTTTCAAGTTAAGTGTGGTTTAAAGCAAGGATGTATTCTCTCACATCTGTTATTCAATTTATATATTAATAACTTTTCTAGATACTTTATCATTAGGTGTAACTATAGGAACTGACATTATAAACTGTTTATTTCATGCTGATGACTTGGTTTTATTGGAAGAATCTCCGTCGGATTTACAGTTACTTCTTGATCAACTTGAAGTATGGACTACAAATAATGTCAATTAACTTCGATAAGCCAAATATAGTTCATTTTCGTAATTCTTCGACAAGAAAGACATTAGCAAAGTTCTCTTGTGTTGGTAATTCTGTGTTTGTTGTTGACCATTATATATATCTTGGTGTGTTATTACATGAACATTTAGACTATTCCTTTACAGCGAAACGTGTAGCAGCCTCGGCAAATAAAGCCCTTGGACTTCTCATTGCAAAATTTAAATCTACAGGTGGATTGACATTTAAGACTTTTACTAAGTTATATGAGAGCACTGTTGTTCCAATAATAACTTATAGCTCTGTTGTTGGGGCTTTAAACAGTTCCCATGTGTTGACGCTGTACAAAATAAAGCTAGCAGATTTTTTCTTGGTTTAAGGCGCCATGCCTCTAATACCGCAATCCAAGGTGATATGGGATGGACTCCAATAAGTGTAAAATCATGGGACTCTGTTATACGACAGTATCGGCGATTCTGTGATATGGACGATTATAGACTTAACAAACGTGTGTTTTTGTGGGCAGATAACTTGAAACATAACGTGAAAAAATGAATAGTTTTGTTAATAATAAGTTTATATCTCTAGGCGTTACAAATTACTGTGAGATGGACATTTAACATTTAATTAAATTAGTTTCCAACGGTAACATGGATTTATATATAGCAGACTGGTTAGATGATTTAAATCGAAATTGTGCTAAACGTGGCCCCGGGGGTAATAAATTAAGGACTTATAGAACTTTTAAAAAATCTTTTTATACTGAATTTTATGTTAGTAGTTTTTTATCTCATGCACAGAGGAGTGCCCTGGCACAATTAAGTGTGGAATAGCACCACTTCGTATTGAGACAGGGAGGTATGAAGGTGTCCCATTAGAAAACCGTACTTGTTTTAACTGTGTAAATTGTGTTAATCGGAATCCCATGTTATTTTACACTATGTTTTATATGACGATTAAAGAGATGTTTTATTTGAGAAAGCAAAATGTTTTAATTATGGTTTTAGTTTTGACCTTTTAAGCGATTCCGATAAGTTATTTATGATTTTAGGCCACAGTGATATGTATTTAAGTGCTGCCAATTTCTACAGAAGTGTTTTATTACGTCACTGTCATTTTTTTATATTCATAAGCAGTTGTTTTACTATGTACATGTAGATGACATGTTTTTAATAAGGGTTTTTTGTTCTATAGTTTTTATAATTTTAAAGTCTCTTATAACTCTTGTAAGGGTGACATATTTATATATTTTATGTGTGCTTATAATGTTTTATATGTTGTATATATTATGATGAGACTATAATTATTATTATTATAGAACATAGAAAAATTATAATGTCAAGGTAATCATTATTGAACAAAAAATTATAGATATAGTTGACATTGTAAGGTCCGCTGCGACATTTTTGTAGTGATGTTCGGCCAAAATTTAACAAGAGGCCCATGGGCCTTAACGCTCACCTGTGACCTTTGAACCCATAAGCTTCATTCAAATATCAAAATGATAATTAGGCAAATATTCTAATATACATCCCTATACAAAAAGTTTACAGTTTTTGAGATAAATAATCATCTCAGTACTTGTTTGTATCTGTGATCTTGACATTTAAACCCATGCTCTTCATTCATATATCAAAATGACCACTGTGCCAGTACCAACAATATTCTAATATACATGCCTATACAAAAAGTTAATAGTTTTTAAGATAATTAACCATTTAGGTTGCATCTGTGACCTTGACCTTTGAACCCATCACCTTCATTCATATATCAAAATGATCATTAGGATAATACCTAAATATTCTAAAATACATGCCTATGCAAAAAGGTTTATAGTTTTTGAGATAAATAATCATTTCAGAACTTGTTCACATCTGTGACCTTGACCTTTGAGCCCATAATCTTCATTCATATATAAAAATGGTTGTAAGGCTAATACCTACAATATTCTAATATACATGCATATACAAAAAGTTAACAGTTTTCAAGATAATTAACCATTCAGGTATTCATTCACAATCTGTGACCTTGACCTTTGAACTTATGACCTTCATTCATATATCAAAATGATCATTAGGATAATACCTAAATATTCTAATATACATGCCTATACAAAAGGTTTATAGTTTTTGAGATAAATAATGATTTCAGAACTTGTTCACATCTGTGACCTTGACCTTTGAACCCATAACCTTCATTCATATATCAAAATGGTTGTAAGGCTAATACCTACAATATTCTAATATACATGCATATACAAAAAGTTAACAGTTTTCAAGATAATTAACCATTCAGGTATTCATTCACATCTGTGACCTTGACCTTTGAACCCATGACCTTCATTCATATATCAAAATGATCGTTAGGATAATACCTAAAACATTCTATTATACATGCCTGTACAAAAAGTCTATAGTTTTTGAGATAAATAATCATTTCAGTACTTGTTTACATCTGTGACCTTGACCTTTGAACTCATGACCTTTATTCATATATCAAAATGACAATTGGGCCATTACTTACAATATTCTAATATACATGCCTATACAAAAAGTCTATAGTTTTTTTAGATAAATAATCATTTCAGTACTTGTTTACATCTGTGACCTTGACCTTTGAACTCATGACCTTTATTTATATATCAAGATGACCATTGGCCCATTACCTACAATATTCTAATATACATGCCTATACAAAAAGTTAACAGTTTTCAAGATAATTAACCATTCAGGTATTCATTCACAATCTGTGACCTTGACCTTTGAACTTATGACCTTCATTCATATATCAAAATGATCATTAGGATAATACCTAAATATTCTAATATACATGCCTATACAAAAGGTTTATAGTTTTTGAGATAAATAATCATTTCAGAACTTGTTCACATCTGTGACCTTGACCTTTGAACCCATAACCTTCATTCATATATCAAAATGGTTGTAAGGCTAATACCTACAATATTCTAATATACATGCATATACAAAAAGTTAACAGTTTTCAAGATAATTAACCATTCAGGTATTCATTCACATCTGTGACCTTGACCTTTGAACCCATGACCTTCATTCATATATCAAAATGATCGTTAGGATAATACCTAAAACATTCTATTATACATGCCTATACAAAAAGTCTATAGTTTTTGAGATAAATAATCATTTCAGTACTTGTTTACATCTGTGACCTTGACCTTTGAACTCATGACCTTTATTCATATATCAAAATGACAATTGGGCCATTACTTACAATATTCTAATATACATGCCTATACAAAAAGTCTATAGTTTTTTTAGATAAATAATCATTTCAGTACTTGTTTACATCTGTGACCTTGACCTTTGAACTCATGACCTTTATTTATATATCAAGATGACCATTGGCCCATTACCTACAATATTCTAATATACATGCCTATACAAAAAGTTCATAGTTTTGCAGATAATTAACTATTTTGGTAAACTTGTACATCTGTGACCTTGACCTTTGAACCCATGACCTTAATCGATATATCAAAATGATCGTCATATCAATACCTACAATTAACCAAAAATCATACATCATTATCACCAGAAATGTTTAAAAAATAGCATTTTTTATCAAAGGTCAAAAACTGGGACATGACCTTGACCTTTGACCTTGACATCAATCGGAAGAAAATCGCAAGACAAGATCAACAGTGAAAACTCCATACAATTATCTTCAGCCATTATAAAGTTATAACAATAAATGTCTCATTTTAATAATTACATAATTTTACGCAAAAAATGCGTAACCTATTTTTCGTCCAATTTTCATGAAAAACACAATTTTAGTGTATCTAGGTATCCTGAATCCAAAAATCTAATCAAAATTTGCCTGCACCTTTTGGTTTCAGAGAAGAAGATTTTTTTGTCTTTTGGCTATTTATAGTAACGGCAGCCATATTGTTGGGCGTGGTCAAACCCCGAACACAATTTTGAAAGGCTGTTACCCAGGCATGATAATCACCAAGTTTCATCAAATTTGGCTCAGTAGTTTTGGAGGAGAAGATTAAAATGTAAAGTTTACGCACGACGCACGACGCACGACGCACGACACACGACGGACGACGGACGACGGACGGTGATAGATAGCAATAGCTCATCTGAGCCTTTCGGCTCAGGTGAGCTAAAAAAAGAAGAAAAAGACAATTCGTGGTTGGAGTCGATAAAAATTTTAGGATATGCTTTACATTTCTACTTTTGATCTAAAACAAGTGATAAACATTAATTTAACGTTAAAGACTAGTCCCCAAAGTCTTAAAATAAAATAAAATTCATGTAAACTAAATTAATATCTCTCTCTCTCTCTCTCTCTCTCTCTCTCTCTCTTCTCTCTCTCTCTCTCGCTTATATCCAATATTATATTACGACTACGTACAATTGGTTTTAAAAACTTCATGCTTTTAGATAATATTACAATATATCTCCCGAGTTGCCATATTTTGACAGCCTGAACAGATATATTTCCTTCATCCTGATTTTTATTTTACACGTGGAGCGTATATCCTCTGTGTTGTATCTTCACATGTCATAGGCGTAGAGCAGGGGGGGGGGGGGGGCGGCAGGGGCCGCCCCCCCCAAAAAAATGTCAGAGAAGAGGGTCAGGCCCCCGCAATATATTGTGTGAAATTATGTATCATGTTAAAAAAAAAAAAAAAAACGAAATACAAAAAAAAAACAAGAGCTTTAACAGGAAATGTCCATCTGGTAACCAATCAATTATCAATTTCATCATTATACATGTACTTGTAAAAGGGCGTACCCCCATATGCAGTGGCGGATTCAGCGGGGTACGTGGGGGGAATATCCCCCCCCCCCCCCCTTTATGTCGCTAATAATACATATTTTTCAGCTCGGATTGCACCAGAATGCAGAATTTTTGCGCAACTTTTTCAAATTTTCCGGGGGAGCATGCCCCCGAACCCCCTAGATGGTTCGAGCCTTTGACTCACACATTATACGCCCCCTTTCTAAAATTCTGGATCAGCCTCTGATATCCAATCTCAATGAGAGGGGGTTGATTATGGAACTTGTGTCGTACGGTTATTTCATATAATCTTGCCTTGATATCCTATCAAAACGATGCACAATACATAGACAGGACTTAGTTTTGAAAATTTTCCGGGGGAGGCCCCCCGGACCACCACCTATGCGAGGGGTTTAGCACCCCTCTCATACTCTCCCCGCCTCGTGCCATAGGCACGAGGTGGTACCTGCTGCACGACATAGACATAGCTTCGGTTTGCCCCCTCCCCCATATTAAAAACCCTCCTACGCCTATGCATGTTGGACTTAATTTGCATTTTTTACTTTGCTTTTGGGATTATGATTTCAACATGGATCAGTATGTTTGTGGGTGATAAGAAAACTCGGCCACCCCACCGAGGCCTCGTAAAGGCGTCCATGCTTTGCTTGATAAAACGCTGTTTGATAAGTTGGTTGATTCTCGATCAGCAGGGTTACCTCAGGTGTCACACGTTCATATAGACTACGGAAAATAAAATAGATAATTGATAAAGAAATTAAAGTGAGACTTAAAGAAAACATAAAAGTAGAAGAGATTATTCAGGACAAGATAGAAAGTCATCAATACAATGAATGAATAACCACGCCAGAGTGATACCAAAGTGAAGCAGAAAGCTTTATAAATGAATAACCACGCCAGAGTGATATCAAAGTGAAGCAGAAAGCTTTATAATTACATTTATATCAGTTTTAATTTTACAGTACTAGACGGCCGTTCCGGAATACAATTCCTCATCAGTGGTGCTTGGACGAAAATTATGAAACCAAAATTATTTTGAAGATGTTGAAAAGCTACCCAAAGGACCAAAATGTGTTTTACCAAATTAAGCTAAGGAAATACTTTGCATACGGGAGTATAGTTTTTTGAGAAATTTCAAATTTTAACTTGCAGGAAATTTAGACAATTACAGTATATTTCTGACAATAATACGAAATTATTGCCTACTGAGTTTGTGATGTCTTCCGGGCACCAGCCACCAGCAGAGATATCGGCTCAGGGGCTTAAATTACATATTATACCAGCTGTAATTTTATTATATATATAACATCATAACATATAATTATTACATTACAGTCGAGATAAGAAAAATCACCCAACAAAGACATGAAACTCAAACTCCAGAAACTTTAAAAATAATTATTTATACAATGATCTATAGACCATAAAATCCTGATATCTTAACTTCAAAAATAGCATATTTGTCTTTGGGTGTTACTAGCTGTCTAAGATTTTATTTATTGTACCAAGTATTTCTGGTTTACCTGCCTAAAATCATTTGGAACTTCATTGTATAGCGCACTGTGTGTGTGTGTGTGTGTGTGTGTGTGTGTTTATATTATTTCAACTGCACATCATCCGATCCTGCGCTGAAATGAACATACTATGTCAGTAAAACATAAAGAAAGTTTCTTTTCACATGTTAAAGTTTCATAGAGTATCATTTTATATATAGGATGGAAATCTTTTATGTAATCTGAAATAAAAACATTGATAAACATGGCAATATACAACATGGTACTTATTAATAGTTCCTGCTCAATTGTCAATAGCTAACTTTAACGACATTTGTGACATCTAGTATGAATAGATCAAGGCTTAATCACTTGCAGTTGCCTTAAGCTGTCTTAAAGAATTCAAGCTAAAACTGTTTGTGGTGAGGATTGTTAACCTTTTGGAAGAAACAATATTCCAGGGAAGGACTGCTCTATATATAGACAAACAGGCATATAACGCCTTTCACTTCGCGTTATTACGCAATTTTATTCGCGTCATAACGCCTTTCAATTCGCGTTATTACGCCATTATATTTCGCGTTATTACGCCTTTCAATTCGCGTTATTACGCCCTTATTTCGCGTTATTATGCCTTTATTTTGCGTATGACGCTGTTATTTTTTTATTCATGAGCCTAATAGGTTTCGTAGTTACAACATCATTATATAATTAAATATTGTAGTTATATTAAAGGGTAGAAAGAAAATGTTGTTGACGTAAAGTCCGTGGGCTAGGTGGACCCACCGTGCCCCCCCCCCCCCCCGAATCCTCCGACACCAATTTTTCTGATACTCAGGGTGTCTAGTATTGGAATCAGGATGTTCCTAGAAAATAAACTGGATGCTCTTCATGTAAAACTTCAATATTTAAGAGTACTGAAAGTTTTCAGTAAATTTCTCTATTAGGGGTAGGGGAACGTTTTTATCTTTGTTTCAATGGCGTCATAAACTCAATTTTTTAAGAAAAACGCTATAGAATCATTCAAAATTATACTATATGAAATTATTTCTGTACAACCCAATAAAACACATTGAGACACTATGCTTTTCATTTACTCATAAATTGATGTTATAAATGATCATAATTCTCATTTTAAAGAAAAGACGTCATGGAAACATCAAAGTAATAGCTACACCAATCAAGTTTGTACTTTATAAAAGCTGAAGCTGTTCCCTTTACAGTGATACCAAACATAATCTATTTCTACATAATATCATCGACAACAAAGATAAAAACGTTCCCCTACCCCGTTTCGAACATTTTTTTAAAAAAATGGGTACCTTTGATATATTTTTTCTAATAGAGTGGCGAATTTTCTTGAAGATGAGAATATATGATCATTTATAAATATATTTCATTAAGTAAATGGAAAACATACTTTGTCTTAATGTGTTTTGCTATGCTGCATAGAAATAATTTTATAAAGGATAAATTGACACGATTTTATAGGGGTTTTCCTCAAAACTTGTGCTTATGACGTCATGGTGACAACATAGTAGCAGCTACATCAACCAACTTTGTATTTTATAAAAGATGAACACGCTTCCTTTACAATGATACCAAATATGATCTGTATCTCATAATATTATTGAAAACAGAGATAAAAACGTTCCCCTACCCCTAATAGAGAAATTTACTGAAAACTTTCAGGTACTCTTAAATATTGAAATTTTACAAAGAGCATCCCAGTTTATTTCTGGAAAACATCCTGATTCCATTACTAGACACCCTAAGGTACCAGAAAAAATTGGTGTCGGAGGGGGGGGGGGATGCACGTTGGGTCCACCTAGCCCACGGACTATTATTGTTTATAAAGTGGACATTGTAAAAAATAAATGTTCAGAAGATTGAATATGACCACATAGTCTCCCAGCTGGCATAGTGAAAAAAAAGTTCTGTTCAACCCATCAGCTAGAATATTTCTGAGTATACCATGGTTAAGTATTGGTAAAGAAAGAAAAAGGTGGATGTCAAGTCTGAAAGTGGTGTAATTTATTGTACAGCCACTTTTGTATGGAAACCCCCCCCCCCCTAAATTTTCAGTAAAATCCCTAAATATCCTTATAGGATATTTTATATATATAAACTAAACATAAAGTTATAAACACTTTAGTATTTTTACACCTTTTACATAAAAACACAACTATAAAATAGTGCTAAAATTAAGTTTTATTTTAAAAGGATTATTTATGACAAAAAATCTCTCAAAATCCCGTATTTTCATAATAATTTTTCTGATTAACACTTATGTAACATTATTTGTTGCCCCAAATCAATAACCACTGATATATTACATTTGTCACATTTATTATCTATATACAGATACCAAAAATGTATTAAATGTTTTTACCATTGAAAATCTTTCCCCTACCCCCAAATACATAAAAATATTGAAAAATTTTATTTTTGGAATTTTTTACTTGTAACTTATGAAATAGGTGTAGAATACATTTATTATCATTTCAAACAATCATCTGTGGTACTATTTGTCCTAAATAATGGTAAATAACAGAAATATAGTATAAACTTGATGAAAAAAACAAAACAATACCAAAGCGATAGGGTATTATCAAATGTTATCACCACTTGTTCAAAACCACCTAAACACAACATTTAACACTATATCTACTAATTTAAGGTAATTGGTGTATAAAATGTTTATAACTCACAAGGATAGTATTTGACAAAAGGGGTGATAAATGAAGCATCAGTCATTAAAATAGTCCCTCTATCCTACAATTCATAAGAGTGTTATTAACATTTACTTGCAATGTCTTTTCAAATGACTTTTATATCAGTATCTTTGAAACAATAATGTACATATCACCAGTTAAATATGTATCTAATCTCAAATTGTATACAATATATATATATTTGTCTGGAAGCAGCTTGCAAAACCCAAAAATGTAGTCCACACAATGTTTCTTTGTTGATAATATATATGTTTCGGATATGCTTGATAATGATCAAAGTGATGCCACCATGGCATATATGGGGGGACAGAAATATCCAAGAATGCGTCCAATATGGTTGACAAATCTATGAAATCTCGTATATATAGTTATAATAGCCACATAAAGTTAATTAAAGAGTCATTTTATAGGTTTCAGTTGTCAACAAAGTCGTTTTTGTTGTTTTAATCTACAAAGAATGGATATTTAAGCCAGTTTTGACGTATTGTAGATAACGTATTGTTGAAATTGGGACTTTGCACGGAAAACGTTCTTCTTAATTTTGATTACACACGTGGCGGTGTAGCTAGCTAAACAGGAGGTGCTTACCCTTCCGGAGCACCCGTCCTCACTTCCTGGTGGGAAGTTATTTAATTTTGACTTGCGATGGTCTAACTATGAGCAATATAGTTGTGTCCTGAACCCAATCGTCGCAAGTTTCTTATTCTGTGCCTAAAATGCCTAACAGTTAAACAGTTAATTATAAGGTGAAGCCATATCTCAGAGCAGTTATATATATAAATATATATATATATATATTTAAAGAAAGACAACTCTTCTGGTCTTATCAGTGATGGAAAGTAGAAAATGTGCATTTACAGTCAAGGGGAGGCAAATCTCATATCATAATAACAGAAGTATTGAGTATTGTGTGGTGATGGTCCAGCAACGTGGTGTAGCTGTGTTCTGGACCCAACCGTCATAAGTATGTTATACTGCACTGAAATGGGATATTGATTGATTGATTGATTGATTGATTGATTGATTGATTGATTGATTTTTGTTATGGTGTGGCGGCAGGTGTACATACTGTTCCCATTTGTGTTGTGAGTGGTGTGTTGTTGCTTCAAGGAAAATAATTTTGGTGACATTGTAATTTTAGACTCGTTATGGTCCAGCTTTTGTCGCAAAGCCCTGTCCTGGACTCAACCGTAAAGTGCATGTTAATGCTACACTAACGGTTTTAAAGTTGTTTGAATTTTGAAGCTCGTGGCATTTATTTGCAGGTTAAGTCGAAAGTCCAAAAGTATGAGTGGTTTTTATATTTTGTTAGTGTAGTTAATGCTTTTGAGGAAAGTTATTATGGCAACATAAGTTGCGGATTGTGTGCGTGAAGGCGGATTTAGTATTTGGGTGATTTATATTGAGATCGTTGAAAGAGGACTTGTCTTGGTGTGTTGTGTTTTGTGCATGTGTAGAACATGTGCTGACGGTGTCTGATTCGTCGCATGTGTCGCAGTTTGGATTTACATTAGGTTTCATTTGGCTCAGATTTTTCCCTAGTCTGGGAGAGCCTTTCCGTAGTCTAGTGATCAATTTATCATGGAAATGCTAGTAAAATGAAAGGGGATTTTTAGTGGCTTGCTTACAATGCTTTGATGCCAGCTTTTGTTAGTGTTTTTCACTATCTGTAGGTCCCACTTTTCAGATGAGTAGCTATTTGCCAGCGAGTTGATTTCGGATGGGCTATGAGATAGTGTGACGGATAAATAGCTCAGAGGACAATTATGAATATATGCAACTAATTTTGAGTATGTGGTAGCGATTTGTGGCTATCACCCGACAATAGAAAATAAAAATAATAAAATAATTATAATGTATGAAACAATTTCCAATATGAAAATATAGGATATAAGTGTGAGACACTCACTCGAGAAACTAGAAAATAATCACCTTAAAATTGTGTGTAATACCCATAGCAGCAAGTTGACAGAAAATATTAACAAAGTCCCCTAACTACTATGAGGGTTACATCCGAGCTTACTTAGCAGTAATCTGTAATATAATTAAGTGGTTTCTAAAATGGTGTAAATGTATTTAATGTTTGATTGTGGGAACGCACGGAAATATACCGTATAACAATGTGGGTGAGCTACCTAAATAGGGCCTGCAATATATACATCAATGGCCAAGGTTTTCCTAACCAAAATAAATAATAAATAACTTCATGAACAAAATGGCAGTGTGTGTGTGTGGTTATTTTTGTGACAACAACAAGGAAATGTATTCATATAAGGGCCATTTCTTAAAGGTAGTTAACTCTCATTGTGTTTTCTCGGAGGTTAACTCCACTGTGGTAAACTCATACTGCGGTTAACTCATGTAGTAATCTCCGCGTCGTCTGCTATATATAGCTGTGTGTGTACACAAACACCGTTCACCGGCGTGTGACTACTGTAAGACTCCTCTGGATGTTTTCTCGGCTGTTTCAAGAATATTACTATTATTTTCGGCAATATATATTAATTAATATTATTATATTGCATACCTTTAAAGCACGTCTTGACACTAGCAAGAATTCAGGCAGACTCTTTGACGTCCATTTACCGGCTCCTTATATACTCGTGGTTTATTTGGAATTCTCGGAACTCTATATGACATGTACAGGTGTATTAGAAGCAATCCGAATAAGTATTGTATCACTGACGCTGATTGGTTGCCTTCAGTCTCCTTCATCCAATGAGAATCACTTTCACTATTTAATTTGGAAATAACATTACCGCGTGACCCGTATGTTGCATCTAATTGTGTCCGATATAACCATAATATTATACTGCACTGTGGTTTGAAAAGTAGACTCGTAAATGAAAGTAAAAATAATAATAGAATTCATAATAGTTATAATTAGAATACAACAGCGATCCTGCTGTGTAAATTAACATATGAATTTTCGTAACATTGCCCCTGCTTAAGAAAATATGCGTCCTCGCATAGAATCAATGTCAAAATCACGAAATCAACTTAACCTTACGAGAATTCATTGGTCAATGTTCTTCTGGAACTTACAATCATTAAACAGTTATCTTGCTCAGTTATACATGTCCATAAAATCTAAAGTTATTGAATCCACTTAACTAATAATATAAATTCATCAGGAAAAACAAAACTTCTCTTACTTAGAGGTATAGAACTCTTACTTAGAGGTGTCGATATTTCTATATTACACATCCTCAAAACCATTCTTCCATTTCTTCATCTTGGGTGAAGTGTTTTCCATTGTCTTCCCACGACGAATGGATCTTCTTAAGAACTCGCCTTGAAACTGGGTCTGTTTGAACGCCTATTTCCTTGGTTTGCTTTCTGGGGGTGTAACTTATGCGAGGTTGCTTTGGTGGTGGAACGAACAATGTAGGCATAGTCCTTTTCCGTAATGTTGGGTCAGCCTGATGCTGTGTGGCTTGACCGCAAATATCATCAATTAGTTGTCCAGGGTCTTTATCCCATTCCTCTTCGGACTCAAATAAATCTTCGGACCCAGGAGTCAAAGGTATGATATTTTCACTTATAGGTGGTGAAATATTTTTCTCTGAGGGTGTCTGTGGAGATGATACGGTTGAACTTACATTTTTACTCATTTCACCTTTACTTCCTCTTCTCTTGTTTTCAACCTCCATATGTTTATTTAATTCACTCTGACGTGAAGCTCTAAATGTACATCCTGCCACGGTACATTTGTATTTCTTTTCTCTCTCGTCACGTTTTACCTTATTAATAGTGCATCCTTGAATATGTTGTAGGAATTCGGCTTCTGTAAATTCTAAGCTTTTCTTACAAGCTGGACACGGCCATTCTTTTCTCGTTTGAGTTTCTCTCTCCATGCTTGAACTTCTGCTTCTACTTCTACTATGCTTTCTAGGTGTGATTTTCGTGTTAGGCATTCCTGCAATATAAAACAAATAGGGTTATAATACAAACTAGTAACTATAATTGTATTTATTAAATCAATAGTCTAAGTCCAGTAAGTCAGGGTCTACATAGTCTCGAAACTTTGTTGGGCGTCTTCGTTCTCTTCTTGACCGACCTGGTTCTGTAGGTGTTTCTTTCTTCACGTTTTTCACATCTATATTAGTTTCTTCATTGCATATGTAGTCTTGAATGCTTACTTCTGATTCTGACTCATTTTCTTGCAAATCTAATTCACTATGTTTCTTACTATCAGATATGTTTTTGGTTATAATTTCCCCGGGTTCCGGTTCATCTCTCAGCGTTTGTTTTCTGTACAACTTTATTCTGTCTATATGTATGACTTGTGGCAAACCTTCTCGACCGCAATTAACTTCATAATTCAAAGGTCCCATTTCATTCAATATTTCGAATGGTCCTTTCCAAAGGGAAGCAAGTTTTGGAGAAGTCCCTACCTGTACTTTTGGGAAGAAAATTAACACTTTATCTCCTATTTCGAACTGTCTCGCATCGGCTTTCTTATCATAGATTTTCTTTTGCCTTTCCATAGATTCTGTTATATTCTGTCTAACTACTTTATGCATCTCCTCTATCTTTTCTTTTAATGCCCATACATATTGTGACCTTGGATTATTATTTAGTTCTCTAGGCAACTCAAATTGTAAGTCTAACGGAGTTGCAACCTCGCGTCCAAGCATAAGTAGATTGGGCGTTAGTCCTGTACTTTCGTGCTCAGCACTCCTATAGGCCATAGTTGCATAGGGTAAATACTCATCCCAATTACGATGATGTGTGTCTACATTCATTGCTAAAATATTGGCTAGTGTCTTATTAAAACGCTCGACCATCCCATCACATTGTGGGTGATATGGTGAGGTTCTGGTCTTATTTATATCTAAGACAGCACACATTTCTTGGAAAATTTCGCTTTCAAACTGAGCGCCTTGATCGGAATGAATGCAGTCAGGGACACCAAACCTGGCAATGACTTCTTCTACTAATAATCTCACAATTGTGGTAGTCTCCATATTTGGCATTGCAAATGCTTCTGTCCATTTCGTAAAGTAATCCACTATTACGAGAATGTACCTATTACCTGAGTCACTAATTGGAA
This sequence comes from Anadara kagoshimensis, assembly GCA_021292105.1. NCBI lineage: Eukaryota > Metazoa > Mollusca > Bivalvia > Arcoida > Arcidae > Anadara > Anadara kagoshimensis. The sequence continues at coordinate 6,374,208 of CM037868.1, read as the reverse complement.
GAGGTCCCATTATATCCAAAGCTAATCTTTGTAAGGGTTCACCAACAGGCATCTGTTGTAAAGGTGCCCTAAAATGTTTAGGTGGATTTTTCCTCTTTGCACATCTCTCACAACCTTTTACATATAGTTGTACATCTGATCTTACTCCAGGCCAATAGTATTTGGAGACAACCTTTTCATATGTTTTATGTTTTCCAAAATGTCCACCGGCTAAACTGTCATGGCAGTGTTTCAGTACTGTTCTTCTTTTGCTTAATGGGATAACAGCCTGCAATACTTGATTCTTCGTGTTACCATCTAGCCAACGTCTATATAAAATGTTATCCTGAAGAACTAGAAGGTCAAATTGTGATCGTAAACTTCTGATTATTCTACTTTTGTTTACCACTTCTTTAGAAGCTGGACATCGTTTTCTCTCAAGCCAGTTTTTAACTTCCTTGATATCTGGATCATCATCTTGTATTTGTGTTAAATTATCTTCTTTTACGTAAGGTTTTTCTTTTGATTGAGATTCTACCCCAATGGTTTGTACCATTTCATCTTCTTGATTATGCATTCCGCACTGTTTACAGGGTTTCCGGCTTAGGCCGTCAGCATTTTTATGACGAACTCCTGGTCGGTGTTCTATATCCATATCATAACTTGATAATATTTCCAACCAGCGGGCCATTTGTCCTTCGGGGTTTTTGAATTGGAAAAGCCACCTCAATGACCCATGATCAGTTCTTAACAAAAACTTTCTACCATAGAGGTATTGTTTATAGTACTGTGTAAAGTATACTACAGCAAGCAATTCCTTCCTAGTAACACAGTATCGACGTTCTGGTTTTGATAAACAACGACTTCCAAATGCAATAGGCCGTTCTTTTCCATCTACTATTTGTGATAAAACACCACTGATGGCCATATTGCTAGCATCTGTGTCAAGTATGAACAATTTTGAGAAATCAGGATGTGAAAGAATAGGGCTTGATATCATCACTTCTTTAAGTTTAAGAAATGATTTTTCACATTCTTCAGTCCAGTTAAACTCTCGACCTTTCTCTGTCAATCTATGTAATGGTTTTGCAATCTCAGAAAAACCTTTTATATACTTCCTGTAATAACTGCAAAATCCAATAAAGGAACGAACAGCAGTTTCGTTGTGGGGGATAGGCCACTCTTTTACTACACTTATTTTTTTAGGATCAGCTGATATACCATCGCTAGAAATGACATGACCAAGAAAGCTTACTTGTTTTTCAAAGAGTTGGCATTTCTTGGCTTTCAATTTTAACCCTGCGTCACTTAGACGTTGAAATACTTTATCTAGATTTTCTATCAGCTCATCAAAGTTTTTACCCATACAAATGACATCATCTAAATATATCATGCAAATATCCCAATTCAGGCCTGCTAAAACTGTTTCCATTAGTCTTTCAAATGTGGCTTGGCTATTACATAATCCAAAGGGCATTTTTCTAAATTGAAAAAGACCTCTTCTGGTAGTAAATGCTGTTTTCGGACGATCTTCTTCTTTCATTTCTACTTGCCAGTATCCGGAACACAAATCTAGAGTAGAAAACCAGGTGTTTCCATTTAATTGATCAAGTGCCTCATCGATGCGGGGTAATGGGTAAGCATCTTTAACTGTGACCTTGTTCAATTTGCGATAGTCCACGCAAAACCTCATTGTTCCATCTTTTTTTTTGACTAAAACTACTCCGGATGCCCATGGACTGCTTGAGGGTTCTATCACTTTCTGTTGTAACATTTTATCCAGAGTTTCATCAATTTGAGATGTTAATGCTTCAGGTATCCTTCTTAACGGTTGTTTAATCGGTCTGCATTCTTCTGTTTTAATTTCGTGTTGTATAACATTTGTATGACCTAATTCCAGATCCGATTCGGCAAAAATACAACTATATTTGCACAAAAGTTGCTCTGCCTTTTCTCTTTCATCACAGGAAAGCTCTGTATGTACGTTTTTGAGTAATCTCTGTACTTTTTCTTTTGTTTCTGTATTTTGTGAATCGTCTGATATTTTCTGTACAACAGCTTCTATTGGCTCAAAATTCCCGACTATTGTTCCTTTTTTCAACATGGTTGATTTATCAGCCATATTCATTAATCTCAGCGGTATTTCTTCCTTTCCTGTTACTAAAGCTCTACCCATCAGCGCTTTATCTTTATCGTGAAATTCGGGTCTTGGTTCCGCAATACCTTCTTGTAATGTGTCGTTGCCAAGTATAGTCCCTTTAACAATAATTTCACTTCTTGGTGGTAAATTCACAGTTTCTCTTATGGCTATTCTATAACATCCAATACCACCTTTTATTATCATTGGAATATGCCTTGCACTGATAATAAATTTGTGGTCAACAATATCAACAACACATTTGTGATTTCTCATAAAATCAAGTCCAATTACACCATCGACATTTAAGTTGGCAATAACCGCTTGATTTCTATAATGTCTGGAACCAATCATGAAACTGAATTTCCCTTGTCCAAATACTTCTAAACGTTCTCCACCGGCTCCATGAATTGTACGTGTAAACGGTGTTGTTTTCGGTCCATGTGATAATTTATCATAAAAATGTTTTGACAACAGTGTTACTGTTGCACCTGTATCTATCAAAATTCTAGCCTTAATGCCATATATTTTAACATGTACAAACATACCACTCTCCTTATTATTGGTAGTATTAACGTGAATTGGGTTTTCATCTGTATTGGTTACCGTATGCATGGTATTGGCTTGATTTGTTTCACTTATTTCTTCTTTTGGTACTGTTGATTCTGGACCTTGACTCATCCCTCTTTGTTCATCGAATTTGCGTTTTCTGCAATCTCTAATTATATGACCTTTCTTCCCACAGTAATAACAGTTGGGGAATCTTGCATGTTGTTGTTCTTGCTTTTCTTTATCATTTGCGCAGTTCCCAAGTGGTTTGTTATCTTTGAAATTTTGTAGTTGACGTTTCAGATCTTGTAGTTCTCCTTCATGGACTTTTCTCATGTTTTGTATTTCTTTCTTCAAATCTGCAATTATTGACTGTGTTCTCTCAGATGTCTTATCATTTCTCCTGTCCTGAAAGTTTCTATTACTTCTATTACTCATACTATTATTTCCAACTGATCGGACAAAACGTTCTTGTTTTCGTCTTAAGTATGATTCTAGTTCAACTGCCTTGTTTACTGCTTCGTTTAAATTTGCGGGTGATGACTGCTGAATACCCCACTTCATTTCATCGTCAACTAGTGCGTCTAGAAAATAGTCTCTAGCTAATTTTTCTCTGACTTCCACAGAAACTGTACTTTGAGGATAAACTAAATTGACTAGTCTTCTTATTTCCTGTCCTAGCTCAGGCAGAGGCTCGGTAGCTCGACGCCTTCTGTCTTTTAGTTGAGCTCTGTATAACTCAGTCTGGCTTGGTGGTTGAAATCTTTCTTCAAGCATTTTGACTAATTTTCTATAGTTTCTGCGATCTTCTGCTGGCATATTGCTTAAAGCTCCTTGTGCTTGACCTCTTAAGGAGATAGCAAGTTGTATTCCTTTTTCTGCTTCTGTCCAGTTATTCGCATCTGCACATGTTTCAAAGTGTACCAGATGGTTATTCCATGGTGTTAAGCCATCATATGTGGATGGTTTGGCTTTAATTTTAACAGGCATTTGTGAAAGCTCAAAACTGGTTTGTGGTAATTTGAATTCGGGGCTTTCAATCTTGTTCGGATGAACTTCAATCATCTTTGAATCTAACTCGGACGTTTCAACATCTGTTAGAACTTTATACGGTTTTTGTTCAGGCTTACAGCTTGTTGTAGGTGTTCTTGTTGTCTTATTTGATAACACTGCGGCAAGTGTATCTTGTGTTTGGTTTAACATTGACTTGAGCTCTTGTATATCGCTGTCGTCCTTTGCTTGAGATGGGTGGGCAGGGGTTGACATCTCTATCTCTGACTTAGCTTCAAGTATATTTTTCTTTGGAGTTGACTGTGTATTACCGGTATTGATTGGGGTCCAATTTGTTTCGGCTGGTACATCATTAGAAGTGCTACTCCTAGACAAACCAATTCTATCTTCTAATCTTTTTATTCTTGTATTGGTTTCTTCTGATGTGTTGTAAACAATACGGCGTAATGCTGTGGTCTCATTAGCGATTTTTTCAACTTGATCAGCTGTCCGATTGTGGTTTTGTCTTATACCACGTATATCATCCATGAGACTAACCATCATCTTATTCATGCCTAGCATTTCATTTAATATTTTGCCATTTTCTTCTAAAACTTGTCCTATCTGTTGTTCAACTTTTATTTTTGGTTCGCTTGTAGTGGGCGAATCAAATAAATCTTCAGAAACTCGTGTTTTATCCCTTGTAGAACTTGAAACTGGGTAAACTGTCGTAAGATGACTTGGCGTTTGAGGACAAATGGGGGAAAACCACATTTTCCTTAAATGGTCTTCAGCAAGAGAGAAAGCTTCGTCTGCTCTTGCTGGTTCAGAAGGTAACCGTTGTATGCATGCACCTTGTAAAAGCTCGTCGGTATATGTCCAGTCAAGTGTGTTTGTCTCCTTGTTCATGTTTTTAAACAAAACAACAAACTGCGTTTTACCTAATAATTATTTTGAGATAACACCCACGATTGTTAATAATCCCACCGGCTGCCACCAAAATTCTATGTGACGGATAAATAGCTCAGAGGACAATTATGAATATATGCAACTAATTTTATACAATTATATATGAGTATGTGGTAGCGATTTGTGGCTATCACCCGACAATAGAAAATAAAAATAATAAAATAATTATAATGTATGAAACAATTTCCAATATGAAAATATAGGATATAAGTGTGAGACACTCACTCGAGAAACTAGAAAATAATCACCTTAAAATTGTGTGTAATACCCATAGCAGCAAGTTGACAGAAAATATTAACAAAGTCCCCTAACTACTATGAGGGTTACATCCGAGCTTACTTAGCAGTAATCTGTAATATAATTAAGTGGTTTCTAAAATGGTGTAAATGTATTTAATGTTTGATTGTGGGAACGCACGGAAATATACCGTATAACAATGTGGGTGAGCTACCTAAATAGGGCCTGCAATATATACATCAATGGCCAAGGTTTTCCTAACCAAAATAAATAATAAATAACTTCATGAACAAAATGGCAGTGTGTGTGTGGTTATTTTTGTGACAACAACAAGGAAATGTATTCATATAAGGGCCATTTCTTAAAGGTAGTTAACTCTCATTGTGTTTTCTCGGAGGTTAACTCTACTGTGGTAAACTCATACTGCGGTTAACTCATGTAGTAATCTCCGCGTCGTCTGCTATATATAGCTGTGTGTGTACACAAACACCGTTCACCGGCGTGTGACTACTGTAAGACTCCTCTGGATGTTTTCTCGGCTGTTTCAAGAATATTACTATTATTTTCGGCAATATATGTTAATTAATATTATTATATTGCATACCTTTAAAGCACGTCTTGACACTAGCAAGAATTCAGGCAGACTCTTTGACGTCCATTTACCGGCTCCTTATATACTCGTGGTTTATTTGGAATTCTCGGAACTCTATATGACATGTACAGGTGTATTAGAAGCAATCCGAATAAGTATTCTATCACTGACGCTGATTGGTTGCCTTCAGTCTCCTTCATCCAATGAGAATCACTTTCACTATTTAATTTGAAAATAACATTACCGCGTGACCCGTATGTTGCATCTAATTGTGTCCGATATAACCATAATATTATACTGCACTGTGGTTTGAAAAGTAGACTCGTAAATGAAAGTAAAAATAATAATGGAATTCATAATAGTTATAATTAGAATACAACAGCGATCCTGCTGTGTAAATTAACATATGAATTTTCGTAACATTAGGTCAAAATCCAGCTGAGTTATTTCTATTCCTTTTTAGCTAGTCTCACCACAGTTTCATTTCCATCGATGCCCACATGCGACGGGATTAATTCAAATGCGATTTCTTGGTTTTGATGTGCTAGTTTTGTGCATAGTTTTTGTGTTTGAATATCAGGACTTGAAGTATTGAGAGTGGTTAAAGAGATGAGTGAGCTAAGAGAATCTGTGAGTTAAAGCCATTAGTATTGCGATTAGTTCAGTGGGTTATTAGCTATTTGTCAGTGTGAGTTAAAGCCATTAGAATGGCGCTTAGCTCAGTGGTTTATCAGCTATCTGTGAGATAAAGCCATTAGTATGGCGCTTAGCTCAGTGGGTTATTAGCTATCTGTGAGTTAAAGCCATTAATATTGCGATTAGTTCAGTGGGTTATTAGCTATCTGTCAGTGTGAGTTAAAGCCATTAGAATGGCGCTTAGCTCAGTGGGTTATTAGCTATCTGTGAGTTAAAGCCATTAGTATGGCGCTTAGCTCAGTGGGTTATTAGCTATCTGTGAGTTAAAGCCATAAATATGGCGCTTAGCTCAGTGGGTTATTAGCTATCTGTGAGTTAAAATCATTAGTATGGCGCTTAGCTCAGTGGGTTATTAGCTATCTGTGAGTTAAAGCCATTAGTATGGCGCTTAGCTCAGTGGGTTATTAGCTATCTCTGAGTTAAAGCCATTAGTATGGCGCTTAGCTCAGTGGGTTATCAGCTAATTGTTTTATTATGTGTTACATAGTTAGCCGCGGCTGTTTTTCATTAGTTTTTTAACCGTCAGTGTGTTGAATAGGATGTGCCGGATTTTGGTGTTTGTCTGTTTTGTTGTGTAGCTCAGTGGAGATATGTGGTGGTTTGTGCATCCAATGAGGGATGGGTAGTGTCTTGTATAGAACTATCTTTTTATTGTGTAGTTTGGCCTGGTTCTTAGTTTATATCCACATGGTGCTGAGTGTATTGTCCATTTGTGTGATTTATGTGTATATATTCCACAGTTAGCAGTAATTGTGTTGGCAGGGAAATAGATTGGTTTGGTTTGTGTTCTACCCCAGTATTAGAGTGAAAGTTGTTCTCTACAGAGTTCTAAAGGTATTGTGCCAGTTTCAATGTGTAGACTAATCAACTGGGCTGGTAATTATTCTGAGTGCTTGATGTTGTATTCTATCGAGTATAATTTTGTTAGTTTTGCATGCCAAATTATAGACTTGGCAGTCGTTAACTTAATTTGACTGGATTAGGCTAGTATACATAAGTTTTAGAGTTTTCTTATCAGCGCCGAAGTTCTTGCCTGACACACAACGCATAGAGTCCGTGCCTGACACACAACATATAGAGTCCGTGCCTGCCACACAACATATAGAGTCGGTGCCTTCCACACAACACATAGAGTCCGTGCCTGCCACACAACACATAAAGTCCGTGCCTGCCACACAACGCATGGAGTTCGTGCCTGCCACACAACGCATAGAGTCTGTGCCTGCCACACAACGCATAGAGTCCGTGCCTGCCACACAACACATAGAGTCCGTGCCTGCCACACAACGCATAGAGTACGTGCCTGCCACACAACGCATAGAGTCCGTGCCTGCCACACAACACATAGAGTCCGTGCCTGCCACACAACGCATAAAGTTCGTGCCTGCCACACAACGCATAGAATTCGTGCCTGCCACACAACACATAGAGTCCGTGCCTGCCACACAACGCATAGAGTCCGTGCCTGCCACACAACGCATAGAGTCCGTGCCTGCCACACAACACATAGAGTCTGTGCCTGCCACACAACGCATAGAGTCCGTGCCTCCCACACAACGCATAGAGTCCGTGCCTGCCACACAACGCATAGAGTCCGTGCCTACTACACAACACATAGAGTCCGTGCCTGCCACACAACGCATGGAGTTCGTGTCTGCCACACAACGCATAGAGTCCGTGCCTGCCACACAACGCATAGCGTTGAGTGCTACCTACCTACCCAGTCCTTTTTATGCCCGGGGCACATAGGGCAAGGAATAGAGTTTTCCTCTTTTCTCTATCTTGTGCCATTCTCTCCAGTTCTCCCCAAGTTAGTCTATGTTCTTTCATTTCCTTTTTAACAGTTCTCCTCCAGGTGTTTTGGGGTCTGCCTTGCTTCCTTTTTCCTTCAGGCGTCCAACTGAGAGCAACTCTTGTGATGTTATTTATAGGCTTTTTTAGCACATGTCCTATCCATCTCCATCTTGATCTTGTCAGAACAGTTCTTATATTATCTGTGTTTGTGTTTTTATGGAGCTCCTCATTGGTGATCCTAGCTGGCCAGTAAATCCTCATGATCTTTCTAAGGCATCCATTGTGAAAGCTGGAAAGTTTGTTTGTATCTTTTTCGGTCTTTCTCCAGCATTCGGCTCCATATAATAAAACTGATAAAACGCAGCTGTTGTAAAGTCTTAGTTTTGTCTTTCTGCTTACGCAATTTGTTTTCCAGATGTTTTTTAGCTTTATCAAAGCACCCCTAGCCTTACTAAGTCTAGCTCTTATGTCTTTATCTGCACCCCCATCAGATGTTACTATACTTCTAAGATAGGTAAATTAGTCTGTGTTGTTTAGGGTATTCTCATCTAGTTGAATCTGTGCTGGTTGTTTAGTATTCAAAGACATAACCTCTGTTTTCTTAACATTGATTTTTAGTCCAATGCTCTTAGCATGTTTCTGCAATTCTGTTGTTTTACTCTGCATATGATGTTCTGTATGCGACAGTAAGGCTAGGTCATCTGCATAGTCTAGAGTCCATCTTATTCCTGTGTTGTTACCATCAAGTGTAGATTACATAACCCAGTCTATTGCCAGTATGAAGAGGAGAGCTGACATCACACAACCTTGTCTAACACCAGATTTAACCAGGAAGGATGTATCAGATGTGCCTATTGTGCATCTAAATTCTATGTAAAAGGTCTTGATCAACTCTACTATCTTTTTTGGTATACCATAGTGCCGCAAGATCTTCCATAGGCTTTCACGATGGATACTATCAAAAGCCTTCTCAAAGTCTACAAAGTTAATAATGAGCTGCCTTTGCCATTCTGTACACTGTTCTATAATATTTCTTAAGGTGAACACTTGGTCACAACAGCTTTTACCTTTCCTAAATCCTGCTTGTTCTTGCCTTAGTTGTATTTCTACTGCATTTTTTATTCTGTCAATTAATATTTTGCTAAAACTCTTACTAGGTATTGATAATAATGTGATTTCCCTCCAATTGTTACAGTTGGTGAGATCACCTTACTTTGGAAGTTTGATGACATTTCCTTCAGACCAGGTTGTTGGTATAGAATTCTTATTCCAGATTTTAGCAAAAAGTGGTTGTAAAATCTCAGCTGCTAGGTTTGGATCTGCTTTAAATAGTTCTGCTGGTAATTGGTCATTTTCGGATGCCTTGTTATTCTTCAGTAAAGTAATTGCTTTATAAATCTCTGCTTTTGATGGTATTTCTGGTGGAATTTCTAAATCTATCTTTGCTTCCAGTATGTTTGCTAGACTGCTAGGCTCTGGACGGTTCAGCACCTCTTCAAAATGTTCTTTCCATCTTTGATCTTGCTCTCTCTCTGGTGTAATAAGTTTCCCCTGCTTATCTTTAACAGGCATGTTTGCCTTTCTTCCTTGACCACAAAGCTTTTTGGTTATCTGATATAAATCGCCCATTCTTTGTTCAGAAGCACCTTTCTCAGCTTCTCTTGCCATGCCTTCTATAAAGTTCTTACGATCTTTTCTTGTAGCTTTCTTTACTTCTTTGTTACATCCTGTGTATTGTTCTTTTAGTCTCTCTTTTATTCTCCCAGAATGAGTGTTGAACAATTTTAGTTTAAGTTCTTTTCTCTGATCTATGACTTTCCAAGTGTCAGGTGTTATCCAATCTTTGTGAACTTGTCTTCTAAACCCTAGGATCTTTTTGCTTGTTTCACTAAACAAATTACAGACTTTCCCCAGTGCTCATCAACCTCTTCGTCATTCTTTACATCATGGCTTTGTAAAACTTGGAATCTGTTCTTAATTTCCAATCTGAAGTCTCGTCTTGTCTTGTTGTCCGCTAGTTTGCCTGTATCTATTCTTTTAGTATAGTTCTTTGTTGTTAATTTCATTAGTTTGAGCTTAATGCTGGCAGTGACAAGATGGTGGTCACTACCTACATCCGCCCCACGCCTTACTCTTACATCTTGCAAAGATCTTCTCCACTTTCCATTAATAGCTATGTGGTCAATTTGGTTCTTGTCGCTACCTCCAGGTAACACCCATGTAAGCTTATGTATCTCCTTGTGCTTAAATAATGTTCCTCCTATAACCATATTATTACTTCCACAAAATTCTGCAAAATACTCCACATTTACTCTCCCAAAGGGAGATAATCTATCTTTAAAATATAGGAGACATGTTTTGATCAATGAATGGTCAAAGGGAGATAATCTAAAAATAAGTGAATGGTCAAAGGGAGATAATCTAAAAAGTTCGTGTTTCAATTAGTGAATGGTCAAAGGGAGATAATCTAAAAAGTTCGTGTTTCAATTAGTGAATGGTCAAAGGGAGATAGTCTAAAAAGTTCGTGTTTAAATAGTACATGACAACACGACACGCAAAGTTGAATGGCAATGGAAGTTATAGCACCGGTGCCGTAGTTAGCAAAAAATGATCTGCATGCCGTACAATTAATGATTAAGAGAATTAACGATTACGAATGATCTAGGGTGTCCGTGGGGCACTTTCTCTCGAAAATTTTAAAACGTTGATGTCAAATGGTGTAATCTGGTGGCATTTCAGAAAAGAATTGGTGCGATCTGATGGCATTAATAATGATTAAAATTAAAATTGATATCCCAAAGTTGTTGTATTTGAATTTGAAAGAAAAAAATTCTGTATTAGTCAAGTCAGTAGTTCGAATTTCCTAATTAGTCAGAAGACATAATGAAACATGATTTTGTCTACATTGATAATGATATTGTCTTTAAATTCGAAGTTAAAGCAGCCTTTCATGTTGATTCATATGACGGTGCGTCTGGTTTTTTAAAAAAAAAACAACTTATTTTTGCATTAGAATCACCAACCTTCTTCATTTTGAGGGTGAAAGAAATCGACGCAGGAAAGACGCGTGTGAATTGACAACCTTTATTGGAAACGTACAGGGCTAATATTTTCGGAAAACCTTCTAGTGCTTATGATGTAAACTGTATAGATTAAACGAAATCCATTGGATTTGTCCCGTTATTTTTTTGTTTCATTTTTTCTAGAATCTTCTATATTTAGAGCCATTATATAGATAAAAATAATAAATAATGGAGGAAAATTGATGTACACGCCTGTGCGTCGTGGTGTATAGGAAGCTACGCCAATGAGCACTATAAATGCAATTTCTAATAAGTTCCATGGTTATATTTACTTTCTCATTTTTTGAAAACATTATTTTGGGTTTTAAATCCTGAAATAAATCACATGTTAAAACGCTGTTGTGTACCGCATGTATAAACGCTGTTGTGCACGGCATGTATAAAACGTTGTTGTGTACGGCATGTATAAAACGCTGTTGTGTACGGCATGTATAAAACGCTGTTGTGTACGGCATGTATAAAACGCTGTTGTGTACGGCATGTATAAAACGCTGTTGTGTACGGCATGTATAAAACGCTGTTGTGTACGGCATGTATAAAACGCTGTTGTTACGGCATGTATAAAACGCTGTTGTGTACGGCAGTATAAAACGCTGTTGTGTACGGCATGTATAAAACGCTGTTGTGTACCACATGTATAAAACGCTGTTGTGTACAGCATGTGTAAAACGCTGTTGTGTACAGCATGTGTAAAACGCTGTTGTGTACGGCATGTATAAAACGCTGTTGTGTACGGCATGTATAAAACGCTGTTGTGCACGGCATGTATAAAACGTTGTTGTGTACAGCATGTATAAAACGCTGTTGTGTACGGCATGTATAAAACGCTGTTGTGCACGGCATGTAAAAAACGCTGTTGTGTACGGCATGTATAAAACGCTGTTGTGTACGGCATGTATAAAACGCTGTTGTGCACGGCATGTATAAAACGCTGTTGTGTACGGCATGTATAAAACGCTGTTGTGTACGGCATGTATAAAACGCTGTTGTGTACGGCATGTATAAAACGCTGTTGTGTACGGCATGTATAAAACGCTGTTGTGTACGGCATGTGTAAAACGCTGTTGTGTACCACATGTATAAAACGCTGTTGTGTACAGCATGTGTAAAACGTTGTTGTGTACGGCATGTATAAAACGCTGCTGTGTACGGCATGTATAAAACGCTGGTGTACGGCATGTATAAAACGCTGTTGTGTACGGCATGTATAAAACGCTGTTGTGTACGGCATGTGTAAAACGCTGTTGTGTACGGCATGTATAAAACGCTGTTGTGTACGGCATGTATAAATCGCTGTTGTGTACGGCATGTATAAAACGTTGTTGTGCACGGCATGCATAAAACGCTGTTGTGTACGGCATGTATAAAACGCTGTTGTGTACGGCATGTATAAAACGCTGTTGTGTACGGCATGTGTAAAACGCTGTTGTGTACGGCATGCATAAAACGCTGTTGTGTACCGCATGTGTAAAACGTTGTTGTGTACGGCATGCATAAACGGCTGTTGTGTACGGCATGTGTAAAACGTTGTTGTGTACGGCATGCATAAAACGCTGTTGTGTACGGCATGTATAAAACGCTGTTGTGTACGGCATGTATAAAACGCTGTTGTGTACGGCATGTGTAAAACGCTGTTGTGTACGGCATGCATAAAACGCTGTTGTGTACCGCATGTGTAAAACGTTGTTGTGTATGGCATGCATAAAACGCTGTTGTGTACGGCATGTGTAAAACGTTGTTGTGTACGGCATGCATAAAACGCTGTTGTGTACGGCATGTATAAAACGCTGTTGTGTACGGCATGTGTAAAACGCTGTGTGTACGGCATGTATAAAACGCTCTTGTGTACGGCATGTATAAAACGCTGTTGTGTACGGCATGTGTAAAACGTTGTTGTGTACGGCATGCATAAAACGCTGTTGTGTACGGCATGTATAAAACGCTGTTGTGTACGGCATGTGTAAAACGTTGTTGTGTACGGCTAGCATAAAACGCTGTTGTGTACGGCATGTATAAAACGCTGTTGTGTACGGCAAGCATAAAACGCTGTTGTGTACGGCATGTATAAAACGCTGTTGTGTACAGCATGTATAAAACGCTGTTGTGTACGGCATGTGTAAAACGTTGTTGTGTACGGCAAGCATAAAACGCTGTTGTGTACGGCAAGCATAAAACGCTGTTGTGTACGGCAGGTATAAAACGCTGTTGTGTACGGCATGTATAAAACGCTGTTGTGTACGGCATGTGTAAAACGCTGTTGTGTACGGCATGTATAAAACGTTGTTGTGTACGCATTTGTAAAACGCTGTTGTGTACGGCATGTATAAAACGCTGTTGTGTACGGTATGTATAAAACGCTGTTGTGTACGGCATGTGTAAAACGCTGTTGTGTACGGCATGTATAAAACGCTGTTGTGTACGGCATGTGTAAAACGTTGTTGTGTACGGCAAGCATAAAACGTTGTTGTGTACGGCAAGCATAAAACGCTGTTGTGTACGGCATGTATAAAACGCTGTTGTGAACGGCATGTGTAAAACGTTGTTGTGTACGGCAAGCATAAAACGCTGTTGTGTACGGCATGTATAAAACGCTGTTGTGTACGGCATGTATAAAACGCTGTTGTGTACGGCATGTGTAAAACGCTGTTGTGTACGGCATGTATAAAACGCTCTTGTGTACGGCATGTATAAAACGATGTTGTGTACAGCATGTATAAAACGTTGTTGTGTACGGCAAGCATAAAATGCTGTTGTGTACGGCATGTATAAAACGCTTTGTGTACGGCATGTATAAAACGCTGTTGTGTACGGCATGTGTAAAACGTTGTTGTATACGGCATGCATAAAACGCTGTTGTGTACCGCATGTGTAAAACGTTGTTGTGTACGGCATGCATAAAACGCTGTTGTGCCAGCATGTGTAAAACGTTGTTGTGTACGGTATGCATAAAACGCTGTGTACGGCATGTGTAAAACGTTGTTGTGTACGGCATGTATAAAACGCTGTTGTGTACGGCATGTGTAAAACGCTGTTGTGTACGGCATGTATAAAACGCTGTTGTGTACGGCATGTATAAAACGCTGTTGTGTACGGCATGTGCAAAACGTTGTTGTGTACGGCATGCATAAAACGCTGTTGTGTACCGCATGTGCAAAACGTTGTTGTGTACGGCATGTATAAAACGCTGTTGTGTACGGCATGTATAAAACGCTGTTGTGTACGGCATGTATAAAACGCTGTTGTGTACGGCATGTATAAAACGCTGTTGTGTACGGCATGTATAAAACGCTGTTGTGTACGGCATGTATAGAACGCTGTTGTTTACGGCATGTATAGAACGCTGTTGTGTACGGCATGTATAAAACGCTGTTGTGTACGGCATGTGTAAAACGCTGTTGTGTACGGCATGTATAAAACGCTGTTGTGTACGGCATGTATAAAACGCTGTTGTGTACTGCATGTGTAAAACGCTGTTGTGTACGGCATGTATAAAACGTTGTTGTGTACGGCATGTATAAAACGCTGTTGTGTACGGCATGTATAAAACGTTGTTGTGTACGGCATGTATAAAACGCTGTTGTGTACGGCATGTATAAAACGCTGTTGTGTACGGCATGTGTAAAACGTTGTTGTGTACTGCATGTATAAAACGTTGTTGTGTACTGCATGTATAAAACGCTGTTGTGTACGGCATGTATAAAACGCTGTTGTGTACGACATGCATAAAACGCTGTTATGTACGGCATGCATAAAACGCTGTTGTGTACAACATGTTTAAAACGCTGTTGTGTACCGCATTTGTAAAACGCTGTTGTGTACGGCATGTATAAAACGCTGTTGTGTACGGCATGTATAAAACGTTGTTGTGTACGGCATGTATAAAACGTGTTGTGTACGGCATGTATATAACGCTGTTGTGTACGGCATGTATAAAACGCTGTTGTGTACCGCATGTATAAAACGCTGTTGTGTACGGCATGTATAGAACGCTGTTGTGTACGGCATGTATAAAACGCTGTTGTGTACGGCATGTGTAAAACGCTGTTGTGTACGGCATGTATAAAACGCTGTTGTGTACGGCATGTATAAAACGCTGTTGTGTACCGCATGTGTAAAACGCTGTTGTGTACGGCATGTAAAAACGTTGTTGTGTACGGCATGTATAAAACGCTGTTGTGTACGGCATGTATAAAACGTTGTTGTGTATGGCATGTATAAAACGCTGTTGTGTACGGCATGTATAAAACGCTGTTGTGTACGGCATGTGTAAAACGTTGTTGTGTACGGCATGCATAAAACGCTGTTGTGTACGGCATGTATAAAACGCTGTTGTGTACGGCATGTATAAAACGCTGTTGTGTACGGCATGTGTAAAACGGTTGTGTACGGCATGCATAAAACGCTGTTGTGTACCGCATGTTGTAAAACGTTGTTGTGTATGGCATGCATAAAACGCTGTTGTGTACGGCATGTGTAAAACGTTGTTGTGTACGGCATGCATAAAACGCTGTTGTGTACGGCATGTATAAAACGCTGTTGTGTACGGCATGTGTAAAACGCTGTTGTGTACGGCATGTATAAAACGCTCTTGTGTACGGCATGTATAAAACGCTGTTGTGTACGGCATGTGTAAAACGTTGTTGTGTACGGCATGCATAAAACGCTGTTGTGTACGGCATGTATAAAACGCTGTTGTGTACGGCATGTGTAAAACGTTGTTGTGTACGGCTAGCATAAAACGCTGTTGTGTACGGCATGTATAAAACGCTGTTGTGTACGGCAAGCATAAAACGCTGTTGTGTACGGCATGTATAAAACGCTGTTGTGTACAGCATGTATAAAACGCTGTTGTGTACGGCATGTGTAAAACGTTGTTGTGTACGGCAAGCATAAAACGCTGTTGTGTACGGCAAGCATAAAACGCTGTTGTGTACGGCAGGTATAAAACGCTGTTGTGTACGGCATGTATAAAACGCTGTTGTGTACGGCATGTGTAAAACGCTGTTGTGTACGGCATGTATAAAACGTTGTTGTGTACGCATTTGTAAAACGCTGTTGTGTACGGCATGTATAAAACGCTGTTGTGTACGGTATGTATAAACGCTGTTGTGTACGGCATGTGTAAAACGCTGTTGTGTACGGCATGTATAAAACGCTGTTGTGTACGGCATGTGTAAAACGTTGTTGTGTACGGCAAGCATAAAACGTTGTTGTGTACGGCAAGCATAAAACGCTGTTGTGTACGGCATGTATAAAACGCTGTTGTGAACGGCATGTGTAAAACGTGTTGTGTACGGCAAGCATAAAACGCTGTTGTGTACGGCATGTATAAAACGCTGTTGTGTACGGCATGTATAAAACGCTGTTGTGTACGGCATGTGTAAAACGCTGTTGTGTACGGCATGTATAAAACGCTCTTGTGTACGGCATGTATAAAACGATGTTGTGTACAGCATGTATAAAACGTTGTTGTGTACGGCAAGCATAAAATGCTGTTGTGTACGGCATGTATAAAACGCTTTTGTGTACGGCATGTATAAAACGCTGTTGTGTACGGCATGTGTAAAACGTTGTTGTATACGGCATGCATAAAACGCTGTTGTGTACCGCATGTGTAAAACGTTGTTGTGTACGGCATGCATAAAACGCTGTTGTGCCAGCATGTGTAAAACGTTGTTGTGTACGGTATGCATAAAACGCTGTTGTGTACGGCATGTATAAAACGTTGTTGTGTACGGCATGTATAAAACGCTGTTGTGTACGGCATGTGTAAAACGCTGTTGTGTACGGCATGTATAAAACGCTGTTGTGTACGGCATGTATAAAACGCTGTTGTGTACGGCATGTGTAAAACGTTGTTGTATACGGCATGCATAAAACGCTGTTGTGTACCGCATGTGTAAAACGTTGTTGTGTACGGCATGCATAAAACGCTGTTGTGCCAGCATGTGTAAAACGTTGTTGTGTACGGTATGTATAAAACGCTGTTGTGTACGGCATGTGCAAAACGTTGTTGTGTACGGCATGCATAAAACGCTGTTGTGTACCGCATGTGCAAAACGTGTTGTGTACGGCATGTATAAAACGCTGTTGTGTACGGCATGTATAAAACGCTGTTGTGTACGGCATGCATAAAACGCTGTTGTGTACGGCATGTATAAAACGCTGTTGTGTACGGCATGTATAAAACGCTGTTGTGTACGGCATGTATAAAACGCTGTTGTGTACGGCATGTATAGAACGCTGTTGTTTACGGCATGTATAGAACGCTGTTGTGTACGGCATGTATAAAACGCTGTTGTGTACGGCATGTGTAAAACGCTGTTGTGTACGGCATGTATAAAACGCTGTTGTGTACGGCATGTATAAAACGCTGTTGTGTACTGCATGTGTAAAACGCTGTTGTGTACGGCATGTATAAAACGTTGTTGTGTACGGCATGTATAAAACGCTGTTGTGTACGGCATGTATAAACGTTGTTGTGTACGGCATGTATAAACGCTGTTGTGTACGGCATGTATAAAACGCTGTTGTGTACGGCATGTGTAAAACGTTGTTGTGTACTGCATGTATAAAACGCTGTTGTGTACGGCATGTATAAAACGCTGTTGTGTACGACATGCATAAAACGCTGTTATGTACGGCATGCATAAAACGCTGTTGTGTACAACATGTTTAAAACGCTGTTGTGTACCGCATTTGTAAAATGCTGTTGTGTACGGCATGTATAAAACGCTGTTGTGTACGGCATGTATAAAACGTTGTTGTGTACGGCATGTATAAAACGCTGTTGTGTACGGCATGTATATAACGCTGTTGTGTACGGCATGTATAAAACGCTGTTGTGTACCGCATGTATAAAACGCTGTTGTGTACGGCATGTATAGAACGCTGTTGTGTACGGCATGTATAAACGCTGTTGTGTACGGCATGTGTAAAACGCTGTTGTGTACGGCATGTATAAAACGCTGTTGTGTACGGCATGTATAAAACGCTGTTGTGTACCGCATGTGTAAAACGCTGTTGTGTACGGCATGTATAAAACGTTGTTGTGTACGGCATGTATAAAACGCTGTTGTGTACGGCATGTATAAAACGTTGTTGTGTATGGCATGTATAAAACGCTGTTGTGTACGGCATGTATAAAACGCTGTTGTGTACGGCATGTGTAAAACGTTGTTGTGTACGGCATGTATAAAACGCTGTTGTGTACGGCATGTATAAAACGCTATTGTGTACGGCATGTATAAAACGCTGTTGTGTACGGCATGTATAAAACGCTGTTGTGTACGACATGCATAAAACGCTGTTATGTACGGCATGCATAAAACGCTGTTGTGTACAACATGTTTAAAACGCTGTTGTGTACCGCATGTATAAAACGCTGTTGTGTACGGCATGTATAAAACGCTGTTGTGTATGGCATTCATTTTCAATCGTTGGAACAGGCAATCTATGACGTCACTCGTATAGGCCATAGCAAGAAAGCAGTGACGTCATTTTAGCACCTATAATAACATTTGGTCTCAGAAAGTTTCACATATGTTCCAATAAATTGTATTTATACCCCCCTCCCGCTTAAAAAGTGGGGGTATATAGTGAAAGGGGTGTCCGTCCGTATGTCCGTCCGTCCCTCCCTCTGTTACACCTTAGGGTACCTATCTATTATCCGCAACTCCCCCTAAACCCTTCAATGGATTTTCATGAAACTTTCAACAATCTTTACGATATAATGTAAATGTGCACCTCTTATTTAAAAATTTGATCCGTTGGATTTTTGGGAGCGGGGGGGGGTTATTTTTTTCTATTCTAAAAAAATTCTATTTTTCATAAAGACATGCAAAAAAAAAATAAAAAAATAAAAATAAAATAAAATAAAATAAAATAAAATAAAATTAAATTAAATTAAATTAAATTAAATTAAATGAAACAAAATAAAATTAATAAATTAATTAATAAAGTAAAATAAAATAGATAAAATAAAGAAAGAAAGAAAGAAAGAAAGAAAGAAAGAAAGAAAGAAAGAAAGAAAGAAAAAGGAAGAAATAAAATGAAATGAAATAAATAAATAAATAAATATCCATTATCTAGCTGCTGTGTTTCTGGATCAGTGATTTATTGATATATATATATATGTACGTATGTTAAAGCAATCAGACCATTTAAATTTTATACCTATAAACAGATCAGGTAAAATTGTTCATATAAAAATTCCAGGTAACAATGTCATGTTGTTGTTGGTTACAATAATTACAAACTTACAGTCTTCAATGGTAGATATCATACAGATGGTGCTAAAGTCAATGACCCCCCCCCCCCCTTATTCTACCTTATCTGTATGGACAAAACATTGGAGAAAATTATATATGTGCCACAGTAAAAACTGGAATTTAATTCAATAAAAACTAGAATTCTGTTGTTTACTGGTGAAATCTTGGATGTTACTGAATTACAGTTTTTTACTGTGACATATACATTGTATCATGAATATATAGCATACGGATTTAATAAAACAGAACTGTATAAAATATTGTAAATCAAAGAGGATAGCCAAGTCCGTGGTATTATTGGAGATGTTCATCAAGTCTGTCATTATGAAATCTTCCGAATACACACACGAATACTTCCGACCGATTCCTACAGGATAATTAGCATTGTAAACTAAATACTCGTACTACTACTACTACTACTACTAATAATAATAATAATAATAATACATGTAATAAAATAATAATAATAATAATAATAATAATAATAATAATAATAATTATAAGTCCCAATTTTGTATTAATAACATCACATACATAAAAACACAGTATGATGCATACTATTGAACACTTATAGAGCCAGACTATAGAATCTATACATTTGTGATGGATGGAACAAAAATATCAAAAGTTACAAGTACAAAAAGAAAGAAGATAGAGGAAGGTAAATAGAAAAAAATATTTAAAAAAATAAAAAATAGCCACAAAGTAGAGAACAAAAGACGCAAATGTAAAAAAATATTGAAAAAAGGTATTTCCTACGTGTCATATTAACACATACTCCAAGTTGGTATGGAACTAGACTATAGTATCTATATAAAGACTACAGTGACAGTACTCAGTTTATGGACCCAGTTTATGATGTAAACAGACAACAGTTTTAAAATTCTCATTACAATGACATTGTTCAGAAGAATTCAGATCGATTGAGAGTTATAAATTACTAAACGACCAAGTCGTCCATTTAGTTAAGTTAATCAATATTGTACAATTAAAGATGCAACGTGCTCGATGTATATAGATGTGTATAGACGCTGATTTGTTAATTTAACAATGAAATGGATAATTGTAATACCGAGACACTATATATATATATATAAACTGTTATGTAGGTATACTGTAAAGATTGATCAATACGTACTTCACTGAGGAGGCGAGCAAGGTGCCGTACTTACTTCATCATGCTAAATGTATAGGTATATATCGAACATAGTCAAATTTCAGTAATATGTTTGGCTTAGACTAATAGATAGGTCACAAATGATAGACAAAGTGCTCTGAACAACGTGCTTAGTTCTGAATGTTGCAGTGCAAGGTTTAAGTCATTTACTGATAATCAGTTGTTTATTAGTAAATGTCAATTCATGGACTGTAAAGCTGACTTCAGGTTATCTTCGAGCATGTGTATGTTGATATTGGATGTTTAGAAATGAGATTTTAAGAGTGGCTTAGTAATAAGTGATAATTAAGCTACCAGTAAAACAAAGCAATAAAGGGGTGATACAAATATTATTTTAATTTGGTGATTTTTGTGGATGATGTAGTTATTATAGAACACAGGTACACAGTGAATGGTCTCGTTGGATGTTCAGAATTGTGATATTCGTGGAATGATATTTGTTATCTAAGGTACTAAAATCTTGTAAAACAATAAGAAATACATGTTACGTAATTTAATCCCAAGGGAGACAATTTAACCTGCTAATTGTACCTGGTATATTTGTTAAAGAACATACATGTGTATATATATATATCGATGACATTACAACTAGGATTTGTTCACACAGTACTTCATTGTAAAATGTTACGTGCAAGTGCACAATAATACAAGTCATGGAATACCAGGATATCACATGTCAGTTAGCGACAACACACACGCGAGTGAATACCCGGAAAGCAAGTGAATACCCGGATGTCATATGTCAGTTATCGACAAAACACGCGCGAGAGTATGATGGATTTACAACAAACTAGGACGTTTAAACAAAATCAAAATTTACAATCTCCTTGATAGAAACCTCTATATAAAGTAGTTAGTCGTAAATAAAATCGCAGGTGTACCAGGTGTAATACACTGAAAATCTTACAGGTAAAAACTGGCAGGTGATATTTAGTGTTTTGTAGCAGCTTGAATCAGTGGCTTTATATGCATTGCTGGAGATGTGGTATTCGGGGGTAGTGACAATTATTTTATACAGATATTCTTCATTCACGGAGATGTACGTGTGGTATTCAAGATAGTGACAATTCATTTACGGATATTCGATATTGTGGCAATTTTGAACATGTACATGTATTAATGATCGTGATATTTATCCACGAAGATGTCACATTATTATCAGGAAAAAATTGTGACGTTTACATAGATATATAGGAGAATTAAGTATTTATACACACATATTTATATAGCGTTTACAATCACGGGGGAATTACGTATCGGCCATGACGTCAAGGTTAAACGTGTTCCTTCAGACAAACGTTTTGATGACCATCCTACAGCAATGTTTAATATCAGTATATTTGTAATATAATTCTTTATAATTGTTTCATCAGTTACCATGTATATTTAATGTCCCATAGCTCCACGCTCCTTTCATTCTCAATTTTGATTACACACATGACGGTAGTACCAGTTAACAGGTGGTGCTTACCCTTCTGTGCACCCGGCTTATCCTCCCTGGTTCACATGTTTACTTCAAAGTTATTGCTTGCATTGGATTTAATTTGGACTTGATCAGCATATTTAGTGTGTATATATATATTTTCATATACCACTTTTTAAATTTAAATGGCATTCAAAAAGTGATATATGCCAATATATATAGAATATTATTCATTCCAATCAATAATATCTCTCTGTTATGTTTACATCCTAACGTGTTTTACCAAACTTTGAACTATAAGCTCAATACAAAATAACAAGAAAGTTTTATAAAAAAATAATTAGTAATAATTTAGACTACATCATATGACTCCCGACTGAGGACGGGCGCTTGTTATAATGGTAAAAACATCCAGTCGTGTGGTTAATTTATATTTAATGTTCAAATAGTGTCTACAATGCACATTTAATAAGATAATATAGTAATATGGTGATTTTTATTGATGTGTCAATGATTCTGTTCCCTTTAATTACTGCCAAATAAAGGTAGTTTTCTCCATGGAAAAATACTACAATTCCCAGTTTGACCACTACATCCCCCCCCCCCCAAAAAAAAAAAAAAAAAAAAAAAAACCAGTGTTGCACTCGCAAATTAAATCTGTTGTCCTTACCACAAATTCTTAGTCATTGCAAACATTTCATTATATAGTTTTTTTTTGTATTTTAACTTCATTATCTCAATTTAAAAGGCAGAAGGTAGTTTTTTTTGTAACAAAATCACCGATTGTCTGTCAACTCTGTTGAATTCAACCGTGGAATATTTACTCCTTATCTTGTGTTAATGGAAACTTGATTTATGAAACAAAAGTGGTTTTTGTGTGTAATATTTAAGTTTGCTGGTTTTATCTTTGATAAGAAATTATTGATTTATTTTCGATAAAAATGTATAATCGCCATTTAAATGGAATCATTCTTCAGTAAACATCCTATGCCATGGTGATTCTGGATACATTTATCTACTACCGATTTATACATGGCTAACTCTGAACACAGAGGACAAACTCTGACACAGAGGACAATTCTTAACACAAAGGACTAACTCTGACACATAGGACAAACTCTGAACATAGGGACTAACTATGAACACAGAGGACTAACTCTGAACACAGAGACTAACTCTGAACACAGAGGACAAATTCTGAACCAGAGGACAAACTCTGAACATAGGGGACTAACTATGAACCAGAGACTAACTCTGAACACAGAGGACTAACTCTGAACACAGAGGACAAATTCTGACACAGAGGACAAACTCTGAACCAGAGGACTAACTCTGAACACAGAGGACTAACTCTGAACCAGAGGCTAACTCTAAACAAAGAGGGCAAATTATGTTCTCTTTTTACGTATATGTATATGTTACAGTCGAAAGTTTACGCTGTAGCATTATAGCCACATGGTATTGTATGTACAATGTGCAGGTTAAGAGACATTTATGGCATACCTTTAGGCGAACGATATAGCGTTCATTTATAAACAACGGGCTACGGGAATTTTTATGTAACTAGCGTTTCGTTACAGCACTAATTGGTTGTGTCAAATCGTTTGACATATCTCGGCCCTCGTTTTGACATATCTCAGCTCCTCGTTTGACATATCTCGGCCCCCTCGTTTGACATATCTCAGCTCCTCGTTTGACATATTTCGGTGCCTCGTTTGACATATCTCGGCCTCTCGTTTGACATATCTCGGCACGTTTGACATATCTCGGTGCCTCGTTTGACATATCTCGGCCCCTCGTTTGATATATCTCGCACGTTTGACATATCTCGGTGCCTCGTTTGACATATCTCGGCCTCTCGTTTGACATATCTCGGCACGTTTGACATATCTCGGTGCCTCGTTTGACATATCTCGGCCTCTCGTTTGACATATCTCGCACGTTTGACATATCTCGGTGCCTCGTTTGACATATCTCGGCCCCTCGTTTGATATATTCGGGACGTTTGACTATCTCGGACGTTTGACATATCTCGGCCCCTCGTTTCACATATCTCGGCCCCTCGTTTGACATTTTCGGCCCCTCGTTTGACATATCTCGGTTCCTTGTTTGGCATATCTCAGCTCCTCGTTTGACATATCTCGGCCCCTCGTTTGACATATCTCGGTCCCTTGTTTGGCATATCTCAGCCCCTCGTTTGACATATCTCGCCCCTCGTTTGACATATCTCGGCCCCTCGTTTGACATATCTCGGTCCCTCGTTTGACATATCTCGGCCCTCATTTGACATATGTCGGCCCCTCGTTTGACATATCTCGGTCCCCTCGTTTGACATATCTCGGTCCCTTGTTTGGCATATCTCAGCCCCTCGTTTAACATATCTCGGCCCCTCGTTTGACATATCTCGGTCCCTCGTTTGACATGTCTCGGTCCCGCATTTGACATATCTCGGCCCTCGTTTGACATATATCGGCCCCTCGTTTGACATATTCGGCCCTCGTTTGACATATCTCGCCCCTCGTTTGACATATCTCAGTCCCTCGTTTGACATATCTCGGCCTTCGTTTGACATATCTTGGCCCCCGTTTGACATATCTCGGGTCCTCGTTTGACATATCTCGGTCCCTCATTTGACACATCTCGGCCCTCGTTTGACATATCTCGGCCCCTCGTTTGACATATCTCGGCCCTCGTTTGACATATCTCGGCCCCTCGTTTGACATATATCGGCCCCTTGTTTGACATATCTCTGTCCATCGTTTGACATATCTCGGTCCCTCGTTTGACATATCTCGGTCCCTCGTTTGACATATCTCGGCTTCTCGTTTGACATATCTCCGTGCCTCGTTTGACATAACTCGGGTCTTCGTTTGACATATCACGGTCCCTCATGAGATATATCGGCCCTCATTTGACATATCTCGGCCCTCGTTTGACATATCTCGGCCCCTTGTTTGACATATCTCGATTCCTCGTTTGACATATCTCGACCCCTCGTTTGACATATCTCGGTTCCTCGTTTGGCATATCTTGGCCCTCGATTGACATATCTCGGGTCCTCGTTTGACATATCTCGGTCCCTCGTTTGACATATCTCGGCCCCTCGTTTGACATATCTCGGGTCCTCGTTTGACATATCTCGGCCCCTCGTTTGGCATATCTCGGCCCCTCGTTTGACATATCTCGGTCCCTCGTTTGACATATCTCGGTTCCTCGTTTGACATATCTCGGGTCCTCGTTTGACATATCTCGGCCCCTCGTTTGACATATCTCGACCCCTCGTTTGACATATCTCGGTTCCTCGTTTGACATATCTTGGCCCCCGTTTGACATATCTCGGGTCCTCGTTTGACATATCTCGGCCCCTCGTTTGACATATCTCGGCCCCTCGTTTGACATATCTCGGGTCCTCGTTTGACATATCACGGTCCCTCGTGAGATATCTCGGCCCTCATTTGACATATCTCGGCCCTCGTTTGACATATCTCGGCCCTCGTTTGGCATATCTCGGTCCCTCATTTGACATATCTCGGCTCCTCGTTTGACATATCTCGGTCCCTCGTTTGACATATCTCTGCCCTCGTTTGACATATCTCGGTCCCTCGTTTGTCATATTTCGTTTCCTCGTTTGACATATCTCAACCGCGGACATCATCTTTAGTTTAAAACTACAAGCTATCTTATCTCGGTCGCTCGGTAGCCGGGCTTTGATTTCTTTTTGTGCGGTAGCTCAGTTTGTAGAGTGCTCGCTCCGTAAGTGGGAGGTGGTGGGTTCAAAGCCCGACCGGGTCTGACCCAAGACTTGAAAGTGGGTAATGATTGTTCTTTCGCCAAGCTCTCGACATTACGAAATGAAAATCCACAGTTCTTTTGGATGGGAACTTAAAATAAACGAAGTCCCATGTCGCGGTAGTCGTGGCACGATAAAGAAAAGTCGTTTAATTGCCATAAGCGTGTTGCATAGGCGAATTTCTGCACCTTTGACTATAGATGGCGACGTCTCGACATAAGTGAAAAATTCTTGACTGGGACGTAAAACACCATTTCTCAAATCTCTTACTTAAATCGTACAGATTAACTTTGGACGGGTTTGTACTGGCAGTTCTAAGAAAACATCAATGGCATTTTATACAATCTATTTCATGTGTAAAACTTATTTGCCCACATATACATAAATACAGAGTTCATATCGTTCAATTAATTCTATTTAATGTTTATTGATTTGTATTCTGTTTTATTATAAAATTTGTTTTATGTAAGGTCTGTTTTGTGAAATAGTTTGTTTTATGTAAGGTTTGTATTGTGATAAAGTTTGTTTTGTGATCTTAATGCACATGACATTGTTTTACCCCCCGCAAACTAGTTTGAGATCACTATGTCTGTCTGTATGTCAGTCCGTCCCTGTAAAATCGTGTTCGTGTCACATTTCATAGCTGCTTAGAAGAACTGTCATACGTATTCACATGAATAATCTTCATGGTCCAAAGGTGTGTCATGACCTTCAACCAAGGTCATATGGGAAAGTCCAAGGTCACTGGAAAACATTAAATATTTGGGGTATTTGACTCTCAAGAGACAGTTCTAGTTTGTTTTATTTTGTTTTTCGTTATTATGTGACTTCAGTCAGCCACTTATAACCCTGTCCACTATACCGCCATATATACTCGTACCAATGTAAAACTAACT
Organism: Anadara kagoshimensis; assembly: GCA_021292105.1. Lineage (NCBI taxonomy): Eukaryota > Metazoa > Mollusca > Bivalvia > Arcoida > Arcidae > Anadara > Anadara kagoshimensis. Next base: position 6,347,626 of record CM037868.1, on the reverse strand, counting down.
GTTTCTATTATAATTTTACTGTTGTCATTTATATGAAAAACAAACATGCCTATCCATATCCTTATCACTGTCCCGATACAAAGTAAAAGCTTTGAAACCAGCAAATTAGGTTTAACACATGAACTTCCATCATGGAAGTGAGGCCGGGTGCTCCGGAAAGGTCAGCACTTCATTTTTAGTCAGCTACACCCACAGCCACGTGTGTAATCCAAATTGAGACTGAAAGGGACATGGGACTATGGGAAGTCAAGTCAACAGTATTGTGATGATGGCCATAAAACTTTTTAAGGGCCTCTATAAGCCTAGGCTTGCAATATATCTGCCTGTGTAAACAGTTTACAAAAAGCAGCTTGCTCCATTGTATAAAGTTTCCGTTGTGGAGAAGCTCTACCATAGCGTATTAATTGGGAAACAAATACAGTCAAACCTGTCTATAAACGCCACCCATTGGAACCAATAAAAGTGGCCTTTATATACAGGTTCAAATAATATGAATAAAGAACAATTAGGATACAATTCTGCTGGCCTTCATAAGCAGGTGGGCCTTATATAGAGGTGCCCTTTAAGGCAGGTTGGACTGTATACCATAAGTAGGAGAAGCAGTCATATTGCTGCATAGAAAGGGAAAGTTGTCAATAGAAAAATTGAAGTCATCACGTTTAGTTATACAACTTTTTCGTGTTCTACCCCCATCTTATATTGTAAAAGTGTTTGGGATATAAGCTTGTTTTTTGCTTATTGCTAATAAAGTTATTTTTATCATAATTATTATTAAAAAACAGACATACAAACAACAAATAAATAAATAAATAAACAAATAAATAAAAAATAAATAAATCAATCAATCAAATAAAAAATAAAAGGACATTTACAAACACATATAAAAAAATATATGTAGCAACACTATTGGACATAAAATGACTTCATTTTACACTCTAAGTCGGGAGTTTTATAATTCGTGCCAATATCTGTTTGTTATTTTCATGTATTATCTAGGTTTATTTTTCAAAAACATGTATTATATTAACATATATTATGCTGTACTTTTGGTAACGTTGGATAATGCCATGTACGCTTGTTTCAGTTTTCTTTGACACTGTATAAGTTTTTCCCCAGTTGTAATGTTTTAAATCCTCGATAAGCTTAAGATAGCTAGCCTGGTTCGTATCTAATAGTTTTATTTAAGTCTAAAGGGTTGTTATGTCAAACCCCGGTACGTGACTCTATACAGAGTTTGGGTGAAATCCGTTTGTGCAAAAGGACGCTTTCCAGAGTTTTCATAATCTCTTACCTTTGTTAAATAAATAAAATACATCTTTCGTGGTGCAATAAGGAATTAAGCATTATTTTTTGTGTTCTTTCTGATAAGAAATTAAGCTCCGCCTTCCACTTTTCTCGTTCATGTAAACTAAAATATCATGATGATAACTTTATTTAATATTTTTGCGACATTACATAACGATTTATCTCCCTTGTTTGTATTTCAGGGACTTTATTCAGTGATTATATAAATCATTACGAGCCTGTTTACTACGACGAACAGGAACTACATACTCAACATAAAATAGTACAGAGATCACCTGATTCTACGCTTCGGTTGGATTTCCAGGCTTTTGGAAGGTAAGATAAGGGAAAGTGATACTTTAGGATGATGTCTATCAAATGCATGCTGAATGTTAACAGTAGGCGTGTTCCTGTCCACTTAATACCGAGCTTCAGGAAACTGGTCCAGATTTCACCATATTTTTTTTTTTATAATTCTCTTTTTATGTCATTCAATATACAACAAACTTTAACATTATACAAGTACAGGACATACAATGTATAATGGATGTTTAGATAAGAGATGGTGATTTTCTCATTGTACTCCGGTTTCCTCCACCAGCCCAGAAATGACTGCCATGTTCTAAGTGAAAGAATCTTGATTGAACATTATCTCACATTACCCAATTTATTATATTCTTAACATTTGTATAAGACCAACAGTTAGTAGTTTTCTCACCGGCACCAGAACTGACTGTCATGATATAAGATAATCTTGTCAGGCATTATCTCACATTACTTCACTTATCATAAGCTAAATATTTTTATAACACCAGCAGTTTTGAAGTTTGTAGTTTTCTCCTGACAATCCGGTTTTCTCCATCATCCCAGAACTGACCACTATGATTAAGTGAAAGAATCTTGTCTAGGCATTATTCCACATTACTTCACTACAATCATCATAAGCTAAACATTTTATAACACCTACAGTTTTGTGTCGTTCGTTTATAAATCTGTAGGAGATATTAAATTCATTATCCTAGCTGGAGTATCAGGTTGTACATTTAATTACACTTATTATCACTGTTAACAAAACCCTTTATCTATAAATAAAATAAAAATATTTACGTTGACATTAACCTAAAGTATCTCGGGAAATATAAACTCAATTATGATCAGAGTTATTATTTCTTGATTAAGTAGCAGATTTGGTAGCTAAATCTATTACAAAATAATTATATAGTACGCATGGTCTTTGTCAATTTATAATTAAATTGGAGTTGTTGGGTTGATAGGTTGACGGGATTTAGAGAGAGAGAGAGAGAGAGAGAGAGAGAGAGAGAGAGATGCTTCAGTCGTTGTTATTGGACATCAACCTCTCATTGGGGACAAAATCAACCATATGGAATAAATTAAGACACAATAAAGTAATATGACTACTGACTTCAACTGGTACATATATATATATAACGCTTATAGCTGGTTTGGGCCTGATGGCCGCTTGTATTCATTAGACACAGGTTTCCTCCATCATTCCGGAACGCACCGCTTTATTATAAATGTAAGTTTTTTGACTGCGACATAAACACCATATTACTCCACTTTATTCATTCCATTCCTCTTATGCTGGTGACATATCGATATCAGTGTTATTTCTACGTAATGTTGTCGTCTGTGATCAGTGTGGACAATGTCTCCAGTTGATTCAAGTTAGATGTTACAGTGACTTTTGGATAATTTTTTTCTTCCAAAATTCGTTTAGTAATTGTGGACATTTTTATGGTCGAGTTTGGAATGAATAAACATCCTTACTTTGATTTCAGTTTTTTGTAGTTTTGTATATTTTTATAATTTTTGTTTCAGATCGTTTAAGATACGGCTAAAGAGTGAAAACAGTGTGTACAGCCCAGATCTAGTAGTTGAAGACAGCCATGGCCCGATATCATTTGATACTCGGGGTTCATATGTAGGGAAATTAGAAGGTGACAACTCTCTCCCTCTCACTCTCTCTGGTCTTCTCTCTCTCACACTCTCTCTGGTCCTCTCTCTCTCACACTCTCTCTGGTCCTCTCTCTCTATCTCTCTCTGGTCTAATTCCGAACAAAAGTAGAGTTTTATGGAATCTTGTAATTCACTGTAGTTAAGGCTGTGGACGAGAAATTGTTGTCCTATGATTATAATTAAATTTTATATAACAAAAGAACAAAATATTGTGCAGAAAATTTAAAATTTATCAAACAAATTAGTACATTGTTATGTGGAATGAATTTATTACCAGGTAGCCATATGCACATGGTAAATGAGAAAATAACCAAAACTTTTAAGAATTCGTGAAAAAGCAGTGGGCGGGTCTCGGTAAAAAACAGGTCTACTTGGAAATAACTCTAACTTTTAATGCAATCAGAATGCGTGAAATCGGTAAAATTTAGTCATAATATAAGTTAAACGTACTCCTCAGGACAACCGTGCTTTTACTTTAGCATGTTTAGGACAACTATTCTCGTGCACAGTCTTAAGCACGGTGTAATCTGTAAGTAAATAATAAATAAGTACAAAAACAGATTTAAAACATCTGCTGAAAAATTGTCTTCTATTTGGTGTCACTGTGTTAAATTGTTCACCGTATCCCTGAATGATAAATCAAAAACAAACATACCATGCCAGGGTTTAGGTTTAAACTTGAGGTGTGATCCTTTAAAATATTATTTTAAATCTTCCCTTGATAGAGCAAATGTTTAACGTTTATATCTGTATTTCAACTCATCGATTAAGACTGATTGATGTTCAAGCTAAAAAATATCGCTTATATCGCGATGTCATCAGCTATAGGTGAAGTGGTAGAAATTTTTACTTTTGCAGTGCACTCAGAGCAATATGCAGGGAGGGTTCTTGAACGTGCCACGCCTACTTGACACGGGGCATCGGGTTTTAAAGTCTCTTGGAATATCAATTGCTTTGCAAATGAAGTCACTACCTATTTTAAAGTCTTGGTAAGAACTGGCCGGGATTCGAAACCAGGACCTCCCACATATGAAGCGAGCACTCGACCAACTGAGCTACTGTAGTAGTTTTTAAATCATTAAGAGAAACATATATATATATATAGACATGGCTAAAATGCATTTTAACATATAATTAACATCATTTGCTACTTAATGTTTGTTTTGGATGATAACACAAATATCTTATCTGTTTTTACAGATGAAAAGTCATCCGTACATGGAATAATGACGTCATCGGGCCACTTCGAGGGTATAATTAGACTTCCTGTGGATACCTACGTCATAGAACGTGCAATTCACCATGGTAACGGATTAGAACCTCGCCCATTTCACTCTGTGATATATAATGTAAAACACGTGACTTTTAACTCTACAATCTGTAAATCTAATCAAAATAATAAACACGTGTTACAAAAGGACGAAATGTTACACAATTACTGGACAAATAACGCGCGAAACCATGTGATACAAAAGCGCGCCATCGTGACAGAGAAGACCACGTGTTCATTGTATGTCAAGGCAGATCACATGTTTTACCAGAAGTTTTCCAGTAATACCGACATTGTGTTAGAACAACTAACTCGTCATGTACAGGCTGTAAATACTATATTCCAACCAATAGGTAAGTTAACAAATAACGATATTTGGGGGGTGAATTAGGTATTAATTCCGGGTTTGGTAGGTTCAGACCTTCATGTTCATGTGTTCAATCATCAAAACAACCTTTATATATGATTCCTATATGCATTGTGTAGACTCTTCCATGTTTAGAAACACTGCCAATAATCGCTGACGGACTATAACAAAAAAATAAAAACCTGTATGAAAAGACCCCCTGTCCATAAAGGCCGCTTTTACTGGTTCTCTAGGGTGGAGTTTATAGACAGGTTTGACTGTACAACTAATCATTGTTTCGTCTATGCCTGTGAAGTTTGTGTATAAATATATGGAAAAACAAACTTTAACAGCATCTTCTGTGACGTGTAGGTGTTTGTGTAGCGTTTTTGTGAACGGTTCCTATATATATATGTCAGATTGTATTTGCTGATCTGACGAATATGTCCAGATTTGTTGTTACTTTCTCCACATGTGATATATCTTAGTCTTTTGTCATGAAATGCGTCTTTATTTGTTTTACCTACATTTTTCTGTTCTTTTTTATCAGATTTCGATAAGGACGGATCACCAGATAATATACAGTTTGTTATTAAGCGTATGAAGGTTTACACAGATCCTAACGCAGCTGGATATAAATTCCCGCTTAAAAACTACGGAGTGGAGAAGTTCCTTGATTTACACTCTCAGGAGAATTATGACCAGTTCTGTCTCTCGTACATTTTTACTTACCGGGACTTTAACGATGGAGTATTGGGATTAGCCTGGACCGCTAGCCCTAACGAAAACGTCGCTGGTGGTGTCTGTGAAACTTACAAAGTAAGTACTGAATCATACATGAGGGACCGCTAGCCCTAACGAAAACGTCGCCGGGGGTGTCTGTGAGACATATAAAGTAAGTACTGAATCATACATGAGGGACCGCTAGCCCTAACGAAAACGTCGCTGGGGGTGTCTGTGAGACATATAAAGTAAGTACTGAATCATACATGAGGGACCGCTAGCCCTAACGAAAACGTCGCTGGGGGTGTCTGTGAGACATACAAAGTAAGTACTGAATCATACATGAGGGACCGCTAGCCCCAACGAAAACGTCGCCGGGGGTGTCTGTGAGACATATAAAGTAAGTACTGAATCATACATGAGGGACCGCTAGCCCTAACGAAAACGTCGCCGGGGGTGTCTGTGAGACATATAAAGTAAGTACTGAATCATACATGAGGGACCGCCAGCCCTAACGAAAACGTCGCCGGGGGTGTCTGTGAGACATATAAAGTAAGTACTGAATCATACATGAGGGACCGCTAGCCCTAACGAAAACGTCGCTGGGGGTGTCTGTGAGACATATAAAGTAAGTACTGAATCATACATGAGGGACCGCTAGCCCTAACGAAAACGTCGCCGGGGGTGTCTGTGAGACATATAAAGTAAGTACTGAATCATACATGAGGGACCGCTAGCCCTAACGAAAACGTCGCCGGGGGTGTCTGTGAGACATACAAAGTAAGTACTGAATCATACATGAGGGACCGCTAGCCCTAACGAAAACGTCGCTGGGGGTGTCTGTGAGACATATAAAGTAAGTACTGAATCATACATGAGGGACCGCTAGCCCTAACGAAAACGTCGCCGGGGGTGTCTGTGAGACATACAAAGTAAGTACTGAATCATACATGAGGGACCGCTAGCCCTAACGAAAACGTCGCTGGGGGTGTCTGTGAGACATATAAAGTAAGTACTGAATCATACATGAGGGACCGCTAGCCCTAACGAAAACGTCGCCGGGGGTGTCTGTGAGACATATAAAGTAAGTACTGAATCATACATGAGGGACCGCTAGCCCTAACGAAAACGTCGCCGGGGGTGTCTGTGAGACATATAAAGTAAGTACTGAATCATACATGAAGGACAGCTAGCCCTAACGAAAACGTCGCCGGGTGTCTGTGAGACATATAAAGTAAGTACTGAATCATACATGAGGGACCGCTAGCCCTAACGAAAACGTCGCCGGGGTGTCTGTGAGACATATAAAGTAAGTACTGAATCATACATGAGGGACCGCTAGCCCTAACGAAAACGTCGCCGGGGGTGTCTGTGAGACATATAAAGTAAGTACTGAATCATACATTAGGGACCGCTAGCCCTAACGAAAACGTCGCCGGGGGTGTCTGTGAGACATATAAAGTAAGTACTGAATCATACATGAGGGACCGCTAGCCCTAACGAAAACGTCGCCGGGGGTGTCTGTGAGACATACAAAGTAAGTACTGAATCATACATGAGGGACCGCTAGCCCTAACGAAAACGTCGCCGGGGGTGTCTGTGAGACATATAAAGTAAGTACTGAATCATACATGAGGGACCGCTAGCCCTAACGAAAACGTCGCCGGGGGTGTCTGTGAGACATATAAAGTAAGTACTGAATCATACATGAGGGACCGCTAGCCCTAACGAAAACGTCGCCGGGGGTGTCTGTGAGACATATAAAGTAAGTACTGAATCATACATGAGGGACCGCTAGCCCTAACGAAAACGTCGCCGGGGGTGTCTGTGAGACATACAAGTAAGTACTGAATCATACATGAGGGACCGCTAGCCCTAACGAAAACGTCGCCGGGGTGTGTGAGACATATAAAGTAAGTACTGAATCATACATGAGGGACCGCTAGCCCTAACGACAACGTCGCTGGGGGTGTCTGTGAGACATATAAAGTAAGTACTGAATCATACATGAGGGACCGCTAGCCCTAACCAAACTTCGCCGGGGGTGTCTGTGAGACTTACAAAGTAAGTACTGAATCATACATGAGGGACCGCTAGTCCTAACCAAAACGTCGCTGGGGGTGTCTGTGAGACTTACAAAGTAAGTACTGGGATTAGCCTGGACCGCTAGCCCTAACGAAAACGTCGCCGGGGGTGTCTGTGAGACATATGAAGTAAGTACTGAATCATACATGAGGGACCGCTAGCCCTAACAAAAACGTCGCCGGGGGTGTCTGTGAGACATATAAAGTAAGTACTGAATCATACATGAGGGACCGCTAGCCCCAACGAAAACGTCGCCGGGGGTGTCTGTGAGACATATAAAGTAAGTACTGAATCATACATGAGGGACCGCTAGCCCTAACCAAAACGAAGCCGGGGTGTCTGTGAGACATATAAAGTAAGTACTGAATCATACATGAGGGACCGCTAGCCCTAACAAAAACGTCGCCGGGGGTGTCTGTGAGACATATAAAGTAAGTACTGGAGATTTGTTAAGCTTTGTTCAATATCACCATAAACAACTACGTGATAGGATCGCTATATGAATTGACGTATCGCCGGCTAAGCTTTTTATGTTCCGACACTGGCGGCTATCACGGTACCAAAGCAGCGTCATGGCAACTAATGACGTCAGTGACGTCATAAAACGGCACAATTTAGATCGAGCTTCCATTCTTTTTGCGTGTAAATCAAGCACGCCGGATCTTTGTTGGAACATTGTGGACGTGGCCGGTGATTCGTCAATGAGGTTCGCCGCTGTACCACCCTCTAATGTTTGTGCAGAACACTTATTTCCAATGGATATTGGAATCTATTTGATGACATTTTCCCGTGAAAACGTCGTCGTTCCGGGAATTTGTGACGATGACGTTTTACAAAACGTTCCGCATAAACGTTAAGAGGTATTGATCACGTGGTACAGCGGCGAACCCCATTGACGTATCGCCGCTTATGCTTTTATGTTCTGACACTGGCTGCCATCACGGTACCAAAGCAGTGTCACGGCAAATAATGACGTTACTGGCGTCAGTGGCGTCACAAAATGGCACATTCAGGCCGAGTTTTCATTCTTGCTGTGTGTAATGCAAGCATTCCGAGCCTTTGTCGGAACATTATTGGCGTGGCCGCCGATCATTGAATTATGTTATAGTTTGGTCACACAAATGGATTCTTCAGGAAATATATTGCAATGTCATATACCACTTTTTGAATGTATTGATTACAAAAGAATGTTGAAACCCAAACCATCTTATTATGCAGCAAATGGTCTCTAAAACATTTAAATTCAAAAAAATAAAAAAAAGAATACTCTTAACTAACGAACAATACACAAACACTGTATCTAGTGTATTACGTTATTGATTGAGCTAGTTGTTGCTAAGTACACGGTTTTCAGTTGTAAAATTTATTCCTCCGTAATATGACATAATGTTTGTTAATAATAGATCTACTTTGAATTTTTTATTTGATATAAAAACGTGCATTGAATTTAATTTCACGATGTATATTGTCTTTCATAGAGACACAAAAATCCGCATCAATTGTAAACATTGGCAGAGTAGCATGTTTGCATTGTATAATCATGACTGCTAGAAATACAGTACAAACCCGTTAAAAGGTTAACACAAATCTAACGACACGTGTAAGGCAGTAGCTATTATACTTGTAGATCATGACAGCTAGAAATACAGTACAGACCTGGTAAAAGGTTAACACAAATCTAACGACATGTGTAAGGCAGTAGCTATTATACTTGTAGATCATGACAGCTAGAAATACAGTACAGACCTGGTAAAAGGTTAACACAAATCTAACGACATGTGTAAGGCAGTAGCTATTATACTTGTAGATCATGACAGCTAGAAATACAGTACAGACCCGTTAAAAGGTTAACACAAATCTAACGACATGTGTAAGGCAGTAGCTATTATACTTGTAGATCATGACAGCTAGAAATACAGTACAGACCCGTTAAAAGGTTAACACAAATCTAACGACATGTGTAAGGCAGTAGCTATTATACTTGTAGATCATGACAGCTAGAAATACAGTACAGACCCGTTAAAAGGTTAACACAAATCTAACGACATGTGTAAGGCAGTAGCTATTATACTTGTAGATCATGACAGCTAGAAATACAGTACAGACCCGTTAAAAGGTTAACACAAATCTAACGACATGTGTAAGGCAGTAGCTATTATACTTGTAGATCATGACAGCTAGAAATACAGTACAGACCCGTTAAAAGGTTAACACAAATCTAACGACATGTGTAAGGCAGTAGCTATTATACTTGTAGATCATGACAGCTAGAAATACAGTACAGACCTGTTAAAAGGTTAACACAAATCTAACGACATGTGTAAGGCAGTAGCTATTATACTTGTAGATCATGACAGCTAGAAATACAGTACAGACCTGTTAAAAGGTTAACACAAATCTAACGACCTGTGTAAGGCAGTAGCTATTATACTTGTAGATCATGACAGCTAGAAATACAGTACAGACCTGTTAAAAGGTTAACACAAATCTAACGACATGTGTAAGGCAGTAGCTATTATACATGTAGATCATGACAGCTAGAAATACAGTACAGACCTGTTAAAAGGTTAACACAAATCTAACGACCTGTGTAAGGCAGTAGCTATTATACTTGTAGATCATGACAGCTAGAAATACAGTACAGACCTGTTAAAAGGTTAACACAAATCTAACGACATGTGTAAGGCAGTAGCTAAAGTCCATTTACGATCCTTTAGTCTCTCGGTTTTTCGTAAAATTCTTTAACGAAACTTTTTATTTTAAAAGTAAAATCGTACATTTATTATACAATTCATGCCGTAATTAATTTTTAATATTTCTATTCTTAAACTTTTCTCAGTTTTGCTCCATACTCTGTAAATTTTGGTCAATTTTCAGCAACGGCTATTTTGTCTAAGTCCTACATTTCGGTCGATACCATTTCTGACAGGGAAATGCTGAGCTAATATAATTTGCATAAGAAATACTTATCGACAATATGTTGATACGCAACACTAGACATGATTGACAAGGACGGATATTGTTTTCATAAATTTGTTTATAAAATTACTCAAAATTGTTTAAATTTATCAATAGTTATCAATATACATATGGTGTTATAATGCTGCACGTACGAGTATGTCATGTACTAAAAATTTTTGTTTACAAGATTTTTGTACGAAATAGCATTCTTGCCACAATTCGCGTGTAAATTATTTGAGACAACGTTTTCTCTCTCTCTCTCTCTCTCTCTCTCTCTCTCTCTCTCTCTCTCTCTCTCTCTCTCTCTCTCTCTCTCTCTTTCTCTCGATGTACCATAATTCTTACTGAAATTCATTTAAGAAAGGTGATACTTAACCTTGACAAACTTAAAACAATTCACATGCAAATTATTTTTGAGACAATGTTCTCTCTCTCTCGTTGTACCATTATTCTTAAATGTTAAATTAAGGTAACTTATTTTATTAAAGTTAATAAATCGTGTATACGGATAATTAGAAAAACTGCTATTTAGTAACTTTGTCAAATCTACTTGGTGGTTGGTAAGAACTACCGTATTCATGATCAGGTGTACACGTGTTGTAAAAGTCGGTCAACTTTGACTTTAGCAATTTGGTAACCGGGTTATAATTAGAGGCGTATGTTAAAAATATTTCTGATCGTTGTAGCAGAAAATATGAATTAAATAATAAGGATAAATCAACAACTGTGTAGATTTTTAGAGACATTAACTCAAAAAAAGTTTCGAAAAACTGGTTGAGATATCAATATATACACGTGGTTGGGTGTGACTATCTTTGTAGAATCGAAGAAGATTGTGTAAATGACCCGTAACAGAAACTGATTAGCATATGAAAAACCCTCACACTCCTGTTTTTGGTATCGCCGCAAAGGTTAGGAAAATGGCGCTAAAATAATTTACATAGCGATATCGAAGGGGATATTAAAAAGTTTTAATATGAAGTAAAGAGAGTAGATTAGACATCGGTTACACCAGGCCACATTACGGCATAGGCTTGTTTTCACAATGCAAAAAGCTATGATTTTTATTCACACGTTAATCCCATAAAAAGGGACAAAAACCAAGAGACTAAATGGTTGTAAACAGACTTTATAATACAGTACAGACCCGTTAAAAGGTTAACACAAATCTAACGTCATGTGTAAGGCAGTAGCTATTATACAGTACAGACCTCTTAAAAGGTTAACACAAATCTAACGACATGTGTAAGGCAGTAGCTATTATACTTGTAGATCATGACAGCTAGAAATACAGTACAGACCCGTTAAAAGGTTAACACAAATCTAACGACATGTGTAAGGCAGTAGCTATTATACATGTAGATCATGACAGCTAGAAATACAGTACAGACCTGTTAAAAGGTTAACACAAATCTAACGACCTGTGTAAGGCAGTAGCTATTATACTTGTAGATCATGACAGCTAGAAATACAGTACAGACCCGTTAAAAGGTTAACACAAATCTAACGACCTGTGTAAGGCAGTAGCTATTATACTTGTAGATCATGACAGCTAGAAATACAGTACAGACCCGTTAAAATGTTAACACAAATCTAACGACCTGTGTAAGGCAGTAGCTATTATACTTGTAGATCATGACTGCTAGAAATACAGTACAGACCCGTTAAAAGGTTAACACAAATCTAACGACATGTGTAAGGCAGTAGCTATTATACTTGTAGATCATGACAGCTATAAATACAGTACAGACCTGTTAAAAGGTTAACACAAATCTAACGACCTGTGTAAGGCAGTAGCTATTATACTTGTAGATCATGACAGCTAGAAATACAGTACAGACCCGTTAAAATGTTAACACAAATCTAACGACCTGTGTAAGGCAGTAGCTATTATACTTGTAGATCATGACAGCTAGAAATACAGTACAGACCCGTTAAAAGGTTCACACAAATCTAACGACCTGTGTAAGGCAGTAGCTATAATACAGTACAGACCCGTTAAAAGGTTAACACAAATCTAACGACATGTGTAAGGCAGTAGCTATTATACATGTAGATCATTTGACAACTTTTTAGCCACAGGTCATCCACATCTCAGTAACTCAGTAGCCGAGCTTCGACTTTTGATTAACTCGGTGTTAAACTTTCGACAGGTCTGTGTTATATATTTGTTCTACAGTAGTAGCTATCATATATCAATCGGCAGCTGTTTTGACCACACGTCATTCATATCTCAGTCACTTGACAGTCGAGCTTCGACTCCTTTTCGTTAGACTAGAGTTAATCTTTCTACAGGTATGTGCAGTATAGTTCTCATATATCATTTGGCAGCTCTTCGACCACAGACCACCCACATCTCATTAACTTAGCGACCGAGCTTCGACGTATCTTTGGTTAGTTCAGTGTTAAACTTTTGACAGGTCTGTACTGTAGCTAAGTGTTAAACTTTCGACAGGTATGTATTGTAACTCTGTTAAATTTTCGACAGGTCTGTACTGTATATATGTTTTGACAGTAGCTTTCCTAATTTACATTTTATACCAGTGTTAATTTTACAGCACTAGACTACTTATTAGAAGTGATTGGACCAAAATTATGAAATCAAATTTTTTAAGATGTTTAAAATATACCTAAAGGACCAAAATACATTGCTTTCCAAATTTAGCTAAGGAAATACTTTTTCATCAGTGAGTATACTATAGTTTTATATCATCCATCAGCTTGTGGTCGTCCATATCTCAGTAACTCGACATCATGCCGGTACTGGTTTCACTGTGTACTCCGGTCACGACATCTCTTATTGATGTTATAATCCAAGTGTTTGTATAACCATTATTGTTCGTCATGTTTTGTTTTTGTATTTAAAATTAGTGACTTGTGTCATAGCCATATCACGTGTATATAAGCTATGTTATGTATAATGTGTTATCAGGAATCTAAAACAAACACCCCATGCGTTAATAGAAACAAACATACTAATCCATACTAGAATCACAATCCAAAAGCAAAGTTAAACTTTTGAAACTGACAAGTCAGGTTAGCCACGTGAACTTCCACAAGGGAAGTGAGGCCGGGTGCCCCTGGTGTAGCTAGCTAAACAGGTGGTGCTACTTTCCGGAACACCCGGATTATGATTCGGACATGGATTAGTATGTTTGTTTTTGATTAACAGATCTTAATTTAAATCAAATGCCGTGTTATAGTCATTCTAAAATAATTTTTTAGAGGTATTTATATTATAATCAAATGTAGTTTTTTGCTGTGTATTATCTTTCGTGGTCGTATTTTCAAAAATCTGGGATTAATACTAGCATCCCGAGATTACTACTGTAATTGTTATTTATAAATCTTCCTAAATTTTACGTAGGAGGGTAATTACGTAATGCGATTATATTACTATCAATTTCATCTTTGATCGTTATCTGCGAGAAAAGTCACTGCTGTTAGAATTCTTACAGTAACCTTAAAGTTTACTGCATCCCACGTGTTTTTGTTGCAATGCCATGTCAGAGTAGAATGGTTTGTGTTTCGATCCTATTTACTCCAGTCTAAAGTCGGTAATTTTATTATCAGAAGTGTCTTGTCTCTAAGTGACAATTAGTTACATATCATACCAGTTTTAATTTTACAGCACTAGACGGTCGTTTTGGAATACAATTCTTCATCAGTAGTGCTTGTGTCATATAATAAATTTTTTGAATATTTCATTCAGAAAATTCAAAAATTTATAATATGACACTTGGACCAAAACTATTTTTCCATGATGTTGAAAAGATACCCAAAGCAACAAAAATATTTTACCAAATTTAGTTAAGGAAATACTTTGCATGAGGGAGTATATCCGCGGTTTTGAGGACATTCATATTTTAACTAGCAGCAAATTCAGTTTGTTTTCTCTCCATCCTAATTGTTTCTGATTGTTTTTTATAATTTGTATTATTACAGACATTCAGTGATGGACAGAAGAGTTTGAACACGGGTTTAGTTACACTGCTGAACTACGGTAAAGCTGTTCCATCGGCTGTGTCATATACAACGTTCGCTCACGAAATCGGTCATAACTTTGGCTCTAGTGTAAGTACACCCATCAGCTATGTCATATACAACGTTCGCTCACGAAATCGGTCATAACTTTGGCTCTAGTGTAAGTACAACCATCAGCTATGTCATATACAACGTTCGCTCACGAAATCGGTCATAACTTTGGCTCTAGTGTAAGTACAACCATCGGCTGTGTCATATACAACGTTCGCTCACGAAATCGGTCATACCTTTGGCTCTAGTGTAAGTACACCCATCAGCTATGTCAAATACAACGCTTGCTCACGAAATCGGTCATAACTTTGGCTCTAGTGTAAGTACAACCACCAGCTGTGTCATATACAACATTCGCTCACGAAATCGGTCATAACTTTGGCTCTAGTGTAAGTACAACCATCAGCTGTGTCATATACAACATTCGCTCACGAAATCGGTCATAACTTTGGCTCTAGTGTAAGTACAACCGTCAGGTGTGTCATATACAACATTCGCTCACGAAATCGGTCATAACTTTGGCTCTAGTGTAAGTACACTCATCAGCTGTGTCATATACAACATTCGCTCACGAAATCGGTCATAACTTTGGCTCTAGTGTAAGTACAACCGTCAGGTGTGTCATATACAACATTCGCTCACGAAATCGGTCATAACTTTGGCTCTAGTGTAAGTACACTCATCAGCTGTGTCATATACAACATTCGCTCACGAAATCGGTCATAACTTTGGCTCTAGTGTAAGTACACTCATCAGCTGTGTCATATACAACATTCGCTCACGAAATCGGTCATAACTTTGGCTCTAGTGTAAGTACACTCATCAGCTGTGTCATATACAACATTCGCTCACGAAATCGGTCATAACTTTGGCTCTAGTGTAAGTACAACCGTCAGGTGTGTCATATACAACATTCGCTCACGAAATCGGTCATAACTTTGGCTCTAGTGTAAGTACACTCATCGGCTGTGTCATATACAACATTCGCTCACGAAATCGGTCATAACTTTGGCTCTAGTGTAAGTACAACCGTCAGGTGTGTCATATACAACATTCGCTCACGAAATCGGTCATAACTTTGGCTCTAGTGTAAGTACACTCATCAGCTGTGTCATATACAACATTCGCTCACGAAATCGGTCATAACTTTGGCTCTAGTGTAAGTACACTCATCAGCTGTGTCATATACAACATTCGCTCACGAAATCGGTCATAACTTTGGCTCTAGTGTAAGTACACTCATCAGCTGTGTCATATACAACATTCGCTCACGAAATCGGTCATAACTTTGGCTCTAGTGTAAGTACAACCATCAGCTGTGTCATATACAACATTCGCTCACGAAATCGGTCATAACTTTGGCTCTAGTGTAAGTACAACCATCAGCTGTGTCATATACAACATTCGCTCACGAAATCGGTCATAACTTTGGCTCTAGTGTAAGTACACCCATCGGCTGTGTCATATACAACGTTCGCTCACGAAATCGGTCATAACTTTGGCTCTAGTGTAAGTACAACCATCAGCTGTGTCATATACAACATTCGCTCACGAAATCGGTCATAACTTTGGCTCTAGTGTAAGTACACCCATCAGCTGTGTCATATACAACATTCGCTCACGAAATCGGTCATAACTTTGGCTCTAGTGTAAGTACAACCATCAGCTGTGTCATATACAACATTCGCTCACGAAATCGGTCATAACTTTGGCTCTAGTGTAAGTACAACCATCAGCTGTGTCATATACAACATTCGCTCACGAAATCGGTCATAACTTTGGCTCTAGTGTAAGTACACCCATCGGCTGTGTCATATACAACATTCGCTCACGAAATCAATCATACCTTTGGCTCTAGTGTAAGTACAACCATCAGCTATGTCATATACAACGTTCGCTCACGAAATCGGTCATACCTTTGGCTCTTGTGTACATGTAAGTACACCCACCAGCTGTGTCAAATACAACGCTTGCTCACGAAATCGGTCATAACTTTGGCTCTAGTGTAAGTACAACCATCGGCTGTGTCATATACAACGTTCGCTCACGAAATCGGTCATACCTTTGGCTCTTGTGTACATGTAAGTACACCCACCAGCTGTGTCAAATACAACGCTTGCTCACGAAATCGGTCATACCTTTGGCTCTAGTGTAAGTACAACCATCAGCTGTGTCAAATACAACGTTCGCTCACGAAATCGGTCATACCTTTGGCTCTTGTGTACATGTAAGTACACCCACCAGCTGTGTCAAATACAACGCTTGCTCACGAAATCGGTCATAACTTTGGCTCTAGTGTAAGTACAACCATCGGCTGTGTCATATACAACGTTCGCTCACGAAATCGGTCATACCTTTGGCTCTTGTGTACATGTAAGTACACCCACCAGCTGTGTCAAATACAACGCTTGCTCACGAAATCGGCCATAACTTTCTGTCTATGTAAGTACATACACCCATCAGCTATGTCAAATACAACGCTTGCTCACGAAATCGGCCATAACTTTGGCTCTTGTGTACATGTAAGTACACTCATCAGCTGTGTCATATACAACATTCGCTCACGAAATCGGTCATAACTTTGGCTCCAGTGTAAGTACACCCATCAGTTGTGTCATATACAACATTCGCTCACGAAATCGGTCATAACTTTGGCTCTAGTGTAAGTAACACATTGCTTTTCTGAAATAAGACATTATTTGTCAGAATTAATTTACAAATAGATAATAAGGAAGGCTCTAAATTGTTTAGTTAACCAGCTAAAAACGTAAACCAAATAGCTCACCATTTTAGATTTCATTTTCTCGAATGTGTGACTGGTTTTAGATACAGACATCATACGTATCAAAAATGTTGTAAGTACAACCATCGGCTGTGTCATATACAACGTTCGCACACGAAATCAATCATACCTTTGGCTCTAGTGTAAGTACACCCACTAGCTGTGTCAAATACAACGTTCGCACACGAAATCAATCATACCTTTGGCTCTAGTGTAAGTACACCCACTAGCTGTGTCAAATACAACGTTCGCTCACGAAATCGGTCATAACTTTGGCTCTAGTGTAAGTACAACCATCGGCTGTGTCATATACAACGTTCGCTCACGAAATCGGTCATAACTTTGGCTCTAGTGTAAGTACAACCATCGGCTGTGTCATATACAACGTTCGCTCACGAAATCGGTCATACCTTTGGCTCTAGTGTAAGTACAATCATCGGCTGTGTCATATACAACGTTCGCTTACGAAATCGGTCATACCTTTGGCTCTAGTGTAAGTACAATCATCGGCTGTGTCATATACAACGTTCGCTCACGAAATCGGTCATAACTTTGGCTCTAGTGTAAGTACAACCATCGGCTGTGTCATATACAACGTTCGCTCACGAAATCGGTCATAACTTTGGCTCTAGTGTAAGTACAACCATCGGCTGTGTCATATACAACGTTCGCTCACGAAATCGGTCATACCTTTGGCTCTAGTGTAAGTACAATCATCGGCTGTGTCATATACAACGTTCGCTCACGAAATCGGTCATAACTTTGGCTCTAGTGTAAGTACAACCATCGGCTGTGTCATATACAACGTTCGCTTACGAAATCGGTCATAACTTGGCTCTAGCGTAAGTACAATCATCGGCTGTGTCATATACAACGTTCGCTCACGAAATCGGTCATACCTTTGGCTCTAGTGTAAGTACACCTATCAGCTGTGTCAAATACAACGTTCGCACACGGAATCAATCATACCTTTGGCTCTAGTGTAAGTACACCCATCAGCTATGTCAAATACAACGCTTGCTCACGAAATCGGTCATAACTTTGGCTCTAGTGTAAGTACACCCAACAGCTGTGTCATACAACGTTCGCTCACGAAATCGGTCATAACTTTGGCTCTAGCGTAAGTACAACCATCGGCTGTGTCATATACAACGTTCGCACACGAAATCAATCATACCTTTGGCTCTAGTGTAAGTACACCCACCAGTTGTGTCAAATACAACGTTCGCACGCGAAATCGGTCATAACTTTGGCTCTAGTGTAAGTACACCCAACAGCTGTGTCATATACAACGTTCGCTCACGAAATCGGTCATAACTTGGCTCTAGCGTAAGTACAATCATCGGCTGTGTCATATACAACGTTCGCTCACGAAATCGGTCATACCTTTGGCTCTAGTGTAAGTACACCCATCAGCTATGTCAAATACAACGCTTGCTCACGAAACGGTCATAACTTTGGCTCTAGTGTAAGTAACCCATCAGCTGTGTCAAATAGAACGTTCGCACACGAAATCAATCATACCTTTGGCTCTAGTGTAAGTACACCCATCAGCTATGTCAAATACAACGCTTGCTCACGAAATCGGTCATAACTTTGGCTCTAGTGTAAGTACACCCATCAGCTGTGTCAAATACAACGTTAGCACACGAAATCAATCATACCTTTGGCTCTAGCGTAAGTACAATCATCGGCTGTGTCATATACAACGTTCGCTCACGAAATCGGTCATAACTTTGGCTCTAGTGTAAGTACACCCATCAGCTATGTCAAATACAACGCTTGCTCACGAAATCGGTCATAACTTTGGCTCTAGTGTAAGTACACCCATCAGCTGTGTCATATACAACGTTCGCTCACGAAATCGGTCATACCTTTGGCTCTAGCGTAAGTACACCCATCAGCTATGTCAAATACAACGCTTGCTCACGAAATCGGTCATACCTTTGGCTCTAGTGTAAGTACACCTATCAGCTGTGTCAAATACAACGTTCGCACACGAAATCAATCATACCTTTGGCTCTAGTGTAAGTACACCCAACAGCTGTGTCAAATACAACGCTTGCTCACGAAGTCGGTCATACCTTTGGCTCTAGTGTAAGTACACCCACCAGCTATGTCAAATACAACGTTCGCACGCGAAATCGGTCATAACTTTTGCTCTAGTGTAAGTACACCCAACAGCTGTTTCATATACAACGTTCGCTCACGAAATCGGTCATAACTTTGGCTCTAGTGTAAGTACAACCATCGGCTGTGTCATATACAACGTTCGCTCACGAAATCGGTCATAACTTTGGCTCTAGTGTAAGTACAACCATCGGCTGTGTCATATACAACGTTCGCTCACGAAATCGGTCATACCTTTGGCTCTAGTGTAAGTACAATCATCGGCTGTGTCATATACAACGTTCGCTCACGAAATCGGTCATAACTTTGGCTCTAGTGTAAGTACAACCATCGGCTGTGTCATATACAACGTTCGCTCACGAAATCGGTCATAACTTTGGCTCTAGTGTAAGTACAACCATCGGCTGTGTCATATACAACGTTCGCTCACGAAATCGGTCATACCTTTGGCTCTAGTGTAAGTACAATCATCGGCTGTGTCATATACAACGTTCGCTCACGAAATCGGTCATAACTTTGGCTCTAGTGTAAGTACAATCATCGGCTGTGTCATATACAACGTTCGCTCACGAAATCGGTCATAACTTTGGCTCTAGTGTAAGTACAACCATCGGCTGTGTCATATACAACGTTCGCTCACGAAATCGGTCATACCTTTGGCTCTAGTGTAAGTACACCTATCAGCTGTGTCAAATACAACGTTCGCACACGAAATCAATCATACCTTTGGCTCTACTGTAAGTACACCCATCAGCTATGTCAAATACAACGCTTGCTCACGAAATCGGTCATACCTTTGGCTCTAGTGTAAGTACACCTATCAGCTGTGTCATATACAACGTTCGCTCACGAAATCAATCATACCTTTGGCTCTAGTGTAAGTACACCCACCAGTTGTGTCAAATACAACGTTCGCACGCGAAATCGGTCATAACTTTGGCTCTAGTGTAAGTACACCCAACAGCTGTGTCATATACAACGTTCGCTCACGAAATCGGTCATAACTTTGGCTCTAGCGTAAGTACAATCATCGGCTGTGTCATATACAACGTTCGCTCACGAAATCGGTCATACCTTTGGCTCTAGTGTAAGTACACCCATCAGCTATGTCAAATACAACGCTTGCTCACGAAATCGGTCATAACTTTGGCTCTAGTGTAAGTACACCCATCAGCTGTGTCAAATAGAACGTTCGCACACGAAATCAATCATACCTTTGGCTCTAGTGTAAGTACACCCATCAGCTATGTCAAATACAACGCTTGCTCACGAAATCGGTCATACCTTTGGCTCTAGTGTAAGTACACCTATCAGCTGTGTCAAATACAACGTTCGCACGCGAAATCAATCATACCTTTGGCTCTAGTGTAAGTACACCCACCAGCGTGTCAAAGACAACGTTCGCACACGAAATCGGTCATAACTTTTGCTCTAGTGTAAGTACACCCAACAGCTGTTTCATATACAACGTTCGCTCACGAAATCGGTCATAACTTTGGCTCTAGTGTAAGTACAACCATCGGCTGTGTCATATACAACGTTCGCTCACGAAATCGGTCATAACTTTGGCTCTAGTGTAAGTACAACCATCGGCTGTGTCATATACAACGTTCGCTCACGAAGTCGGTCATAACTTTGGCTCTAGTGTAAGTACAACCATCGGCTGTGTCATATACAACGTTCGCTCACGAAATCGGTCATACCTTTGGCTCTAGTGTAAGTACAATCATCGGCTGTGTCATATACAACGTTCGCTTACGAAATCGGTCATACCTTTGGCTCTAGTGTAAGTACAATCATCGGCTGTGTCATATACAACGTTCGCTCACGAAATCGGTCATAACTTTGGCTCTAGTGTAAGTACAACCATCGGCTGTGTCATATACAACGTTCGCTCACGAAATCGGTCATAACTTTGGCTCTAGTGTAAGTACAACCATCGGCTGTGTCATATACAACGTTCGCTCACGAAATCGGTCATACCTTTGGCTCTAGTGTAAGTACAATCATCGGCTGTGTCATATACAACGTTCGCTCACGAAATCGGTCATAACTTTGGCTCTAGTGTAAGTACAACCATCGGCTGTGTCATATACAACGTTCGCTCACGAAATCGGTCATAACTTTGTCTCTAGTGTAAGTACAACCATCGGCTGTGTCATATACAACGTTCGCTCACGAAATCGGTCATACCTTTGGCTCTAGTGTAAGTACAATCATCGGCTGTGTCATATACAACGTTCGCTCACGAAATCGGTCATACCTTTGGCTCTAGTGTAAGTACAATCATCGGCTGTGTCATATACAACGTTCGCTCACGAAATCGGTCATAACTTTGGCTCTAGTGTAAGTACAACCATCGGCTGTGTCATATACAACGTTCGCTCACGAAATCGGTTATAACTTTGGCTCTAGTGTAAGTACAACCATCGGCTGTGTCATATACAACGTTCGCTCACGAAATCGGTCATACCTTTGGCTCTAGTGTAAGTACAATCATCGGCTGTGTCATATACAACGTTCGCTCACGAAATCGGTCATAACTTTGGCTCTAGTGTAAGTACAACCATCGGCTGTGTCATATACAACGTTCGCTTACGAAATCGGTCATAACTTTGGCTCTAGCGTAAGTACAATCATCGGCTGTGTCATACACAACGTTCGCTCACGACATCGGTCATACCTTTGGCTCTAGTGTAAGTACACCTATCAGCTGTGTCAAATACAACGTTCGCACACGGAATCAATCATACCTTTGGCTCTAGTGTAAGTACACCCACCAGCTGTGTCAAATACAACGCTTGCTCACGAAATCGGTCATAACTTTGGCTCTAGTGTAAGTACACCCATCATCTGTGTCAAATAGAACGTTCGCACACGAAATCAATCATACCTTTGGCTCTAGTGTAAGTACACCCATCAGCTATGTCAAATACAACGCTTGCTCACGAAATCGGTCATACCTTTGGCTCTAGTGTAAGTACACCCACCAGTTGTGTCAAATACAACGTTCGCACGCGAAATCGGTCATAACTTTGGCTCTAGTGTAAGTACACCCAACAGCTGTGTCATATACAACGTTCGCTCACGAAATCGGTCATAACTTTGGCTCTAGCGTAAGTACAATCATCGGCTGTATCATATACAACGTTCGCTCACGAAATCGGTCATACCTTTGGCTCTAGTGTAAGTACACCCATCAGCTATGTCAAATACAACGCTTGCTCACGAAATCGGTCATAACTTTGGCTCTAGTGTAAGTACACCCATCAGCTGTGTCAAATAGAACGTTCGCACACGAAATCAATCATACCTTTGGCTCTAGTGTAAGTACACCCATCAGCTATGTCAAATACAACGCTTGCTCACGAAATCGGTCATACCTTTGGCTCTAGTGTAAGTACACCTATCAGCTGTGTCATATACAACGTTCGCACGCGAAATCAATCATACCTTTGGCTCTAGTGTAAGTACACCCACCAGCTGTGTCAAAGACAACGTTCGCACACGAAATCGGTCATAACTTTTGCTCTAGTGTAAGTACACCCAACAGCTGTTTCATATACAACGTTCGCTCACGAAATCGGTCATAACTTTGGCTCTAGTGTAAGTACAACCATCGGCTGTGTCATATACAACGTTCGCTCACGAAATCGGTCATAACTTTGGCTCTAGTGTAAGTACAACCATCGGCTGTGTCATATACAACGTTCGCTCACGAAGTCGGTCATAACTTTGGCTCTAGTGTAAGTACAACCATCGGCTGTGTCATATACAACGTTCGCTCACGAAATCGGTCATACCTTTGGCTCTAGTGTAAGTACAATCATCGGCTGTGTCATATACAACGTTCGCTTACGAAATCGGTCATACCTTTGGCTCTAGTGTAAGTACAATCATCGGCTGTGTCATATACAACGTTCGCTCACGAAATCGGTCATAACTTTGGCTCTAGTGTAAGTACAACCATCGGCTGTGTCATATACAACGTTCGCTCACGAAATCGGTCATAACTTTGGCTCTAGTGTAAGTACAACCATCGGCTGTGTCATATACAACGTTCGCTCACGAAATCGGTCATACCTTTGGCTCTAGTGTAAGTACAATCATCGGCTGTGTCATATACAACGTTCGCTCACGAAATCGGTCATAACTTTGGCTCTAGTGTAAGTACAACCATCGGCTGTGTCATATACAACGTTCGCTCACGAAATCGGTCATAACTTTGTCTCTAGTGTAAGTACAACCATCGGCTGTGTCATATACAACGTTCGCTCACGAAATCGGTCATACCTTTGGCTCTAGTGTAAGTACAATCATCGGCTGTGTCATATACAACGTTCGCTCACGAAATCGGTCATACCTTTGGCTCTAGTGTAAGTACAATCATCGGCTGTGTCATATACAACGTTCGCTCACGAAATCGGTCATAACTTTGGCTCTAGTGTAAGTACAACCATCGGCTGTGTCATATACAACGTTCGCTCACGAAATCGGTTATAACTTTGGCTCTAGTGTAAGTACAACCATCGGCTGTGTCATATACAACGTTCGCTCACGAAATCGGTCATACCTTTGGCTCTAGTGTAAGTACAATCATCGGCTGTGTCATATACAACGTTCGCTCACGAAATCGGTCATAACTTTGGCTCTAGTGTAAGTACAACCATCGGCTGTGTCATATACAACGTTCGCTTACGAAATCGGTCATAACTTTGGCTCTAGCGTAAGTACAATCATCGGCTGTGTCATACACAACGTTCGCTCACGACATCGGTCATACCTTTGGCTCTAGTGTAAGTACACCTATCAGCTGTGTCAAATACAACGTTCGCACACGGAATCAATCATACCTTTGGCTCTAGTGTAAGTACACCCACCAGCTGTGTCAAATACAACGCTTGCTCACGAAATCGGTCATAACTTTGGCTCTAGTGTAAGTACCCATCATCTGTGTCAAATAGAACGTTCGCACACGAAATCAATCATACCTTTGGCTCTAGTGTAAGTACCCATCAGCTATGTCAAATACAACGCTTGCTCACGAAATCGGTCATACCTTTGGCTCTAGTGTAAGTACACCCACCAGTTGTGTCAAATACAACGTTCGCACGCGAAATCGGTCATAACTTTGGCTCTAGTGTAAGTACACCCAACAGCTGTGTCATATACAACGTTCGCTCACGAAATCGGTCATAACTTTGGCTCTAGCGTAAGTACAATCATCGGCTGTATCATATACAACGTTCGCTCACGAAATCGGTCATACCTTTGGCTCTAGTGTAAGTACACCATCAGCTATGTCAAATACAACGCTTGCTCACGAAATCGGTCATAACTTTGGCTCTAGTGTAAGTACACCCATCAGCTGTGTCAAATAGAACGTTCGCACACGAAATCAATCATACCTTTGGCTCTAGTGTAAGTACACCCATCAGCTATGTCAAATACAACGCTTGCTCACGAAATCGGTCATACCTTTGGCTCTAGTGTAAGTACACCCATCAGTTGTGTCAAATACAACGCTTGCTCACGAAATCGGCCATAACTTTGGCTCTAGCGTAAGTACACCCATCAGCTATGTCAAATACAACGCTTGCTCACGAAATCGGTCATACCTTTGGCTCTAGTGTAAGTACACCTATCAGCTGTGTCAAATACAACGTTCGCACACGAAATCAATCATACCTTTGGCTCTAGTGTAAGTACACCCACCAGCTGTGTCAAATACAACGTTCGCACGCGAAATCGGTCATAACTTTTGCTCTAGTGTAAGTACACCCAACAGCTGTGTCAAATACAACGTTCGCTCACGAAATCGGTCATAACTTTGGCTCTGGTGTAAGTACAACCATCGGCTGTGTCATATACAACGTTCGCTCACGAAATCGGTCATAACTTTGGCTCTAGTGTAAGTACAACCATCGGCTGTGTCATATACAACGTTCGCTCACGAAATCGGTCATAACTTTGGCTCTAGTGTAAGTACAACCATCGGCTGTGTCATATACAACGTTCGCTCACGAAATCGGTCATACCTTTGGCTCTAGTGTAAGTACAATCATCGGCTGTGTCATATACAACGTTCGCTCACGAAATCGGTCATAACTTTGGCTCTAGTGTAAGTACAACCATCGGCTGTGTCATATACAACGTTCGCTTACGAAATTGGTCATAACTTTGGCTCTAGCGTAAGTACAATCATCGGCTGTGTCATATACAACGTTCGCTCACGAAATCGGTCATACCTTTGGCTCTAGTGTAAGTACACCTATCAGCTGTGTCAAATACAACGTTCGCACGCGAAATCGGCCATAACTTTGGCTCTAGTGTAAGTACACCCATCAGCTGTGTCAAATAGAACGTTCGCACACGAAGTCAATCATAGCTTTGGCTCTAGTGTAAGTACACCCATCAGCTATGTCAAATACAACGCTTGCTCACGAAATCGGTCATACCTTTGGCTCTAGTGTAAGTACACCCATCAGTTGTGTCAAATACAACGTTCGCACACGAAATCAATCATACCTTTGGCTCTAGTGTAAGTACACCCATCAGCTATGTCAAATACAACGCTTGCTCACGAAATCGGTCATACCTTTGGCTCTAGTGTAAGTACACCCATCAGCTATGTCAAATACAACGCTTGCTCACGAAATCGGTCATACCTTTGGCTCTAGTGTAAGTACACCCATCAGCTGTGTCAAATACAACGTTCGCACACGAAATCAATCATACCTTTGGCTCTAGTGTAAGTACACCCACCAGTTGTGTCAAATACAACGTTCGCACGCGAAATCGGTCATAACTTTGGCTCTAGTGTAAGTACACCCAACAGCTGTGTCATATACAACGTTCGCTCACGAAATCGGTCATAACTTTGGCTCTAGCGTAAGTACAATCATCGGCTGTGTCATATACAACGTTCGCTCACGAAATCGGTCATACCTTTGGCTCTAGTGTAAGTACACCCATCAGCTATGTCAAATACAACGCTTGCTCACGAAATCGGCCATAACTTCGGCTCTTGTGTAAGTACACCCATCAGCTGTTTCATATACAACATTCGCTCACGAAATCGCTCATAACTTTGGCTCCAGTGTAAGTACACCCATCAGTTGTGTCATATACAACATTCGCTCACGAAATCGGTCATAACTTTGGCTCTAGTGTAAGTAACACATTGCTGTTCTGAAATAAGACATCATTGTCAGAATTAATTTACAAATAGATAATAAGGAAGGCTTTAAATTATTTGATTTACTAGCTAATAACGTAAACCAAATAGCTCACCATTTAAGATTTCATTTTCTCGAATGTGTGGCTGGTTTTGGATACAGACATCAACGTATACGTATCAACAATGTTGCGATGACGGCCATAAAACTTAAAAGGCTTGCAATATCCCTACGACAACTATTTATTTAAAACAAATTGCTCCGTTATACAAATTTCCCAGGGAAAGTCCTACCATAACGTAATTAATTGATACATTTATATTGTGCACATATATCACTCTATGTAGATCGCATTGTGAGAAAGATTGCAAGAAGGTCCCTGATTTATCTGAGAACTGCTGTTTCCTTCACACCTGGTCATCTTAGTTTAATTGAAAAAATCTTTAAAACTTTACTCCACTCCACTCCAGCTGCATTTTATATAAATGAGTAAATCTGACTTACATAATCTCATCCATAATATATTTAACGTCCCAAGTGATTTCATCAGCCAGTCACGGTATCCTGACTAATTATTCGAAGAAGTGGGGTATACTGTTTTACCTCTGTCCGTCCGTCCGTCTGAATATTTTCCTAACAGTTTTCTTACAACTACAAAACACACCAACTTTGTAAGAAAGTTTATTTTGAAAGTCAAATTTCATAAGTAAGTTCAGTATGAGGTCCCATACTGCAAATACTAATATCAAGTCTGTAAGACATCTGCTTCCTGTTTTCTGTCTATTTTTTATCTATGGTCAATTTTGTAACAGTTGTTGTAGCAACAAACTAATCACAGTCACTTAAAGTTTTGTATGCGAGTTCAATATGAGTGGGGACCCATGCTGCCAATTTCAAGTCTGACAGACCTCTATTTCACATTTGCTTTGTATCCTGACGTAAGTTAAAAGCGGGGGATACGCTTAGTAAGCAGTAGCTCACAGATTTCTTAAGGGTCTTTAAAAGAGTTTGCTATTTTTCAACACTGTAATTGTCTTTATCAATTGTAATAATAATGGTTACATTTGCTATTACTCTATATACTTGTCTTTAAATTATTATATAGCACGATCCAGAAAATAATGCACAGTGCTCCCCTGGTGGTGATAACGGGAACTATATTATGTATGCAAGAGCAACATCTGGGACACAAACAAATAATGATGAGTTCTCGAGTTGTAGCATTACGGAGATGGGTCCAATACTGGCATCAAAAGCACGTGACGCTGATGGCTGTTTTATAGGTATATTTATTGATTGATAAAAACAGAATTTCCGTCCCAGTCAAAATTATTTCACTTATATCAAAATGTCACCTGGTATAGGTGAAGTGGCAGACAAATGGGCATTTTCAGGACAATAAGCAGGAAGGGTTCTTTGAGCGTGCCACACAACTCACGAAACCGGCTGTCGTTGTCTCTAACGAAAGTGCCACATTGTAGCTGAGTTTGTTGAGTCGCTTTTAAAAATAGTTAGGAAGTGATGAGGCCAGCTACATCCGCCACGTGTGAAACCGAAATTGAAAATGAACAGAAGGTGCGACTATAAATTAAAAAATCTTAGCTTAGGCGTAAAACTACAAATTTAAGATACGTCACCAAAAAAGATGTATTAAATAACATCTCTTTTGGAGTGAACTGACAATCCTAGTAAACTGTGAGAGAATTCTCATGTAAGATTTGCGTGGAACCTCTCGCACGATCAAAAATGAAAACAAGGCGTCTACCATAAAGGCCATTACAAAATGAATTGCCATGACTTTTGTGACAATTTCTTTTACATGTGTTCTTTATGCGGTAGTCTAATAAATAACACGTCATCTCACCGCTGCAAGTTCGAGTTCCTTAAGACCACGTGTTGGAGAGTAAATTTTCCTTTCCATTGGCCTTTACTGGTTCATCCGGTGTCAGTATAATGTGCTTGAGGGATGGTTCACTTTCTGCGGCGTATTGACTAGGTGAGCTAGCACCTTAAAGTCGCTCTAAGTGCGCCCTTAGTGCGCGCCGGTACAAGGCAAACCATACAACACACTCGCACTTCACATATATACACGAACTCGTTCATAGATTAATCCATAGAGATTAATAAAGTAGTTCTCGTCGCGAATAGCTGAAAAATTGATTATGTAACATTAGGCAACATTCACTAACATTGTCTTTATGGATTTTGTAGCATACCCAGGATCCATATGTGGAAATAAGGTTGTAGAATCTGGTGAAGATTGTGATTGTGGCTGGGAAGATGAGTGTTCTGAGACTTGCTGTAATCCACAAGTAACAACATCTACCGGTGCTACCCCCTGTACACTAAAAGCAGGCTCTGTATGTAGGTATGTAATCCATTAAAGACGACACAAACTGGTAGTAACTCTACGGAAAATCAGCTGGTAGAATGCTCATTACATTTGTAGGAGGACGGGTCTCGAACCTAGGCAGGTCGGGTCTTAAAACAAGGAAGTGGCTGTTCCTTTGCCAAGCACCCGAATTTAAAAATAAAATTCTGGAAAGAGGCCTTAAAGTCCCATGTACCGTGTAACGACAGGCGCAGTACGTTAGAGAACCCTCACTGCTCATTGCTCTGAGCGCACTGCACATGTAAAAATTTCTACCACTTCACGTACAGAAAGACATCGAATGATCTAAAATTGGAGTTTACCAAACGTAATTTTAGATCATTCCGTGTTTTGTTTATATTTTGTCTTAGTGCCAGTTGGTGTTGTATGCAGTCGAGTAATTCGGACTCCCCAATTTTAGATTATTCTGGTTTAACCTTTTTTATTTTTCAGTCCAAGTGCCAGTTGGTGTTGTATGCAGTCGATTAATTACGACACCCTCATTTAAGATTATTCTGGTTTATTCTTTTTTATTTTTCAGTCCGAGTGCCAGTTGGTGTTGTATGCAGTCGAGTAATTCGGACACCCCAATTTTAGATTCTTCTGGTTTATTCTTTTTTATTTTTCAGTCAAAGTGCCAGTTGGTGTTGTATGCAGTCGAGTAGTTCGGACACCCCAATTTTAGATTCTTCTGGTTTATTCTTTTTTTTCAGTCCAAGTGCCAGTTGGTGTTGTATGCAGTCGAGTAGTTCGTACACCCCAATTTTAGATTCTTCTGGTTGATTCTTTTTTATTTTTCAGTCCAAGTGCCAGTTGGTGTTGTATGCAGTCGAGTAATTCAGACACCCTCATTTTAGATTTTTCTGATTTATTCTTTTTATTTTTCAGTCCAAGTGCCAGTTGGTGTTGTAAGTCATCGTGTAATTGGTATACCCTCGGTGACGGCCATGTTTGTCGAGCCAATACATCATGTATGCAGGAATCAGTTTGTCAATATCCTTTATACAATAATAAAATATATTAAAACATATATAATTCATTACCAACAAGTCAATTCTGAAACTATTTCGATATTGTATACAGTTGGCTGTGATGTGAATCGACATTGAGAAATAAGAAATTAGATACCAACACCACAGTTTCCCTATTATGCTATAACATAAACTAATATCAATGGGTAATAATTGTGTATTATTGTCAGAAATATTCTAGCACAGTTGGTAGAGTGCTCGTTCTGTAATTGGGAGGTCGTGGGATCAAACTCCGACCGAGTCTGACCCGAGAATGGAAAGTGGGTAATGACTGGTCTTTCGCCAAGCACTTGGCACTACAAAATGAAATCACGGTTCTTTCGGATGGGAACTTAAAATAAAGAGGTCCCATGTCACAGTAGGCGTAGCACGATAAAGAACCACGATGTATAATGCCATCAGCACAACAACAACACACAGGCAATATTCCTGCACCTTCGACTATAGATGGCGACGTCTCAATATAAGTTAAATATTCTTGACTGTGACATATAAACACCATTACTCAACTTCTTATCCATGCTCAAGAATTCCTTGATTCTGTTGGTTGTCTTATATATACAGGTTTAACTGTGGTGACATTATTTCCTTAACTGTTGGTACAGGGTCTAATGTCTGCCCTGATCCAGGCATGGAACCGAACGGAACGTTATGTGCTGAAAATCAAGTTTGTTATCTAGGGGTAAGTTACAAATGAAGAATTAAATTGACATGTGATATATTTCGTAAACTAGATAAATGAAACAGCCATATGCAAGTCCATGCAAATTGACAGAGGAAAATAAACAGACACTTGATTAAATGTATAAAGGACAAAATAGCGATAATTGTATGACTTAGAAATATTTTGATTGACCAAGTAATTTAAATTGATGTCGCCTCTCATAAATTGTTTATTAACACCATTACATGCATCATTTATTTTTCTATCAGGAATGTTCTGGATCAATATGTTTGGCCTACGGGATGGAGTCGTGTCAGTGTAGTCCAACAACAAGTGGGGATTGGAAAGATGCCAAACTGTGTCAAACATGCTGTAAAGATACTGATGGTGTCTGCAAGTAAGTATTTATGTCATACAAATATAAGTATAAATTAAAAGCATAAGGAAGCCTTGTGTAGGTGTCGAAGGGTAAAAATAAAATCAACATTTCAGGTTCATTTGATGTATTATATTTTGTTCTTCAAACTCCATTGTCAGTCTTTATTTTCATTTCACAAATGCTGAGTTAAACACGTGAATATCCACCATGGAAGTGGGACAGGATACTCTACTCTCGAAGAGAAGAAACGTCTTGTTTAGCTAGCTACATTCGCAAAGGTTAAAATGAAAATTTAAAATGAAGGAGCATAACGCTTTGGATGTCAAATATAGTAATAATTATGCATATAGAGTCATCCTACTTATCAACAATATTGTGATGACGGTACCAAAACTCCTTTTACAGGGTATTCGTCAGCCAAGGTATTCTCGAATTATCAGTTTTTTTAAATTAACTAACTCTTTTGTTATTACCTTGCTTTGTTGTAAAACGAATTTTCTAATACTCAACAGGTCATCCTATGACATTCCCGGTGTACCTAACACAATGGCGTTAGCTGGAAATCCCTGCAATGATTATAAGGGTTATTGTGACGTCTTCAATGAGTGTAGAGAGGTAATAATTAAGTTATACATGGTTGTCATGGTGATATACACTGCTACCCATAAGTTATCATACATGTTTAAAACATCATATCATACCAGACTCAAAATCTTTACAAAATAATAATTGCTAAAAGCATCATAATTCTTAACCTGAATGTGTTACAGCTAAAATGGTGTTTTAATCTTTATAATATAATAGTCCAAATTTGTTTTCCTAAAAATTTCAGAAATTTACAAGAAAACTAATTTTCAAGAAAAACAACTTGATTACATGAATACATTTAGATCATGAAGTTAAGATATCACTTTCAAATACAGTAATCATTTTAACCTTTTAATTGTATAAACGAAATTTGATATGATAATTACAATCTAAACCTATGGCAAATATAAATTTGTAAAGTTATTTATGAACGGCGGTGTATATAAAATGTATCATCCGATGTAGAAAGCCAATATCCAGGTTATATCAAGTTTCTGCTTTGCTTATGGATCGCAGTTCTTGATTACATGTAACAGATGGCACATTCAAAACAAGCATACTAATCAATGTCCGAATCACAATCCAGAAGCAAAGTAAAAACTTTAGAACTGACAAGTTAGGTAAGACACGTGAACTTCCACCAGGGAAATGAGACCGGAGGATCCGGAAGGGTAATCACCTCCTGTTTAGCTAGCTACACCCGCCACGCGTTTAATCAAAATTGTGTGAAAGGAACATCAAAGCTTATTGACGGATCGCCGAACATGCCTACAATGTTCTGAAAAAGGGCCGACATGCTTGAATAACGCGAAAAAAGAATAAAAACTCGGTCTGATTTGTGACGGTTAATGACGTTATCACTGACATTAGTACGTCATTAGTTGCCATGACGAAGTTTTGGTGCCGTGATGGCGGTCAGTGTCGGGACATAATAGGCATGACCGGCGAAACGTCAATTATATGTGGAAGTGTAAATTGTTACAATGATCGAATGAAGACTGTTACTTGTAATTTACTCTGAAAAATGTTTTCAGAGCCACTGAGGAGACTTAGAAAGTGTCACTTGTTATATGCCCTAGAAATTTAATTTGATATGTAATGTTACCCTTGCTACTATTGAACATTTGTTATTTAGCTCTCGATTTTCTTATATAGATTATTTATCTCTCAAGTTGATCAAGCATGACCACTTCACAGACAGAATTTTAAATCATCTGTTTGTGTATATC
This sequence comes from Anadara kagoshimensis, assembly GCA_021292105.1. Taxonomy (NCBI): domain Eukaryota; kingdom Metazoa; phylum Mollusca; class Bivalvia; order Arcoida; family Arcidae; genus Anadara; species Anadara kagoshimensis. The sequence continues at coordinate 6,314,590 of CM037868.1, read as the reverse complement.
CTTGAATTCTATCTTGCTTTTCTATTATTAAAACCCATTATTGAGCTATTTCAATGTTAACTGTTTGTCTTTTAAGTTTATCCAGCACTACCACCTCCCAGACAGAATTTTAAATCGACTGTAGTTCCATATCCTTGAATTCTATCTTGCTTTTCTATTATTAAAACCCATTATTGAACTATTTCAATGTTAACTGTTTGTCTTTTAAGTTTATCCAGCACTACCACCTCCCAGACAGAATTTTAAATCGACTGTAGTTCCATATCCTTGAATTCTATCTTGCTTTTCTATTATTTATTATCCATTATTGAGCTACTGCAATATTTACTGTTTGTCGTTCAAGTTGTTCCCTCGGGACCACTAACTGACTTAGTAGACCATTCCCTCGGGACCACTAACTGACTTAGTAGATCAAGTATATCAACTGTATGGGTATAACCCTTAACATTTACCGTTTGTGTTGCACATGTTTTATTATATACCCATTATTGAGGTAAAAACTAACAAAATTGACCTGTCCATTTGACGTTTCATGAGTATTAATCATATAGGACCTCGAGGATCCACTCTTTACGTGGGCAGTGTAACGATTTGGCAGTTAGTTATAATATATATGCAATGAGTGTAAAGATTCACAGTTAGTTACAATATATACGCAATGCACATGATGAGTGTTTTCAGTATGTAGACAAAATTAACATCTATAAATGTACTCCATAATAGATTTTTAAGTTTATAGTCAGGCGAAAGGGGGTCAATGTTGTTTGCCTATAAAAGTGTTCTACATTAAATGCTTATTATTTCTTTATGCGTTTGTTTTCAGGTTGATCCCTCGGGACCACTTAGCAGACTCAGAAATTTCCTGTTATCCGGAGCTGTGATAGATACAGTGAAAGAATATCTCACTAAACACTGGTATATAGGCTTAGCTGCTGGAGTCGGTCTGGTTATTATAACGGTAATATAACAATCAGTGTCAATAAAATATTGTGAAATGTAAAACATGCAATTCATGTAGGTGGAACAACTTATCAATGACGCCACGCGTAGATACATAAGCTGCTGGGGTCCGTCTGGTCATTATAACGGTAATCTATCGGCCAGTGTCAATAAAATCGTAAAATAAATGACATGCATTTGCAATAGATGGAACAACTTATTAATGACATCACGCGTAGATGCATAAGTAACAAATGCGTGACGCCATTGTATCGATGGTAATTCTATAGCACGTCAAGTTTGTTCTGGCCGTTTGGCTTTTAATTTGAAATTTTAAACAGACATATTTATTGCATAATGTAAGGGCTATAGAGCGTTGATATGTAAGGATAGATCAAAAACAAACATACTAATCCATTTCCGAATCACAATCCAGAAGCAAAGTAAAAACTTTGGAACTGACAAGTTAGGTTAGACACGTGAACTTCCACCCACCAGGGAAGTGAGGCCGGGTGCTCCGAAAGGGTAAGCACTAATATGATAACGGGTACCACGTGCTTATGATAATGAAACATGCTGTCTTACCTGAATCACTTAAACCCTAAGCCCTATTTTATATTCAGATCAAACTTGACGCATTATTATACCCCTATAAGTACATTTGCTATGAAACACAACTAAACATCACAATTGCAAATAAAATAATCAACCAAAAGTGCAGACATTTTATCCAACGCTCTCTCACATTTAGTAATTTCATAGTCAGTTATAACAGCATATTTTGTCTTTTCCTGTTTGCTTGTTTTATTGTCGTGCTCTTTGTTTGCTGTTAAAACTTAGGTTTAGTTTTAATTTTCCCCTTTTAAACATTGAGCAGAGTTGCAATTGTGTTTCAAATTTTATTTCAAAATTTGTATTCTTATATTAATAGGTACTGGTCATTAAATTTTGTTCAAAGAGCCACGGACCAAAAGGGAAGAAGCGAGCTGTGGGTAGGAATCAAATATCGCCGGATGCGACGGGACACATATAAATGGCGGGAAAATTATTGGAAAACTGCAAAGGAAAGACGGTGTTTTATTGAATCTGTTTCTACTTTGTATCAAATGACAAAAGTATTTATATACATGTAATTCCCTAATTATATTTATAATCAATCACCGATTTTTTTTTCTGAACACATTTTATGTAATACATATGTATTGACTATAATTATGATTCACTATGTGCCTCAAAACTTTACATTGTATTTATGTGGTATTTATGTGATAAAATTTTATCCGTCCTTGATTTTTTTTTTGTAATTTATTATGTAGAGGTAAAGTAATCTGTATATTTGAAGAACATGTTTTGTTTTATGGTTCTTTGTGTTTCTGTAGCCCTAAATATTTTTGGCTGAATATACAGCTTAACGAGGGAAGCCAGGAGCAAGCTATGAAATACACATATCTGTATTAATGAAATCATAATAACCGACTAAATGGGTATTTTACAACTAAATAGGGAATTCAATCAAGGCATCGCTGGCCACGCCCACAGTGTTCCGACAAAGGGCCGACATGCTTGAATTACACGCAAAAAGAATGAACACTCGGCCTGAATTGTGCGGTCTAATGACGTCACTGACACTAAAACGTCATTAGTTGCCGTGACGCTGCTTGGTACTGTGATGGCGGCCAGTGTCGGAACATTGTGGGCGTGGCCGGCGATACGTCAATTGTTTTTGTATAGTCTATAAAATTTATTTTTTGACAACGCTTGAAATTCTTTTTTCGTATTCTTAATGTTTTAAAAACGTGATTAACAGTTTTATGATGTCATTGTGTTTGTACCTCTGAATTTTTGCTTACAATACAATGCTTGTGACATTAATCATATGTAACATTACTTGTTTTTTACTGATTTAGAAGACGAATGCGTTCGAACCCCATACGCAGTTTTTCTGCGCATGTGACAATTTTTGCAATGTCAACTGCTCAGGTAATGTCACAACTGGACGTAAGATTTTCTGAAATTCGAGGGTGACATTAAATTTACCCTAACGCTTATAAACCAATCAAATTTCGAGAAATTTACAAAAGGTATAATAATAACTTCACGTGAACTTCAGCGGACAATTGAATTTAATATTTTATTGTGGAATATCTAAATATGGGTAAAAATGATGATAATAATTGTGTTCCTGCCTTCTTTAGTTAAGCTGTATCGTAAGTCAAAGAGGTACAAAATGTATTAGTATACCTTTTATAAATTTCTCGAACGCATTCGTTTTCAAATTTGGATTTGTTTATCACATGTACATTATGACCATTGTATTGTTTAGTAGTTTGAAAATGCTATTTGTCTGTTATTTTTACTATTTCATATAAGAAATGTATTGTACATACTCAGGTTGCAATGTTGCAAATCTTGTTGATTGTGAGTGTATTATTGAGAAATTGTTTCCTTTATTTTTTTCACTTTTATTTTTACTTGTCATCTGATCATCATTATCACCTGTGATTGGCTGACATGTTTATTGAGCAAATATTTTTAAACAGTTCTCAGTGCAGTGATAATTATTTTGCATTGTGATATGTAATGTTGTTGGACGCGAGTGTCAGTGGGACAGAAATAAAACTGTTATCTTTTTGTATACATATTTTATGAAATGTCATTCTGTTCATGCATTGTTAAGGAATTTAAAAGAATTAATCCTTAAAATGAATAGTTTTTGTACATATATATGCTGAAAGTAAAATAGTTGGATTGAATATAGATGGTGGAGTTCCTTCGTTTTAAATCATGTGATCTTTTATCAAATATCGTTTCGTCCATGTACAAGTGATTATATTCAATTCCTGTATCACGAATATTTATCTAAATTTATTATTCAGTTATTGTATAAAGTAATCTTTACTTACAAATATCTTTCAGTACATTTAAAGAGCAATTTATATTTTCATATATGATTCCGTCCAAGTACAGAGAAATCTTTATTTTTAGAAAACATTCCGTCTTTGTAAAAAGAGTTATTTATAACCAGATATCATTAAATCAATGTAAACAGAAATATTATTTTCAAAAATCGTTCTGTCCATTTATAAAATTGTCTTTATTTTTTAAATATCAATTCGCGCATGTAAAAGAGTAATCTTTATTTTCAGATACCATTCATTTTCAAAGGAATCTTTATTTTTGTCATCATTCCAACCATGTATAAGGTGGTCTTTATTTAATTTTTAGTTATTTCGTTCATGTATAAGAATATTTTCTAGTTTTATGTTCATTTTTTGCACATTATATTCTATTCCTGTATCGCGAATCTTTAAGATATTATTCAGTTAATGTAAAAAGCAATCTATATTTTCAAATATTGTTACGTCCGTTTTTACAGGAATATTTATTTTCAGATATCATTCGTCGATGTACAGAGAATCAATTTTTCATTATCGTACCTTCCATGTAAAAAGAAGCTTTATCTGCAGATATCATTCATTGCAGTTTAACAGGAATCTTTATTTTCATATATGATTCCGTCCACATACACAGAAAAATATTTTAGATATCATTCCGTCTTTGTAAAGGGGTATTTATAATCGGATATCATTCCATCAATGTATACAGAAATCTTTCTTTTCTATAATCGATTCGTACTTTCTTAATATTATCTTTTTTTTTCAAATATCAATCTGTACATGTAAAAACGGTCTTTCTTTTCAAATACCATCATTTTTAAAGGAATCTTTATTTTTTATTATCATTTCATCAATGTAAAAAGTAGTCTTTATTTTTGGATATTTAAATGTATTTTTAAGTATCATGTAAAACTTATTTTAAATTTTCAAATATCGTTACATCTGTTTAAAAAGAAATCTGTATATTCAGATAACACTCCGTCCATGTGAAAACAGATGTAAATAAATGAATGTATTTTCAGCTATCATGTAAACTTGTTTTTATTTTCAGATTATATTCTATTCTTGAAAACAGATATCATTCCGTCCATGTACAAAGAGATCTTTGTTTTCAGATATCATTTCGTCCAGGTTTAAAATTTATAGTTGATCTATATATGGTTTTCTATATCTTTTTGCACATTCATTGTAAATTATTTTATACAATACATTAACAGTACCACTTTGAAATGATGTTGTTCGTTTTTGTCTTCCGGAATCGCCAAGTTCTAACCAAACTTGGACGTTATTTTAATTTCCATGTCGAAAATAGGTGCCTTATTCTTGGATCTCCGATTTTCTCAATCATCTTAGAACTGTACGCCTCAAAATGAGCGTTTTGATCGTGGAGTGCACCTCTTTTACTAAATGTACTTGCACAGAATCAGATAATCATATTTGACGTCCTGTAGTTCCATGTACTTTTCATTCCTAATTTTGATTACTCGCGCTACGGATGTAGCTACCTAGACTGGCTAATTTGCCAGCTTGAAATTTTTACTTTGCTTTTGGAATTTTGGTAACGACATGGATTGGTATGTTTCTTGTTTGATTTATTCTTCTGATATATGATAGAAGGAAATATTTTACTTAGTTTCGGCTATATTAATTTTTACGTTCAATAAGGTTGAACGTTTAATATGGTATTGTCTACTTGTGCTAGTATTAAATAGAACAACAACTGTTGTAGACAGGGAAGCTCGTTAAGGAGAACAAACATGTTCTAGTGTTCTAGGATATGGTTTTATACAACTAAAGGAATTAGAATGCAATGTAATATATATATCAGCGACAAATCCAGTATTCAGCTGAAAATACTCCTTTATCCGGTTATTAGTAAACTCAAAATGTTGATAATTGGGGTTCAGATATTATTTTAAGCATTTTGTTTCATTATTGCTTGGTATTGTTGTTGGTCAACAAGCAGACAAAATTATTCATTGCAGTAACCGTTGCAATCTCTTCTCAAGCTACTAAAAATCTGAAAATTGACGACCTAAACGATTGATCTACCTTGACTAGAAATAAAATATTACTAAACCTGTTTAAATTATGCATTACTAGACGACCGGTTTGTAATAAAATATCCTTATCAGTATTGTTAAGACCAAATTGTGGAGATCTAACTACGTGTATTTGTGGGATGTTAAAATCAGAAAAAGAAGTACCAAAATTCTTGACTCCTGTTTTAGTGTAGATGATCATCAAGTCGTATAAAATCTTCTTGATAGACATGACATTGTTTTCTAATATAGATATCTACAGCTTTTATTGAAGTGAAGAAAACCACTTTGAAAATTGTGATAAACAAGAATAATTCAATTCTCAATTGTTAAAAGCATTTTAATTGGTCAGATTTGTTTTTTTTTTTGGTACGTTTGCATGAATGGGTTGACTCACCGACTTCTTTGTGGATGACGTACAGAGGCGCTTAAATTCCTTCTTGAAAATTGAATTATAAGAAATGAAATTGATGTTTTCATTTTGTTATAGAAGTATAAAAGAATTGAGCAATTTGCACACTTACAATATTTCGCTACGCAAATTATTAAGTGGGCAACAGGTCTAATTCTTTCATACTTCCATAACTAAATAAAAAATTGATTTCATTCTTATAATACTGGTATTTTTGCAATAACCTAAATATCTTCGTTTCTGCAGTTTGATTTTATATGTTCTACAAGTAAAATAGTGTTTAATGCTAATGGATAAAGTCATAACTAGTAATGTAATTAATGACATTATTTTCTGCTGTTTGAAATGAGATTTTTAATCATGATATGCAATATCGATTAAATAGAAATAGTGCAGATAAGTTTCAAAATGAAAACGAAACAGTTTACTTTCTCTGGTTTGCTTAGATATGTTTGTAAGGGTAAAATTAAAAAAAATATTATATTGTAAATTTATAAAAGCATTGCTATTTTAAAGTCATAAAGATTCGATGTTACTGAACGATCACATATCTGTCTTTGTTCAAAACAATGATCCCCAAAAACAATCTTTGAAAACTGGCAAATTAAGTTAAAAACGTGGCGACCTAAAGGTAAGTGATTAAGTGGAAGTATCTCTTATAAATCAAGTAACACCAGATACTTCTGTAACCAAATTGAGAACACGGAACAATTGGATTTAGGATACAGGATACTTATCAACAATATTGTATTGACGGGATAAAACTGCAGGACTATTGATAAGCCCAGGCTTTCAAAGTAGGGAACTATCTTTGTTGGGTAATGTTCCCGCAACGTAATGAGAACATGATCTTCCATAGCACATTTACTGTGCAACAAATACATCATTAGCAGGAAACAACTTATCAAGTTGGAATAGAAAAAGAAGTTAAAACCCAACTTTAATTTTGATTTTAATTTGCAACTGTGTGTAGGACAAGTTTCGGTTTTACAAATACCAATTATGGTAATACTGATCAATACAGTGATTTACGAACAATTTCCTTTATACGTCTTCGCGTTGTCCTTTTGGTGATTTTTTATAACGACGAACTACTACAACTGCAACACATGCTAAAACAATCACGCTGAATATCGCTGGAATTGTATAGGATGACGTCATAGCATGTTGTGTACTAGTCTTCAGGAATTCTCCAACACTTCTCTTTTTAATATTTCCTAAAGGTAGACAAATGATTAGAGGACATGTAATATTTTAGTGCGAATTTTTGTAAAATATAATATTTAAAAATGATGCAGCAAAAATGATTTTCAAATAAATCGTTCAATAAACAAATCTACAGATGGATGGTTGCTAACACCGAAATATTTGAAAGTCCACATCAGTAGTGGTCAGACCAAAATTGTGGAAATCTAAATATTTTTCAAGAAGTATTTTTCTGACAATACAAAATTATTGCCTACTGAGTGTGTGATATCCTCGGGGAAACAGTCACCAGCAGAGGAATAAAACAGGCATTAATCAAATGTACAGAACAAGGAACAAGGCATATTTTCACTAAAATTGGTAAAAATACATCTTAAAAGGCACATAATATATTACATATAAAACTAGTCTTTTTTAGCACTAGACGTCCGTTTTGGAATACAATTCCTCATCAGTAGTGCTTGGACCAAAATTATGAAACCAAAACTTTTTCCAAGATGTTGAAAAAAACCTATAGGACTAAATATAATTTACTAAAATCAGCTAAGGAAATACTTTGCATGAGGGAGTATACTTTAGTTTTTGAGGAATTTATTATCATATATGTTTTGCAGTGAGTGCAAGAATTTTTTTGTATCAGACAGTATAATTTGTATTATACGCAGATTGTTTTACATATTATAACGGTGGTACTTTTACAGCACTTGACGGCCGTTTTGGAATACGATTCCTCATCAGTAGTGTTTTGAAACAAAATATTGAAACCAACATGTCCTCGTGAGGTTGAAAAAATACCAAAACCACAAATATATATACATCCAAATTCAGTTAAGAAAATACTTTGTATAAGAGAGTTGAAACAGGAAATTTAAAAAAGGGAAACACTTAAAACCTTAAATGCTCAAGTTGTCTTTAAAGAACCTTCTTTTTTGAAAATGTAATCAAATACAGACACACTTATCCATGTCCGAATCAGAAGCAAAATAAAAACTCTGGAACTGACAAGTAACATATATTTTGAAAGAGCCTGTGCAATTGTAAATTACAAAAAATTACCTCAAAATACAAGGAAAATGTAAACAAACGGACGCAGTAACGAATAAGAAGATATCTCTTCAATATATCAGACATGTTTTACAGTTGTAAATTTTAAACTTTTGTTTTTGATTCACTGTAAATACGTTTGAAAAAATGAGACCGGGTGATCCGGATGGTTATTCTATGTTTTAATGTACTTACGTTTGCCTTGCTTCAAGACAGATAGTATTTCAACTGTTTTAATAGATGTGTCATTATCATTCTGTTTTATTATCCGTTTGTTGGTGCGATGACAAGCCTGATCACAGCTGTACGAGTAGTCGTTAACGGCACAAAATTTTGAAGTACAGTATATATACAGGTTATCATGGTCTGTTGAGTATTCAAAATCCTGAAACTTAAATCGGGTTTCGTGTGTGGATTGAGATATGATATGTGTATTTGGATCCATTGGACATCTACAAATAAAGTTGAGACTGTTACTGCTAATTCCAAACATCAAAACGAAATGTGTCAAGATCTTTACGATCTTGATCTCAAAGCAAACTAAAAAAGGAAACTTTGATAACTGGTCAATTAAGTAAAACAATGATCTAGTGATGATTCCATAACTGCCAATCCAGCGATACAGCATTAGATCATTAAAAGAGGTTTCGAACAAAAGGAATCGTGCATTTAGACTAAAAACATGACAACAATATTATATTACAAAACATTTTGAAAAAAAAATCTATAGGATTTGTTTGTTTTTAGGTAGTTTGGGAAAATAAAGTTTTATTTATAATATATATACAAAAATATTGTTTGAATTTGAGGAAAGCGTTTTTATGTCGACATAAAGCGATGGGGGAGAGTGGATTGAGGATTTGCGCTTTGCATGTGCGCATGCCTTATACAAATTGCAAGTTCTTATTTGATAAATGTTCAGTTTACAAATTTGTAAATTATGTGCTGTTCATCTTTAATCAGATAATCAAGTCCATTGATCGAAGTTCTATAAGTTACAAGTATTTAGCCCCCAAAAGACACGATTTCCTTTCAAATACTCAAATAAATAAGCGTTGTGATTAAGGAATCAATATATCCCCGTTTTGAATAAGAACAAAATCTAGTCTTTTAAGTCGCAAGGTAAACGTATTTGATTTTGCTTGTATTTATTTTTGAGGTATATGAAATTGTGATATATTCGCGGCGTGAAATTTTCGCGTTTTTAAACATATGCTATAATACAATAATAATAATATAATTTTGGCTTAGTATAATTTTTCGCGCAACACAAACGACTGCCAACAAAGCGAAAAGTAGTACACCGCGAAAATCAATAAGTTTACAGTAATTAAAAAGTTATACACACCCGTTACGAATAAGAAAGAATCTAAGATTATCCGGAGCTGAAGGGGTTGGTCTGGTGTAACAATCATTTAGTCTCATCTTTATATTATAATCTCGTATGTCAGTAAACACTTTCACGTAAACATTATCGCCTATATTTGCTGTCAATGGATACCCGTTTTTCTGGTACCGGAAGTTGCTGTCTTCATAAAACGCCATATTTACAGTATAGTGACCAGTAATATTCTCTTTATGTGTATGGGAGTGCGCATGTCCATGTGCTTGCTTAATGTTGTCAGTTACCGTTTCCGTAGTAGACATGTGACAACTGATCTGTATCCGAAACTTATAACCTCTTGTTATAAAATGATACGTGGGGTCGTGAACTGCATATACCAATTCATTTTTGTACAGAAGGTCTCCAGCATTTGTCTAAAACAAATGAAACAAAATCATACTGAGGAACAGTATACAACATTGAAACTACAGAGCACATTTATCTTTTATTTCAATTCTAGAAAAAAAGCTAAATTGACATGTGTGGCAGACCAGAGATGATGCGTTATTTCTATTGACAAAATTGAACCTGTATAATGTTACAGTTTTCACATCAATTATTTTTAAAACAAAAATATAATAATGGGTTCAGTTAAAGGTGAATAACAGTATATCTAATAAAATCAAGTTATCTATACTAGGAAAACACGGTTATCGGATACCTAGTTATTGGCATTAAAGCTCAGATAGGAAAAAGAATTCAAATGCAGTAAATCCAAATGTATGCTAATGCGTGGCTGTTCCACCATAATACGAATATAACCTTAAAGAAAGTAAAAACCTTGAAAAGTAATAAATCAAGCTCCGGAAAGGTACCCCCAAAGACAGATATAACCACAAACACAAGTAACATGAGTGAAAGTAACTTTAACCTACTGTAACATTTGTTTTACATCCACTATAACTGTGATCGAAGTTGAGGTAATTCCCTGATACATAACCGGTACAACTATCTTGTCCTAAGTATATATCTGACGTGATCAATCCAGGATATCTCTGATACAGTGTCGGTAGATACACTTGGACATTCCAGGAATTTGTAGAACAATAAATAGATATACCATCTTCTTTAGTAAATGAGGCTGTAAAGAAACCAATAATCATATTTTTATTGCAGCATTATTATGTACTTGACGACAGCCAGCATAACCAAGAACATACACAACACAGCACAAATAAATAACATAAGCGAACAAATCGGGCAAGAAAGGCCAACGCCAAGAGCATACACAACACAACACAAATAAATAACATAAGCGAACAAATCGGACAAGAAAGGCCAACGCTGTTACAATTGAGGCAAAAATTCGTTACCTCAAGTTTTTACTATCTAAGCAATCTTTTGTTTATTGTATTTAACGTGGATCTATGGCAAGACATAACAAACTACAAACATACTAATCCATGTTCGAATCACAATCCAGAAGCAAAGTAAACACTTTGAAAGTCACAAGTTAGGTAAGACACCAGGGAAGTGAGGCTTGGTGCTCCGGGTGAAAGGAGCATGGAACTATAGAACGTCAAATCAAAAACAAACATACTAATCCATGTCCAAATCACAATCCAGAAGGAAAGTAAAGTCTGACAAGTTAGGTTAGACACGTGAACTTCCACCAGGGAAGTGAGGCAAGGCACTCCGGGCGAAAGTAACATGGAACTATAAGACGTCAAATATAAGAAACAATATAATCTTTAATTATATATAAATATATATATATATATATATATATATATTATATATATATATAATATATATTACAGCAATTTGTTTTATATAATTACACTCACCAGTAGTTTCTTGGTACCACCTGTATGTAGACGACATCGTCGTCGTTGAGATGTCACCGTCTAAAATACAAAAAAATGGTAAAATACATTTAAAAAAGTATACCGAGAACAAAACTTTATAAAATGATCGATAAAATTATGTGGTATGAATTTCCTCCGTTATTAAATATATATATTACCTCCAAATCTGCTCATATGTAGATTTTAATGATAGAATGAACCAAAATACTTACAGCAAAAACAAGGAACATTACGTGGAAATCGTAATATAGTCTTTAAAAACTGGTTTACTAATAATTTTTAGTTTAAATGTAGGTATGGTAAGTTTATTGTAAATTATCATATATGCTTGTCAATGAGTGCTCAAAGGAATCAAAAACAAACATATTTATCCATGTCAAAATCACAATTTAAAAGCAAAGTAATACAAACTTTGAAACTGAGTTAGGTTTAACACGTAAACTTCCATAAGGGAAGTACTAGTGAGACCGGTTGCTCTGGAGGAGTAAGCACCTCCTGTTTAGCTTGCTACATCTGTCACGTGTGTAATTTCTAACTCTGTATTAACTCACAGCAAGAAACTCCAACATCCTCATTATGACCACAATTATGGTGACCCCATCCGCCAGAACTACAGTAACTGATGTCATTCTCATACCCTTGGCAACCTAAATCATCGAGCCATATTTGACCACTTCCGGCTCCAAAATATGCTGAATCATAGTAACGGACATTCCTGTTAGATAAAAAACTCAAGTAATGAGTCTGTGGCATTCCAAAACGGAAACATAAATGCATTTCTAAAATATACTCGTTAAAACGAATTTCAAAATGATTATCAATGTTTTGCCAACAATTTAGTTGGTTTTAAGGCAACAAGTTTTGCATGCTACACAGATGTATTTGTTGGTGGTTACATTAATAGCGAGCTGATTAATAAATGAATAAAGAATTTGGTTTAGAGATTATATTTGAAGCTTCATATGTGGCAACACAAATAATTAACCAAGTATTATCTTTCCAGTGACTTTCTTAAATTGTTTTAAAATTAATTGAACAATTGTATCGTAAACAATATGGAATTTTATGGAATGTAATGAAACTAAACTGTATACACTTGTTCTCTATGACCTTTTGTTGTCACGTCTCATAAGTTAAATGACAAAAACAGATAATAACGTCATGTTGTATTATTATTCACTCTATAATATGTTAATAGGAATTTGTCTTTTTGCACAACTTTATCTGTTTCAGAACAACACGAAGAAAATAACTGAACTTATTTTGCAAGGTTTAGTGTAAATTCCGATGGCTCATAAAGATACCTGAACAATTATTTGTTAACGACTTATCAAATACGTCATTGTTCTAACGGTCAAGACAGTGTATTTAATAACCTGTGAAACATGACAAATGTGGAATGGGTCAAACGCAACGTATAATTTTTGTTTGCATTTATTTAACAGAACGAGTAAATCATGACCAATGTATAAAATTGTTAGGCAATGCATACATACAGCAATATAGGTATTGTAAAACGTTTATAACAGAAAACATTGCAGAGGAGCAAACTTTTTTTGTAAGTACCGATATATTACATGTCGTGTTTTTGAATTCTTACAAATGAATACATGTACAGGTTAAAACCCAATACCTCTAAATATCACAAGTACCCTGCCTATATTGTTTAAATTTTCTTTAATTTATGCTATCTTTGCAGTTATATCGAAGTTTATATTATTATAATACATTTAAGTTTATTTTAGTAACATTGATAAAACTGTACATGTAGTAAAAATAATTAAGATGTTCTCCCTTATTACGGAATTACACGTATGCTAATCACATCATATTCCAAATGTTGCAAAACGCCAAGAAACTTAAAGTGTGTAAATATGAACATTCCGAAAACATGTAAAATAATGTCTATACATGTAGATGAATTACACAAGCTTCATAAAATTTTCGTTTCACATATTAGTCCAAGCACTACTAATGAGGAATTGTATTCAGAAACTGCCGTCTAGTTCTGTGAAATTAACACTGGTATTAAAGTAATAAGTTTATTTTCTATATTTGTAGTTTATTTATTTTACCAGTAGTTTGTATATCCCAACATTCTGCATACAACTCTAGCATCATTAACATCAAAACTGTCATCACAAATAGTCCCCCATTGCCCATTATGGAAAATTTCTACTCTTCCGTTCCAACCATTTGATCCACCTCTAAGGCGTACAGCTGTAAATAAATCAATCTGTTTAATAAAATGAATGACAACAACGACTACAATTATTATCCTCATATAAGTTAAAACGCATCTTAAATGAGGTATTACCCACAAAGTTACTGTAACAATATCTTCCATCTCGGTAAAGCCATATAATAATACTATAATAACCCGATGATACAAGAAAGAAAACTCATAAAACGGGACTGTTTACTTGGTTGATAAACAATAGCATCTATTCTGGAGAAAACTAAAAAAGCTTCTGTGAAATGTATTTGATGAAAACGGGAAGAGAGGTAAACTCCAATAAGCCCCTGCACAGTTACATCGGGATTTAGTAATGACCTGATGGTGAAAGGATGGTCATCAGTATAAACTGTCAGCATTTAATTTAATTTATTGTTTGACAAAATTTGTTTCGGTATGATAATATAATGATTTCGATGCCCTCGGGTGAGAATCCTTCTGAAGGGTTACAATTCTGGATGTCCACATACCTAGAAAGCAATTATTGTGTATTACAACTAATTAACTCACTCAGTGATAAGTTGAGAATGTGATAGCAATTAAGTACTAAAATAATCATCAAACAATATAAATAGCTTACATACTACTGATTAATTAATCTACGGCGTATCGGTGTTTTTAACCTTTGAGATATGTAAATCAACAATTGTTATATCATGCCATATATCGTTGTGAAGTCTGCATTGTGTCGCAATAAATGAGGACCAAAGTACACAACATACATTTGTATCGCTCAAAATTAATTAAAAACTATTCACGAATAGATAATATTTGTTTTCTAATGATTTTAAGATTACAGTGCAATCTGCCTTAAAGTTCGCCTTTATATAAGGGGCACCTGCTAATTAAGACCAGTACAATTTAATCTCAATTGCTCTTTATTGATGTTATTTGAACTTATATATAAAAGCCACCTAGCCCATAAAGGCCACTTTCACTTTTACCCTTTGGTGGACTTTATAGACTGGTTTGACTGTACACTGCTATATAAACAATATCTTACGTGTAGATGGTTGATATGTTGATGATGTTCTTGATATCCAGGCTAAAATAAAAAGATAATAGAGAACTTAGATGATGTTTAGAATATTATATAAATATTATATTTCTGATAAAGTGACAGTCCATATCGTCACCATGAAATGTTTTATTGTCAATCGAGGCGACATAAGGGCCATCTGCTATTAAAGCCAGTAAAATTTTATCCCAATTGCTCTGTATTCATCTTTTTGGAAGCTGTATATAAAGGTCACTTTAACTTGTACCCTTGGGTAGAATTTCTAAACAGGTTTGACTGTAGTTTGCTTTATAGACAATATCTTACGTGTAGATGATCGATATGTTGATGATGTTCTTGGTCTCCATGCTAAAATAATAAAAATAAACGAGGTCTGGAATATATTAAAATGTTTCATCAGAGTTAAAATACTCAGATAACAAAACAATTAGGAATGATGAACACATTAGGTTTAAATATTTGATGAGAAACACGGTGACACGGTCCCATGTATTCGGTCAGGGATTTTAGTATAGCATTGATAAAACAAACAAAGACAACAAGAAAAGATAAACATATTAGACGATAAACAAGTTTTATGTAAATATCTTGTTTGATAAGTTTGATGTCTCTGTGTCCAGGATTGCCCTGGATATATTTGACGTCTCACAGTTCCATGTTCCTTTAACACGATTTTGATTACACACGTGAAGGGTGTAGCTAGCTAAACATGAGGTGCCTACCCTTCAGCAGCACATGGACTCACTTCCCTGGTGGAAGTTCACGTGTCTAACATAACTTGTCAGTTCCAAAGTTTTTTTTTTGCTTCTGGATTGGGATTCGAAAATGGATTAGTATGTTTGTTTTTGACTGAAATACTTAATGAGAAATCTACATATAAATATATTAAGGAACCCGCCCGAGAGAATTGTTTTCCTAAAGTGTTGTCTGAAGAGGTAAAATACATCGAGCTGATAGGCAACACTATAAGAGAACTACAAAATATCTATTTCAACATTGAAGTGTAAACACGCTCGGCATATAAAAATAATGTAGTATAGTCTCTCAGGTGAGGTACTAAACATTGATGTCGGGACTATGCGTTACCAACGACAGAGTAGTTCTATAAAAATATAATTCATTATTTATCCAATAAATATTAAACACGTTTCATGTGTCATAAACATAAAAATCACCTAATTACAGTATTTAAGTATATATTTAATTATATTTGTTCACGACACAAGAAGGTTTTTTTTACGCCTTATACTTTTTACGCAGAGAATCAACATACTTCAAAATATTATGACGGCATTATGGTAAATAAATCAATACTGTTATAAATTTAAAATCTTACTTGTAGTAGATGTAGTTGTGTATGCTGATGTCCAAGGATATGCGTTTGCTAAAAATTAAGTCCATTTAAATATGTTTTATTTTAAACGAATAAATGAGGCTAAAATATACAAACTTAAATATAAACGACAAACACCAATACCTATCTACATCTACTTAGCAATATCCATTCAGCAAGAGACCGAGACTAAAGGGGTAATGAACAACAAATGAATTATGCGGGAAATTCATGAAAGGTGGTAAAATAGTCTGACTAATCTGCCGTTTAATTGTTAATTATCATGTCATTTCAATTTAAGAAAACATTTTTTGATGTGTTGTAATACGGTAATCTTTTGAGTAGTTCTTATATTACAACTTGATCTGTTAACGTTGTATCTATTTGTGTTGCTTATGATAAAACGTTATAGTTAATGTTGAAAAACAAAGTACCTGTTGTATAAAGGGAAGAAAATTAAGGCTGGGTAATGAGCCCTACGACCTTGTCAAGTTTTCACATATATCGTGGCGGTCAAATTGGGATAAGTGATCGAAAATTTGCAAACAGACAGATTTCCACACTCTGGGATCTGTTCCAAATAGGATTCGAACCTAGTCGTTGAGAGATGGTGGTCCTTAATTCAGGACTTTAGACCACTGTAACGTCATTGCATAAAGACTGATATACCGAGTGAAAGTAAAAAAAACGTTGAACATTCACGCATAAGTAAAGATGACCAAATAAACATTTGAGAAGCATGTGTCCCTGTCATACTTTTGACATTGGGTATTGATTCTAGAAAGATGTCAGTCAAATATATGCAGACGATCAAACACTATTAGTATTAGTATTTAGAATGAATTGTGTCCTGCTAAATCAGATTATTGATAATAAAAATACATTTTATAACTTTCAAACTGTCACCTTAATAATCATCAAAACCAGCATACTAATTCATGTCCGAATCACAATTCAGAAGCAAAGTAAAAACTTTGGAACTGACAAGTTAGGTTAGACACGCGAACTTCCACCAGGGAAGTGAGGCCGGGTGCTCCGGGAGGGTAAGCACCTCCTGTTTAGCTAGCTACTCACGCCACGTGTTAAATCAAAATTGTGTGAAATGAACATGGAACTATGAGACGTCAAATATGTCCAGGGCAATCCTGGACACAGATACATGAAACTTATTAACAATAGTGTGATGACGGCCATAAAACTTTTTGAGGGCCTTGATAAGCCTAGGCTTGCAATATCCCTGAGTTAACAATTTATTTGCAAGCAGCCTACTTCGCTGTACAAAGTCCCCGTAGTGGGAACAAGCTCTACCATAGCGTATTAGTTGGGAAACAAATACACCATAAGCAGGAGAACCAGGTATATTGCTGCATAAAAAAGAAAAGTTGACAATAGAAAAATTGAAATCATCACGTTTGTCATCAAGTTTCAAATGTAGCCTTTCGTGTGCGTCATAATTCCGGTATAAGTATAAATATAAAGCAGAACTTAAGGAATCAGTCGTGTCTTTTATTTCAAGCTCACTAGCATAGATGACATTTACATATTCTCCAAATTTAGGATTGTTAAGAAACTGAACGTCATCTATATATCTGTATGTTGAGTTGAACGATTTGGCGACAGTCTTCTCTCCAGATTTAACAAGGTTCTGCATAAATTCTGCTTCGTTAGAATAAAGAAACAAATGAGCAAGCAATGGTGCACAGTTTGTACCCATTGGTATACCGATTGTTTGCTGAAAATCTATATTACCAAACACAACAAATATGTTATCTATTTATAAAAAAACTCCAACATTTTGATGAAACACTTGACCTACCACTAGGGAAGTAGGGTCGGTTGCTTCGTAAGGGTAAACACCTACTGTTTAGATAGCTACACAAGACACATCACAATTGGGAATAAAAGAAATATGAACATATTTAACGTCAAATATACCCAATATACTAGTGTGGCGACACCTTTAGGGGTTTCGCGGGAAAAAATGGAACAATCTAGAGGATTTCTATCTTCTGCATATTATAGTAGAGCGCATCTACAATTCTTGACTCAAAAGTTTAACACTGACCTAACAAATTAGTGCCTAAACTACCAGGGCACCACGCTTTGGACAGCTAGTGGCTGAATAGTTGTGCACAGTCGTGACTACTGTATCTCTGCTCCTCGACAAGTCAACATGTTAAGTTAAGGCTGTCCAGTCCGACTTTTGCACCTCATTTGGCCCCTTGGCAGCTATAGACTTCCCACAGGCCCCTTTGGCAGTCAAGATTTCGAACTTTATTGACACAATAATGTTTTATTTGCATATATAAAAAAATAAAAATAATTTGGTAAAGAATTGGTTACTTTATTATGGGTATGAATTTAAAGTGGTACGCTAAATGCTACCACACAATTTTTTTAATGACGTGCCGTCATTGGTCTTATGGAATTTGAAATAGATTAAATATGTAAAAATAAACGTGTGAGGTTAAAAGGACAGCCGTCAACTTGTAATTATCCGAGGAAATTCAGATGTATAATAATTTTGTTTACATAGCTGATACGCTGTCATCAAAAGAGTTCGGAAAGCTTAGTTTTATTTCCCCAGTGAAAATCGATTCTTGCTCATTCAAAAAGCTTTGTCTTTTGTTTACTATGTGTTAAAACATTCTATTAAGTTACTTACGGCAGATAACACATCACAATAGCGTAAAATAACGCCGCATAGCCTACCGTCAGTGTCATCGAAGAAACATGGCTGCTAGCTTGAAGGCATCTCGAAATGCCGTTCGCTGATTGGATATTTTAAATGATATGCAGGAATGTCACGTGCAACTTGGCGCACTTTGTGCATTGTAAGACAGCTGCACGCGCACTTTCGCAGTTTTTATTTTGGGGGGGGGGTGATAGTGACGACTTTAAACACTTATTGTGGATTTTGTGTACAAGATAGAAAAAATATAAAAAAAAACATTTTTCTGACAGATTTTAAACTTTTTTCGGTCAATTGACGACTTTCACGTACAATGAACGGTGGTTGAACGGAAGTGGGTGAAGCAGAGATTTTTGTGAAAAGTCTATTTTTGGCGTGTTTAACCCCAAAAATAAGTATGATGTAGGTTTTTCCAAAAAAAAATCATCAATTTAGATACCTAGATAGCATTAGACTATATAACCTCTGAAAGTTTTAGCAAAATCGTATGAAGCTTTCTAAACTTTCCCAAAAGTGCTGTTTTATGCTGCTAAAAATTGGAAAGTTGTCGCCTTTATCATTTAACATCCAAAGGATGTTCCGAATGAATTCGTCACTAATCCTCTAGATTGTTCCATTCTTTAATTTTGAAAAAAACAGACATCACACTTATCAACAATAACGGGATGATGGTAATAAAACGTTTTAGAACACTGATTAATCTAGGTTTGTCATCAGTGTCGGTAATTTATTTCTAAGCAGCTTGACTCGTTGTTACTAAGAAATTCCACCTCCAGCAAATTGTTCTTTGAAAGAGTATAGATTAATAAACATACAAACAACGCAACCAAGAACACGAACCAACAAAGAAAATGGAACATGAAAAATACTAGTATACATAAAAGTTTTATGGCCGTCATCACAGTATTGTTGATAAGTTTGATGTCTCTGTGTCCAGGGTTGCCCTGGATATATTTGACGCCTCATGGTTCTATGTTCCTTTCACACATTGTTGATGTCACATGTAGCAAATGTGGCTAGCTAAACAGGAGGTGCATACCCTTCCGGACCATCCAGCCTCACTTCCCTGGTGAAAGTTCACGTGTATAACATAACTTGTCAGTTCCAAATATTATTTTGCTTCTGTATCGTGATTCGGACATGGATTAGTATGTTTGTTTTTTATTTTAATACATATATTGAAATTACTGGGTGTGAAATTCCCAACTTAGGACGAGTGATCAATATTTAAATACTAACTTGTCATCCATGATGGTCTGGTGATACGTCCATCTGAAAAATAAGACAAATATATCTGCTGGTGAAATAAGAATACTAAAAGGTGACATAAACTCAGTAGGCAATACTTTTGTATTGTCAGAAATATACTATTGTTTAGATTTGCTTCTAGTTAAAATATGAAAATCTCACAAACTAAGGTGTACTCTTTTATGCAAACTATTCTCATAGTTTAATTTCGTTAAAGACATTTGTATTTAATTTTTTAACACCGTAAAACATTTGGTTTAATAGTATTGGTCCAAGCGCTACTAAAATGTTTTTTTTTCTCGAGACTACAGCTTGTGATGCAAAATCAACACTGCATAATACACCCAACAAAATTTCTAATCGGTCAGGCGACAACATGAAATAATTTTAGCATGCAAAGTTATATTGGACTTAAATGCTTGTTATTTCACTGCTACCTTACTATCTATGAAACTGCGAGCTTTTTGTACCCGTGTCGATTTAGAGTTACTCAACCGAAACGCCGAGGCCGATATTGCGGTTTACCGATCAGCGCCCGTGCGTTACAAAGATTCAGGACATTGATATATGGAAAAATATTGCCAATGCTTTCTGTTTGATAAAAACACAACATATGGCTAGAATGTCAATTGAGGAGCGTGGCAGAGCTATAGGAATGATACAAGCCGGAACGCCTTTGCGACAAGTAAGCAGTTCTACGTGTCATTTGTGTTTTACATTTAGTAAATTTACGAAATTCCATTAAAATGACTGAAATTCACGCACAAAAAGTAAACACCAGTTTGATTTATTGCAGGTGGCTAGAAATTTTAACAGAAGATTTCATCAATCCAGGCCCTTTGGTCCAAGTATAGACAATCCGGAAGTGTCGCAGATCGTCCACGACGTCCAAGGCGAAGAGTGACAACATACCGCCAAGACAGAATTATCACTTTATCGCATTTGCGTAATCGTTTCTTGAACGCTACAATGACATCAAGGCGCACAATAGGCATGCACGGTCGTACTGTGTCTTCACAAACGGTCCGAAATCGTCTGCAAATTGTTGGCATTAAATGTCGTCGACCTAAAAAAGCGCCAATCCTCACCAACAGGCATAAACAAGCACGCCTGGCATGGGCAAGAAGGCACATGCGCTTCACCAGAGCAGATTGGGCAAATGTTCTTTTTGTCGATGAGACAAGAATATTTTTAAACGGCGCAGATGGTCGTACGCGAATATACCGCCGACGAGGTGAACGCAACGAAGAATGTTGCATCCAAGAAGTTGATAGATTTGGTGGTGGTTCACGTATGTTCTGGGCAGGAATTTCAATGCATACGAAAACAGTTATTGTACCTGTTAATGGTACTCTTAATGCAAGGCGTTATCAAAATGACATTGTACAGCCTGTTATTGTGCCTCATATTCGTGCCAACCGCGGTTTTAGCACAAGACAATGCTACATGCCACACGGCTAGAACAACACAAGCCATGTTAGCCGCGAACGGGATTACAGTGCTTCCTTGGCCGGCCAAAAGTCCAGATCTTAATCCCATAGAACACGTTTGGGATTTTGTAAAGCAGCGCGTTAGGGAACTTCCACAACAGTTAAATTTAAACATTCTTGAGCGTATTACACATATGGGCTGGCATTGCCCAGCAATATCTCCAAAGATTTATTCTGTCAATGCGAAGTCGTTGTTTAGCAGTAATTAGAGCAAACGGAGGTCACACTCCATATTGACACAATATGCGACTTTTTGATTTTGGGGTCAGTCAGTTTAGACGCTAATGAAATGTTCTGTTGGTATTTGTTCTGGATAATTTTGTTTTTATTGTATGTGTATTTGAGCAAAGCTTTTGGAATATTCAATGAAATATGTAATTTTTTTGCATACTCTACAAAGTAATAAAATAAAATACTGACCGATTAGAACTTTTGTTGGGTGTATGTAATAAGAATGTTGGCAGTAAAATAACTTGAATATGAGAAAAATGTTTATAACGTCTGATACAGATTCGAATGAAGGTGAGAAAAATATATCATTTTGTTATATCTTTTAAATTATAACAGAGTTTAAATTCTATTTTTTCTCTTACTTTTAAATAAAATGTTAATTAAATATTTCGTCTTAACTTCATGTATCCATAAATACGATGCTTCTTGAAACGTGTTGATTTTTAAGATCATAACGTTAACACAGTTAATCGCAACAGCACAGAGAGTATAAAAATATAAAAATATAAAGTTTTCATATGAATATATTCATCTTACAACAGGAAACGCCTGCATCCTCTGAATGTGAGCAACCGCGGGTATACCATTCATGAGGTGAACACTGGCTTATATCGCTTTCATAACCAATACATTGTAAATCAAGAAGTATTGGTCCTGATCCTTCTCCAAAATATGAGTTACTGTAGGCTTCTGCATCACTAAAAGACAAAGCCTCTAGGATAAATACGCAAATTTAAAATACATTTTACAATCTAGATACAATTAACAAATTTAATGATAATTGATGATAACAGAGGCCTAATATAGTTGAAGTAACCATAAATGCATTTTTCACAAATATAACTGTAACAAAACTATAATGGTCGAAAAAAGTTTTCTACTAACCGCGTTATCGTTTTCTTTTGCCAAATATTAATGGTTTACGTATTCAGGAAAATTTTAGGGCAGCTAAAGGTAATACTGATTACTCACCCATGATAACCTAGCATTCTGCAGATAACTGTAGCGGTTCTGTTATCAAAATAATCGTCACAAACTGTTCCCCATCGTCCGTTATAAAATACTTCTACCCTACCATACGACGATGACGTAGATCTACCATTATTCAGTCGTATTGCTAAAAAGTTATATATTTGATAACAGTCTACAAAACAATCATTTTCTTTGATCTTAAAATTTATATATAGCTGAAGTCGTAACACGGATACAACAAAATCAATATACGGCATTTAAATTAATTTTAAATCTTGAGTAAAACTGAAGAAGGTAACACAATCTGCATTGTTAGAAGTTTTTTTTAGGTGTATAGTTAACAAGATGACTGATTTGATAAAGCTTAAAATATGATAGTAGCAGTAGTTATCTAATTGATCAGAGGGAAATCGTCAATGAATTTTATTTTGTAGAAAGGTAGATTTGATGAAATAAACATGTTTCCATCAAGAAACCTCACCCCTTATATAATAATAGGTAGATCAAAAATACAAAATCAACACAGTGCATTTCATTTATTAGTGATTAACTTTGAGTTCGTGGCATTGCTTCGTATCAACTCAATATAATTTACAGCTAATATTTTGTAGAAGCGCGTCTTGCTTAAATAGAAGCTTTAACACAACGAGGTAGTGTACAATATACATTTTGACATTCTGATATGTTGATCTGATAGCAATGCATTTCAACAGACTGTCAATGCTCTGTTGACGATTTCGGACCATCTTCGTCTACTTTTTAAGGGATTCTCGCAAATTGCCAATAGGACGCATATAAGGAGAATGTCTAGGCCAGACAAAGATAGAAGTCGGGCGCTTCTACACAATACTAGCCAATGATTCTAATGATATGTATTTCGATGTATTTGTTTTTTTTTTTTTTTTTTTGGTTCTATTATTGTATTAGGGTGATGTTTCTTTATGTAAATTAAGTGGTGACGTTTGTTTATGGAATGAGCTATATGTGACCTAAACCTAAATAGAACACGCATCATATACAATTGACAGATCGCCAGCCACGCCCACTTTGTTCCGACAAAGTGGCCACATGCTTGAATTACACGCTAAAGAATAGAAACTCGGCCTGAATTGTGATGTTTAATGACGTCACTAACACTAGAACGTCATAAATTGTCATGGCGCTGCTTTAGTACCGTGATGGCGGCCATTGTAGGAACATAAAAGTCATGGCCGGCGATATGTCAATTGTTAAACCCACCTGTAATACTAGCAGTATATGACCTAGCAGTTGTTGTCCATTCTGTACTCAATGATGACATTTGCTCTGGAAAAGATAATGGTAATAATGAAAGAGAGAGAGAGAGAGAGAGATTACAAAATGACTGATAGTTCCTAATGTAGTTTGTAAAAACTTTGGTAAATTGTTACTTGACATTTTGACTAGCAAAACTGACTTTGTAACATCAAATCAAAGTAATTTTACTTTAATTTTATAAAAACATGCTCTTGAACTAAATTCATTCAATTACAAAAACCCATACCACTCCATGTACAATTCACAAGAAAACTGGCAAATTATGTTAAACACATGACGATGTATGTACTTTAACATTACTTTTCTTTTTTAAACTTTTATTTTTACATTTGAATAACTTTAAAACTTACCACATAATACCCCAACTGAATTGTAGCTTGAACACGAATGTCTTCCCCAACCAGTTAATGAGCAGTTATTAAAATAATCATAGTATCCACACGACAATCTGTCTATCCATATGAAATTATCTCCTGATCCATACTGCCAATAGTCATAATAATGTGCATTCCTATAACAAAAATTACTACATAACGTAACATGAAGAAGTTATATTCATCTGTAAAACAATAATAATAATTGTAATAATAAATACATAACCATTAACAAAAACATAATCATCATCACCATAAGCATTATCATTTTTTTCAAAAAGAAGTAATTACCTTTAAGTATAGTCCAACATGTTACCTCTATACAATAATACTGTGCATTCCTATTATAGAAATCCAACTTTGGACCGTAGCTCTGTTACGTAAGTTAAAAATTAATATTCAACTGATACTTCAAGTTTTGTTTTATATTTAGACTTAATTATAACGCCAATCAACGAAAGGCTACATTTAAAACGTTTGAAGCTGTATGACAAAAAACGTGATTACTTCATTGTTTCTATTGTCGGCTTTATACACGCTTCTCCTGGTTATGGTGTTCTTATATATTGTAAGTCTATGCTTATCAAGGCCCTCAAAAAATTTTATGACCGTAATCACAGTACCGTTGATAAGTTTGATGTCTCTGTGTCCAGGATTGCCCTGGATATATTTGACGTCTCATAGTTCCATGTTCCTTTCACACAATTTTGATTACACACGTGGCGGTAGTAGCTAGCTAAACAGAAGGTGCTTACCCTTCCGGAGCACCCGGCCTCACTTCCCTGGTGGAAGTTCACGTGTCTAACCTAACTTGTCAGTTCCAAAGTTTTTACTTTGCTGCTGAATTGTGATTCGGACATGGATTAGTATGTTTGTTTTTGATTGACAATAATAAGCGTTTTTGTGAGAATCTTTAATGAAGTGCTTAACCTAACATTTTGATTTGCCAGCGTTGGTACTAAAATACGTGAAACCTCCAAGCATTACGATTTATATGTATTGTTAACGTCCTTACTACTGTTCATATCCATTTTATCAACAAACAGGCAGCACATTCACAATACGATGGTAACAAGCAAATCACATTATGTAAGCGCTATCCGCGCGCATGCGTGTGTGTGTGTGTGTGTGTGTGTGTGTGTGTGTGTGTGTGTGTGTGTGGTTTCGTACCAATCTGGCAGTCCAAGTTGTCTGCACACTGCTCTTGCTTCATTTGAACCAAAGTTATTGCTACAAACTCCTCCCCAGCGTCCATTATGATAAACTTCTAGTCTTCCCTCAGTAGCATATCCATATGTATTGTTATTGTATACCAAACGAATTTGTTGGTATCCATAAGCTTATGTAAAAATAAAAATAAATTCTGGATTGAATGTTGATGATCTATTTCCTAAGTATTACGCTGCCGTATTCATATTTATGTTTCCACAATAATATCAATGAGTACGAATTAAAAAACGATATACTTATTTTCCTTTTTTTCAATAAGGTAAACAATATTTCGAATGATTTGATGAAATTTGCTATCTCAGCTATTGGCATGACCGATGAAATAAAAATGGAAATACGAATGTTATACGGGTTTCCTTGATCAACACTGCATAAAGTGATATATATGTGAAATGTATTAAACTTACAAATAACATACGTTAATTCGAATTTATTTTCACTTGAATCTATGAAAGGTGAAAAATAATAATTGATAGATCATGATCGTAGCTGATAGCGTAAGCTTAATACCTTACCTTACTTAATAACAACTGTTTGTATTTTCGTTATAATTTTCCTTACGAAGTTCGACGACTGATTTTTGTGAATAAAATCGAAATTCGAAGGTGTAGCAGTATAGATTACTGATTATAACCACTGAACATTGTCTGCTGTCTGGTGGCTAGTTGGCTGTCGAATAAAGGTTTGAACAGGTTTAGGTGTCAAATTCGTCAATTAAAACTGATTGCGGCAAAATAAAAATATAAACAAATGCAAAGGCTTACAGAGATACTATGAACTATTATAAATAACACTTCTGATGTTACTTCCATCAATAGAGTATCTATTAGATAGTGATAATATACGTACATGATATGTTATATAACTGGTTAGTCGGAACCGTCGTTGTAAAGTTTTCTGTCATAAACGTTGACATTTGATCTGAAAATTTTAAAAAGTGAGAAAGAGAGAGACATCAAAATCGCAAAATCACAAATAATGTAGTTATTTCTTATTTTAGTTTACAGTTAGTTTCCTATTGGTGTTATAAATTCTAGTTATTAAATTGTAATAAAAATTCTTTATGCTAACTAACTGTTAGGCAGTTGGAGTTGAAGGTTTGAACCGACACCGCCCTTAAAATCAGAATAAAATATTCAAACAGTATTGCGTATTTGAGAGAAGTTACATTTTAAATATAAAAAATACAATTTTGATTGTGACTGGTGCATGCTAGCTAAACAGGAGTCGCTTGCCCTTCTAAAGCATCCGGCCTCACTTCCATGGTGGAGGTTCAAGATGTTGTATCCAACAACGACCAGTTTTAAACCAGAATAAATTGTTAAATTTGGTATACATCGTATCGCGTATATGGAAGTAGTTACGTTTTAAAAATTAAAATTACAAGCCAGTTAAAAAAAGTGCGAGCTAAGGAAAAGGTAACATAATTGGCGGTGCAATTGTTAGCTTAACAGTGTTTGGTTTATATAGCAAATTCCAGTAACTTCTTGTTTTGATATCGAGAACTTACCACAGTATACTCCAACTGAATCATAGTTTAAACACGAATGTCTTCCCCAACCAGTGAATGAGCAGTTGTTAAAATAATCATAGTATTCACACGACAATCTGTCTATCCATATGAAATTATCTCCTGATCCATACCTCCCATAGTCATAATACTGTGCACTCCTATAACAAAAATTACTACATAACGTAACATGAAAAAGTTATATTCATCTGTAAAATAATAATAATAATAATAATAATAATCATCATCATCATCCATAAATCCATAACCATTAACACAAACATCATCATCATTACCATTAGTATTATCGTTTTTTCAAAAAGAAGTAGTTGCCTTTAAGTATAGTCCAGCTTGTTACCTCTATATAATGATACTGTGCATTCCTATTATAGAAATCCAACTTTGGACCGTAGCTCTGTTACATATGTTAAAAATTAATATTCAACTGATACTTCAAGATCTGCTTTATATTTAGACTTAATTATAACACTAATCAACGAAAGGCTACATTTAAAACGTTTGAAGCTGTATAACAAACATGATTACTTCATTGTTTCTATTGTCGGCTTTATACCTGCTTCTTCTGGTTATGGTGTTCTTATTTAACAATAATACGCTGTAGAAGATTTTGTTCCCACTACGGAAATTTGATACAATGAAGTAAACTGCTTACAACAACATTGTTGACTCAAGTATATTACGAGACTTAGCTAATATAATCTATTTGAGGGCCATAATCATATGTCAGTTCCAAAGGTTTTACTGGTCTTTTGGATTGTGAATCGAACATGGATCAATCAGTTTAATTGTTTTTTTTTATTTATTAAAGCAATCATGATCAAAAATAAACATTCTAATCCATGTGACAATCACAAAAGAAAAGGAAAAAACTTTTAAACTGACAAATAACATATTATACCAGTTTTAATTTTACATTACTAGACGTCGTTTAGGAATACACTTCTTCATCAGTATTGGACGAATCAAGATTATGTACCCATTTTTTTTTAAACAAGTGAACTTCCAACAGGGAAATGAGGCCTATCAACAAAAGTGTGAGGGACATAAAAGTTTTTGAGAGACTTGATAAGCCTGGGATGGCAATATCAGCTTAAGTGAAGAACTACACAAAAGGTTTTAATTATCACGTTGCAGTTTTTTAACAGAGTTTTTAATGTACATGTAACTTTGTCCCATCTCATCACTCATAATCAACTTCTGTTTCCGTTAAGAGTTTTAAATCAAAACAGAGTAAAAATAAGAAATAAAAATAATTTTCGAAAAGACATAATAGACATTTCCCACTTCAATATACTGCTAACGATGACTGTATACGGTATACAGTTGAGTGGGGGTCATTTCCAAAGATGTAACTTATTTATTTAACACATAACAGTTAAATTCAAAAAGGGTGTACGGCTTGAATATTACTCATTGATCTTCTACAAATTAAACCAGAGGTTTTTTTATTACGCTTTTAATTATTAAACGCAGGTGACGAAAGATAGCGTTCAATATTCTGTACACTTTCATCTTGAACATTGTACAGGGCTGAACTCTGTTAAATCTTCTTTCTTTATTTAGAAAAAGCGTGACATTTTTCGAGAACCGTTTCTGTGTGTAAGGATATATTTTGTCACTTAAAATACTACAGTGAGAAGGAAGGAAATGGTAACGTCGTTCTTCCCAGTTGATATTGTGTTTATTTTGATGTCACAAAACCGCATGCTGTATTACAAATTAGATTAGTGTTGTCCACTGTAACTTGAATGATAATAAAACGAAAAGATATCAATAAAAGATTGAGGAGAAACTTTTATCAAAAAACAAGGACACAAGTAA
Source organism: Anadara kagoshimensis (assembly GCA_021292105.1). Taxonomy (NCBI): domain Eukaryota; kingdom Metazoa; phylum Mollusca; class Bivalvia; order Arcoida; family Arcidae; genus Anadara; species Anadara kagoshimensis. The sequence goes on along the minus strand of CM037868.1, from coordinate 6,285,386 downwards.
TACGTATAGTAAAAGAACCAAATCGTCGTATGGAATCTGGAGTTTAAAAAAGCTAAAAATAATAATACAGAAATAAAACATTAAAATGTAATAAAATAAAAACGCGAACCTACCGATAGGATAATCTACATGAGGACAAGACAGAGTCAATAAAATCAGAAAATTCCGACACTATCAAACATTTTGGCTTTTCATGAGATGCAAAACCTGACTCATTTCATATTTAACATCATTTGGATTTTTTCTATAGTTTTATGGCAATTGCATATTATGATTAAGGTTTATTCGTGCAAGCTCGTATAAATGTCTAGCATAAAAGCATAATGTCTAGCAGCGCATGTTAACGCCGAAGGCTTGAGCCACTGTTTGGTCCGACCAACAATAGAACATAGAACTCTTTTTTCAAGTACTCTACATTTGAAATGACAGTAATAGGGTCATCTGGACACTGTACATGTATACTTTAACATTAAATGTTCAATTAACAGAAAAAGTCACTGAATACTCTGTGACCGCATGTTTATTTTGTTCCAATACGTTATCAAACACGCCGTCCACATTCATATTGCTTTACATCGGTCAACAATATATTTATATCAAGCCGTCAGTATTATTATGGGTTTCGTTGGAAAATAGAGATCATACTAAAAGAAAAGTGATAGGATTGTCTCCTCGATTCAACTGTTCTGGGAAGTGATATCAAATATTTAGGTTTGGAAAAAAGCGGTAGAAGGCGTGACTGTATAGATATACTAGGACTTTGAAAATTTTGAATCGACCCCTCAACAGTATATCGTATACCGTCAGTGTGGACAGTATATCGAAGTGAGAAATGTCTACTATTTTATCATGACAGACAGTAGTATTGTTATGGTATTATTTTTGTCATTCGTTGGTAACCTACTTAAGTATTTGACCACGTTTTTGTGAGAATCTTTAATGAAGTGCTTAACTTAACATTTTGATTTGCCAGCATTGGTACTTAAATACCTGAAACCTCCAAGCATTACGATTTATATGTTTTATTAACGTTCTTACTCCCGTTCATATCCATTTTCTCAACAAACAGGCAGCACATTCACGATACGATGGTAACAAGCGAATCACATTATGTAAGCGCTATCCGTGCTTACATGCGTGTGGTGTGTGTGTGTGTGTGTGTGTGTGTGTGTGTGTGTAGTTTTGTACCAATATGACAGTCCAAGTTCTCTGCACACTGCTATTGCTTCATTTGAACCAAAGTTATTGCTACAAACTCCTCCCCAGCGTCCATTATGATAAACTTCTAGTCTTCCCTCAGTAGCATATCCATATGTATTGTTATTGTATACCAAACGAATTTGTTGGTATCCATATAAAGCTTTTCAAAGAAATGTAACATAAATTTAAGATTCCTAACTCTTGTTCATAATATCAAATGAATACATTCAATTTGGTCAAATCCATTCCATATGCTATATCTAACCGAGACCCCTGTCGAACTTTTATTTGTGTAAATACGCTATATGTAGTAACGCCGTTATATGTAGTAGGAAATGTACGTCAAATGTTCTAATGACACGTTATATGTAGTAAAAATCTCCGCCGTATGTAGTAAGGACATGTTATATGTAGTAACCTTTTTTACGTTATATGTAGTAACTGCTAGGTCACATTATATGTAGCAACATTTTTATACGCTATATGTAGTAACTTAATGGTTATCACTTAAATGTTAAAAATGTAAATGGATTCGACTTTACTAAAAAATTAAATAAGAAAAAGTGATTAAGTAAATTGATAAACCGACAGACTGCAGACGGGCGTTTAGGCCTGATACTATAATAAATATTGTTGTTTTTCATCATACCGGACCACTGAATTGACATCAAATGTCATAGGAGCTGCAAACATTTGTGCCGTCAGCGGAGTATGGTGTCATCATCATAATAATATTAATTCTTATTTGTTATTTTTCGCAACACATTTAAAACAAAAAAATAACACGAAACACTTGAAGAATCTAAACACTTATGTTACCTATAGTCGGCGGGACGGGCGACGTCAAAGTAGTTTCCCTATGTTAACTTTAACAGTTACATACATTTTTCAAAATAACTCTGCATGTAGATACATTGTTTCAAGACATGGGTGAGGGTTACTCTGTTGATCAACAGTCGGGTCATCACGACAGGATAATTTCAATTAAGAACATATAGGTCCCGAAGATACATATACATGAACCCGTCTACAGTTTGGAACAAATGTTTTGAGTCTATGAAAGATGGGGGTTTACTTATGACTAGAGAACGCTGTGTACATTTTCTACAGATAAAAAAACGATTGCCTGGATTATATATGGCCGTCCACACGTTCAATATTAGTTGTTTTTCTACAAACATTTAAATATATCCAATACATGTATTCTAGGGTCCTGTATGTTCTTAATTGAAAATGTTTTATTACCGGCAGTATGACATCAAATTAAGGGTTCACTACTGAAATTTATGTAAACAAAACCACCACATCGCACAATATAGATGTATGTGGAGACACTTAGATAATGGCTTCAATGGTCATGGGTTCAAAACCCAGTATAGCTACGTGTTATGCCTTATAATGTCATATTGTTCTATCCAGCTGCACCTGAATGTGTACCGACAAATTTATGGACTGGTAAACTGACAATCCATGTGGGACATTGTACTCCATACGCCTTCGCGTCATTGAAAGCAGGATAAACACTAGCCTGGAGAGCCTATAGACTAGGAGTGGACTCTAATCCGCTCAATAAATATTGCAATAGAAGAATGTATTTTGTTCTCTAAAAATACACAACATTCTGTTACAGTTCTGATATTATTAGTGCTTTAATCTAATATAATTAAATAAAAGATGGGATAGTAATCAAAAACAAACATACTTATCCATTACCGAATCACAATCTGTTAGGAATTTCACCAAATTATTGAAATCCGTTTCTAAATTCGGGCTTGGTAATCTGAATGTGGCTATGGCTATGTGTGTGTGAAAGATATTGGCGTTCAGCGACGCTACCTCAACGAGAGAGTTCCTGCCCCACCTGTCCATTTAACAGACTGTGGGGGATGTATTATGACCTCGACGTGATTCAAACACAAGCACCTTGCAACTGGAGTTCAGTGCTTATTTTGTTTTATGTGTTATTCGAATTATTCCTAGTACTAACGTTTTTGCAACTGAATAACTGTTGTAAACTGTGTCTGGTGCGAGGCATTTGAATAATAAATTCCTTGAGTCCAATTTAAAACTATTTAACTCAATGCTGTAGTCATTTGTAGACGATTTTTTTTCAGAAAAAGTGGATTTTAAACTTGAATGTTATTGAATTAGGCCAAAATTAACGAATTTTTGTTTGATTTACATAACTGAACTAGAACCGACCTGTCAATCTGTAATAATTGCATATCTACAATCATGTAGGTCTTAATTAAACAATCTAAACATCTTGAATAACGTCACTAAATTTATATTTATTTCTTTTTTTTAATGAAGACAAGCAAATAATGCACAGTCACTGATCAATACTTAGAAAAACTTATAAAGTCATGCACCCATATTCCATAACGCTTTGACACAAGAATGTTAGAGTCATGAACGTACATTTATATTTCATTACATTATGAAGGTAAATGCTACTTTCTATTCATTATAATTTAAAAATTTAGAAAATAGTGCTGCAACATTCTACATCAGAATATTTTCAAAATATAGGCTCAAGACACTAGAGAAGACAAATATAAGAATTTGCTTTCATGCATAGGCATTAGTCAAGATTTGTCAGCCCCTGTGACGTCGTGACTTGACTGTTGATATCCACTGACCCTAAAAAGAATCCCAACCTAGATCTTTTAACAATGTATTCGCATGCAAAGATATCATGTTTAAAAAATTTCTATAACAGTTAAAGTTAGCATCCAGAAACTACTTTGACGTCGCCTGCCCCAAATGCATCAGGTTTATAATGTTGCTGTGTTGCAAAAAATAATAGACACGAATTATTATTATGACACCTTACTCCGCTGACGACGCAAAAACTGCGGCGCATATGATGTATAAAGTCAATGAAGTGGTCAGTCATGAACAATAATAAATCAACAATTAGATATATTCTAGGGCCTGAATGTCTGTCTGCTGTCTGTCTGTCGGTTTATCAATTCACCCAACCACTATTTCTTATTTAATTTTCTAGTAAAGTCGAATCCATTAACATTTTTAACATTTAAGAGATAATTATTAAGTTACTACATTAGCGTGCAAAAATGTTGCTACATATAACGTGACCTAGCAGTTACTACATATAGCGTACAAAAATGTTACTACATATAACGTGTCCTTGCTACATATGGCGGAGATTTTTACTACATATAACGGCGTTACTACATATAGCGTAGTTACTACATATAAGGGTTCGACAACCCCTAATTCAGACTGAGATCTCATTTTGTTCGAGGTCTGATATTTGCCGAGGTCTGATATGACATATGATATGGATTTCACCATGTTTTATTCTGTTTATCATATACTTAAAACTTCCATGATTCAAAACAAATGCATGCATTACAGACATTTGCCAAGAATATTACACAAATTCAACTCGGCGGCAATAAGACTATTTGGACTATTTTTAATGCATTCCCTCAAATAAGTCCAATTCGTATAATATTCCTCATTGGACGAGCCTTATAAGGCGTAGGGGTTCCATCGGAAGATTTTTACTGATATAGTGACTAGTTCGTTTTGTTCTGAGTAGCCGGTCTGATATCGATATCAGACCGGTGATATCGATATCAGACCGGTGATACGGCTATTCCGATCGTGCGCGTGCGGTCGGTAATATGGATGACGTAATTTCAGCCGTATCAAAGCTTGTATTGTAAATATGAATGAATGAATTAATTAATTAATTAATAATTATTATACTAATAATAATTCTAATGTTAATTTTGACTGATTTTTAATACTTCAGAAATTGATTAATTATTGATTTTTTGAGAGATTTGAGTTGAGTTGAGTAATGGTGTATAACGTTCCAGTCAAGAATATTTCACTTGTATCGAAATGTCGCCAGCTATAGGCGAAGGTACAGAATTTTTTCCTGTGCGTTGCGCTGATGGCATTATACAGCAGAGTTCTTTAGCGTGCTAAGCGTACCATGACTCGGGACCTCGTTCATTTTAAGTTCCCTTCCGAAAGAACCTTGACTTTCATTTCGTAATGCCAAGAAGAACAGTGACTACCCCCTTTTAAGTCTTTGGTCAGAATCGGTCGGGATTCGAACCCATGACCTCCCTGTTTCGGAGAGAGCACTCTACCAACTGAGCTACCGCAGTGGTTTTTAAGAAAGAGAGAGAGAGAGAGAGAGAGAAAGAGAGAGAGAGAGTCGGTAATGTCGTTCGTTGGAACATAGTAATTGTATAGACTGATGTAAAATGACTTACGGTAAGTTGAAGTCGTCGCTGCAAGATAGATTAAAGAGGATTACATATAATCATTATACAACATTCCAGCCTTTTCTCCGTGCTTGTTTACATTTGCCATCACACTAACCTCTAGATATATTTTTCAGTATTCTTCAGGCGAGACAAGCTTTATTACTAGCATTATAGTATATTTTTGTCGTAGATCTTAATGGCTGCCTTACCATTTCAGCGGAAACAATACATTGCAAAGCCTAAAAATGGCAGCAGATGTTTACTCACTAATTCAGTTGCAATTCAATTCGATTTACACCATTAGAGGTGGTACTCTATGTAACATATATACATAACAAAATAAGAAATGTGTGAGCTACTTCAAACTTAGTATACCCCCGATTTTAACTTCAACCATTAACCATAAATATTCGGTCGTTTGACATATTTGTAATCGGTACTTGTGACATGGCACCTCATACTGAACGCTTCAGATGGAGGAACAATTTTTGCAGCATTGCACAAATCCTCTACAGTATCTAGTTCGTGAATAAATACTCAAAAAATAATAATAATAAAAATGATTTTTTATTTAATTTTGACTGATTGTTATACTTCAAAAGTTGATAAATTATAGAATTTTTGACAGACAGAGAGAGAGAGAGAGAGAGAGAGAGAGAGAGAGATGGTAATGTCGTTCGTTGAAACATATTGTATAGACTGATGTAAAATGACTTACTGTAATCTGTAGAGAGCGCTGCAAGAGAGATTAAAGAGGATTATAAATAATCATTATACAACATTCCCGCCTTTTCCCCGTGCTTGTTTACATTTGCCATCACACTAACCTTTAGACATATTTTTCAATATTCTTCAGGCAAGACAAGCTTTATTACAAGCATTAAAGTATAATTTTGTCGTAGATGTTAATGACTGCCTTACCATTTCAGCGGAAACAATATATTGCAAAGCCTAAAAACGGCCACATATGTTTACTTACTCATTGAGTTGCAATTCAATTTTCACCATCGGAGGTGGCACTCTAGGTAACATTTACATGCATTAATATATATGTAATAAGCTTAGTCAATGTAACACTGAATCCTGATCCCTTTGTGTGTTTGTTTTTGACCTTGTATTGTTCAGCAATTAAATCGTTCACTCAGATATATTTTTTCAGTTGCAATTCAATTCAATTTACACCATCGGAGGTGGCACTCTAGGTAACATTTACATGCATTAATATATATGTAATGAGCTTAGTCAATGTAACACTGAATCCTGATCCCTTTGTGTGTTTGTTTTTGACCTTGTATTGTTCAGCAATTAAATCGTTCACTCAGATATATTTTTTCAGTTGCAATTCAATTCAATTTACACCATCGGAGGTGGTACTCTAAGTAACATTTATACATTACAAAACAAGAAATATGTGAGCTACTTCCCACTTAGTATACCCCCGATTTTAACGTCAATCATTAACCATACATGTCGAAAAATTTACCGAGTCGGTCGTTTGGCAGATTTGTAATCGGTACTTGTGGCATTGGACCTCATACTGAACTATGGATCCTGATTCATTTGTGTGTTTGTTTTTGACCATGTTTTGTTGAGCAATTAAATCGTTTACTCGGATGTCTCTGCTGTTGGAATTTTCCCCAAGGATACCATTAGCCTACTGGCATCTATTATCTGGACTGTGATTCGGACATGGATTAGTATGTTTATTTTTGATTATTACTACTGCATCGGTGTCTCTGCTGGTGGAATTTTCCCCGAGGATACCATTAGCCTAGTCGCATCTATTATATTTATATATGCAGAACAAACAATGACATAAGAGAGCCTGAGGCGTCTCGCTCTATGAAAAGCCTCCTGCTAGCACTACGGGCACTAGACTAGCAGTTAATATTGGTGCTTCAAGGATTCGGACATGGATAAGTATGTTTGTTTTTTATTATTACTACTGGGTCGGTGTCGCTGCTGGTGGAATTTTTCTCGAGGATACCATTAGCCCAGTCGCATCTATTATCTGGATTGCGATTCGGACATGGATAAGTATGTTTGTTTTTGATATATGCTTTCAGTTGCAATTCAATTCAGTTTACACCATCGGAGGGAGGTGGTACTCTACGTACCATGTATACATAACAAAGCAAGAAATGTATGAGCTACTTCCAACTTGGTATAACCCCGCTTATTACTTCAACCATTAACAATAAATGTCGAAAAATTACTGAGTCGGTCGTTTTAGCAAATTTGTAATCGGTACTTGTGGCATGGGACCTCATACTGAAATTTTCAGATCGAGGAACAATTTTTGCGGCATTGCATAAATCCTCCACAGTATCTAGTTCGTGAATACATAATTAAATAATAATAATAATAATAATAATAATAATAATAATTTTATGTTAATTAGAATGATTTTCTATACTTCAGAAATTGATAAATTATAGAATTTTGACAAACAGCTGGAGAGAGAGAGAGGAGAGAGAGAGAGAGAGAGGTGGTAATGTCGTTCGTTGGATAGACTGATATAAAATGACTTACTGTTAGTTGTATAGGGCGCTGCAAGAGAGATTAAAGAGTGTTATTAATAATCATTATACAACATTCCAGCCTTTTCCCCGTGCTTGTACATTTGCCATCACACTAACCTTTAGACATATTTTTCAGTATTCTTCAGGCAAGACAAGTTTTATTATTAGCATTATAGTATAATTTTGTCGTACATTTTAATGGTCGTTGTTAAGAAGAAAAACATTCCTGCATTATTATGTCAGCGGAAACCATTGTTTAGAAATATATTGCTAAGACTAAAAATTGGCCTCAGATGTGAATTTCTTATTCATTTACGACTTTCTTTTAAGAGCGTGTAGTTACCGAGTAGAAAAACGCCTCAAATCAAACCGAAAATTAGGGTTAGGATAAAATGCATAGATTTCTCAGCTTCAACAAACATTCGATAGAATATAATTCATAGGTTTCATTATAGGTGACCAGCGCCAACATAAATTTTTTTAATGCATTTAGAATGTACAAGTTAGTCCTGCAAAATGACAGGCATTGAAGGGAAATATTCTGATGAATTCTTTAAAAAAAACCTTTCAAAATGTAGATTTGACCTTTAATTTTATTGTTCCAATAGCAACCACAATGTGTTATGTTCAAAATATGATAACTCAATGTGTACTTGGAAAGCATGTACTTATCATTAGTGTATATAACCAAGAACATAATATAGTTAAGTTTTAAAGGAAAACAATCAGAATAAGACAAACACATCTGTACACGTTATTATTATTTTTTGGCAATAAAAATGTGTACAAGTTATAACTTGTATAACAAAAATTGTTTAAGTTGTTTGACATTTTAAAACAGTAACTGGATACATAATTATGAAATAGGTTCATTGTCTTGCAAAAAATTATTTGTAATAAAATCTTCAATCCATATTATGAAATTATTAAAAGAGGCAAATTAAACATTCTAAATAGTGTATCTTTTTCTAATCTTAACTGATGGCATCAATTTTATGTGGATATTTTCTTGATTCGGCGTTTAAGGTGAGTTATCGGAAGTTGTTAGATTTATTTGTGTGTTTCTGGTGTTTGGTCTATACTAAAGCCATAAAAACAACTACTTCACAATCAATTAATTAATATATAAAAGATTTGAATATTCAAAATTATTTTATATAGAAGATCAAAATTAGTACTTGACAAAATAATGAATGAATATAAAAACGAGTCCATTGTAAAAAGTATATAATTATCATTAAGGCAAACATTAGATAAAAGAAGAATACACATAAAAATACTTAATAACCAATAAATAACATACATCTAGCTACTCTGTTTTCGGCACTTTTTTGTTGACTTAAAACTCCATCACAAGTTATAAGCGGAATCTTAAAGAGATAAATTAAACAGAAAACAAATAAAAACAATGCATGTTGCTAAATACCAACTAATCAACACAAAGTTTATTATGTTATTTTTGTTATACGAGGGGAGGTCTAAACGTTCATAGAACAGGGTATATATTGCCAACAAACCATACATTTTATCATTATTTTTCAATATAGTCCCCATTTACCCTAATGCACTTAGCCCATTTTTTCAGACTGTCTATACCTTTGAAATAGAAGTCTTCGGTTTGGTCCTAAAACCATGCCTCTGTGACAGCCTTAAGTCCATCATCATCAGGAAATCTGATTTCCCGTAAATGGGATTTCAAATTTCTAAATAGGAAATAATCACCGGGTGTTAAATCGGGACTCTAGGGTGGGTGATTAAGTTGTTCGAACTTGCATTTATGAATCGCTGCTTAGTCAATCCTTGACTTGTGCACAGGAGCATCGTCGTGAAGAAGCAATACAACTCGGCTCAACTTTCCCCTCCTTTTTCATTTAATAGCAGCTTTCAGCTGTTTCATTAGATCAGCATAGTAAGTCCCAGTGATAGAGATTCCAGCAGGTTTATAATTGATTTACAGAACACCCTTAGAATCCAAAAAACACAGTGGCCATGACTTTGTCAGCTGATGGTTGAGTTTTGAATTTCTTTGGTGAGGTGAGCCAGGGTGCTTCCATTGCAAGGGCTCTTGTTTGCTTTCTGGGTCCCAATGATGAATTGTTTCATCACCAGTTACTAAACGTAAAAGGAAGCTCTCCGTGTTATCATTATAAATGCCAAGAAGCTCCCGACTTGACTGGAGTCTTTAGGAGCGATCCTGCGCGTTAAGGTTTCTGGGGACCCATCTTGCGGATACTTTTTACATCCCAAAATGCTCGGGGATAACCGTGTATACACTTCCATGTGAAATGTCACACTCCCTAGCTATGTCATCAATCCTTTTTCGACGATCATTCATGATGAGGGTCTCCACAGATGTGACAATTTCCTTTGTGATGGCATCAGCTGGCCGACCTGGCCGTGGGTCATCCTTCAGTGAGGTGCGCCCACGTTTAAATTCAGCTGACCATTTTGCCACTGTGGAATAGGCAGGACCACTGTCACCGTACACCTCGGCTATTCGCCGGTAAATTTCTTTGGCATTTGATCCCTCTACTGTGAAGAACTTTATTACTGCCCTAAACTCAACATTTTGATTTTCCATCATTGCTTGGTGGTCATCAACTTTAAATTCTTTTGAGAATTACACAATTAAACTTGATATGTTTAAAATGATGGAATGTTGTGTTGTCTAAATAAGTAAAGAAAAGGTGTGTTACGCTTGGCTGAATACGCTGTTCTATGAACTTTCTGACTTCCCCTCGTAATTTCAACCTATAACCGGTTTAACTGATCAGATAAAATGTGGCAAAAAGTAAAAATCAATTATCTGCCAAGCAATGGAAATGTTCAATTGATTGGTTGATTAAACGGAAATATTTCACTTATACCGAGACGACATCAGCTAAAAGTGAATAGGCAGAAAGGCCTTTGCAGTGGGCTTAGGACAATGTGCTTCAGGGAGGGTTCTTTAACGTGACACGGTGCATCGATTTTTAAGGTATTTTCCGAAGGACCCCTTGACTTAATACCGAGTGCTTGGCGAAAAAACCGACACTACCTACTTGTATTTTTAGGTCTTGGTCAGACCCGGTTTGGGTTCGAACTCTCGACCTCCAACATTCGAAGCGAGAACTACACAAATAGGCTATGGTGATGGTTTAATGGTCAATTGAGCGATAATAAATGGAAGTAAGTATAGTTTTCCGGTGGTTTAAATGAATGTTTTTAAATTTTAATTTATATTATTTTTCAATCGAAATATTTTGATAAATATGCGATTAGCCAAATTACTGTTTTAATATAATACTTACAACTACAATCAGATAAACAATAAGACGCATTATGGTTATATCAGTCAATCCGTAGTCCTCAGTCTGTCAATTAATATCACACTTTAATCAATTATATATAAACCGTACTGACCCGTCGAAAGTTTAACAATAAACTAATGAACTAGTGCCAAGTCGATAGCTCATCACAGTATTTAGTTAGCATTACCTCGGCAGCTGTTTCTCAGTAGGTTTGTTTTAAGTCACTAGCTTTCTATATCTCTACTACTCGGCGCTGGAATTGCGATTCCTGGTCTTTAGATAAGTGTGAAACTTTGGACAAGTCTGTACAGTACAGACCTGCCTAAAGTTTAAAACTTAATTATCGTAAAAATGCCCAATCCTCCGCTCATTGCTATATTTCAGCAGCTATATATATCCCTCCCTCGTCAGATTTTCAACCACTTACTATCCATATTTCGATGATTCCACTGGCGACCTCGACTCCCTTTCGTTAGCTCAATATTACATTTTCGACAGGCCTGTTTTCAGTCACTAGCTATCCTATCATCTATATCCCCGCTACTCGGCTGTGGAATTGCGATTCCAGTTCTTTAGCTAAGTGTTAAATTTTCGACAGGTCTGTACTGTTTATGTGTGTGTGTGATACCAGGAAGTATAAAGCATTAGTTTGGAGTTTGACACCCGCGTCATCAGCTGATTAGTAGTTTATCAGTTTATACAACGACAATGTAGCAATATTCACTATTTATCATGATAACATAAGTAAACATTTAGGTTTTACTGTTTAAATGTAGAAAATGTATTACAATTTACTTATATCTGGGTACATGAAACTGACAGGGTACGTAAAAGCAATAAGGGAAATAATTCTTGTATTGTGCATGTCAAGTCGGTACTCAAAAATGTCAACAAGCTTACGATTTGCAAACTTAAGACGTTTGGAAGACTATTCAAATCGTAGTTATACTTTTTCAACAGCTATTAATAATGCACTATAAAGTATGCCAATACGGTATTGTATAGGTGTCCAGGGACGGATCCAGGATTTTTTGAAGAGGGGGGGGGGGGGGGTGAGAATTACAAGTATGTCAATGCTAGGTGCGAGCGTCAAAGACGCGAGCTTCCCGAGACGTGGGGTCTAGTAATCGCGATCCGGAGCAACACATATACAGAAATGGGTTGTTACATTAAACTAAGGGGTCACAGCAGTCAATAGCTCTCTCTCCCTCTCTCTTTTTTCACATTTTTTAAAGGGTGGGGGGTGCAACCCCGCAATCCGCAACTGGTGTCAACGTGAAATTTTACGGAGTCATGTCAAAAAATTGTGTACCATTGGTTTAGCTCTCGATCGTTACATCGGACCGTGTAACCAACCAAGCACTGACTATAAAATTTGTTTTTAAAGAAGTCATCACACTTCGTGGTCGCGTGGAGATAATTTGTAGCAATTGTTACTAAATTCCCCTGGTTACAACATTCGTGGCATTGTGATTTAGACAGAGATTGGTATGTTTGTGTGTGTGTGTGTGTGTGTGGGGAGGGGGGGGTAAAGTTTGGACATGTATTAGTATGTTTGATTTGGGATTGTTATTTGGACTGTGTTGGCATGTTTGTTTTTGGATTGTGGTTTGGATATGGATTATTATGTTTGTTTTGGGGATTCTGATTTGGACATAAATTTGTATGTTTGTCTTAAGATTGTTTTTTGGGAATGGATAGTATGGTTTTTTTTTTTTTTTTTTTTTTTTTTTTTTTTTTTTTTTTGATTGTTGTTTAAACATGGATTGTCATGTTTGTTTTTGATTTCATGCAGCAGCAAGCTTTAAGTGTACAGAATGGAGCACATTTCTTCCGATACTCTACTGTCTCGGTGTTTTTAAAGGAAATTTGTTTAAAGAACTTACAATCCGAACTGTTTTCAAACAAATGCTCGTTTTTAGAAATGAAAATAAGTTATGTGTTTAGTATTGGACATTAATGTAATTGATATGTTGTGAATGTTTGAAAAGTCGTAAGGTAACGTTGGCTTAACTAAATTTATTACACTTTAAAGTAAATTATTATTATTATCATTATAAAACCTTATATATTAGACAACAGTGCTAGCTACACACGCTCGTGTGTGTGTTTGTGTTTCACTTTTGGCTTTATGAATATTTATAATTTAACCACCGTGTATGTTTATCTTGATAGGCAAGTGCTTTATCAGGTAGGTCAGGGCATAAAGAGTAATTAAATAGTTACTTGGCAAAAATACAGTACTGGGACCTATGTCTGAACACAGTGATAACAAACTACAAGTATGTACAGTTCAAATGAACCAGACAAATGTATCAAAGTCTGATGACGTTGTACACCTTAATCAAGATAATTACATTGATATCGAAACTGCCAGCTCTGAAATGACAGAGGTAACCGGAATACCACCTACAATCTGATAAATAATTATTAATCACAGAGTGGTAAGAGGAAAAGTTTCCCTCTTAAACTATATAACAAACTCCATTATATTGTATACTCATTCGTAAATAATTTTGATTTTAAGTTCATTTTGGAACGAGACGTAAGAGAGAGAGAGAGAGAGAGAGAGAGAGAGCACCTTTTATATAAAAAATAACTACCGTTTTCCCGGATGCTCTATATTAGCCGGATATTGGAGGGATATTTTTATATATAGGAATGTGATAACACACGATAAGTAGGAATAGGACTGGCTGAATTCTCCGTCATGCATCTGTAAAACACGGATGTTTTTGTTTACGTGTCTTATAGAAGTTCGTCAGAATGTTACCTGTCCCGTGTATATATATAACTCGGATAGTAAAATTCGCAGTTATATGCATATGTGTACATGTTAAAATTGAAGATGGGATTTTTAACAGTAATTTTTATTAATTGTGTCATTCTCGGTGAGTTTAGACAATTACGTATATTTATGGAATAACACTAGCATTATTAGAGATTTCCAAATCTCCATATGTAGTACTGGCTATTTTGAAATCAATAACCTGATCAATTTCTTTTACAGAAACCCGCTTTATTTAACGACTCGAGAAGTTTTAATGATGAGACAAAACCGTTTGGATGTTAATCTTTCATTAACTTACCGTCTAGGTATATACTGGGACTTAAAACTATAAGTAAACATCTACATTTCCGTAACTATTTCTTAACTGAGATTTTCCTTAACTTAAATCTGGTAATTTTGAAATCTGAATGGTTTAATTAATTTTATTAAAGAATTTCGCAAAGTTAAGACGCCATTCTAAAGATCACACTAAAATTTATACATCTATATTCAAATTATGTAGAGAGTCTTTTTGTAGCTGCAAAAAATATTGTGAAATGTTGCCAGATTTTAGTTGAATGATTGTAAAACTGGAGTATTATGTATTAGGAGCGAACTGACTTACTCATATATACCGATGAGACCTGGGTGGTTTTGTGATGCTTGTCATAAATGTATTTAGACAATTACTTGATCTCGACTTTGATCAAAACATTTAAATATTTATTTTTCAATCGACTTTAATTTTTTTTACATTTTTGCATAAAAGATAAAACATTTCAACCTATTATTAATTTTGATATATATCTGCAGGTGTGGTTTTTGCGTTTCCGGAAAGAATAGCCAATCCAGGTAGGCACACACACACACAAACACACACACACACACACACACACACACACACGATACACACACACACACAGGATACACACACACACACACACCACACACGATACACACACACACACACACACACACACGATACACACACACACACACGATACACACACACACACATGCACACACACACACGATACACACACACACACACACGCACACACACATACACACACACACACGATACACACACACATACACACACACACACACACGATACACACACACACACACACGATACACACATACACACACACGATACACACACACACACACACACACACGCCCGCGCGCGCGATGCGATACACTAAAATGATAAAACAGACAAATGAAAAAGACTTAAATTTTAATGTTTTATCGTTTTCGTGTATCGCATCGTGACTCTTGTACGTTCAATTTCGTAGTCAAAACGTTCGGAAATATAATCCTAGAATTGAACGCAAATTAAATTTTAAAAAAAAATATTTTTAATGAAAATATAACAATTGAACTGTTTTGAAATGGCGATCATGGTCAATATGAATGCCAAACATTTGCACAACTGAATAATGCGCGATATGTCATAAGGTCGAAATAAATACACAAATCTTAAAACCATACTATGTTAACTCTTATTTACGATATAGTCCAGTCTGTTAGCACATAGACTGTGCAAAATGTGATACCAGCATGAAACTTACAGGAATATTAGTTGGCACTACTGTAATCACAATTAGATATAGACCCAACTTGCTCGCACCATATTTTCCGTATGACGTCATTTTTCAAATTGGCCGCCGTCAAAATGAAACACAGTTTAATACTTTCTTGGTTACTTTGCCATATATTTTGACATCCTCTAATGATTGTATATTTTTATGTAGCATGTCCAAAACCTGACGGTAGACCAGGTATATGTGCCTTTACCTGTGGATCATGTTCAAAAGGTAAGTAAACTCTCAGTCTGATGTTTTATGTGATACATGTATAGGTCGCGCACGATAACTTGGCACATCCGGGGTTTTTCAGTTTGTAAATAAACATTGCAGCTCGTTCGATAAATGTTATGTTTTGGCCCATAGTGTATAACGGGGACAAGTGTTGAGAGTTCTATCCTGCTATAATACATTTTTTTTAACAAAAAAGTTTGATTAAGCCCATTAATAATAGTAATTTTAATAACAATAATGTCTTTTATAATAATATCGTCAATATATTGTCGTGTGCTATTTTGACTCTATATTTATTTAAAAAAAGTCAAATAGAAAATAATAATAATAATTTCTTATTATTTGCTGTATCAAATAATAAATTCTTCACCATGAAATGTATGCTGAATATATTTAAAACAAGTTACTGAATGGCTTTGCGAAAAATTTTAATTCAAAACTATTTATTTATTAATCTTATGTACTTAGTCTTATTCTGTTTTTGTTTTTATTTTGTGTCTGGAATTTATAATTGTGCAGCTCCATGCAAGTTGGTAACAGTAAAAATTTCGTCAGCTGTATCAGTCGTATCTTCTAAAATGGTTGATTCTTCGTCGGCCGTCACTGTAGATGTTTCTTCTTCCTCATCCTCTTCTTCTGTTGCTGTGTCTGTGTCTTCGTCGCTGGAATCGGTATCGTCCAAGTTTATTACAAATTTCTCTATTTCTTCATCGACTGCGATGTCATTTTTCCAGTAATCGTTTTCTATTTTCTTTACGTGTTCAACACACCTTTTCCATTTTTCTGTCGATATGTCTTTCAATTGTTTTTCTGCAAGTTGTTGCACGTCCGAAAGTTTAAATTTTAAATTTTGTGAAGCAACATATGATTTTAGATCAGCCCAAATTAATTCTATAGGATTTAAGTCTGCATGATAAGGTGGTAATCTTAAAATTTTATGTCCATGTTCTCTTAATATATAATCAATTCTGTAGGAAGGTGGAATAATTTGTTGTTTGCATATTGTAAGTAACTATAAAAACGGGGAATCTAGCTCAAATTGAACTAATTAAAATAAAACTTAAAACTCAAATAAAGTTGACAAATTTATTCTATGTCGGAATTGTGACCTGGGCTATCCAACGGCCACTTCCAGACTGACGCTAAACATAAAACAAAATACAAACAATGCAATAAAAAATTACCTGGTCGTTATGGAAACTAAGCACTATAAAATAATAAGTAAATAATGTCACAGGTAAAGTCTTACCCGGAAAGTCCTAAACAAAAGAATGACATATTTTCCAACTCTAGGTGAAATCCTTAATGACTTGAAAGTCTTGATTAATCCGTTGTGTAATATTAGATTGGTCTAACGCGATTAAAATAAAAACATGCAGGAAACAAGTAAATTTATAGAAATAATTCGAAACTAGTGATTTATTTAAAATATTTGATCGTGGTTAAAAAAAGTTAAGTTTTGCACTGTCACAATATCCCTCTTCTCCGAAAAAGTTTGGTCTCCAAACTTGAAACTAAGTAACATGTTAAACTATTTAAATATAATACGGCTTTGCGTATATTGTAGCCACTCGGGATCTTTCAGATGCACATTTGGAGATGAAAAGCTTCTGATGAAATTATGTGAATTGGTTTTCCATCCGAATTTACATACGGAGTGTACGGTTGGTGTCTTGTCATTTGGGTTCCAGGTGCATCGTTACTACATTTTTGCTGGAGTGTTTTTATCTTCTGTTTTAAACCATCAATTTCAATTGTAAAATTCATGTTTTCTTCAAAAACGAGGTCTAATTTTTCCGACAATCTTTCGTTTTCAATGCGAAGTCCGAATATATCCTCATTTAATTCCTCTGTTATTTTTAATTGATCATTTCTCTGTTCCTGTAAGTGTTTTATTATTTGTCGTGAATGAATATTTTCCTTACTACAACGGTTCAGACTGTTTTTAGTAGTTTTTAATTCCTCCGCTGTATTGGCCAAATCTTTCTCCAACTGCAAATTTACGGCTGCATTTTCCTTAAGTTGGACTTTAAGCGTGATCTTTTCTTGTTTTAGTCTCTCGACGTTGTCGGAAAGAAGTTCCAAATCAGCATTTTTCGAATTTAAATTGAACACCTGTTGAAAATCTTTTTCGCCGATTTTTGAAAAAGGAATATTTTGCATAAATTTCTTTTTGTCCAAATACTGTGTTAGTCTTTGTTTATCACGTGCTTTCTGCTTCCATGATTTACGTTTTCTTTTTCCTTTGCTCACAACAATGTGATTTATCTGTGGTGTCCTGTGATAGTTGATAGTGTGATTTTGCACAGTATCTGACCAGCAACACCTAGCATAATGTCCCAGACGTCCACAATGAAAACAATGGACGTTTTTTGCTCTACAAAATCTTAAATGTCTGGTGTTGAATAAAATCCGCACTTATAACATGAATTCCAACGAATATTGTCTACTTGTCTCCATCTAGAATAACTATCCATATTAAGACATCGTTGTTCAGAAAATTAAAGTTCTATAACTTAAAAGTTCTGTTTTGTATCGGGATCTTGTAATGCAGCTTGGCTTACGCATCAATTTGCGGCAAACTGCCCCGGTTTCTCGCACCACTTATAAAAACGGGGACTCTAGCTCAAATTGAACTAATTAAAATAAAACTTAAAACTCAAATAAAGTTGACAAATTTATTCTATGTCGGAATTGTGACCTGGGCTATCCAACGGCCACTTCCAGACTGACGCTAAACATAAAACAAAATACAAACAACGCAATAAAAAATTACCTGGTCGTCATGGAAACTAAGCACTATAAAATAATAAGTAAATAATGTCACAGGTAAAGTCTTACCCGGAAAGTCCTAAACAAAAGAATGACTTATTTTCCAACTCTAGGTGAAATCCTTAATGACTTGAAAGTCTTGATTAATCCGTTGTGTAATATTAGATTGGTCTAACGCGATTAAAATAAAAACATGCAGGAAACAAGTAAATTTATAGAAATAATTCGAAACTAGTGATTTATTTAAAATATTTGATCGTGGTTAAAAAAAGTTAAGTTTTGCACTGTCACAATATCCCTCTTCTCCGAAAAAGTTTGGTCTCCAAACTTGAAATTAAGTAACATGTTAAACTATTTAAATATAATACGGCTTTGCGTATATTGTAGCCACTCGGGATCTTTCAGATGCACATTTGGAGATGACAAAGCTTCTGATGAAATTATGTGAATTGGTTTTCCATCCGAATTTACATACGGAGTGTACGGTTGGTGTCTTGTCATTTGGGTTCCAGGTGCATCGTTACTACATTTTTGCTGGAGTGTTTTTATCTTCTGTTTTAAACCATCAATTTCAATTGTAAAATTCATGTTTTCTTCAAAAACGAGGTCTAATTTTTCCGACAATCTTTCGTTTTCAATGCGAAGTCCGAATATATCCTCATTTAATTCCTCTGTTATTTTTAATTGATCATTTCTCTGTTCCTGTAAGTGTTTTATTATTTGTCGTGAATGAATATTTTCCTTACTACAACGGTTCAGACTGTTTTTAGTAGTTTTTAATTCCTCCGCTGTATTGGCCAAATCTTTCTCCAACTGCAAATTTACGGCTGCATTTTCCTTAAGTTGGACTTTAAGCGTGATCTTTTCTTGTTTTAGTCTCTCGACGTTGTCGGAAAGAAGTTCCAAATCAGCATTTTTCGAATTTAAATTGAACACCTGTTGAAAATCTTTTTCGCCGATTTTTGAAAAAGGAATATTTTGCATAAATTTCTTTTTGTCCAAATACTGTGTTAGTCTTTGTTTATCACGTGCTTTCTGCTTCCATGATTTACGTTTTCTTTTTCCTTTGCTCACAACAATGTGATTTATCTGTGGTGTCCTGTGATAGTTGATAGTGTGATTTTGCACAGTATCTGACCAGCAACACCTAGCATAATGTCCCAGACGTCCACAATGAAAACAATGGACGTTTTTTGCTCTACAAAATCTTAAATGTCTGGTGTTGAATAAAATCCGCACTTATAACATGAATTCCAACGAATATTGTCTACTTGTCTCCATCTAGAATAACTATCCATATTAAGACATCGTTGTTCAGAAAATTAAAGTTCTATAACTTAAAAGTTCTGTTTTGTATCGGGATCTTGTAATGCAGCTTGGCTTACGCATCAATTTGCGGCAAACTGCCCCGGTTTCTCGCACCACTTATAAAAACGGGGACTCTAGCTCAAATTGAACTAATTAAAATAAAACTTAAAACTCAAATAAAGTTGACAAATTTATTCTATGTCGGAATTGTGACCTGGGCTATCCAACGGCCACTTCCAGACTGACGCTAAACATAAAACAAAATACAAACAACGCAATAAAAAATTACCTGGTCGTCATGGAAACTAAGCACTATAAAATAATAAGTAAATAATGTCACAGGTAAAGTCTTACCCGGAAAGTCCTAAACAAAAGAATGACTTATTTTCCAACTCTAGGTGAAATCCTTAATGACTTGAAAGTCTTGATTAATCCGTTGTGTAATATTAGATTGGTCTAACGCGATTAAAATAAAAACATGCAGGAAACAAGTAAATTTATAGAAATAATTCGAAACTAGTGATATATTTAAAATATTTGATCGTGGTTAAAAAAAAGTTAAGTTTTGCACTGTCACATAACTGTGCGCGAACCATGTCTTCTGTAAATTTAATGTTGTGTTTTGTGAGCCATTCCTGAATGTCTTTTTTCTTCCACGATGTTGTTGGTTTTTTGTCTTCTTGGACGTTATAATAAGATGCATTATCGACTACCAAGACGGAATTTGGTTCAAGGTTTGGAATTAATTTTTTCGCGAAGCCATTTAGTGAAATTCTCAGCATTCATTTCATGGTGATAATCACCTGTTGATGACTTGGCTTTATATATAAGGCTTGCATTAGGAACAAAACCCTTTTCTGAACCAGCATCAACAACAATCAGACGGTCACCTGCTCCGATTGGAACACTTAAACCGTTCCCATCCAGCTGCCAACACTTGGGTACAGTGTGTGAAGAGTTTATATACGTTTCATCCATATAAATAATGTTGTGTCCAGTTTCTCTAAGTTTTTTAATTTCGCGAAGGTAATTTATTCTTTTTGATACGATATCTTATTTTTCCATAAGGATTTCTCTATTTGTGCTGCATTTTTTCCAGTTAAACCCCATTTCTTTAAGCAATTTTCTGAGAATTGTTTTACCCCCCTTAAAGTCAATTTTGTTAATTATTTCCGAATGAATAGCATTTATAGTTGGAAGAACGCGTTTATTTAAATACATATTAATTATTTTTCTTCTAATTACGCAGATATCAAAATCATCAATAAAAAATTTATCTGATCTCTGTTTTCTATCAGCCTGTTTGGTTTCACGGCTATTCCGAACGATTTTAATCTTGATCATGTTCTCCTCGGCACACCCGTCATTGCACTTGCTCTCTCCAAGGGACAGCTGATGGGATTTATAAGACATTTTTGTTTTGCCTCATCAAAACAATGTTTTACAACATTGATGGCAATTTCAACGGTTTTGCCTGTGAATTTAATACAATCTTTTTATTTTCAGACATCTTCTCGGTTATGAAAATCACACGTGTTGCCTCGTTTTCGCCTTATACCTATAATACTATATTCTCACATTTTTACGAGGGCGTGACCATTCAACTCGTTCGCATGTTCTAATTAATGGGCCAATTAACTTAATAATTAACATCTCGTCCCTTTTAACTCTCAGATCCACCCAACGCCATGATATGTTGGAATTCATATCCTATTGTATTGTATTATTAATTAGAACAAACACCTGCTGTAATCTCTTGCATCACAAATTGGAAACTGGTACATTTGATTAACTTTAATTTTGAATCTATTAATAAAAATTATAAATGAATGCATTAATATGAGTTGTGTTGTTGGACATAAAATATTTCACTTGTAAGGAGGAATTGTACTTTTATATTTCGCACAGCGTCATGTGGAGCATTTTGAATTTTAACAGAGAAAAATATTAAATTTAAAATTATGCACATGACAACAATATTAACTGTCTATTCCCAGATATGAATAAATAAAATAAATAAATTAAAAAAAACAATAAATAAATGAATAAACACAGTATAAAATTTATTGATGTTGGCATCCTTTTCCAAATTAATATAGGTTTACAGTTTGATTTTTTCGTATGACGCGGCGGTGAGGTACGGATTTATAATAGTGATTAGTCCCAAATAGTGCTAATATTTTGATTTCTGTATGAAACGAGACGTTAAAATTTTGCCCTGTGCTAATTTTAAATGTTATGTAGTTCTGGTAGAAATAATTTCCACAAGAATTTTAAAATTTAGGTTGTTCATACATTTACAAGATAGAAATTATTATATTAGCCTGATAGCACATTTAAATAATTAGTATAGATTCATTTATTTCTTTTACTTTTTAATTGAAAAGTTTCTATAATAAAAATTAAAAACAAAATTAGATAAAATAAAAAATATATATGTATGGACCCGGTATTGTTCGAACTCACTTGTGACAAAATTATATAGCTGTCCACTAACTGTAAGATATGTTACATACCACTGAGCCAAGGACGACAGTAACCTATCCTATCAAATTAAAGGTGTTAAGGACAAATACCTTGTTATATCTTCAGACAATTCGTTCCACAGTTATGTGGAACTTCACAAAAATTATGCAGAAATGAAATAATTTTATGTGAATATTTAAAAAGTTTCAAATAAAGAACATAAATGAAAATGTCCAAGATAAGTGGAATATGATAAATATTTATATTTCAACAAAAATATGTATGTAGGTGCAGCATGGACATTGGCGAGTTGTTCAATGTGCGTGTTTCATGAGTCCGAGTTACAATGTTTATTTACAAAATGAATAAGCCCGGATGTGCCAAGTTATCGTGCGCGACCTATAAATGGATTGCAGGCTATATCATTTATAGTAAATATGTTGATATCTGACTACAACATAAGGGTATAGTAAACATGTAGCTCCATGCAATGTAGGGCAGGTAAAGGAGAGCAGAAGTCGGGTATTGCGGGGTATTAGATCAATGATTACATATTAATGTTCATGCAATGATTTTAGGATGCCCTTAAATGTTATTAAGCATAATATACATAAATATATTATCGCGCCATTGGGTACGTCTAAAGGCTTTCAGAATGTGTATCGAAGATGCTGTAAAACCCGAAATTATAGTTTGCTGATAAGTTTGTAATACATAAAAATAGTTACGTGTATTCGTGCATAATTAGGACAAGAGAAAGACGCCATTTTTAACACTACACTAACAAAAGATGTATCGTTTTATTTTTACCCGCAACATTTTTAATATCTCGTTTGCTGCTTTTAAATTTGTTTTCTTGTGAATTTTGGAAATAGTTCGCTAGGATTCTGAAGACCCTCTAAAAGTGAATGTTTGTTTGATGTCTCTGTGTTCAGGATTGCCCTGGATATATTTGACGTTGCGTAGGTCCATGTTCCTCATACTCAGCTTAATTGCCCATGTTTCGGTTGTAGCTAGATAATTATGGAGTGATTACCATCCGGAGCACCCGGTCTCACTTTCCTGTTTGTAATTTACGTGTTTTAATTAGTTTTTTTTATTTAGTTTTGAACAATAATATTGATCGCTATGTGTGTTTTTTGACATCTACATTGTTAGTCACATTCTTCATCTTTGAAATATTTAAGATTTTGGTTTGGACATGGATTGTTATGTTTGTTTTGACTTTTCTTTGCGATTTTGGTTTGGACATCGATTGGTATGTTTGTTTTGACTTTTCTTTGCGATTTTGGTTTGGACATCGATTGGTATGTTTGTTTTAACTTTTCTTTGGGTTTTTGGTTTGGACATGTATTGGTATGTTTGTTTTGACTTTTCTTTGGGATTTTGGTTTGGACATGGATTGGTATGTTTGTTTTGACTCAAACATATATTTCTTACAATCAGGATTAGTTTAAATCGATATTGTTATTGTTAATGAAGGTATTAACTTGTTGTTAAACCACAAATCTTGTTGCTCTGGTTACATTATGTTTGTGTTTTTTCTATTTCAGGTCAGATTTGTTGTCCGACAAGTTGTGGTGGTACCGTGTGTTATACACCTAAACGTAAGTATATTACACCTAATTACATTGTATTGTCAGATAAATATTGTAAATCAAAATTATCTGTTTCAAAAATGTTAAAATAGCCAAGAAAAATGTATGTACACTTTATCATTTAAAGTATTGCCATCGGTTTATTTGGTAAAACAAATGTTGGTCCCTATATTTTTCTTATTTAAACATCTTTTCGAACACTACATATGAGGAATTTTCTCCCAAAATGAACGTCTCGTGCTGCAAAAATAAATAAATAAATAAATAAATAATAAATAAATAAATCAAGTTTAGTAATAATTGCATTGAATCTTTATTTGGACATCAGTGTGATTTTTAGTCCACAAATAGTACTACACCCACACTACTAGAGTCAGTGTTATAGTTAGTAATCACAATATTTCTTAGTTAATTTTTATATTATTTGTTTGTTGTTTCTATTATTTATGATATCTGTTGTAATTTAAGGACTTTTATGGAGATATTGCTGTAATCAGTCACTTGTCTTATTGACGTATCGCCGACCATACCTATCATGTTCCGACAGTGGTCGCCATCGCGGTACCAAAGCAGCATCAGGATACTAATGACGTTCTAGTGTCAATGAGGTCATTAAACTGCTCAATTCAGGTCCAGTTTTCATTCTTGTAGCGTGTGAATCAATCATACCGACCCCTTGTCAGAACATTGTGGGCGTGGCCAGCGAACCGTCAATTGTCAAGTCAAACTTTGTAGATTCCTTACGATTGTAAGGGAAAACGTCAACTTCTTCTTATATTGAATTACATTTCTAACGATTTTGATGTTACATATACTTTGTTAAACAAAAAAAATGTTTCATACTGGTCAACCTCAGTTTGTTAATGTGTCTACTGACAATTTCATAAAAAGTTTTTAATTTTTTCCAGAAGAGCCACGATGTCCAAATGGAGAGCGAGAAGTTAATTGTTTTTTAAATCCGTGTAGATTTGCCACCTGTTCAAATTATCCAAAAGCAAAATGCAGGTAAGATTCAATACTTGTAGGTTAAGTCACAAACACTATAACGTCGTTGTCGTGGTCGTTCTCGTCATGTTTTCTAGGACCCAGTTCTTCAAATCTCTGTTACCTGAAAAATGACTAGTGAAAATTCGTGTTACTAATTAAAAAAAATAATTTGAAACAGTTTCAACTGAATTGCTTTTACCTGATACTAAATATTATGCGCATAACTTTTGAACAGATGTAAAAATTGCTTTATATACAAAATACAATCCTAAAATGTCAAACCTAACTTGTCAGTTCCAAAGTGTTTACTTTGCTTCTGGATTGTGATTCAGACATGGATTAGTATGTTTGTTTTTGATTGTTTATAAATAATTACATACCTGAAATCATCTTTGCGAAATATTTGAAATTTATTATATGATTTTTAATATTTATATTACAGGGCTGATTACTGTGGTGGTTGTAATGCTAGATTTTACGTTTCTGGTACAGAAGTAACAGACAATTGTACCTTATATTTACCATATTAAAATAATTTATGTTCCAATATATTTGTGATCAAGGAATAATTTATGTAAATAAAATGTTTGTATATACATAAATATTAAAGATTGTTAATAAAATATTGTACGTATGCTTTGTTATTTCGTTTTTATTTATAAATTCACATGTTAAGTATGATAAAATTGATATAATCCAGACTGTGCTGATGGTGGAGTAACTTGTGTAATCTGCCATGCTTTCCCTTTCATGGCACCCTGCTCACTTCGCTTGTGGAAGTTCAAAAATGTAACTTAAATTGTCAGTTATAAAAAAAATTTTACTTTTGGGATAGCGATTTGGACATGGATTGGTATGTTTGTTTTTACTTTGCTTTGGGATTGTAGTTTGGACATAGACTGGTATGTTTGTTTTTATTTTGCTTTGGGATTGTGAATTGGATATAGATAGTAGTGTGAACAAGCTCTACCAAAGCGTATAAATTGTGAAGCAAAATTGCCACACACAGAAGAAGCAGGTATTTAAATAGAAATAAAAATTGACAATAGAAAAATTGAAGTCTTCACCTTTGTCATATAGTTCTGTTGGTGCTATAATTGAGATATTAGTCTAAATATGAAACAGAACGTGAAGAATCACTCAACAAATCAGCAAACAATGACGCAGATTTTTTTTTAAATTTTATCCAAAGATAGGCCGACGAGTGTTTTTGAAATAAAGCCGGTTTGGTAATAATGTCTTAATTTGATCAAATCTCAACGCCATGTTTTTACATCTGATATGAAGTTGGCTGGATTAATAAGTCATGGGCTAGGTCTAATGTTTAAATGAGTATCCGTTTTTTTATGTTTTAAGAAATACTAGTGAATGTAAATAAATTATATCATCAAGGTCATTGTAAAATATACAAAAACACTACATGTTCACATATGCAGTGAATTATGCACACACATACTTTATCAACGAAAATGTAATGCACCATTTATTTGAAACCCCAGAAACTCATTAAACCTTATGATCATGATGAACGTTACTCTTAAACAAAAAGCGATGGATTTGATACGAGACAAAAGTTGTCAAGCAATAAAAATGATATATAGAATTATAAAGGACAGGCTATGAATTTTTAAAAGGTAAGTAATATTTTTGCACCTGAAGTGCATAAATAAACAGTTGACATCTGACGTCAGATACAAAGAATGTGCTAAACAATGCGCGTAGAAGATTTATATGCATGCACTTGTGTACATGTAAAAATTAAAGATGGGACTTTTAACAACATTCGTCGTTAATTTTGTCATTGTTGGTGAGTTAACACATTTGAAACATTTTCCGGAATACCATACAGATAATGATAAAACCAAATTTTGTTTCAAAATTGATCGAATATTAATTATATAGCAAATGGGAATAGACTTAAATTTTGGTCCAAGCACTACTGATGAGGAATTGTATTCCGAAACGGCCGTCTAGTGCTGTAAAAATTAAAACTGGTATAATATGGAATATAATTACAAGCTGTTAAAATATATTTTTTTTACAAAAGTAAGAATTGTGGGATGAAATTCGGCGGCCATCTTGGATTTCTGTTTATTTTACAAGTTACCCAAACTCTTCTAAAGGCCAAATATCCGCATTCTGTTCAAGGACGCATGAGGAAAACAGAACATAAAAAACATAAATAAACATTCTAGTTTTGTAAAATGCCTGCTTGACTAGTTATTCATGGATGGAAAGGAACCTCTCTCGCACTAAAGACCTGACGATCGGGATTAGATTGTTATTATTTATTTTAATTGGGCGCGGGTAGGTTTGGATATGCAACTTATAATGTTTATACTAGTAAGCATTAACTTAAGCCATTCTAGACAATCAAATTGAAATTAGTTGTTGCATTAAAACAGAATACAGCTAACAAAAACAAAAAAGTAGGTGTAAAGCCTACTATCTTGTTATATCTACTAGTAGTGTTTTTGTATTTCATTTGCTTGTGTAGAGTATTTGGTAGCGACTCCTGTCAAGTTCCTGTTATCATTTTATCATTTCGAAACAATGTGTTCTATTCTTTTCAGGCATTAATATTGTTTGTGTATTCCCATTAGTGATAAGCGAACAAGGTAGGAACAAACACGCGCATAAATATTACAGAATGTGTTTTTATTTACATTTCACACCCATACAATTAACAATTGTTTCTATGGTATACATTTGTAAGTTAGATATATGAATACCAGATACATTTCATTTCGATACATTATTTGGGTAAATGAAATTTTTAGCCAAGATACAAATACCTGGTGCTGAACAGGGATTCTGGTTATTTTGTCAAGCATCATACAGATTCCAAACAAAAATATACTAAAGATACCATTAACAAAATGTTGGAGTTTTTGATAGATAACATATTTGTTGTGTTTGGTAATATAGTTTTTTTTAACTTTGTGTCATTGCTTGCTGATTTGTTTCTTTATTCTTATGAAGCAGAATTTATGCAGAACCTTGTTAAATCTGGAAAGAAGACTGTCGTCAAATCATTTAACTCAACATACATATATATAGATGACGTTCTGTCTCTTAACAATCCTAAATGTGGAGACTATGTAAATGTCATCTATCCTAGTGAGTTTGAAATAAAAGACACGACTGATTCCTCAAGTTCTGCTTCATATTTGGCCTAAACCTGAGTTATGACGCACACGAAAGGCTACATTTGAAACTTTATGACAAACGTGATGACTTCAATTTTTCTATTGTCAACTTTCCTTTTCTTTGCAGCAATATACCTGTTTCTCCTGTTAATGGTATATTTGTTTCTCAATTAATAGGCAATGGAAGAGGTTGTTCCCACTACGGGGACTTTGTACAACGGAGTAGGCTGCTTGCAAATAAATTGTTGACTCGGGGATATTGCAAGTCTAGGCTTATCAAGGCTCTCAAAAAGTTTTATGGCCGTCATCACAGTATTGTTCATAAGTTTGACGTCTCTGTGTTCAGGGTTGCCCTTGATATATTTGACGTCTCATAGTTCCATGTTATTTTTACACAATTTTTATTACACACGAGGCGGATGTAGCTAGCTATACAGGAGGTGCTTAACCTTCCGGAGCACCCTGCATCACTTCCCTGGTGGAAGTTCACGTGTCTAACCTAACTTGTCGGTTCCAAAGTGTTTACTTTGCTTCTGGATAGTGATTCGGACATGGATTAGTATGTTTGTTTTTGATTATGAACATCTGCATTTAGGGCTAGTAGTCATGTGAACAATGATTCAATAACGTCACAAATATTCGCAAATTAAACGTCGTTTAACAGGAAAACCTTAACTTGTTGGGATTGCATATTCATTGTGCCGTGTCACAGTTAAAATATATTTTGCTATTTTGACTACTGAATGTTTCATAATATCTTTATTTATTTCCAAAAAACCAGCATGTCCAAATGGGGAACAAGAAGTCATGTGTTTTGAAGATCCATGTGTATTAGTAACTTGTCCACAGGGAACATGCAAGTAAGATTTCTTGTCGCGTTTTTTCGTCATAGACAATACAACTTTCCCTGTACAGTGACCGTCGTCATTCAACATGTGTATTAATGTAACGTACAAAACCATTTTCATCTTAAGTGGAAC
Source organism: Anadara kagoshimensis (assembly GCA_021292105.1). Taxonomy (NCBI): domain Eukaryota; kingdom Metazoa; phylum Mollusca; class Bivalvia; order Arcoida; family Arcidae; genus Anadara; species Anadara kagoshimensis. Next base: position 6,256,265 of record CM037868.1, on the reverse strand, counting down.
AAAGCATAATATTGTTAATGTTATTTATTAGTTAAATCATAACAATAAAAAACAAACATGCTAATCCATGTCGGAATCACAATACAGAAGCAAAGTAAAAGAAACTTTGGACCTAACAAGTCAGGTTAAGAACTGAAGTCGGCTGCTTCGGAAGGGTAAGCACCTCCTGTTTAGCTAGCAACACCCGCGAAGTGTGTGATCAAAATTCTGTGAAAGGAACATGGAACTAATATATCCGGAGCAACAACTTATTAAGTAATCGCCAAGACAAATTTCACAATTACTAGCAACAGTTATTTACGAATGTTAAAATTTTACTATGTATATTAATATTTGCATAATATGCACCATAACTAGATGACTTTATCTATCACTAATATTTTCTGCAAGCCACGTCTAAACATGGATGTGAACGGTAAACCGCAAATTGTCATCCGTAACGACAAATGAATTATTCCTTTTATTTCTTTTTTGTTGGCGTCATTTGACTCGATTTCTTATAATATAATGAGTGTATTGTTATTATATTTCAGGCCAGATTACTGTGGAGGATGTAACTATCAATGTTGGAATTAGAAGTGAGCTATGGATGTATTGAGATAATTTTATATCCAAATAAATGTAAAAAAAATGGTTCGTGTAAATAATTCATTTAATAAATAAATATTCCAATGTTGTTGATTTTATTTCAACACAAAATTGGTATATGTCAGACCGTATTAATGGTTAAAGAAACCCTTATAGCCTTTATGATAATTTCCCCTTCCATACTGACTGAATAAAGATGCTAATATTGAAAGCTATATAAGCCCATAGCGCTAGAGGAAAGACATGGCGGACTTATCCTAATTTGTTACACAATTTTTGGTTTTTTTTACTGTCAGTTTTGAATTGCTGTTTTTGTAAATGAAGTTTGCTACATGAGCGACTACTAATGAAAAATGTTGGATGGTTCTTACCCATTCAGTAGTAAAAGATCAAAAACAAACATACTGAGTCGTGTTACCGTGTTAGATGTATACCATTAAATGCGATAACCACGAGAAAATTACGTCAAATATTCTGACTTCTTACCAGAAATAGAATTATGTTATTATATCTGCTGGTGGATCTTTTCACAAAGATATCACCAATACATTTGTACTGTCAAAAACATACTATTTTCTAAATTTCCTGCAAGTTAAAATCTGAAATCCTCAAAAACTAAGATACACTCCCTTATGCAAAGTAGCTAAATTTGGTAAAATATATTTTGGTCCTTTGCACATTTTTTAAAAAAATTTTGGTGCAAGTATTACTGTTAGGAAATCGTACATTGTACATTCAACACTGGTATTAGGGTCTCAACATTTACAGGATTATTCTAATTTCAGTATTAAATAAATACACGAGAAGTCTCATGAAGAAACAAAATATGCTTAATTGTGCAAACTATTTGCAAGGTTTCTTTATCGTTGACACGTAATTTTCAAACATAAGTATTCGAATAATATTTTGATTTTAGATACATTTCGTAAAGAATTTACTAATCCAAAGATTAAGACAGACATGAGATTCTTGCAAATCTTTGATGCACAAAACAGAAAGTTAAAAAGCAGCTTACAATATCTAATTTGATTGGAGATGTTCATCTAGTCGGTTTCGATAGCATCTTACATATATTGTGCATAAACATATATAACAAAATTCAAAATCTTGTTACTATAGAAATATTTTGATTCTTAATTCCAAAACAAACATACCAATCCATGTCCCAAAGCTAAAAGTTAAAGACTCGAAGATATATAAGATCTGGAAAGCGAGACCAGGTGTTCCAAAAAATACGCACCCTCCGTTTAAAGTCATAGACAGAATAAATAATGTTATACACAATACAAATTAATCGAAAACACAAAATAATATACAATGTATGTAGATATCTTTAATCAAATATATATTTTTCATAATATAACACTTATAATATGCTTTCAAATTTAAGGTTGTATACTTTAACCATTGAAACCTCCGCCTGGAGCAGGATCTGAAAAATAGAAAAATAGAAAAAAAAATTCAATTGAGTAAAATTACTCAAAAAGTACATTTTACATATTTTAATGAATTAATTAATTTAATTATTGTGAAAATAAAAAGTAAAGAAATTGTAGTTGAACAAATTGTACAGGACTATATAAACAAAACAAAAAATAAAAAATAAAAAACTACAATATTAAGACGTATTATACAACTATCAATTTTGTTAATCCAGGATTGTCTTGGATATATTTGACGTCCCATAGTTCCATATCTGCTCTCAATTTTACTATTTTGCTTACCATATCAGACCACCTGGTCTCACTTCTCTGCTGTGTATTTTTATGTTTCGCCTAATTTGTCAGTTTCAAAAGATTTCATTTTATAGATTAGTATTTTTTGTGTAGTTGTACTAGTACTATATAGTCCCTAATTGCCCCCTTATTTCTTAACCAGAAACTCAGAAATACACACAATTAAAATCAAATTATAGCCAGTAGTGTAAAGCAAGTACAACTAAGATATAATAAACTAAAATTGCAAAGTCCTGAAAGTCACCTTAGCACGTCCTACAAAATGTTATTTGAAGAAGGTGTCACAAAAATATCAATCAAAGACTGGTTACGTACATTTAGTCAGTCTTAATGAGGTTTTCAGTATAGCATAAGGTGTCTTTATTATCAAGTAAATAGAGGCCGCGAAGGCCTAATGGATAAAACGTCAGTCCACAAATTCAGGGCCTGTCACCAATGTGAGTTCGAGTTTTACTCAAACCGCATGAGCCACATGTGGAAAAGTGAATTCTCCTCGTCATTCGTCTTTACTGGTACCACTGGTGTCAGTAGAATGTAGATAATTGTTTAGTTGTTATAAATAGAACACTTACTACTTTCACAGGTACACAATCTACAGTGGGCTACATCATACTTTATACAATGTGGATGACAATTGGGTGGAAGTGGTTTACAATCTGCGCCTAGAACAATAAATGAAAATGTTAAAAAAAATCTGTAAAATACAAAATATACATATCATCAGCAACATGACGCGCCAATAAACAATTATAAACATAACACGCATGGAGGAAGTTAGAAACTAAACAGATATTTTGAACAGTGAGTATATTTAAAGCAGAGAATTCGAAGTTGTGAACTATTTGGCATCAGATAACGCAATTAAGATCATAAAACAATGTATTTACTTGAGAAAATATAAAAAACCGGTCAAACATTACAATGTAAAAGATTAACGCATAATGGCACCACTTATTATAAAAGTCCTCACTTTGGACAGACACTGGAGTAAATGTAGAAAAATACTAGCTTATATCCATTGATGCCGTCAATGTATGAAAAAATATTATCTGTTCTTTAGTATTTTTATTTTATTTTATCTTACTTATATGAACCAGTTTTTTACACTCTACAACGAATAGCTATAATGTATTAAGTGTGTGCTACGCTTAAAACGACGAAATGGCAAAGAGATTAACCTCCACCGGAGCCTCCAGCGGACATTCCACCAGCAAAGCCACCAGATGACGCTCCCATCATACTTCCGGTTCCAGCTCCACCTCCCCCACTTGACCCGCCGCTAGTATTACTTCCAGTAGCGACCAAAACCGTCTGGCTTCCACCTGTCATAATAATCAAAACATTTAGCATAATATTCTGTTTTGGTTGTCAATACTTACGGTATAACTGTCTTATGATAAATTTACATCGGTGGTTGTTATTGTCGCAAATAAGTTTTATTGGCGACGCGTCAATAAAGGAAAGTGAAGTGGAATGCTCCTGAAGCATAAGAACCTCCAGTTTAGGTGTGTTTTTTTTTAATTTACCATCAAGATCAAATTACAGCCGATATGTTTACGTTACGTTATCCTAGCCAGTGGAGTATTCAGTGAGAAAAACATCATATGTTATTTATTTTTCTTATTATTCGTGAGTGAAAAGTCTAAGGGAGACAACCGTAAAATTGTACCTGATGTGTGTTCACATTCATTACAATGTTCTTTGGTTCCTGTAGCCACCACTTGGACTTGTTGTACTACCTGAGGTTTAGCCACCTCACATTCGTGACAGACCTGCGCACACTGACATGTTTTACATCCGTTAGCATCAATACCGCCCTCTATGTAACCGTTATCACATGTTAACATACATTTGGCTAGAGCGTCACATGTCTTCATAGCTACAGCTGTGTGGGTTTCACATGTGTGACATTTGTCTGGCAATAAACAAATATTAATTAGAAATGTCAATAAAAAATAATTTCAGCTTTTCTTCGTTCTGTGTTAAGGTGTGTAAATTTAATGTATAGTCCGTTACAGTAAGTTCACGATTTGATGGCAAATTATACAGCGAATATATTTTTAAAAAATGATATGCTTCTTACGGTTATATGCGCTATTCAGACTCGTCCATGTTTAGAAACACTCTGACTGTGGACGACCAGTAGCAATATTGTGGCAGAATCACAAACGATTCTATTCACAAATGGGTATTAAAACTGTGGTATTGTTTACCTATATACACACCTTCATGTGTTCATTTGTCAAAACGACTTTTATCTATGATCCCTATTGGCATCATATAGACTCTTCCATGTTTATAAACACTGCAGAGATATTGCTGAGGGACAATAACTACACCAATAACCGGTTGTTAAAGTTAAATTTACGTTAGTCTAGCTATAAGACATTCACTCAGTAAGTAGGTGGGCGAGGTTTGACAACAGATTGTGCCAGATGTAGAATTTAGATTTACTTGATTTGGCTTATGACATGTACACATTATCCGGAGGTTAGTTATTGAGATTACAAAATAAAATGGTATAGGTTTCGCCCACAAATCGGACAGAAAGCACTCCCCGATTTGTTTTCTGGTTTCAAACAACCGCATTACAGCTGAATAGATTTCGTCCCCTGAGACTGTATATGTCGGAATAAAGTTAGTTTAACACTGTTTTTCTTATTTACAAATAAATACAAGCAAGAACTTCAACAAAGGTTGTAGAAACATCCTGTAACGTTGAACATTAAATGCATGCTGGTTAGTAAAAGGGGAAAGAACTAACTGCCCCACACCTGATACTGTACTGTGGTAACGGGTTTCCCTTCTTGGTTACATTTCAAGGTTGAAATACCTCATCTGGGAACCATGCCTATTAAACACAAGTTATGGTGACGTAATACACAGTGTATTACCTTCACATTTACAACTTGGACATCCGTCTGGTCCGGTACTGCCCAGTGTGTACCATATTGACAACTATCCATACATTTAACCGTATTAGGACACTTCTGTAGTATCATCAGGGCTGTCTGGTCAGGTTTTGGTGTTGGTCGAGGCTGTGGTACCACCTGGACAACTTGTGGTCTTGGAGTTGGTCTTGGTTGTTGTACAATGATTTGTGGTTTTGGTTTCGCTACAACTGATGAATGAAAACACTAATAACTTATAACAAGAAATAAACACAAATACTTAAACTACTAACTACAGAATGATCCAGAACTTTATCAAACAAAATTTTGTAATGGCTTATTGTTTGGCACGAAACTTGATGAAATGTTAGACAGAAACGTTCTGAAAATTTGTAAAGACTATGCCAAAATTAAAATACAATTCAAACACATTCTATGCAGTATTTTACCTTTCTATGTGTGAAGTAGAATCCCATATCCATTTTTATACATTCTCTTGGTTTTTACATCAAGAAACTTGAATTAATTCTTAAATAATGATATTATTGATCTACTGTAACAGTACATGACATATTTAAGTCGTCAACATTAGTAAATCAAATGAAAACAAACACATTGTACAAATTTTGTACAACACAGCAACAATATAATTAAGTTGGTAAAAACAAAAAATGTTCTTTTTTAAATTACAAAATGTGTGGTAAACAACCATATTTCAAGTCTTATTTGAAAACAATATGTTGTAAATGTAAAATATATCCGAAGCCAAGCACAAAGCAACAACACCAGGAAGAAAAAAGAGAGGGTACACAGCGGGGTTTATTGCTAAAAGCAGTCACATCCAACTAGACGATAAGTAGGTCTCTGGAATCCAATGCGCACGCACCCTCTTCCAGGCAGGTACACTGTGGACAGCCGTCATCTCCTGATTTTAATCCATTTCTACATTTCTTCTGACAAATAAAATTACCAACACAGTCAATTGATTCTTGTTTCTGTCCATCTGAAAATAGAAAACAAAATCTGCAACGTAAAAAACAATGCGATCAAGAACACAAAGTCAATGATAAAATACCCAATTACATGAACATGAAGAAAAGACAGACACACTTGTCAGTGACATAATATTTGTTGTTATTTCATTAATATCAGTATTATGATCTTTATTTAAACACATATTTCAATTTCATTAATATCAATATTATTTTTATTTAAACACATAATTCAATAAAATATCATTGTGAGGACTCCTATAAATCGTCATCAAATTCACGTGTTAAGCGAGAAGTAAAGCGCACTAAAGCTATGTTTTGCGTTTTTGGTTTGTAACATTATTTAAAAGTTTTAAATACTTTTCATTTTCTTTTTAGGAATCTCTCAAACCGGGATTTACAGAACAGACATAAACATATTTTTAAGATTCATTTGCCGTATTATCCTTTTCAGCTCACCTTCATTTTCCGTGCACATACAAGTCGGACAACCATCAAAACCTTGTTGATATCCTTCACGACATTTACGTGGGCATGAAAAGTATGTGGGGCAGGCAGACTGAGAATTTCCTGTCAAAGAATATACAAAATAAATTGGTATGCAAATAGATCATATATGTTTTGTTATTTTTTAGCCAAATATAGTAAATACTTTGGTAATCATTTCAACATCTTGAAAACTATTTCAGTTTCATTATCTTGGCCCAATCACTACTGATAAGGAATTGTATTGAATTGTATTCTGAAACGACCATCTACATGGATATGTTTGTGGTCAATTTATTAGTTTTATTTTGAGTCAGGTATTAGTATTCGAACATATTTCAACACCGCTAACTGTATTATGAAGTGTTATATTCCAAGTTAGATGCGCGAAGTGTTGAACTACACAAAAGTGTCTGAATTCGCCCGAGAAGGGATGATGATTGTAAACTGTAATAACTTATTTAAACAATACATTTTTGATGTATTGAGAATTTAAATTATATATTGGATTTGGTTTCAGAGACATCAATTAGATAATAATCCCCGGATAAACCGGATATAAGTTATTTATGTTTTTTGTCTTGGATATATTTGATGTCCAATTGTTCTATGTTCCTTTCACTCAATTTTGATTACACACTTGGTGGGATGTAGCTAGCTAAACAGGATGTGTTTATCCTTGGATCACCTGGTCTCACTTCCCTGGTGGAAGTTCACGTGTTTATTCTAATTTATTTAACTTCTGGATTGTGATTCGGGCATGGATTCGTATGTTTATTCTAATTTATTTAACTTCTGGATTGTGATTCGGGCATGGATTCGTATGTTTGTTTTTGAATTTATTGTCTTAAGTTGCTTACCCTTTCGGAGCAGCCGGCCACACTTTCCTGATAAACGTTTACGTGTGGAAATTAATTTGGCAGTTGCAAAGATTTACTTTGCTTTTGAATTGGGGTTTGGACATGGACAAGTATGTCTGAAGACTCGACCTTACCCAAAAAAGAAGTAAGAGAACAACTAATGGGGACCTACAAAAGTCACAACCTACCTTGCTGTTTAATTGCTTGTTCAACATGTTGTGCTGACATCTGACTCATTCCGCCGATGTTACTCTGATGAGGTAGACCAGTCATTATCTCCCCTGTTGAACCAAGACAAGTGCACTTAGGGCAGCCATCTTTATCTTCCCCGCCTAACTGGTACCCCATCGGACATGTAGTCATACAGTGCATAGACTCTGGACATTTCTTCAGTAAGTCTTGTATAGACATTTTTCCATTTGATCCACCATGTAATACAGACTGTCCACCAGACATAGGGAGGGAATTGCCATGTTGTTGACCACCAAATCCAGAAGGAAAATGAGACATGGGATTTCCCGAAATACTTGTCGGGTGTGAATTCCCGCCAAAAGATACACCTTGTGGAAATCCGCCATGTCCGGAATTTTGAAATCCATTCGGAACATTTAAAGATAATGGCGATTGGTGTCCTCCAGAACTTCCGCCATTTTGACTTAATGGATTACCATAAGATGAAGCTGAACCACCAAACCCCGTTCCGCCGGCGTGATTCCCAAAAGAATTACCACCAGTACCTGTCATCGGTTTATTTGGTTGTCCATTACTACCCAGCGTGTTACCAGTGCTAGAAAACGGGTTTGTTCCTCCAATACTATTAATGTTTCCAGATGCAGAGATACCATTACCCTTGAAAGGATTCCCACCAAAAGCATTATTTGATCCAATACCACCCGCCATTGTTTGTGTCGGATTTCCATTCCCATTACCAGATATCCCATTTGCAACAAACGGATTTCCTCCAATTAAATTGCTTTGACCATTTGCAGAATTCCCAGTGCTGCTGAATGGGTATCCACCAGAAGATCCTGTTCCTCCGAATCCAAACCCAGCTGCTTGATTTGAATTGTTATCGGTATTTGAGGGTTTCACTGCAAATGGATTTGTTCCCGCATTGATATTAAGGCCAAATCCAGAATTCCCGCCAGTATTTTCATTTCCCGTATTCCCATTTGCTGTCGATTCCGAGTTTGACAATCCAGGTAGACCGTTTGAAGAATATTTTGTTCCAGTCTGTTGAGAATTAACAAAATTATATGTTGGCATTGAAGACCCACTGTTTCCATTTGTATTAGCGGACGCAGCAAATGGACTAGAAATTGATCCATTATTAGCAGAATTTCCAGCAGCAACTGCGAAAGGACCTTTAGCATTTCCTCCGCCGGCTGTTGAGAAAATGGTAACGGATGAAACCCTTCATTTGTGAAGGGTCCAACACCCCCTGCCATAAATGGTCCATTAGTTGAGCTCGTGTTACCTTGGTTGCCAAGAGATGGGGTAAAATTAGTATTTACCATGTTCCCAAGAGAAGGAGAGAAATTTGTGTTTCCAGAAGAGAGACTGGCTATGCCATTGTTTGTGTTAATTGTCGATACTGCCGTTTGGTTGATGACAAATGATGATTGGCTGCTTTGTGACCCGAAAACTCCTGGTTTAGACTGCGTTTGAGATCCAGGAGATTGCTGACCAATATTAAAAGGGCTGTTCTGCATGCCGGAAGTAGCTTGAGAACCAGTTTGAGTTTGGTATACATTGCTACCAGAGACAACTGGTAATCCCTGCGCAGAATTGGTAGCAGTGTTGGGATTTGAACCAAAACTGTTTTCATTTCCGAACTGTCCGCTTGGATTTCCTGGACCATTCTGAAAACCAAACTGTCCCATTGGATTTCCGGGTGTCTGATTTCCATTTGGTTTATCACCATTCATTTCTCCATTAATACCTGATCCCGGCTTTGTTGGGGTTTGACCACCTGACGGTTGGTGTCCAACATCGACTGTATTACCCTGCATACTACCGCTACTATACTGTGTCCCCGTATTTGGCGTTCCAGGTCTGATTGGTGTTTGGGAACCTAAAGGTTGGTTTCCGAGTGTACCAAAATTAACCTGTGTACCAGATTGCTGTACTTGGTTCCCAAAATTAATTTTCGCGCCAGTTCCGCCATTACCGAGAGTCATCTGAGGAAGGGCCACTTGATTGTTACCACTCGTTTCACACTCATGACAATGCCCAGTGCTCGATCCTTGGTTATGAGTAGCAGTGCCAGGGGTGAGTCCATTAAGGCTGTTTTGGGGACCTTGATAATTTTGAGGTTTAGGTTTGGCCATGACACCATTACTTGAAATATGGTTGTTATTATCACACTCATGACATGTTTCTATAGTAACAAATTTGAATCATTACAAGGGTTTAATATTAATTATGTACTGATTTAACTTAACTAAAAACGAGTCCCATGACAATAATTTTGAATGTAGAAATTAAGCAACAATTATTTATTTATTTATTTATTTATTTATTTATTTATTCGTTTATTTTTAGGAGAGCTAATAAACTACTATATATAAAGCATACAGATTTGGGTAAAAATAATGATGCTTTAGAATTTGTGTATTTGTGTTAAATGAAAATCAAAAGCCGAAAACTGTAGTTATTGTACCAATAATAATGATAATAAAATTAATAATAATAATAATAATAATAAATATCTATTTTAGTGTCATTGTAGAAAGATCTATTACTCAATGTTCAAACATTTGAGGAACATGACATCTATATTTAAAGCATGTCAATACCGAGGAAGTAAAAGAGCAAGTTAAAAAAAAATGTAATAAAATAATGTTTGGTCATTCACTAATTACACGTGCCTACTAATTATGAGATACCTGTCTGTACTGCTATAAGACATTCACAGGTCGGACATCCATCAGTGCCACATTTATACCCCAGTGTACACGATTTAGGACAACTTAAGGCTGTTTTACACGCCACTGGCTTCTGTACAACTTCCACGACTTGTAATCCAACAACTGAAAACAAATATAAACGGTTACAGCAAAAGAATCGTAAATCTTCTCGGACTATGTACATAAACGATTCCCTGTGCAAGAACAAGAGGACTGAAGAGAGACCGCGTTAATGACGTCACTAATTATTTACTCTTTGACGTCTTTTCTCTAACAGATTCCCGTACCTTTTCGGAGCACCCTACTTCAATGCCCTGGTAGAAACCAACATATTTAACTTCAAAGATTTTACTTTGTTTTTATTGTTGTTGGAAACTAGATCGGTATGTTTGTTTTGATTGCGAGGAACCCTTTCATATTGGTCATATTGTCAAATATTTTAAACTGGAGTTTTAAATTTTTTATCGCGAGCAACAACATAAACAATATTGCAAATTGACGTCATTAAAAGTCAAAATATACAATATGGTGTTCAAACGTAGGAACTATAATATAATGTAACGTAAACACAATAGCTTTCCAAATTTCTGACAGTTTAACTTGTTTGTTTACAAGCTTTTAACCGTGTATATATTCTACATTTCGTTGTACGTGACTGACATTTCTGGTACGGATATTTATAAAAGTCTAATGTTAGTGCACGGGAATTCGCCAATATACGGGAATAAACGCGTTGGTGCACGGGAATTCAATACTATTTATCGGGGTTTTCTAGTTTTCGGAATTGTAGGAAAATATGGCAAAATGGAAACATATTACTTTCATTTCCATGAGAGAAATTTTGTGTGGTATAATTTACTGAATGTAATCATATTATCTCAGTCGTAATTTCTGTATCAGTTTTACTAAGCTTATCTTACTTGCTGGTTTAATACATTCACATATAGGACAACCATCAGTTCCACATTTATACCCAGCTCCACATCCACTGTTACAAGACAACTTAGACGGACATGTCAACTTCTCTATAATTATGACTTTAGCAGGTTGAGCTGTAATAAAGAATTGTATGGATTTGTCAACGTTGTATTTGCTAGTTTGATGAACTTGACCTTTCAGAGCACGCTGGGCGAAGTTCTCGTGTTTAATTTAAATTTGTCAGTGTTCAAAGTTTTTACTTTTTTCATTGTTATTTTGATTTGAACATGGATTGCTGTGTTTTTGTTCATGCATTAAACCTAAACTAGCTGAAGTATGGGAACTGACAACTTAATAACATTTCTACCCTGACTGGCTAAATAGATCGACATTTCCAAATGTAACTGGATATAATTGTGGTTTGGATTTGGGCTGGTATTTTAATATTTTGTGACCCGTTTCATTAAGCTCATTTAAGAAACTCTATCTTTCAAATTTGGAAATGCAATGATTTGTTTCTATATTTTGTTTTTAAATTTGGACAAATACTAAATAAAGGTAAACATACGTTGTCTACAGCTGCAGAGAGGACAACCGTCCATACCGGTACCTTTAAGTTCGTATCCAGTTTTACAGTTTATCATACAATCTATCGTTTTTCTACACGTCAGTGGTTTAGGCGCGGGAGTTGTTGGCGGTTGTGTTGGCGCTTAAAATAAATAAAATATATTAATTATAAATAAATGGATAATACCTCAAATATAGTCCATACATGCCAATAACGTTTGCGTAGGGGACTTGTTGATGGTTGTGAAGACGCTTTTGGAGAAAATTAAATGAATCTGAATAAATATAGAACAAAATAATCCTATGTTGGTATTAATATAAGGAACTGTTGTTATTTTTCAAATCCAGTGTTTTGTTTATTTTTTGTGTAAATGTTTTACAGTTAATTTATAAATATAGGTAAACAACATTGACCTTTAATTAGGAATATTCATATAGAAGAATCCAGCCATTACATGGCACAGTTAATACATGATCAATGTTCATGTTTAGTGTTTCTCATGATGTAGACGACATATAAACACGTGTGTTCCCCAAATATCATCAAGAATACATTAATTTAAATTATAGGTCAAGCGACACGGATAAATGCAAACATCTACATTTAGGACCTACAGAACCAATCAAATATTCAATGACGAAACATGGAGCTAGGGTAAATATAGATCTCTCAAAAAAAAGAAAAGGACCTTGGGAGTAATCATCGATAAGGACCTAAACTTTCAACCACACATAGCACAAGCAGTCAAAAAAGCAAACAGGAAACTTGGTCTTGTCAAACGGACGTTCAAACATCTGAAAAAAGAATCGTTTTTACACTTATATAAAAACATAGTACGTCCTCATCTGGAATATGGAAGCAATGTGTGGTGCATATTATATAAAAAAGAAGCAATAGCCCTGGAAAATATTCAAAGAAGAGCAACGAAATTGGTACCAGCTATTAAAGATTTAACGTATCCTGAAAGACTTAAGGAGCTAGGGTTACAATCACTAGAGTATAGAAGAACACGCTCGGATATTGTGGAATACTTTAAAATCCTCAAAGGCTATGAAAACATTGACAGCAACAAGTTATTTCCAAGTTTGATGACAAATAAAACAAGGGGACACAAACAAAAAATATACAAACAGTACTCGAAAACTATAAAAAGGAAACGAACTTTCACCCAAAGAGCAGTAAACACCTGGAACAATTTACCAAAAGATGTTGTTGATAGTACTAGTATTAATATGTTCAAAGGCAGGCTCAATGACTTCTGGAAAAGAATTGAGTTTAAGTTCAATCCACAGTGCTTAAGACCGGAAGTGACAACAGAAATAGTAAATGACCTGAAAGACACAGTAACAAATGGGTCCCAGAAGCACATAGTGCTTACATTGACCTCAAGGGAAAGGTAGGTTGATTGCCTATATATGGAATACTGAATTAATATAAAACCACTCACGTGCTACACATGTACACGACTGACAGCCGTCCGGTCCAGTTTTACCCATACTATACCCGGATTTACATGACAACATACATAAGACGGTTGCCATGCAGGACTTTGTAGGAGCCGGGGTAGGTGCTGGTGTAGCCTCTGAAAACAGATAAACAGATGGAGGTATCAACAAAGTATCAGGAACTGTAAAAATAGAATTCGGTGTCTTTTGTTGGAACATATACACATTGGTCAATGATCAATAGTCAATAAAACATAACACAAGTATTTATTCCTCACAATACTATATAGAAAGAGATTATAAAAATAAATTCGTATGAATTAAAAGCAAAAATTTAAAAAAGCTGGAAAATTTCAGAAAAATATTTAAAACTCGAAAAGCTAAAGTATGTTTAGACATTTATTTCAGTACATTTAGAATTTAATCTTATGAAACCCACAATACCTCTTTTTTGAAAGATTTAAACATTTTGTAAAAAGTTTACAGTCATTTTTTTATGTTCTGAATCTTTTCTTTACACGTGGTACCTACAGCATCTAAACTTACTCGGTAAACAGGTACACGTGTTGCAGCCATCGGAACCCTTCGGTCCTAGTATATGACGTCCGTGACACGTCATCATACACAACTTTGTCCCGGTACATGTGGACTGGTGTTGAACATGTTGAACAGTATGTACTGCAATTAAAAATTTTAATGGATAAGATCGACTTCTCTATGTGACAATATTTTCCAATTTAACAGACACAAAGACACATATTAATTAGATAAAATGTTTACAGGCATACGTTTTATATGTCTGTCCATTGCTTCCATCACCACTACGGTTTTTTTATTTCAAAATCAACAATTATGTTTCTAGGATGGTCTGATGCGTATAATTAACCATTAAACTGTCTAGAAATGGCGTTTATAGTGCTATAACTTCCATTGCCGTGCAAAGCAAACCGAATAACGCGCGCTAGCGCGTTATGGCTAGTTTGCTTTGCACGGCAATGGAATTTAAAGCACTATAAACGCCATTTCTCAACAGTTCAATGGTTATATTTACATTTCGCATTTTTTGAAAATCTTATTTTTGTTTTTGAATCCTGAAATAAATTTCAAACACTGTCGTGTACGACATGCAAATCCAATTCCTGGAACAGCCTATCAATGACGTCGCGAGCATAGGTGTCAGCAAGAAATGAGTGACGTTACATTAGCAAATGTAATTATAGTCCTATAACTTCCTTTGGTCTAAAACAGAGTTTAATACAATCAAACACCATAAATGTAAATATAAGAAATTAGACATGGATATAAAGAAGACTCCCATTTTACAAGGAACTGTAAATTTGTGAGAATAAAATAACATTATACCAAATCAGTTTTAAAAGATTTTGATCGTTAATTCAAATATAAGAATAGAGACTTCTTGTGTACCCAAGATCATAAAATTACAGAAAATAAATTTTCACTAAAACCAATTTGAATTTAAAACAACCGATTCAGTTAAACATGTGTGAATTGTCCATAACGTACCGGCATGTGAGTTAGATACGTGATGTTGTGAGGGACATGTGCATGATTTACATCCATCATTTCCGATTGCTCCTAGAGTATATTTGCCTTTACACGTCATCATACACAACATGGTTCCCGGACATTCTCGTACAGGTTTCTGAGGCGCCGTGTGATGTACTCCTCCCTGAAATGCAAAATTTCAGAATTTTACGTCTACTAATGAAATACACAAACCGTACCACTGTGTCCTATATAGTATCAGCCTAAATTAAGAATCTAGGGCGGCCATTGTCCATCCTGTGTAGAGCTCCCACTGTCCATCCTGTGTAGAGCTCCCACTGTCCATCCTGTGTAGAGTTCCCACTGTCCAATATAGTGAATACATACGAAGATGGTCGGAAAATTATTTTATCATAATAATAATATCAAAGAATTGGGATCAAACCCACCATCACCATCGGTGACGTAGTAAATTCTTTGTATTTCTGTTTTAAATCTCCACATTCTTTATCCTTTGATATGTAAGTATCTGGACGTTATTTTCTACTGCTCACAAAGTGAATAAAAACATTGGAAAGTTATTAATCTTTTGTGAAGAAATAAAACTTTTGTTACCTGTATATTACCGTATAAACTGCCTCCTGATAATGTACCCGGTACAAACCCACCTCCTACAATATAAACACCGAAAAATGTGTAAACTGAGCTAGATCATGTCACGTTGTATTCTAAACAGTAACAATAACTCATTAACATTGTTACTCAATCTTAATTTTTGTTTTAAAAAAATAGTAGCGCGCGTGTGTGTGTTCGTGTGTGTGTGTGTGTGTGAGAGAGAGAGAATGAGAGAGAGAGAGAGAGAGAGAGAGAGAGAGAGAGAAGAGAGAGAGATTTCTTACCTCCAGCCCCTGGCATGGCAAACATTCCGTACGAACAATAATGATTAAACATCGCTGAAAAAATAACGTATATAAATCTTCAAATCTTTATCACTACAGTCCAGTCTGTCCTGCCTTAAAGGCCACCTCTATATAACAGATACCTGATTTTAAAGGCAGTAGAATTGTATCTCAATTGTTCTTTATTCATATTATTTGAACATGTATATAAAGGCCACCTGTCCATAAAGACCACTTTTACTGGTTCCTTTGGATTGTCGGTATAGAGAGATTCACTGTATATTTTAAAAGTAATTTGCAGCCAATATAATATGTACATTTTCATGTTAATAGTAAATATTACAAAACATCAAATAAATTTAACAAAGACTTCTTAAAAAATTAAAACATACGTAAAAAAATTAATTTAACATAATTGCGGACATAATTAGAAATCAAAATACAAGCGGTATGATTGATCACGATCATTTTAGGGTTCTGACAAGCGGAGAAAAACCTCCACAGATCATTAACAAGCGCACTTGCTGACAGAAGGATCTGTCCAAATTGGGATTCAAACCTAGGTAGCAGAATTTGTGATTCAGACTCTGATTTTAAACCACTCGACCACCAGGCCCATCCAATACATACAGTACTAGTAAATGTCATAATTAGAACAAACATGAATTTAAAATTGCGGGCTACTATAGTAAAAAAAATATATCATATTTTCTAGATTTGCTTATACATCTATGAAATGAATAAAATATTGTTCAAACTAAACTAAAAAAATATAGAAAATATATATATTGAAATAAACAACATCCAATTATTTACCGACTCCGCATGCGCAGCAGGTACATCCTCTACTGTCTAGTTTGACACATCCGGGAGCACATTCAACTTTTGGACACATAACATAAGCATCTGAAAAAGTTGTGAATACACAATTAATTATCCGTATGTGGAGCTGAAAGTAATACATGTCCTTTCTTTACGTATTTTACCAATTGTATTTTTTAAACTTTTGCTTAAACTGCTTGGTTTATTTATTTATTTATTTATTTATTATTATGTTTTCGATTTAATTCCAAATCTGTAGTTTCAACATTCATTTGCTCAGCATCAGCATCAAAGTTGACACAAATATTTTAAAGATTTAACTTCTGAACCAAACAGTGATCAGTTGTTCAATGGTTTTTTTTGTTTTTTTTTTTTTTTTTTTTTTTTTTTTTTTTTTTTTTTTTTTTGACCAAAGTTAAAATACGAAAACAAATTGTACATGAATGCAGGCACATGTAACAGTAATACCGAAAGATAATAAATTAACTTTTAGAAGTAATATTAAATCACGAAAAAACCTTATTTAAAATTACATAATTCATTCAGATGATTTCTAAAATACACAAATATCTATGAAATGTAAGGTCCTGATAAATTGAATTAACAGAATAATGTTTTCTGTGTTTAAACGAAAAACGAAACTTACCTGCGGATGAAATTATAACACACAAAATTAAAAGTCCGAAAACATACATATTTAGTTTTTTTTTTAAAATAAATTTTGTTCTGGATGTTAAAAGCTTTTGATCGTCCCTGAAATCTTGTTAAATAACGGTCTTATATTTCTAAATTTTCACATCCGGTTAATGGGAACGAGTGACTAAAACTGACCAATCAAAACACAAAGATATCGTTTTAGAAACAGCATTTATCTAATCGGGGTATATCGGACATTTTCGTGAATACTCTTTATCTAATCGGAGTATATCGTACAGTTTCATGTACATAACGTTTATCTAATCGGAGTATATCGTACAGTTTCATGTATAACGTTTATCTAATCGGAGTATATCGGAGGTGTTCATGCGCTTTGTCGTGATAAATGATCTTTGAAAACTCCTACTACACTGATAAACCAACACGTCCTGGCTAAAGTAGAACATATGTATGTACACATCTTGCTGAAATGATATCAAACACAAACGTATCAGCCCATTTCTATATCACAATTCCAAAAGCAAACTTTGAAAACTTACAAATTACTTCCATTTAGTTCAACATTAGGCCTAGGAACATTATTACTTGCTGTACAAATACATTTGTGTGATTTTATATTACTTGGATTATTTTAAGAACTTTATATCAAATGAATTCTCATTCAACATCTTCAGATATTTGGAATGTCACCATTTCGAGGACTAATGACCGAAATGGTCGTCTAGTCTGCAATAATTAAACGACAGTAAAAGCAACTAAACAAGTGGATTTCTATCAAAATAGTTTAATCTTTTTGGAACATTGCTTTCATCAATTTCAAATTTAGACTCAAATCGTATTTCAACTATAACTTGTATACAAGATGTTGATCATGTTCTATGACAGCAAGCTGCGATTATATGATTTCTTTATATAATATTTCATTATAATGAATTTATTTTATTTTATATATACAGCAACATGTTTAGTATCAAACAAATCATATAAATAAATAAAAAATAAATAAATTGTTCGCTACGGCTGTATCAAAACATCTGTTGCAGAGATAACTATATAGTCGTTGGCGGAGACAGAAAGCACGAATTCAGATAGATACAATATATACGTCAACGGGCACCTGTTGATTGATTGGGGATTCATGATGATCAAGTTATCCTTAGACAAACTGATAAACTGAATTAGATGTAAGATATACATGTAATTAATCCTTACCTATAAATAATTTAATTAAAATTTGTTTATACAACAGAACACAATACAAAACAATGGAGACCACGTGACCAATTTTTTTTCTTTATACCTCAATAAAAAAAAATTAGATTAGCTCCGCCCACTTGCCCCGTTTTGGCGGATTTAACCGGAAACTTCTTCATTGTTTACATCCATCACTATGAATGAATATGAGACCACGATTATAAAAAAAACAATTGGGTCATATTCATCCGCCTTATGATGACTATCGATGTAAATATAATTAAACTTAATTGAAATGTTTCAGATTTTTTGGGGTTTTCTTGAATAATTAAAGAATGTCTAAATTAAATTATAAGGAATAACTGTGATATTATTTTTTTTATTGGTGTATAAAAGAAAAAACGATTTGCACACTTTTGAATAATGCGCTACGCGCATTATCCAGTGTGCAAATCGTTTTTTCTTTTATACACCAATAAAAAAAATAATATCACAGTTATTCCTTAAATAAAACACTATGTATGAGTTCGTTTTAAATGTTGCAATGTAAAACAATATTCTACAAAACAGTCGGGGTTACCATAGAGCAATTCAGTATATCGAACCACCAGAATAGTTGTAACAACGTTGGTCTTCCAAATGACGTAACCAAAGCTTTGTTTTAATACATCCTACATTGTAACGTTATTGGTACTATAATTATATAGTATTACATATAATAAATTTTTCAAGGAGTTAGAACATATTCAAAGAACCAGTATATATTTAATCAAATTCAGCTAATTGAAATACCGGTACTTTGCATGAGGGAGTTAACATGTAAATCGCGGTATCTTGTGCTGTTGACAGTGTAAAATAGACGAGAATGAATACTTTCCTGTCCAGAACAAGCTTTAGTGAATTCTGGACATTTGATATATCCACCCAAGTTTTTGATATGCTTGTCTTGTCATACAGCTGTATGATTCTTTTCTGCACACAACATAAAACACTATTCGTAAATAATTGTTTGCATCAAAAGCTCCGTTTAAAATGCCACCATCGATGTCTAGTTAGAATGACGTTGTGGTTTTGTTGAAGTTTTGCATAAAACGATTATGGTTTCATCAATTTAGTAAGTGACGTCAAAGATGGAAAAGCGACAGATAAACATCACAAAGGCAAATCTACAGGGATGGCACGGGGATCCCTTAAGCCTATACCCGGTTGGAACTATAAGATATCAATATATGTTTACCACATGTGTTTTGGCTTGGGTTTAACTATGTTGTTGGTTTAACTATGTTGTTGGTTTAACTATGTTGTTGGTTTAATGATGTTATTTGTATTTATTTCTAATTCTTTTTTATCAAAAACAAATATACTAATCCATATTAGAATAACAATCCCAAGGCAAAGTAAGTTCGAGTCCCGCTCGGACCACATGTGGGAAAGTGAATTTTCCTTACCGTTGGCCTTTACTGATTCACCTGGTATCAGTATAATGGACTGGGGGAGTGGTACGCTTGTCTGCGGCGTACTGACTCTGTGAGCTAGCACGGTAAAGTCGCCCTGAGTGCGCGCTAGTACAAGGCAGACCATACAACACACTAGCACTTCACATGCATACACAAATTGTTCATAGATTAATCCATAGAGATTAATTAAATAGTTTTCGTCGCGAATAGCTGAAAAATTGCTGATGCGACGTTAAGCAACATTCAACCAACCAACCAACCAAGGCAAAGTAAAAACTTTCAAACTGCCCTGGAAGCTAATCGCCCCTACTTAGCTAGCTAGCGACACCAAAATCAGACACATTATTACAGGTAATCAGTGGTCTCTCTATGTGATTAGTTTGCCTTGTCTTTTTTTGACGGTTTCTTTCTTTCATTTACGTATTGTTTTTGGGTAAATATTGTTTAGACTTGTCCATCGTCAAGTTCATTTTTTTCAGATGTATTTTGAATGTCTTTCACAAATACAGCATTTTCATATTCTTTAAAAACCCAATTTATAAGCAATTTAGTCATAACCATGGATCTTAGATTTAGCGTTTTCTCACACACCGGACATTTTTATACTAAACAACAGTAAGATAGTTTGTAGATATTTTTAGATTTTATTTACATAAATATATACACATTAGATAGACATCTTTCTTCTTCTGTCAGCATTTTGTTCTCATTGTAGTTTTTCTCTGAAACAGATAAACACACATGGATAAAATAGAGCAATGGTGTCATACACCTTAAATACTAGTAGATAGCTTCACTAAAATCCAGGCTTACAGGTATGGAATTGTTGAGGAAACCCGATAGATATTGACGGCCTTAGGAGAACTGTCCAAGTGAAATTCGAACATATAAGTGGTTATTGGAAATGTGTTCAGTGATATAGTGTTTTAAACGCCCTGTGGGACTACTTTATATGGTAATTAACATAGTAATTGTCACAAATGTAATAAAAAGTGTCACAATTGTAGTAACGAACACCTCTGAACAAATAAGATAAGACTTATAACACAGTGTGTATCAGTGTATCAGTGTAAATAAAAATGATCTGAACAATTGTTTCCTTCATACATTTTTTGTTCATAAGATAATTTTTATGTATTTATCTTTTGCAAATTAACAATAAGTCTTCTTCTTATTTGATTGTTTGTTTTTTATAATGAACATATTTTGTGCGTTGTAAGTTCTACCGGCTTTTGTTTGTTTTCAATCATAGAAAACGCAGCGTTTTCGTGACCAGAAGCCGCGAAGGCGAAGCTTTCACTATAAACAACGTGTAAGTAATGTGCATTTGCATTTGGCCTATGTTAAAAATTAAAACAAAAACTCCTAAACATTTGTCTTCTGCGCGTTGTTAAGGGTCACACCGTCAGTCGTATTAATTGACGGATCGCCGACCACGCCTACAATGTTCCGACAAAAGACCAACTGTTTGATTTACACGCAAAAAGTATCATCAATGACGTCACTGACACTAGAACTAGTATGTCAAAAGTTGCGGTGACGCTGTTTTGGTGTCGTGATGGCGGCCAGTGTAATAATAAGTCATAATAAGCATGGCCGGCGATACGTCAACTACTTTCTTGTAAGGTACTTCCATTCTAGGTGAATATTTGTGTAGGTAGTGGAATGACGTAATGTAGAAAAAAACATCAGTTTTAGTCTCACACAAACGAAAGGGGGTAGATGTCACGTGGCAAACCCAGACATGATTCCGTTTTTTAACTTATAAATATTCATTAGAATGTCACGTGACGCGTTAATTTCAAATCAATAATATTTACAGGTTAAAGTTGATTAACGCGGGATTTTCAAATGAAGCGACTTATTGATAATGAGTTTAAAAACTGGATCAAGCCGGTGCTGCTGCGAGAAGAATACTTTTTATTATAAGACTGTTGTTTATTTTGTTGTTTAACGTAAATAGAATTATTAAGAACCTCGTGGTTTTCTCATACACAAAAGGCATTTTTCTCAAAATTACACCTTTTTAACAGTCTCAGGAACATTTTTTTACTTCAATTTTTAAGACTATTTCGGCATTACTCGGAACAAATGTTCAAGGTGCTTCTTTCTAATGCTCGGAAACTAGCATAGGTCACTGTGTTTGTGTCTGATATTCCTTGCAAGATAGAAAAAATCCATTTATGCTACATTTTGTTTTAAAAGAATAACACGTTTTTTAAGAGACTCTCGCTTCAAAACTTCAAAATTCGCAGGAACCTTAAAATTTCTTAAGATGTTTGGGAAGTGCTAACAAAATTAGTCTACCCGGTGTAAGGAATTTTTGTAACCCTCGGAAAAATGACCAAGTTCTGTTTTAAGACAGCAAGGAAGTAAAAATGCATTCCTCTATGCATTGTTTTGTTTGAATTAAATTCCCCCAAAATTTAAAATGGCGGACACATGCAAATGAGTAACTGGACGAATTTTGCCACATGGTAAGCTCAATAACTCCGCTGTGAAGTACATTATGTTATCTTCGACGATCCATATTGGTATATATACAATGTTTCATTGATGCTCTCTGTTCTACAATCAACCATTATTGAGGTTTGTTACGGCCAAATACGCTCAGATCTCAAATCTATATAAATCTCAATTAATGTCAAATAACTTCCATATGTTAACAATAAAACATTTACTTACAAGGAATTCCGGTAGGTGGCGGTGCACATTCACACAATGGACATCCTAAACTATCTTCTTTATAACCCGTAAAACAGTCTTTACTAC
This sequence comes from Anadara kagoshimensis, assembly GCA_021292105.1. Classification (NCBI taxonomy): domain Eukaryota; kingdom Metazoa; phylum Mollusca; class Bivalvia; order Arcoida; family Arcidae; genus Anadara; species Anadara kagoshimensis. The sequence continues at coordinate 6,233,565 of CM037868.1, read as the reverse complement.
AGGAAAATATCCCGGGACATCGTATAATCTTAAATGTTGAACCAGGGGTAGTCGGCATTGATGAAGTCATAGGTGCATGAGGTGTCGTCTGAACAACAGGCAAAATTATCTATTGTGAACAAAAAGTAAAAAAAAATCTACTATATATTACTTTATAATTAATTAACTGATGTAGAAATTATCTTCAATTTTAAATAAAACATCAGATCCGCATATATTTTAATCATTCCTTGTGGAATTGGTTTACTTGTATTAGAGATTTCAAAAGAATAACTAGATGGACCGAAGTCTGATATCACTTTTTGTGAAATTAAAAGACCCGGTCGTTGTCGGTCAACCATTTTCCAGAATTGCCCATTCAAATAGTTCTTAACTGAACTTACGGATAACTAAACACATTGAACAAAAGGCTACATCTGAAACTGTGTGACAAACCTAATGACTTCAATTTTTCTATTGTCAACTTTCCTTTTCTAAGCAGCAATATACCTGCTTCTCCAGCTTATGGTGTATTTGTTTCCCAATTAATACGCTATGGTAGAGATTGTCCCCATCACGAGAACTTTATACAACGAAGCAACCTGGCTACAAATGTATTCTGTACGCAAGGATATTGCAAGCCTAAGCTCACTTAGGCCTTCGAAAAGTTTTATGACCGACATCACAGTATTGTTGTTATGCATGCCGTTTTTGTATTCAAAACTGCTTTGGATATAATTAACGTCCCATAGTTCAATGAACAGCATTTCAAATTTTGATTACACAAGCGGAGGGTGTAGCTAGCTAAATAGGAGGTGCTTACCCTTCCGGAGCACCAAATCACACTTGCTTGGTGAAAGTTCACGCGTTTAACCAAAGGGTTTGCCAACTTCTTACCTTTTTACCTTGCTTCGGAATTGTATGATTATTTTTTATTAAATACCATAAACCGTTGTCAAAATTTTAACGAATAAAGACAAATTAAGTTTTATCAAACCAGTTACCTTGAATGAAGTCGACTGTGATGCTTGTTGTGGAGCTTGTGTTGTCTGCTGGGCTGGCGTTGTCTGTTGTGGAGGTCGTGTTGTCTGTTGTTGGGGTGGCGTTGTCTGTTGTGGAGTTTGTGTTGTTTGCTGTTGGGTCGGTGCTGTCTGTTGTGGAGCTTTTGTTGTCTGTTGTTGGGCTGGTGATGTCTGTAGTGGAACTTGTGTTGTTTGCTGTTGAGCTGGCGTTGTCTGCTGTGGAGCTTGTGTTGTTTGCTGTTGAGCTGGCGTTGTCTGTTTCGGAGCTTGTGTTGTTTGCTGTGGAGCTTGTGTTGTCTGTTGTGGAGCTTGTGTTGTCTGTTGTGGAGCTTGTGTTGTCTGTTGTGGAGCCTGTGTTGTCTGTTGTGGAGCTTGTGTTGTCTGTTGTGGAGCCTGTGTTGTCTGTTGTGGAGCTTGTGTTGTCTGTTTTGGAGCCTGTGTTGTCTGTTGTGGAGCTTGTGTTGTCTGTTGTGGAACTTGTGTTGTCTGTTGCGGAGCCTGTGTTGTCTGTTGTCGAGCTTGTGTTGTCTGTTGTGGAGCCTGTGTTGTCTGTTGCGGAGCCTGTGGTGTTTGCTGTGGAGCTTGTGTTGTTTGCTGTTGGGCTTGTGTTGTCTGTTGTTGGGCTGGCGTTGTTCGTTGTTGGGCTGGTGTTGTTTGCTGTTGAGCCTTTGTTGTCTGTGGAGGGACACTTGGTCTCTGCGTTTGATGGTTGTTTGTCGTTTGTGTTTGCGTAGCAGAAACTGGTTTTGACGATGTCATCTGCCAGTTTTGTTTCTGTGCTAAATAATGATAAAATGTACATAATATAGAACATGGTTTTATCTGGCAGTACAATGAAGAACTTTAGTTTTAAAATGTGAAAAAGAATGTTTTTTACAATACCATCCAAATGTTCGACATTGTACATAAGAGGTTTGTAGATTAGAGAATGCCTTTATTATATCCGAACATAACTAAAAGTGAATTTTATATACAAAGTAACAATATATTAAAAACAAAATGAAAGAATTAATCAGCAATTGAAACCCCCGATTCAGTTAAGAACATTCCACTTAACTGACGGAGACAGTCAGATCTGGGATGAAAAACCACCGAATGGCAAGCAAGCTAACAACCTTCCACTTGCTAAATTATTTCCGAGTGATATTCCAAACCAGTTGGTGTGAAGGTATTGTGGTCTGCTGTTAACAATCTTTCATTAAGACTATACTTTATAGAAAACAACAACAAAATATACAACAAAACGCCATGTTTGTTATGTAAAGGATAGAGGTTACTTCGTCCAGTATAAACGCATCAACATACTTACGTGACAGTGGATTGGATGGGTCGGTTCCGCCATTGAAGAAATAGCTCCCGGGGTTGGCCGGGTTAAAGTTCAGCGATGATGACCCCTGATGCGATGACCCTTTAGACTTGTCACAATCACAGACGCAACCATTTTGTTGATGTACAAGACAGAATGGATGACAGGTGAACAGAAATCGGCTACAGGAGTTTGATATATTATCTAGGAATAGTCCTGAAATCGCAATTAAGTGAATACATATCATGTTATACCAGTTTTCATTTTACAGCACTAGACGGACGTTTCCAAATACAAGTATTAACCAGTAGTGCTTGGACCAAATTTGTGAAACCAAACTTTTTTCAAGGGATTGATAAAATATCAAAAAGACAAACTTATATTTCATCAAATCAAGCTAAGAAGACACTATTCATGAGAGAGTATACCTTAGTATTGGAGCATTTTTATATTTTAACAAGAGGCAAATTTAGAGAGTAGTTTTTGTTAAGGTTGTGGAAATTTGAAATATTATCTAGGAGTATCCCAGTATTCCAGAAAAAAAATAAACTAATATTAGGTTATATCTGATATTTGAATATTTGTGTCAAATGCATCCAATTAAAAACAAACACTAATCCGCCCGCGAACCACAATCTAGAAGCAAAATAAAAACTTTGAGACTGACAAGTCGGGTTAAACACGTGAACTTCCACCAGGGAAGTGAGACCGGGTGCTCCGGAAGAATAATCACCTTCTGTTTAGCTAGCTACACCCGCCAAGAGAGTAATCAAATTTGTGTGAAAGGAACATTGCAATCCTGGACACGGAGACATCAAACTTATCAACAATACTGTGATGACGGCCCTAAAACTTTCTAAGGGCCCTGATAAGCATATGCTGGTTATATCCTTTGGTCAATAATTTTGTCAGCAGCTTGGTTCGTTATAAACGTCAACGTAATCCAATGTATCGTTGTATTGCACCCAGAAAAATTAAACAAATGTGATATCGCCCCGTCTGTTAATATCTCTAAGACACCGTAATAATTGCCAAACCCTTTGTTAAATAACTTGCTGTACATTTCATGTTATTTGTAGCATGCTTTATATAAGTTTTACATGTACATATAAACAAAACGTGTAAAGATAAACCAAAACCTAGGTTATGCGAAGATAGAATTATTAATTTTGAATTCATATATAGCGATCTACAATACGCTAACTGTTTACATTGGGTATTATTGAACAAGACATTTAAGTCACAATCCAAAAAGCATTGGAAAAAGCTCTTTTAACTTGCAGTTAAATAACACGGAGGAAGAATTGAAATAACCATCGCAAATAAAACACAAACTTACCGGTCTATATTCAAATTACAATCCCAAAAGCGGACTAAAACTATAATAACAAGTAAACACGCGAACTTCCATCCATATGTGAGACCAGGCCCCAGTTTCACAATCCTCCCTTAGCTAAGATTTTCCTTAACTGAAATATTGCAAAATTTCAAATCGATATAGTTTTGTTAATTTTCAAGATATTGAGGAATTTAAGATGTCATTTTTAAGAGCACTTCTAGATTAAAATATTTGCATTATTTTTGGCAAAAGTATTCACCAGTAGTTTTAAAAAGAGATTACAAAAAATTGCTAAATCTAAGTTAAAGAAATCTTAGCTAAGGAATGATTGTGAAACTGGGGCCAGGTGCTACAAAGAGGTCAATATCAACACTTACCTTCAATCACTACCGGAAGCGGAAAGAAACATAACAGTAGAATTGAAATCACCATCGCCATTACAATAATTAAAATTTTGATTTAGATTTCACATGTAAGTTAAAGTCATTGTTTATTTCTGTTAAGGAGGTCACTACTTAGTTTGTAGTTAAGGTTATCTTCATAAGTATCAGGTACTTAGACAGGTGACACAGGTAACAAATCAGACAGGTGAAACATAAAGGTAAGATAAGGATCGAGTTCTACTGACCAACTTCAATATATAATCTTTAGGTCAACATTGACAATTCATTCGTCCCATATTGGTCAGTGTAAATCAGTTGTCGGGACATCGGTGGCTGATCGGTCTAGAGTGCCGAGTTACGAATCAACGTCTCGAATAGGTTCGAACTCTGCTTGGAAAGTTGACACGGGCTAAACGTCCTGGGAAGATAATAAGCAACTTTACTGACCAACTTCAATATATGATAGTTAAGCCCACATTGTTAATTTATTAGTCCTATTGTTCTGTTATGTTAGCGTGTTAGTGCCAGTTATCAGGACCTTGTGACCTAGAACCCGGATTACGGATCACTACACCTTTCATCGCCTAGTTACGAACCCTACTTGGGAAGTTGACACGTGAGAAACCTACTTGAAAGATAAGGAACTCTACTGTCAAGCTTCAATATATGATCGTGAGGTGGATTGACGATTCATTTGTACCATTGGATTGTTAGGTTGGGTAATTAGTATCAGTTGTCGGAGCCTCTGTGGCCAAGTGGTCCCCCACTTACGGACCACTTCGCCTTTCATCGTTTAGGTTCGAACCCTACTCAGGCAGTTTACACAAGTGAAACCTACTGTGAACATAAGGAATTTGAATAAACACATTTAATTAGTACAATATTCTAGATTTAAAGTCCAATATCACACATTCGCAGCAACATCGGGTTTGCAATTTTGCTTGGCCAGTGTTACTATTCAACGTGTCTAGTGACTTGCTTAAAAATACACTTACAAATCTTTAAGATTGCATAGTGACTGCCAAGACGAACACCAGCAATAAACACGTAGGTGGTATAAGCTGGTATAAACTATTCGGTTTCTTTTTTAGCTATGATTCTCGTTCTCCAGTAAGCTAGTCAGTTTACTATGTTTCCTATCCTTAAAACAATTTCAAGACAAGACAAGTCAGTAACAGGCAAACAAGACAAGACAAATACATATCGGACACAGATTATACATATCTATACTGTGGACGGACATCCAAATCAACTGATCAAACATTTATTTCTAGTTGTGTGGTGATAGTATTGGAGTGCACTCAACCATCAAACTTATTTTACATAATCAAAAATAAACATACCAATCCATTTCCAAATCACAATTCGAAAGTAAAGTAAAAACTTGAACACTGGCTGAGTCAGTTAAACACGCGAACTTCCACCAGGGAAGTGAGACTGGGTGCAACGGAAGGGTAAGGGACCTCTATTTATTTAGCCAGCTACATCACCACATGTGTGAAATATATGTTAATCTTGTCTTCCCAGGTTTTTTTTTTTCCTTTGCATAATTTTAGCCCCTAAAGTTTATTCCACTGAAATATTCAAAGTATATGTATAAAGTAAACACTTAATGAATATGTCCAAAACAAACAAATTCAATTTTATTCATCGTAAAACTTTGATCCAAAGGTTTATTGTTGCAAATATCAATAAATACGTAGGCGAGCAATTGTCTCTCCATGGTGATATGTATCTGAAAATCGTCTTCATTAATTAGTTACCCCATAACTTCCTATACCAGTCCATGGTGTTCTCTGCATGATCTAAAATGTATGAAACAAATTTACTTGAAAATGCGAAATATCTCTGATATGAATAATGACGTTTATCTATTCATCATATTAGACTTTACTACACATCATTTCGTTTCATTTCAGCGACTATGTGATCTGTTGTTTGGTCCTTACGACAATATTGGCTGGTTGGTTTACCAAAGACATTGTTAATGAATGGTGGAGGGAACTAGAATATCGAGTAAATTATGTTTTAACATGCACTGAAAAAATCTCAGGATTCAAACTAAGGCGGCGAATGACATTGTAAATCGTATGCCTTTGATCGAGGCAACTTAGCTACCAAGGTACTTGAGAATGTGATGATAGCAATCGATGGCACGCTAGAGAGCCGTATTCTCAACAGCAAAAGAATAAAATGCTCAAATTTAAATTTAGCTCATAAAATTGATGCATCTCTCTCTCTCTTCTCTCTCTCTCTCTCTCTCTCTCTCTCTCTCTCTCTCAGTTTGACTTACTACTTTTCTTTGATGCCCTAAATGTACACACTGCACATCCTCTGGAATCCATCTTGACAAAGCCTCTAGGACATTCAGGAAAATATGGACACATTTCTGGTTCTGGTTCAAGATCTAAAATGTTAACCATTAATTTACAAAAAAAAGAATAATTCATTGGCTAATTGGTTAAGCGTTGTACCTTGGATTGTGCAGTGAAAACTTTACAAACCGTCGCAAATTATCATTGGTCACATCTAATTATTACGAAAGCCTATAAAGTTCATGAATAAAAAAATTAAAAGACGTAATAACGCAAATTAAAGGTGTTATATTGGAATTATAACGCCTTTCAAAAAGCGTTATAACGCCTATAGTTCGCGTTATCACGCCTTTTATTTTTTTCATTCATGAACTTTATAGGCTTTCGTAAATAATGTATTTGAATACAAAATATAGATATATAAGAGAATGAGTAATGTTTTGTCAGGATTTTGAAAAAACAACTTTATAATAAAAATTATGATAAAGGTGACAAAATCCCAATATATAATATAGGATTCAAGTGGCATTAGTTCAATTTCATAATCAAAATGAAACTTTAAAATATACTAGTATATGAACATTTGTTCAGAAAGAGATACTAACCACATCCACATGTCAGACATCCAAGCTGTGTAAACTCCACACAATGTCCGGGACATGTCTTAGGTAGAGCTGCACATTTACTGTCTAAAGGATATTAATAATTTAGTATATAGAATATTATAGTTTCTGTAACTAAAATGTTTATTATTTATTTATTTTGGCTTTGAACGACGTGGGGGTATGAAGTATCGTATCAATCAACTAAAACCATACCAGCCCATGTCTAAATCACAACCTCAAAAGCAAAGTAAAACCTTTGAATCAGGCACATTTAGCTAAACATGTGAACTTCTACATTAGAACTGAGGCCCGGTATTCCGGAATGATAAGCATCTCGTATTTAGCTAGAAACAACCGCCACGTGTAAAATCCAACTGGGCGGCTATTTTAGAGTTTTTATTACAAGACTCATAATTAATTCAATTTAATAAATTTTATTAAAAAATCGTAATTAGGGTCTCAAAATATAGATATAACTTGAATTTCTTAACACGTTTTTAGTGGCTCTGTATGTATCGTTACCTTGGTTTCGAGTTGGGTTAGGCGTACCATTTGACTGATGTACCCTACCAGTTTGTGGCCCAGGTTTAGGTTTTCCGTGCGAGTTAACTTCGTTGATGCCATTTAGCTCAGATACTTCACTTGTTTTTCCTGAAATACGTAGTTTCTAAAGAGGTCAATATGACACACATGCAGTTTATATATATTAATTAAAAGTCAAAATGTCATGCTTAGTTTTTCTTTAAAGAGTTTAGGTCTATTGCGTGAATTAATCTATGCTTGTTTTTTTCTTCATAGAACTCGTTTCAACTATTAAAAATTTTTGGAATATAAAAAGCGCAAGTACATGTCACTATATTTGTTTTTTTTTCTTTTTTCATTTCTCAGGCATGGAACAAGAGGTCCTCCAAATGACTCTTGTGTCCAAAGTGGTATAATCAGTCAGCTTGTCGGCCATAGAAATGGTCAAAATCAGTTTATCATTTAATTCAACTGATCCACCAGTGTTAAACAATTTTTAGTTCAATTGTCAAATGTCTTGGTTTTCTCCGACACTTGGTTCACTCCGAATAACCAAGGAATAATATTTAATTATAAATGAAGGAACCTCTAATTTGGCGTAAAAACCCTTACTAGTACTTCACTAATTCCAAAAGTATGAGATATAACTTTATAAACCAATCGCGTGTACCTTGCAAGATGTCTTCCCTCTATATATCAGTTAATTGTTTAAGTTTGTGTTCCGTTTGTTTTGTTTAGTTGTGGTTTTGATTCATCCGCCTAATGCTATTATTCATCTTTTAAATCCCTATACAATTATTGTTTACAGAACTTTGCTACTTTAATGGTAAATTGTGTAGAAGATTTACTGCGATCTACTTGCTTTACTTACGACATGTACAGATCACACAGCCTAGAACTGGGTTAGATTTTATACAACTTTGTGGACAGCTCATCCAGTCTTTATCACAGTCAGCTAACATGGAGGAACTTCCACTTCCGCTTCCCTCTGACACTTGAAGTCAATCAAATCAAAAACAAACACAGAAATGTTAAACACTTAAAAATAAGTTATTGTAGAGTGAAAATGAGATTATCATTCTTCATAAAATATTGTAAATTATCTTAAAGGACTGAAATACATGTCCAGCAGAAAGAAATTTATTTTCATCTTTAGACATGTTTTAAACCGTGCTTAACTTAATTGTTTATTTTCGCTTAGTGAGCAAAAACTATTTTGATGCGGAGGATCTCATTAAGTCAATCAAAATCCACATTTTTTACGAGAAAATTTGTTTTGCCATTAAGTTACATATCTAGTAACATTAAAACAAAAAAGCCTCTCCCCATATAAATAATATGTATTTTCTAAACTACTCGTCCTACTCCCTTTAATTTTAGAATGAGTCAAACTAAAGACCAACCACACAAAAAATAACATAACTAGCATGCAGTTTGATTACAATTAGCTATAGAGACAAACCCTCCGAACCTTTAACCTACCCGCTACATGTACTATCTAACAGTACTGGTAGAAAATTGGACTAATGACCGCAATGTTTAAACCAAACCATATAGACACTCGTTCTTAATATAATCAACTGTTCATGCAAAAAGTTAAATACTTCACTATATTAATTTATCTACTCCTCATTAGGCTCTAACTAATTAAATAGGAAAGATCTCCGGACCAAAAACACGGTGTGTTAAAAATCTATAAAGTGTACCAAATAGTTAAAAAAAATTATGAAAAAATCAAATTGCTCTGTTCTAATACCGCATGGCATTGGATGTCACTTCATAAATGACATCTTATTTTAAGAAATATACACGTGTTTTTGATTTATGAATTTATAAAAGAATTTACGTTATTCACTATTAAAACGGTTAGCAATAGGTTTAAAAGGACATAGAACCTCAAAGTCATGGTGTACTCTAAATACCTCCATACACAGAGTTTCTTCCACCAGTTATACCCATCATGCTTTGAATTCCGGAATTTCCGCTATTTCCCTGTTCACTATTAATACCTCCCGTCATGCTTTGGACCCCGGAAATTTCACTATTTCCAAGTCCATAACCCATACTTCCTGACATGCTTTGCATACCGGAAATTCCACCATTTCCCTGTTCACTACCCATACTTCCTGTTATGCTTTGCATACCGGAAATTCCACCATTTCCCTGTCCACTACCTATACTTCCTGTCATGCTTTGCGTGCCGGAAATTCCACCATTTCCCTGTCCACTACCCATACCTCCCATCATGCCATTCATTATATTTGAATTTCCGCCACCAAACGGTCCTTTCCCAGTTGACTGACCTCCGCCGTTAGTATTCGGGTTAAAAGGGCTCATATTCATTGACGTTTTAATAACAAATGGACCTTCAGTTTTTCCTTGCTTTTTCAAAACTGCTGACATGTCTGCGGGGTTGATCCCAAGACCTCCAGGAACAAATCCCGAGTTATAATTGTGTAGTCCAGTTTGTTGTATAGAAACTTGCTGTTGCTGTTGTTGTTGTTGATTCTTGGACTGGAAAAGGTTGGCAGACGACGAAAAAGTATCGGAACCGGAAGTAGATTGTGTACCACCGGAAGTTGTTTGTTTACTCATCATACACCGGAATGGTAGTCCGTGACAATCCGACATCAACTCGTCATAAAATAAACCTTGAATAGAAATAGCAACTGAATGATTGAAAGGGAACAATAATAATAATAATAATAATAATAATAATAATAATAATAATAATAATAATAATAATTCTTTAACAAGAATAATAATATTGATAACAATAATTCAATAACAAGAAATATAGTTATAATAATAATTGTTGCCACTTACATCATTTTCAGTTACATTTTTTTCTTCCAATTTATCAGTAGATACATTGTGAGTTTATTATCTTGTTGTCTTGTTTTGTCATGTCTATCATTTACATGTGTATATATTGTACTGTGTTCAATACTTGTAATGGCTGGTGTCTTCTTTTTTCCATATAATCAGTGATGCCTATATATACGTGTTTTGTCTTGTTTGACCGTTTATAATATTTACTTGTATTATGTCCTGTTTTGGTTTTGTATTAGTTGTTGCATGCTTTCTGTTATTGTTTTTCCAAATTAAAATGCAAGCATAACGAGACATTTAAAATGGCGATCATCGGTATCAACGGTACTACGGAAATTCTATGTGAAGTTGACACAAATTTTTTAAACTCGTCAGTATGTAGATAGAACAATTTTGAAAGTGATGTTTCCTCGTTCGTCTTGTTTTGTATCTTTGAATTTGTCTAAATAAATCATCTAGAAAATATAAAAAGAAAACAAGTAAAGCACTTACCGTTTACCATGTTTGTGATTACCAAGATAAAACTTAGAACATACACAGCCATATTAGGTATTTAAACCCAAGACTTTTTGGTTTTGGAAGAAAGTCGGCATTATCACCAATCAAAATGATATTTTTCGATAATTTTTGAATGGAGGTCAAGATTAATGGAATATGTCTGCAATTTCACGATAACTGTATGTCATGACTAAGTTATCTCCCCTTATCATTCATTTATCGGTCAATATATGACTTAGTTATCTTCCTTGCGCGTTCCTTCTGTTATGAACAGCATCGCGTCTCGCCATAAATACATAAGCAGTTTAATTATATTCTATCTCGTGGTCCTTTTGAAATTTTATTGTTAACAAAGTTAATCATGTGCTTTTAAAATAAAAAGAATGATTCTCAAAACGCCGAGCTATCCGCCTATAGGAATATATACGCAAGAAACTAGGTTAAACCCTTTTGAGCCTCTATAGGCGCAACTACGTGAGGCCAAATGTAAACAAATCTCTGTGTAAATATATTCGTTGCATATGAATAACATTGTTTCCTTTTTTATAATGGCGTGTGTGGACACTGACTTTACTGGTTAGTTGCCATTACTCTGCTAGAAAGCCACATGCACAAAAAAAAAACCCACGTGTCACAATGACTTGATTTGTTTTGCGCCGTAATGCGTATATATTGTGTCAGTACGATATTTCAGATTAAGTCGACATACATGCATTTAGATGGAATTAGTGATAGAAGACATTCAATGAACTCTGCTGTTAGAACCACATGTGCTGCAGAGGCAATTCTTGACAATTGTGAAGCATTTTGCAGACAGCATAGTGTTGCTAAGAATTAATGGGAAAGACCATTTCGAAACTTTGTCAAGAGCAGTCTTAACGCAAAGCTTTTAGATCTTAGTGCTATGGACTTTAATGATATAACCTTTGTTGCAAGATTATCAAACGGCTGAGTGCTAAGTCCAGTCAATTTATTAAAGTCATCGACAGAAAGTCATTTGAATATCAAAATAATTTTTCTACTGTTACTATAAGGATTCTTATTTGGAGATTGTTTAATAATTCGGTGATTTCCGTAGTATGTAGACTTAATGAAACTTTTTTATCTTTGAAACATCAACGACTACTGAAGGTTTTATGTTTTGTCCAGATAGATGATTACAGCATGTATGCGAATACCAGATGGTACAAGGATGACTTATTCGACGAAAATGTCAATTATTGTCAATTAGTGCAAGCTTCATGGGGAAACGTTTTCTTTGAAAATAAAGCAAATGGCATTTGACTTGCTACCACTCAAAATGGGTTGGTCTATACATTCAGGTTTCAAGACTGTTCGAAGACCGCAGGCTTATGATCTTCAGTCTTGCTCGGCTAGTGACATTTATCGCATATGAAACCTATCCCGACTTTTCAGCTATAAAGCCTTTTTTTCGTGCGACGATTGCACTTAAACAATTTAATGTTTTTGGCGTTTTATTTACTAGCACGTGTTCATCGTACACGAAACACACGGGAAATGACAAGTGGCCTTAAGCCGGACTGTTATGTCGCTGTATATATTATATGTGTAAAGCAAATATGTTTGCATGTCTTTATTTCTATTATGTTATTTGTGGCAGAAAGAAATAACATTGTATTTAAATTCTAACACAAAGTAAGATAAAAAAGAAATAAAGTCGTAAAATGTACATTTTATAAAAATGATTTAAGATAAAAAAATAAAATGGTAATTTGGGTATTTGAACCCACAACATAAGACATAATAGTCCCTACATATATCCACTACACCACGCAGACAATTGTTGTCATTAAGGGTTTATTAATATCAAGTACAAGTATAGTACGGTATATTAAGAGGTTATATTGGGGTAACTCTCTAAACATTGAATTTTACAAAATTCAGTATCAGCGCATATCTCTCCATTAACCATACTTTGCATATCTAACAGTAAAATAATATAGTTTTTATATTCAAAATATCTTTAATGGAGAGGCATGCGCTCTATGTTTATTTATTAAAAAACTTGTTGATTTTCATTGACTTGTTCCATGTTTGTATAGAGTTATACGGAGGCAAACCCAATGAATTATATGTGTTAAACATTTAATGCAATATTTTACTGAGAATTTTACTATATAAACTTTTACATAATGATATTAGCTTTAGGTTTTACACTATCAATATGTAATCAACATACTTTTAGATTTTGAATCCTATAGGCGGATAGCTCGGCGTTTTTGGGTATCATCCTTTATTATTTCATAAAAATTTTAAAAAAAAAATCATCCCCGCGATAGCATTTATAAATAATATGACTGACGGCGTGACCATTACGAAAGCGCAGGATATCACGAACTAGGTAAAAAACATTCGAAAGGAAAATCCTGAAATCATTTGAAATAATTCGTTTTAAAATCTTGAGAAGATCTCGCAAGATCCTGTTAATGAGACTTTAAAAATGGCGATGTATTAGGGAAATTACATGTACAAATTGAACTCGACAGGATACAGAGTATTGTGTTGGAGTAATGGACTTTTTGTAGTTTGATTTTAAGAATTATGTTTATACGTTATCTATGGTGAAAGTTGTGTTTTCTTATAATTAAACAGTTTGTCATGTGCTACGTTTGTATTGTATTATCTAAGATCACAACGGGCCGCGGTATAAAACACATAATTATAATACAGACCTGTCGAAAGTTTAACACAAAGCTAATGCGCCAGTGCCGAATCAACAGTTCATTTAGGCTCCTTGTGAGCTTTATATACTGACAGCTTCTTTCTATCTTTTGGAATACCACTCGACAACCGGAGTACGACGCCTTTTTCGTTAACTCGGTGTTAAACTGTCGACGGGTCTGTACCGTGGCACATTTAAATAAAGCTTTCGAAACAACAATTAAAAAAATGAAAATTCATTAATATTATATTTCTCTACACATTTGTTAACATACCATTAGTCACATTGTAGATTTAAAAAATAGATTCCTTGTGAAATTTACAATTTTATTCTTTTCGGGATTTACAATTATTTCCGTCATCACGTTTATGTTGCTCACAAGTCTACGATATCGCCTGATTAAACTGATTCTGTCTAATGGCCTAAGGGGTTCAATTAATCAATATACCCCTGCTATAAATGGAGGAGAATCATGACCGATTGGTTAATGTTTCAAGGGTCCCAGGTAGCTACTTGATTAGTATCTGGGGACAACATTTAATATCACTTCAAACAGCCCCTCTAGCTGTTCACTTGATTGCTGACATTGATGCTTATTGCTACTTGTGATTGGCTAGCAGCCAAGGAATTACTAAACTTCACACGGACAATTTTCATGGTCCAAAGGTATGTCATGAACCAAGGTCATATAGTAAAGGTCAAGGTCTCGGGAAAACATTAACTGTCGGGGGCGAGGTATTGGGTCTCAAGGGACAGTTCTAGTTTATATCAATTACAATACAGGACTTCGAAACTTAGCTTAACGCTTAACTTAACGCTTAGCTAAGGGAAAGGAACAGAAAAACTGGAAGTCAAGTGACCAAGAAATGGTGAGCAAGTTGTAAAAAATTGCATTAGGATTGTTGTCGAAAAGCTGTAGAGATTTTTCTTACGAAGGGCCGGTATGACCTGTCAATTCGCACCGATTCGTAAGTTTAATGTCAACAAGAATCTGCTGTAGCTTCTTTGAAATGAAATAGATACTTAAGTTTCATTCTGTAAACTATAAACCAATTCTTACTTCAAGGTCAGAACTCGGATATTTAAATTATGAAAAGAGACAGGTGTAACAGGTTTAATGTAATCTCAGATCAACGGACAGGTGAAGTAAAGGTGAGATCAACATAATCACTAAACATGGACAGGTATGTTTGTGTGCAGATTAATGAGATTTTTCATACACCTCATGTCCAAATGACAATCCTATAAGCAAAATAAAAACTGACAAATTCAGTTAAATACGTGGTAGTTGGTTGGTTGAATGTTGCTTAACGTCGCATCAGCAATTTTTCAGCTATTTGCGACGAGAACTACTTTATTAATCTCTATTAATTAATCTATGAACAATTTCGTGTATACATATGCATGTGAAGTGCGAGTGTCATGTATGGTCTGCCTTATACTAGCGGGCACTCGGGGCGACTTAAAGTGCTAGCTTACCGAGTTTCTTTTCATTCCCAATTTGGACTACACACGTGGCGGGTGTAGTTAGCTAAGCAGGGGTGCTTACCCCTTCAGGACACCCAGTCTAACTACCCTGGTTGAACATTTTTAATCTAATTTGCCAGTTTCGAAGTGTTTACTTTGCTTTATTTTGGACATGAATTGATGCGTTTGTTTTTAATTTGTTTTGGGATTGTGATTTAAACATTGATTGGTATTTTTTTACTTCGGTTTGTGATTGCGGTATGTGTTTGTTTTGTTTTGCATTGAGATTGCAGTTTGGTCATGGATTGGTATGTTTATTTTACTTTGCTTTAGAATTTTGATTTGGACATGAATCGATGCGTTTTTGGGATTGTAGCTTGAACATGGATTGGTATGTTTGTTTTTCACTTTGCTTTGGGATTTTGGTTTGAACATTGATTGGTAAATCTGTTTTTGATTTTTACTCTATGATATATTAGTAAGTCTAAATTGGAATCCCACAATAACCTCAAGCTGTTTACGTTATCAATTAAATCACCATGTCGTCCATTTACAAATTACAATCCCAAAAGTAACATACAAAAATACGAGTCCATGTCAAAATCACAGTCCCAAAAGCAAAATAAAAGGGCAAATTAATTCAAATACGTGGTACATGCATTAACTAAATGTTAAAACCATGTATAAGTGATAAATAGATACGAGGGTCGTTCAAAAAGTCTTGTCCCTTCCTGTAAACCGTAAATAAAACACCGTAATTTATTATAGTGTCACTTGTCACGGGTGACAGAGTTCATTCCCAAACACGTGGAACATTTTTAGATTATATATGCAAAAGGATTAGTTTTTTTTTTTTTTTTTGCCATATTTTCATCATTACACTCGTTACACTGCTTGGAAAATGACGGACATGACAGGTAAAAACATTATTGAAATGAGAAGCTTTATGAAAGCCTGTGCAAAACTCGTTAAATCGCCCAAACAAACATTCATTGAAATGCAAGATGTTTTTGGTGAGCGAAAGCTGTCATATAGGTCCATCTCACGCTAGATACGTAAATTTAAAAATGGTGTTAACGGCATTTCTGATAAGCCCGTTCTGGAGGACCAAAAACAGCATGCACCAAAGAAAACATTACAGAAATTCAAAAACTGGTCAATAGGGATGGAAGGTTGACTGTTAAACAGATAGCTGAAGTCGTTGGTTTATCAAGGGGGCCGTACATTTCATTCTCAGAAAAAAACTAGTCATAAGAAAGATTTGTGCTAGATGGATCCCTCATTTGTTGTCAAAAGAGCAAAAGCTCACACGGGTCAAAATGGCTAAAATCTGCTGAAAATATATGGTAATTGTAACATCAGGCGTCTGGCTGATATAGTTACAGGTGACGAAACATGGGTATATTACTTTTAGCCACATAGAAAGATAAATAATAAAATATGGCTAACCAGAAAAGGAAAACGACCTGAAATTGCAAGGCGCACTCAACGCACAAAGAAAGTTCTTTATGCTATATTTTTCAATAGTAACGACATAGTTGCCCAAATTCCCATCCTTAAAGGCCAGGGTATCACGGAAAACATTTATAAAAATAAAATTCTTAAGAAAATGAAAAAAAATTATAAAAAGAAAAGACCAAAGTCAGGAATTCGTGGTATTCGGTTACTTCATGACAATGCTCCTGCTCACAAATTTAAGTTGGTGACTGAATTTTTGTACAAGGAACGTGTTGTTGTTTTACCTCATCAACCTTATTCACCTGATCTTTCACCGTGTGACTTTTATCTCTTTCCTAAACTTAAAAAACACCTTTCTGGTCGTCGATACAGATCTAGTTCATCGCTAGGTTCAGCAATTCATCAGTTTCTCAATGGTATATCCAAAAAAGAATATACAAATGTATTTAGAAAATGGATCCAGCGTCTTAAAAAGTGTGTTGCCGTTAAAAGCGATTATTTTGAAGGAATGAAAATAAATTATTATAAATAAAACGTCTTAATTTGTTTTTTATTATGAAGGACAAGACTTTTTGAACGGCCCTCGGAAAGTAAATATTAATGATTTACTAAGAATTAATAACTAGAATTCATTTATGTTCCTAGGCAAGGCTAGTACATAGTCAAAAACAAACATACTAATCCATTTCCGAATCACAATCCAGAAGCAAAATAAAAACTTTGGAACTGACAAG
Organism: Anadara kagoshimensis; assembly: GCA_021292105.1. Lineage (NCBI taxonomy): Eukaryota > Metazoa > Mollusca > Bivalvia > Arcoida > Arcidae > Anadara > Anadara kagoshimensis. The sequence continues at coordinate 6,216,422 of CM037868.1, read as the reverse complement.
TTACATGGTAAGTTTTAGATTTGAGTTACATAATAACCTAAGGCTGATTGCATTATCACATAAATCTGTAAAGTCGTCAATTTACTAAGTAATATCGTAATAAGTTCTATCGATCAGTTTGTTTTTAACAGAGACGTATATTTAGAATAAATAGGAACAGTATTATGAGATTAGAAACAATGGAAATAGAATGAATAAATAAAAACAAAAATGTTGACAATAAAAAAACGATACTAATCAATGGCAACTATCTATAAATAATACACTTAGTAATTCAACAAAACAGCCTTTAATGTGTTGTGATACATAGCGTCGTGTTGATATTAAAGTAGACACCTGTTTCAGTCAGATGTCAACATTTATGATATATTATTCATATATCAATCCGAGATGGTTTGCGATAAAAGCACCTGATACATAGATTTAATTATAATTGTTGATTTTAATAAATTGGCATTGACAACATTTCACATTTATTCCATCCTTAATAAACCGACGCAAGGTGAAGACAACCTCTAGCCATATCACTGACACCAATCTGTTAAAGACTAGAAGACTAGCGGTTATCATTGTTAGAAGGAATCGCAGCAGAAGAAAAAAATCAACGGTGATAAACGTGAATGTCATGGTGATTAATGTAATAATAACATTGTTATTTCAAAAACTTTAACTCTGTGGCTTATAGATTACACTATTTAATGTTGCGTTTAGCGCATCGTAATTGGAGGCAATACTGTTTCAAAGTGTTAAAGTGGGAATATTATGGGAATATTTGCTTCAATAGTGTAAAGAGAATAAATTACAGAATATTATAGAGAAAATAAGTGCAACTAACCTCTAGCGAGCGAGCATTTAATTTAAAATGTATAATTCACCGTTTCTTCGGAATGAGTACTAATATTCACAGGTATTTAAAATGGATCAAGAAAAACTGGCACATTTACATAATAAGTGACTTAAACAGCTTAAATATTTATTGGATATTAAAAATGGACCAAGAAAGAATAAATCTGTTGAATGCAACCTCTGAACCAAATGAAACTGGCAATTCCAACATAAGTGCTAGTTGTGACACTTACAGAAAGATTAATACTGGAGACGACTTCAAAATATTTCTGTTGACAATATTTTGGTCACAGAGTGTGGTAACTATCATTGGTGTCATAGGTAACATGTGTGTAATATTTGATGTAATTCTAGTGTCGAAACTACACACGCCGACGTATATCGCCATTGCTGAACTCGCGCTCGCAGACTCACTGTCATTGATTGGTCATTATTTTCACGTGATTAATGTCGTCTGGTACTATATGGCAGACATAACGATAAAGATATTATATATAGTTCAAACAGTTTTTGCTAACTCATCATTAGTCCATCTGATGCTATTAACAGTTGTACGGTATATTATAACCGTTTATCCCTTGAAATCAATTTTACTTTTATCACCAAAACGCTTGATAGTAATGTCTATTCTTGTATGGATTTACAGCGTCTGTTTTGGTATTGGTATAGTACAGGTGTACTCGAACTCCAGATTGGAGGATCACGTGATTATTGAGTCTGCGCGTTTGATATACATGATACTCATACCAGTAACAATAATCTCTATTTTACAAATACTGAAATTCCGCCATCTTCAAAATTCCAAAGCAGCTGTTTCTGGTAACTTTCTAAAGAGGACATCTAAGATTGTTGGATTTATACTTGTGACGTATGTAGTGTTAGCTACGCCTTATCACTCCATGGATTTACTTTTGATGCAGTTTAGCTGCGGACATTGGAAGGATTACTTCAATTTTACATCATCATTCCTGTTTATCGTAAATAACGCCATTAATCCTATTATTTATTTTTATTTTTCACCAGCATTTTTACGGAGTCTTCGGAAATGTCACGTGTGTAAATAAACAGACAATGATGACGTATAGAGCATCAGGATATATCACGTGTGTAAACCGTAAAGCGTGTAGTAAATAAGGAGACAAATATACTACATAAGTAAAAGTAGCACGCACGGATCTCATGGAAACAAAATCACGAATATCGTGTCAAATTTGTATCTATAGAAAAGTTTAAAAGAGCATGAAAACTCTGCGAAAATAATCTCTAGAAATATGTGCGAAGAATGTATATAGTAAAAATATATGTCACTTGTGTAAATGAGCAGACGTATTGTGACGTTAACACACGTTTTTTGTGTCATAATTCACTAGCATATATTACCCTTTTAACTTAAATAAATAAAAATAACATTAACTTAATATCGTCAATTAACTAAATTCAACTTTACAATGTCATGTTGTAATATAAATACAGCCAGAATAAAATTATGGTTATAATTTCGACGAGAGAGAGAGAGAGAGAGAGTCCTTTTTGAGACATCAAGACAGAATAAGATAAGCATAAATCTTGCATCTATGAACAAAAAAATAAATACATTGTAAATAAATTCATAAACTCTGAAACAGTCATTTAAGAATACAATTAAATTATTGAAACAGTGAAACAAGAAAGATTAATTCTTTTGTATCAACCAAAAATACAAAATATGTCCTTATACGGTTTTGATTGTTTTTGAATTTTGGGTTGTCAAGTACATGTGTTGATGTTCAATGCAATATATGGTTTTTATTCCGTTTTTGTAGATTTGCCTATGGTTCACTCACGCTTTGATGGCAGTGTATATAACTGTGTCCAGGATTGGCCTGGATATATTTGACGTCTTATAGTTCCATGTTCCTTTCACACAATTTTGATTACACACGTGGCGGGTGTAACTTACTAAACAGGAAGTGCTTACCCTTCCGGAGCACCCGGTCTCACTTCCCGGGTGGAATTTCACGTGTATAACCTAACTTGTCAGTTCCAAAGTTTTTACTTTGTTTCTGAATTGTTATTCGGACATGGATTAGTATGTTTGTTTTTGATTGTTTAATATATATATACATATAGCGTAATATATATATAAACATATATTGAGTCTATTTTAATATTATGGTAATTTTAAAGAATAAAGCGTGCAGATATATGTTACTGACATCTATATGCGTTTTTAAACCCGTCCGTGTTTATAAACACTCTGCCATCAGATCGTAGACGGACTATGTCAGAAGTTTATGTGTATAACCACGTAGACTCCAGCTTTATTCGGTACTATTACCCAAATATTTAAATAGACTCGTTGTATACTCATGGACGACCTATAAGTAGCGAATCGCCGTTTGTGTATAATCACGCCGGTTCACGCTTTATTCGTTACAATTACCCTGATATCAAAATTAACTCGGTGTATATTTTGTCAACAGATCGTGAATGACCTATACATTGATGCATTTCAAAACGAAGAACGCCAATTTGATTTTGGTTTCCCTTTAATCCAATAAGAGCGACGAAATAAAAACATTTTGTAAAGATATTGTCTTAAAATAAAATGTCTAAGTAAATCGTTACAATTTAGTTGCACAGACAAACAGGACAGCCAACATTATTCAGGAAGATTCCTTTGTTACATGGGGCCACACATCTAACGGGGGCACATGTCCCAGACAGAGTTGTCGTTCTTGGCGTCGTTGTCATAAAAGCTATAAAACGCAGAGAGAAAAAACATTATTTTTTATAATTGCATCTGAAATAAATTTAAGTAATATAAATCAGGATTATATCAAATTAATAGCAAATTTACATGTTTAAATAAAAAAAAGTAAATACTTTGGAATTTAGTGAATAAGATTTGGTTTAGCAAAATAAGTTTAGGAAATGGAGGCTAGATGATGGGGAAAGTAAACATCGTATTGTTTTTATCTGTGTCAATTTTCACAAGTCCGACTCCACCTTAAAATATCAATATTTGATTTAGATTGTATGAGTACTAGAATGCAATAATGGAAACAGTGGATACGAAACTAAACATTAGTTCAAAAAAGAGGATACGAAACTAAACATTATTTAAAAAAATGGATACGAAACTAAACATTTTAACAAAGACATTATGGTGCATTTGAATGGACAGTGCTGATTAGAACATATAGAAAACATGTGTATTACAAACCTGAACAAACCGGACAGCCATTTTGTATCGAAGCGCCACCTCGTGGACAGTTGGAAGGGAATGGTGGACATGTTCCTTGATTCTGTCCAACTACCAGAGAAAAACGTAAGTTGGAAACATTTAAAATCAAATGAAGTAATAAATAATCAAATAAATAATAGTAATACAAATGTAATTATTTATCCAATTTCTTTATCAAATAGGTTGATAGTTAATCTATAAAGTTGCGTTAATGTGCGTGTACCACTGACAGTAAATTACATTGGATGGTTTTAACGTTTCTGAATTACTGTAACCACACCATATTTACTTAAGTGTTTGTTCAAAGTCAATGTGTTGTTTTACTACTGGTATTGCACTATATACTGAATTTTGTAACCTGTTGCTAATCTATGTTATAAATTCCTTATATGATGCATTTGAATGCGACAAACAATTCATATCTCATAGGAGTCTAGAGTGAAGCCCCCTTTTTCCTGTTTCTATTTACCGTTTGATTGTGTTGGTGATGCTGTCACAATATTTAGTTTCGGATTAGTATTTCCGTTTCCATTCGTTAGTGTTCCTGTCGAAGCTTCTGAAAATACACATGAAACTAGTGATGAATGTTTTAGGATATTAAATAACCTGTACAAAAATACATAATAAAGCAATGAAAAATGAATAAAGTGTTATATCACCCTGATGACATTTGTTACTGACGTCATTCTATTGTTGTAAGATGAAATGACGTCATTTTTTTCATGTTGCAAGTTAGTGTATTGCTTACATTTTAAATACATTTTACTAGCGATTAGCTAATTTTCCGTTACAGATAATTTATCCAGAATCTTATATCCATGAAGGAGGCTTGTAGGTAGTTAAAGAGAGTGTGTTTGGCCCTCCTGAGCACCCGACATCACTTTCATGGTGGTAGATTTCGGGTGTAACCTAATGTGCCAGTTTTAAAGTTTTACTTTGCTTGGGGTTGTGTTTTGAAATATAAATCTGTATGCTTGTTTTAATCCTGAATCTTACATTTTTGCAAGAGGCTCGTTGCATTAAACGTTTTAGACAGATTCAATAAAACATAAATCTTAACATTTGTTTAAATTTATGTTACCTACTCTTCTACTCGAATCAACATCAAACGTCTAACGTATAATAAGTAGGTGGTAGTTCCCGTGTTTAACTGAATTTGTCAGTTTTCAAACTTTTATCTTTGCTTTTGGAACGCCATTTGTTCATAAACCGGAATATTTGCGTAGCATTTGGACGTATAATACACCAAAGTTTATAATGAAGATATTCTGCTTGAATGTATGTGTGTGTTCAATGATTATGTGTGAATTCGAATATAAATCTGACCAACATCAAATACGATATGATATGATATACTATAGTCAATGGGGTTCATCCTTACTTGTACCTCATACCGTATTAACCTTTGTTTGCCAACTACTTTTGGATATTGGAAATATTTACGAACGAAGAAAGTTCTGTTGTACAACACATGTTGTTCGGTGCTGAACCCACTTGAATTATTACTTACGACAGTTAGCTTTACATAAAATACATCCGGTCATTGAGTTTATCTCCGTGCAGTCTGCAGGACATGTTTGTACTACTGTGGTGTCACATTTCCGGGTAAACTTCCTGTCCCTCCGGAAGTCCCTCCTGACGTACCTCCGGAAGTCCCACCGGACATACCTCCAGAAGTCCCACCGGATGATCCTCCATACGTTCCTGCAGATGACCCTCCTGACTGTGACGAAGATTCTTCAATAATTGAATGAAATAGTTGTGATTCTAATGTACATTTATTTAAAACATTGATGTATTGTAGAGTTCAATGCATTGAGTCAAGAATAAAGACATGAAAGTAATCACGTTATATAATTTTCTATGAAGACTTTCTTGTGTGTCATACATGAGGTGCAAGTGATATAAAGAATGTGTTTCAAACCTATGTACCTATGTTGAATAATGAATGATTCCAGGTGTTAACATCTAGACACTGCCATGTGAATGCCCTCGCCTATCGCAAATCGTAAATTCTAAAGCGAATTCTAACATTGCGACTCTCTCCGTTATGGTTCAAGTCCCAGTCGGGATGAATTGTTAGCTGAGGATTCCAGTTATCAGTAACCGACTCTATAAAACTTAATAAATTCTTCACTGGGACCGTTACTTTAATTCACTTTACTTCAAACATCACGGTTAAATACTCACGGCAGTTATTTTTACATGTCACACACCCTGTTATCGAGTCTATCTCTGTACAGTCTGCAGGACAAGTCTGTGTGATTGTCTTATCACATTTCCCGGGTAATTGCCCAGTTCCAGAACCAGAACTTCCCGTTAACTGTGCACCTGATTGTGATGAAAATGCTGCAGAAGTTATAAAAACAATATTTCAAATCACTTGGTATATGATTATATACTCGATCGTTTTAGTTATATATACTTCAGTTGTAATAAGATTAGATGTCAATGAAAATGACAGCAAATGACATGAAATGATCGGTAATATATCCGTTTTCAATTCCAAAACTTAACTTGGTTCGAAAACTATTGATGAGGAAGTGTATTCAGAAACTACGGCTAGTCAGAAAATGACATGAAATTATCGGCAATATATCTGTTTTCAATTCCAAAACTTGGTTCCAACCCTATTGATGATGATTTGACGCCTAGTCCTGCAAAAACTTGTATTCAGGATCGAACACACAATCACTAGAAAATCGCGCTCCTATGCCTTAAATCCGCATTGACATAAAATTCTTCTGCGAGTGTGTTCAAGATGTTTTAAGAAAATCGATTCTCCGAAATACGTGCTGGCACCATAACATACAATATGAAATCCTATTTAAAAATATTTTCAAATAGTTAATATTGGCGAATTTATTTCTGATTTCATTTATTATAATATTATTTTTAAAGAATTATTTAGTTTTGTTAAATTTTGTTCTCTTACCTGGACCGCCATGGAATTGATGCTGAACCTGACCAGAACCGGAATTAGTACCAGTAAGTGTCTGCTGTACCTGCTCCAAATAGCTGGTCATATCTCCGGGAGGTTTCATGTGATTTTGAGATGACGACGAGGAAGAGGATGACACTCCGACAGGGAGGTTGTAAGGTGACTGTTGTCGTTTTGCTTTTGGTGCTCCTATTTATTAAACATAATTTTTTAAAGTTTAGGTTGTAATAAAGAGATATCTTTGTTTATACATTGATTTGTATGTTTGTTTTTTACTAAACAAAGTACTAAGAAGAAAGAAAAACAATTCAGATGCATCTAAGCAAGCTCAAGGCTTACAAAAGTGTGAAATATGTTGAGAAATATGTGAGGAATTGTTTGACACTAGTTAGAAATACACTGAATTTTGAAAAATTATTTAATGACAGATGCCATACCGAAAAAACCAGGACCTTTATAGTTTTTCATTGATTTCAAAGCTTTTGCTATTTTTAGTGGTTTCAATCTGGTGTTATTTAATTCGCCCGTAGCCATGTTTTGTGTTTTTCATTGTAGTTTGATGACGTAGCTTCTCAGTCTCGTCCATTTTGCTTTTTGGAATGGGGTGTGGGCATCGATCGATATATTACCAGACCCAGGTCTTGATTATATTATATTTTATTATCATCAAAGACTAACATACATTCCATGATAATCGATGGTCTATGCCTGTGAGAAGTTTTTAAACTGTCAACTGAAAGTTTTCATCCAAACTTGTGTCCTTGGTGGAAACAATTCACAATCCATAGCATAATATTTAAAGATTGTTCTTCAACAAAGACTGGATATGGATGAATTGAATATTGACACTATGAATTACATAATTATTATACAAGTCATTTTTTTCAACACCAGACAATTTTCAAACAGAAAAGAAACAAAAGTGTTTTTGTTTAATCGGAACAATCCGCAGTCCAAAGTAAAACTTTAAATAAGCATGTGTTTGCCTGTTAATACCACATGGTTGTATAGTATCGTGTTTTTACTTGCGCTGGCTGTTGCCAAATGTTCTTCCAATTACAATTCTTCTTCTTTTTTTATATACTCACCATTGCACACGCTGACACACAAACAAATGAAGGATACATATACAATCATTATTGTTGATAATATATAAGGAATTTTTCAATATCTATAAATGTAAATATTTCTGTCTTATCTTGTTCAGTGTTATAATTGATAACAATAAATTTGCTCAATTTCCCATTCTATTAAGACGCGTACGAGTATTAAATACAAGTCATTCCTTATCACTTGTTAGAGTATTTCAATTCGCATCTACAGGATGTATGAAAAAACGATCATTAAAATTCGGGCATCTTAAATCTCTAGAATACTACAGCAACGACTTCGCATTGACAGACTTTTGTAAATATATAATCGAATATATGATTATATAATAAAATACTGATTCATATTCAAATAACAATAAAAATCAAAGTAAAAGAACTTGCACACGTACTTTAATAATTCTACAAAGGAAGTGAGATCGGGTGTTCCAGAACATGGAATTATGCAAGTTCACATGTATCCTTAATGATAAATATTATGTATTAAAAACAAAAATACTTATCCATTTCCGAACCATAATCCAGAAGCAAAGTAAAAACTTTGGAACTGACAGTTAGGTTAGACACGTGAACTTCCACCAGGGAAGTGAGGCCGGGTGCTCCGGAAGGGTAAGCACCTCCAGTGTAGCTAGCTACACCCGCCACGTGTGTAATCAAAATTGTGTGAAAGGAACATGGAACTATGAGACGTCAAATATATCCAAGGCAATCCTGGACACAGAGACATCAAACTTATCAACAATACGGTGATGACGGCCAATATACAATGCAGAAATTTCTCTATTAAACTATGTCGACAACTGTGTATTTAACTTGTCTACCTTTGTCTAAATTTTCTAATAATTAAAATCCTTAAAAATGACGGTATACTCCCCAGTGGAAAGTATTTCCTCGCTTAATTTGGTTGAATATAGCTTGGCCCTTTTGACAATTTTTGTTTCAATCACAATTGGTGAAGAATTGTATTCTGAAAGACCGTTTAGTGTTAAACTAGTATAATAAATAATTTGTACTTTATATAGTCAATAGATATTTAAAGTTGTGCTGTTTAAACAACTGATTGTAAAATTAGTTGTGTAGTTAAGGACCTTTCAACACCAGAGAGTATTTACTCCGTAAGTACCCATCATCACTGATCCAATGCATGGACATTTTTGAATTGTTTTTATTGTTTCAACATGTTTTTCGTTGTACCATATTCTGTGCCGCGATAGTTGTTGCAAAGAATATGTTATTCATTTACGAATTTCTTTATCCTTCACAGTTAAGCATTCAAATATTTTTCCATACATTTCTTTTATTTCAAATTTCTTATTTTGATTTAGCACCTGGTGGATTAGCTAGCAAAATAGCCGGTTCTTACGCTTCCGGAGCACCACCTGGAAGAACACGATTTTAACAAAATTAGCCAGTTTACAAAGCGTTACTTTAATTGGAACAAAGTGTTTAAGTTATTAGTAATGATGATTCCGGTAAATCTATTTCGATCATGACAATGTTCATGCCATATAGAATTTATAAACCAATTAAGATGAAAATAATGTTTACATTCTGACTCCAATATACAGCCCTCAGGAGAAAAAAACACAAAACTTGTCAGCAATTATATTTGTTTATTTAATTATGAAATTTTGGAAACTGATGTTGTGCTCGCCCTACATTTACAAACTGGGCAATTATCAGCGTTTAAAGTAATTCCCGCATCACAAGGATAAATACACCGTACTGCTGGACATACTTCCGGTTCTTTTGTTGTTATCGGAAGTAGAACAGTTGTGTTTGATACTGGTGTTGTTGGAGCAGATGTGATAGGCTTTGGAGTTGTTTGCCGAATTGTAGATGGAGTTGTCGCACTTTGAGTAGTTAATTTAACAGTTGTTGTTAAAGTCGGTTGCGGAGTTGGTTTAGAGGTTGGTTTTGGTGATGTGGGTTGTGGTGTTGGTTTAGCTGTTGTTGGTATAGTAGGTTGCGTTGTTGGTTTTAGGGTTGGTTTTGCTGTAGAAGGTTTGTGTGTTACTGATTTAGTTGATGACCCTATGTATTTAACATAAAATACCAATAGTGATAGCAAAGTTACAGCAATCTGGTAGATAGGGTCTAGTCATTAAAGGTTTCATAGTAACCGACTAGATGGAAATCTCTAATCAAACCAGAAATGGAAAATTATATTATTACATACATGTAATATTAGCTTTTGAACTGGTTCACCAAACGATTTCTGAAACTTTCTTTCTTTTTTACAAGCATGTAATTAGTATAAATCTGACCAAATGTATTATGTTATAGAACCTTGCTCATGTCAAATGTCAAAATATATCACTATGGTACATGTCAAGTCAAAAAAGAGCTGAAAATTGCTGATGCAAAGTATCAACATGATAAAAAGTTTAAATAACTATCCATAAGTTATGAGTCACTCATTATTAGCTACATGATACAAATAAACCCTTGAAAACTGTGGCTGTGTCACCTAAACGTTGGGGAATAAACAGTATCTTTAAGTACCTGTTATGAGCTATTTTGTCAATTAGACAATGAGAATGCAACATATAAACACAAATTTCTTAACAAACGTACCTGCACAAGCACAGCTTAAGCACCCATGTTTATCCATAACAACACAATTAATATCACAGCTTGACAAATCAAATGTTGGACATCCCCCTGAATGTATATTACCTGATGGCTTTACTGCTGCAGTAGTCTGTACGGCTGAAATTAAATTAAAAATGTTCCGAGTTCATTCTGAAAATGAAGAGCAGTACATTACCACAAAATAAGAACCAAATAATGAAAGGAATTGAAACATACAATAATGTTAGATTAGATGATAGTATCTAAGTACCCCCTTAGCAGATTTGAAAAATAGATAAGGTTATTCTTATGTTAGGAATGCATAAATTCATCAGAAAGAGTTATTGGAATTAAATAATTTTTTTGTTGCCATAACGAAAATAAACGACCACTTCATAGGGCCGGACGAGGTAATTACACAATACTGTTTGCAGATAAATTGTTGACAAAGGGATATTGCAAAAAGTTGTATGGCCGTCATCACAGTATTGTTGATAAGTTTGATGTCTCTGTGTCCAGGATTGCCAAAGATATATTTCACGTCCAACCAATAGTTTGATGTTCCTTTCACACAATTTTGATTACACACGTGGCGGGTGCAATTAGTTAAATAGGAAGTGCTTACGGTTCCGGAGCACCCGGCCTCACTTCCCAAGTCCACGTGTCCAACCTGACTTGTCAGTTCCAAACTTTTTTACTTTAATTCTGGATTGTGATGGATTAATTTATTCTTTTTGATTGTATCTTAAAGTGAGAAAATCAGTTTTTTATATATATATAAAACAATTTTAACAGCACATAAATGTTACATTATCTTACCATCACAGTTACAACTAAGACAACCATTTCTATCAGTAGAAATACAACTTATATCACATTTTGACGCATCAAAGGCAGGACAACCACCGGCTCCACCACCTCCACTGTTATGCGATACTGTCGTCATTGATGGGGACGTCGTTGAAGATGTTGTAGTAGCTTGCAAATATCAAATTGTTGTATCTCAATTAATATTGCTATGGAAACATATGACTAGGATTTAAAGAAATTGTCCTTACTTAAAAACGTTGACGAATTGAAACTATAGTCTGCAAATGCTTCACGCAAATCAGATGACATTGATGGCATATTCGAAATTTAAAATTTGTATGTGCATTAATTGATATTTCATTGTAAAAATAAGAATTTTATTGTTATTTATGTGCATATGTATTGACTATTAGTTGTATCCTGCCTTAGTCTATCCTGCCTTAAAGGTCATTTCTATATAAGGGCCACCTGCTTATAGAGGTCAGTAGAATTGTATCCCAATTGTTCTTTTTTCATATTATTTGAAGTTGTATATAAAGGCCACCTGCCCATAAAGACTACTTTTACTAGTTTACTTGGGTGGCCTTCATAGACAGGTTGACTGTATATTAAATTGGAAACTTGAATAGTACTATAATCACACTATTGTATATTAAATTCAGTACCTGTCCAAACAGAGTTTTTCATCAGAGATTGTCTTGTATGGCTTTTTGTTTTATAGTTTATAGTGTCGTGATCATGTGATTTGGGTTGAATTGGATGTTGCCTAGAAGATTCAATTATATGTCTCCTATTTTGTCAAAAAGCTGTTTTCGTGTATTCTAGGATATTAATTCCTTGTTGTTATCGTATATTTTAAGCAGCTAAATATTATTTGGTGAAACTGCTTGACTCAATTTGTCAGTTATCAAAGGTTTTCTTTTTCTTTCTGGATTGAATGTGAAAATGGAGTGATATGTTTGTTTTTATCTTCAATGGGACCTAAAACACCATAACTTCCTTTCAATATTTTCAATTAAAGCAATAAGACGTGCATGTATTACGTAATTGTAAGCTTGACATAATTGCCGTATCGCCAACCTCGCCCACAATGTTCCGACAAAGGGCGCCATCACGGTACCAAAGCAGCGTCACGGCAACTAATGACGCACTATGTTTGTGACGTCATTAAATGGCGCAAGTAATGCCGAGTTTTCATTCTTTTGTGTGTAAATCAAGCATCCGGCCATTTGTCGGAACACTGTGGGTGTGGCCGGCGATACGTCAATTATGTTTAAGTCTGAATAAATATCTTTATACAAATTCATAAAGATCGACATACCGGGACATTGGCAGCTAAGACAACCATTCCCGTCAGTAGTTATACAATTCAAATCACATTTTGTTACATCGAAAACGGGACATCCTCCAGCGCCACCTCCAGTTTGACCTGCTGTAGTAACTGATGGTTTGACAGTAGTCGGTTTTGTGGTACCTGAAAAATGCAGTCTACATGTACATGTACAATGGCGTTTGTGTTTTTTTTAATACTTCAAGGTATTCAATTTTCGTGGTTTTAAGAAAAATAGCATTTTGTATTTTGTGGGGCGATATATTCGTGGTTTATGGTTATTCTTTAACGTAAATTCGTGATTTATACTATTTTGCTGTCATATAAATTCGGGGCTTAGAAAAGAACAAATATTGAGAGACTACGACAATAAATTATTTCACATAGCAGAACAAGAATAAAATCTGTGACTACTATATTTTACTTTTTCAATTTGATACAACTCACCCGAACATTGGCAATGAAGACATCCCTTTCCATCCGTAGATATGCAGTTCAAATCACATTTTGAGGCGTCAAAAGCAGGACAGCCACCGGCACCACCTGCGTTTGGACTGACTGTTGTAACTAATGGTTCGGCAGTAGCCGGGTGTGTAGTAGCTGAAAATAAAACATACTTTTATTGCCTTATAAAACACAAACATGCCACATCCATTAAAATTCAAAAGACAAAGATTAAAACTAAAAAAAACAAATTAGATTAAACACGACTTCCCACCATTGAAGTGAGACCGAGTGCTCTTGAAGAAGACCACATCCTGTTTATTTTCTAGACGTTATGATAGGACTGTAAAAGTTAAGATGCACATACTCGAACATTGGCAACGAAGACACCCTTTTCCATCAGTAGATATGCAGTTCAAATCACAGTTTGAAGCATCAAACGCTGGACAACCACCCGCACCACCTCCTCCGTTTTGACGTGGTGTAGTCTCTGAAGGTATTTCTGTAGGCGATTGGGTAGTTGCTGAAACAGAATTTCCTGTATCCATTAAAGATTTGTTTGATATATGGTTATCACCGGGACTGAAGTGCCTAGTAAAAGTTCACGTATTTAATTCAAATCGCTGATTTTCAAAGGTTTTCTTTTACTTATGGCATTTTAATTTGTACATTGACTGGTGTGTTTTTGTTTAATTATAATCACCTTTAAAACTAATTGTACTTTCACAATTAATGTAACATTACAAATTACAATAAATGGAAGCTATTCACAATCTAATAATTTCTGTTTTAGTAAATGTGAGTTATTGTTTTCTGCAGGTAAGGCGATCATCATTTTATCATGATATGAAAGTAATTAAAACGTTTACTATTCAATGTATTTAGATGTGCTCAGGAAATTGTTTCAGATAATTAAAAACATTGATCAACAAGATTATTTTCTTTCCTTAATGGCCATCTCTATATAAGAGCCGCCTAATTATAAAGGTCAGTAGAATCGTATCTAATTGTACTTTATTTATATTATTTGAACCTGTATATAAAGACCACCTGTCTATAAAAATCACTTTTACTTGTTCACTTGGGTAACCTTTATAGACATGTTTGACTGTACTTGTAATTCAATAAATTGTTCGGACTGAGTGACTCGCTCTGTATAAATATCACTATAAAAAGGCTTAAAATTAATGTTGTTTGCAGAAGTTTGGATATCCTCTGTATGTACTCCGGTTTTTTCTACCACTGTAACTTATTAGTGAAATAATATTGTCTGCATGAACTATTAATATCCTAACCAAACATTGTAATGCTTATAACAAGGTTTATGAACATTTACCTGCACAGTGACAGCTTAAGCAACCTTTGTCATCAGTTGAAATACAGTTTAAATCACATTTTGATGCATCGAAAGCTGGACAACCACCAGCTATCCCACCGCTGCCACCATTATATGGAGCTATTGTGGTTCTTTGCGGTTCTGTTGCCGGAGTGGATCTTTCTGAAACAATTTTATGAACTGCAGTACTGTTATACTTTTTAAAAAATACCGTCTTGCTTTAAAAGTTTATCATGACTTAATTAATTACATTGTGTCGTGTTGTTGATTGTATTTGCGATTGCCAAGTGGATCTTTTCAGTTGCAATTTTTATCGTTTATCTATATGAAGATAACAATTAGACACAAAACTTTGTACAAGTTGCTGTATTTAACTACAGGTCCGATAACAAAATTTGAAACAGTCCTTTAAAAAAATGGTTTGAAATGAATATAAACTGTAAAAACATTTTTTTTTACATTGAATGTTATTGACAAAATATTCATTGTTATACGCCCGTGTAACGGGGTGTATTATGGTATGGCGTTGTCTGTACGTCCTTCCGTACGTTAACGTACGTTATTTTTCTTGTCCAGCCCATATATTTTGACTCAATGAGGATATTTACTTATGTATTAGGAGAATGCGGTGTATCGCGTATAAAATGTAGGTTCTATTAATGAAGGTCACAAGTTAAATTCAAAGGTCAGATTTAAATAAGGACATAATGTGGAAAATGCTAGAACTTTTCCTTTCACATTTGGAACTGATTTACAAAAAGTAACAATGGTTAACATATCAAGCTTGTTTTTGTGACGCATTTATCTTGTGTTTAATTTTCTTGTGGGTGTAACTTGTGCCACACTTAGACCAAGTAGACTGATTGTTTTGAAATTCGCCATGTGTTGTTTGGATTATTTGAAGATGTGCTTACCGTAAAATGAAGATGTTGCATGAAATTGTACCCCCTCTTACTAGTATTATTCCTGTTTACATTATAGACATTCACGGGCGGTCCTCTTATATATTGTTTTAATTTGAACCATAAAAGAATGAAGCATAAAAACAGACATGATAAACATATATTAAGGTTACTTATACATCAAAACAACAGAGTTAAAATTTACCTGAACAATCACAATGCAAACAGCCATTATCGTCCGTTTTAATACAATTCAAATCACATTTCATCGCATCAAATGGAGGACATCCGCCAGCACCAGGATTACCGCCATTGGAACTCGGTGTCGTTCTGACTGTGGTTGCTGTCGTTTCTGAAAAGTTAAACACTAATAATAAACAAATGATTAAACATGTTTTTATGCGTTCCTAATAAATGTTGCAACTAGAACTATTTCTTAGCCTGATTTTAGAATGGCATTTGTCTACATCTAAAGAAATAAACACACAAAGAAATTAACACACACACACACACACACACACACACACACACACACACAGATGTGTCCATGTCAAAATCAAAGTTAAATTTAACTTCTGATACAAATAAAACATGTAACATATAAACTAAATGAATATAATTATCAAAAAATCAAACATACTAACCAAAGTCCAAATCACGATCCCAAAGCAAAGTAAAACCTTTGAAACTCACAAACTAAGCTATACACATCAAAAACAAACATACTATTCCATGTCCGAATCACAATGAAATTCCACCTGTAACGTGAGATATGATGTTCCAGAAGGTTAAGTACCTTCTATAACATAATCAATGCCAAATACACTTATTTTCATATGATGGACGGCCAAAGGTTATGTCATTCAACCATCAAATGACACCGTGTTTGATGACGTGCTGTCTGAATGGTCATTATAAAAATGAACAAACATGTTTAATCTACATTGTGTCCCTTTCTTTTTCTCATTTCAACGTCTTAAATTTGTTTTGATTTGGACAATTTTGTTCAATGTACTACTGATGAGGAATTTTATTCCGAAACGGTCGTCTAGTGCTGTAAAACTAAAACAGATTTATTATATTTGAATGCAATTAACAAATATTATATCGATACGATATTTATAATAGACCTTACCTGGACAACTGCAAATGGCACAACCGTCGGTATCAGTTTGATAAACACAATTGTCGCTACATTTTGATGCATCAAATGGTGGGCAACCATCTGTACCACCGGTACCTGTTTGGGAACTCGCTGTTGTTCCATCTGTAGGCCTGGAAGTACCTATGAAGAAAGATTATTCTGTTTGGTGACCAAAGGTGTAAACGTATTTTTTATGCGGTGTACTAATTTTCGCTTATCTCGCGGTCATTTGTTTTGCTTGAAGATTAATACCGAGCGAAAAATTATATAATGTTGTTTGTGTTACTGTGCATATTTAAAAAATCGCGACTATTTAAAACGCAGATATTTCAAATTTCTTATAGCGCGAAAATAAATACACGTGAAATAAATAGATTTACAATATTTTCATTATGGAGAAAGAAAATATTGAATATAACAAGTCGGTTGCCCGTAATTTACAAAATAAAAGTTAAACATATCGTACTATATTCACACAGCCTTAGTGAACTCAATTGTCCGTACAGAGTAGGAAATGTTACAATCTATAGTCTCAAACATGTGTGTATGGATTTTATTTGTATTGTTTTGGTTAAAAAAGTGCAAAGCACAGACTGATTTTTGCTATTGTTTTCAATTTATCAACAACATTGATTATTTATTTATGTATTTGTTTATTTTTATATTCATTTAGTAGTTTATAATGTTTAACCAAATATGACACTAATATACCTAGTTACCTAGTATTGCATACAATATAATTAGATAGCAGGAGAACTCGGTTATTGTGAACCTAGAGAACTAGAAGGAAAATGTAAGGAAATTGGATATATTACATATTGTGCCTTAATTACTTCTGTTTGTTATATAACTTACTGGCACAGTGACAGCTAAGACATCCATTTTGGTCTGTAGTGATACAGCTTATGTCACATTTTGAGGCGTCAAATGAAGGGCAACCACCTGCTCCACTGCCAGTATTCTGGCCAGAAGAGCTACCAGACCCAGATGGTACCGTAGGTCCTGCTGTTGCTGCAAATAAAAAGTTAAGTTAATAACATTAAAATACATTTGGTAAAAGTCGTTAAGGACGTAATGAATACAATGATTTTCAGACACCTTTTATGAAATTCCTGAAAACTTAAATGAAAAGTAAAACTGTTTTTCAGTTTTGTGTTGAAACACATAATTATACTGGTCTATGTTCAAATAAAAATCCAAAAGCAACCCAAAGAAAATGAAAAAATGGTGAATTAAGTAAAACACTTGAACTGTGCCAATGAACATTGAACAATGAGACCCAAGATAGTTTTGGATACAGAACCAACATAATTATCACCAATATTTTTGTGGGCATTCATAAAACGTTTTGGGATATTTATGGGGTTAGAATTGTTATAGGTTTGTTACATCAAAAAATAAGAATAAAATTTCTCAAAAAATAAGGTATGCTTAATCAATCATATTATTAGTTGTTTTGGTCAAATACTAATTGTTTTTTCTAATATCTTACAAATATTTGGATTTCGACAATTTTTGAGTACTCTCCATGAGGAATTTTATTTTGAAACGGCTGTAAAATTAGAACAGGTTAGACATGGATTAGTTTGCATGTTTTTAATTTAGTAATAACTGTAATTGTCAACAAACGAACTTTACCTTGACAATGACAACTAAGACATCCACGTTGGTCAGTTGTTATGCAATTCAAATCACATTTAGAAGCATCAAATGCCGGACATCCGCCAGCACCACCAGCACCACCAGCACCACCACCACTTTGTGGAGCCACTGTTGTTCCTGCTGGAGCATCTGTCGCTGGTTTTGTAGTAACTGAAACAAACGGTAACAAAGAAATCAAATAGTAATTATTTACACAAATGTTGAAATATTAAAGTCCCGACAAATGTGTGATGAACAAAATTCATCTAATAATATGTTACTGTAACCCGTACATTTTTCAACTATATGATATCAACAAAGTGAATATCCCGAATAGAAAAATACACTTGTTTCGATTTATTAAGCAAATCGCATGTTTCCTTTATTTTTACAGCGAAGCAGGAGATGCTTACTTTTCCTGAGCACCCGGGGTCCACTGTATATCCGTTAGTTTTTATAATTTTTTGTTTTTTGTTTTTGTTTGTATTTTTTTTTTTAGAAAAATATTATTCTAAATCTCTCATTCTTACCAGAACATTTACAGCTTAAGCATCCTCTGGCATCCATAACCACACAGTTTATATCAAAGGACCTCAAATCAAATGTTGGACAGCCTCCAGCATTCCCAGCGGTCCCTGAACTCTTTGTAGTCTGGGATGGTTTCGTAGTCGATGATTCTGCTGTCGCTGCATTAAAAAAAAGAACAAATTCCAATATCTATTAATTATGGTATAGATGGTCAATAAAAGAATTTTTTAAAAATACCCAAATTAAAAAAATCTGTAAATCGGAAAATGTTCGCCTTTGCTTTTTTCGTGTAAAATTTGCAAATTTGTGAAAAACGCTAAAATTTCGCGATTTTTTTTTTTTTGTCTTTTTGATGTAATTCAATTAATTTGCACTGATGACCGTCCGACAGCGCAAAACAAAAATTGCAAAAACATCTTAAGATGTCGAAAACGACGCGAAAAATTTCCGATTTACAGTGATAATATATAAAGGAAAACAATATGGTAAAACTGTAATTAAAAACATTCTTTATCGGTATTGATATATATGAAAGATTGAAAATAAAACATACCCGGAATGGTAATTGACTAGTATATCTTATATCGAAGAAGTTGGTCATTTCAGGGACACGTGAAAAACATCAGACCTCGAGAAGTTAACTGACTGACACTTGGATTTACCCGGAGCTGGATTCAAACTTAGACAGTAAGAGGGGCTGTAAACCGAAATCCGTTGTTGTAGACCATTCGGTCACCGCGACCTCTTAAGTAAAGTGTCTAATATGGACAAAATATTATATCAGTGTTAATTTTACAGAAGGTCGTTTCGGAATATAACAAAAGACAAAAATAACCAAATTTAGCTAAGGATATACTATACCTTAGCTTTGTTTTTTTTAGGATTTTCAAATTTTAAGAAACAAGATTTATGATAAAACCTACCTGAA
Source organism: Anadara kagoshimensis (assembly GCA_021292105.1). NCBI lineage: Eukaryota > Metazoa > Mollusca > Bivalvia > Arcoida > Arcidae > Anadara > Anadara kagoshimensis. Next base: position 6,196,663 of record CM037868.1, on the reverse strand, counting down.
TTGGAACAAGTACATAGAACACATCCTGTATTGGAATCAATGGTCAAACATGTCGGTGGACAGTTAGCCTGGACTGATGGACATCCGTTGTTGTTTTTGGCTCCACTACTACCTTAAATAAAGAGAAAAACGTTATAAATAACTTGTGGCAACCAAGAACTGCCAAACAAAATGTTGGGAATGGGGTAATTATTAGGTAAATCATCTGGATCATCACGATATAAAGAATCCTTCTGTATAATTCTATCCGCGCAACGCACAGACAAAATGTCTGTACCTTGGCGACGTCTTGATATAAGTAAAATATTCTTGACTGGGACTTCAAACCCCATTACTCAACTCAACTCATCTGGATGTCCATTCGATCGACTTGGAATAACCAAATCCGACAAAACACACATTTCACATATCACAATATCTTCAGCAACAGTTTAGCATTCCACAAGCCTCGTTACATAAACGTGTTCAGTAGATTCAATTTAACATGACCATTCATATAAAACCATCTATGCATTAGAAAACCATACAGCATCAACTTTCTTATTCTCGGTTACATCATCTGAAATCAGAGGTTCGTTAACAGTAATTCATAGATTTCTGCTGCTGCAGTATTTTTATTTTGTTTCATACAACTGTACATACCAGATGATCCTGATGAACCTGACTGTGTTGATACGGATCCTGCAAAAAAAAACAAATCGTCATAATGAAATACGTCGGTCAGATCCAAAGTTTTTACTTTGCTTCTTGATTGTGATTCGGACATGGATTAGTATTTTTTTTTTGATTGGCATTATGAAATACAAGTAAAGTTAAAAGTGATCAAACAAACCAATCCATGTCCATGACTGAGGCTATAGGTAACGGTTCATGTAACAACGAATGTAAAGTAAAAACTTCAACAAACAAGACAAAAATAAATAAACGTAGTAGAAAACAAAGCCATTTAAAGCTCATAAAACGTAAATGAAAGCAAGAAAAAAATTAATTCTGTGAAATTCTACACTTATACAGTATAAAATTTGTTTCACCCCGATGATTAAACTGTCTTTGAACGTTTACTGGATATAACGTTATGACACAAATGTAATCACGTGTGTGATTTAAGTATTTTTAGACACCTATCTTGCCAGACATTTTTTTCTTTTCATCTAAATAATGAAATTATAACCAAAAGAATTGTTACTTAACCCATTTTAATGTGTCAGGCAGCACTAAAGGGACATTACGGAATAAAACCCCTTATCAGTATTGCTTGCACTGACATTGTGGAAAACTATAATCAAAGATATATATCACTTTACCTGTACAAGAACACACTACACATCCAACAGAGTTTATGGATATACAGTCAGGACGACAGTTCTTTGGTATAACGGGACAGCCATTGTTGTTCTTAGCTTGAGATAATCCAACGTTGGTACCAGAACCTAAGTTGATTAAATTAGTGAAATCAAAAGTACAAAAAAAAAAAAAATAAAAAAAGTTATAAAATATAGTAAATTATTTATCAATATACAAAGTTTTGGTGACATCAGGAATCCTAAGTCATCCAATTTATCTAATGGATTTTAATTAAGATAATAGTTGTTTTGTTGAAAATCCTTACTAAATGCAAATTTATTTTGCAAATATACTTAAGCCATATTTTAGTGAATCCGCAATTCCAATTTATCTATTATTGTTATATGATATCATATGTATAATATGCATGTAGTTCTATGTATCTGTAATACCAATGTTCAAGTATTTTTACGAAAAATAAAAAAGGAATTTCTTTGAAACAAACTAAAATAAAATTCAGAGTATTTCTAAAATCTGCCAATTTTTGCGAACCTGGCCTTTTACATTAGTTGTCATATCAGGAATTAGTATGTTTTTTTATGTATAGCTGCTTTTAGTCCTGTAAATGAGTCATCAAAGAAATTTTGAGGAATTTGATGTAAATTGTACAATTAAATTTTTACAAAATCCAAAAATAACTCATAAAAACATTTCAGGAAAAGTGGCAACAATATTCACATTAATAAAAACAAACATAGTAATCCATGCTGAAATCATAATCCGAAAGCAAAGTAAAAACTTTGGAACTGAGAAACAAAGTAAAATACGTGAACTTCCACAAGGTAAGCGATGTCTGGTGCTCCGGAAGGGTAAACAACTCCTGTTAAGCTAGCTACATCCGCCATGAGTGTTATCAAAATTGAGAATAAAAGAAACGTGGAACTATGGAAACTCAAATATAGGTATTCCTAGATACGAAGACATCACATTCATCGATATTTTTAAAAAGTTGGCAGAGTCTTTAGTCATTCCTTACCACCTAATTATTTTATCTATATTTTCGTGTAATAAAGTGAAATTTGTACCTGTCGATTTAAAGCTTTGTTACCTACCTTTTGTTGCATTACTGTTACCTGTTGTATCTGAAAAAAGTCATCACAGATGTGGTCAGAATAAACGAATAAACGTTAAAAAAAAAACAACAACAACAACAAAGCTGTGTTAAATCCCCAAAACAACAAAGAATCAAACAAAACATAGTAACAAATCAAAATACAACAAGTATCGTATAAGGATTTAGCAATTTTATCACTGTAATTTTTACGGTGACACAAAAGTGAAATATATGTTATATTACGTGCGCGTATAATGGTTAGTAGTAAATGTTACACGCGTATGTATTAACCTAATACGTATGCACGTGATGGCCAATACGTATTATAAAAAAAGAATCTCCTTTACTTCTGTTGTAGCTAGTGCGCACAATAACTATTTTGCGTGCATCCTGTTTTTTAATATCAGTATCGAGAGGTATGAATATTTACCTGTACACGTGCATATGGGACAACCTAGTGAGTTTAATTCTGCACACTCCCCAGGACAATTTGGATGGAATGGTGGACATCCGTTATTGTTTTTAGAACCTGCAAACGACAACGTGTTTCCATTTCCGCTTCCTGTTTGGGAATTTGATGAAGATGATGATGCTGAAATATTGTAAACTTTAAGATTAAAATTTAATAAACAAACTTACTAATCCATGTCCAAATCACAATACCATAGCAAAGTAAAAACTTTGTGCAAATTAATTTTTTCTGTAAAATTTAAATACTGCAAATCGGAAATTTTTGCGTCCAATAATTTCGATATAATCGTGTATTTTTATTTTCATGTTGTCTGTTGAATGACCAGCGCTATTGTAAGAGAGTAATTAAAACATGAAATATTTTCGCATGTTGTCATTGCCACCAAGTTACGCGAATATAAATCAATAGCGAACATTTCCCGATTTGAAATTTGATTTTTTTTACTTTTTATATACTGTAAATAAATTCATTTCATTAATGTATTAATGTATCAAATGACAAAATGCCAAGTGCATAATATTATGGTCGTATTTAATTTGGTTGCAGATTGTATCATTGCCAAAATGTCTAAAGTAAGTACATTGCTACAATAATTACATATACAGTAACAATGACTTTCAGTATACGTACATGATTCACAATTACACACCGGACATCCTCGGGAGTCTAGGGCAGCACATTCCGGCTTACAATTCCGCGGGAAAGCTGGACATCCGTTGGCGTTTTTAGCTCCTGTGCTACTGTTGGTACTATAACTGCTGCCTACTGAAGCTTGTCCTATATAACAGAATAAATCATATATTACGATATATTTCAAGAAATGTGGCTTTTCCTATCAATAATGTTTGGAAATGTTTTGCATTATTGTTTCTCGAAAAAATTACGACAATCTATAAACTGGTAAGTTTCATATTTTTGGTCAATTTAGGACTAAAAAATGTGAATACTTTGGCAATTTAAACCATGATAAAATATACAATACGAAAAAAAGATACCTTTACCCTGGGAACACTTGCAAACGGGACATCCATTGGCGTCGAGGGCTGCACATGCGCTGTCACAGTTGTTAGGGAAGACCGGACATCCGTTGTTATTTTTAGCTGATGATGATGATGACGTTAAAGCTGCTGTACCTACACCAGTACTACCGGACTGACCTTATATAAACAAGAAAGAAAACAATAATTAGGAAAATGGAGATACAAATAACGACAAATCATTGGTAATCAGGATTTACAACACATTAACCGTGCTGGCCTAGGACCTCGATCATTCTTTGAACCTCATATCTCTGTCGTATTTTTAACACGTTCATTCTGTTCCATGTGCGAGATTATAGTCTGGTGTATTTATTTATTTATTTATTTATTTATTTATACACGGTGCGATTATAGCTTTACAAAACATGTTGTATTCCTATTACCAAATTATAAATACATAAAATCTATAATCAATTTCTCAATATTGTGCGATTTTGGTTGTTTTCAGAATACCCTACACTTTTACTTTAAATGGACTAGATACAAGATTTTGTAAAACTGACAACGGTTTCAACGTGAGTGTTACATATGTAAATAGATTAATGTTATAAATATAATATTTCAGGATTACAGGTTCTCTGGGGTGATTCTTTTGTTCTATATCCTTAGGTGTGTACTTATGAAAGGATAAGGGGTCATGACGTAATAATGTCAAGTCTTATTTTAGATGTTGTTAATATTATATATGGAGAGTTTTGGTATGGAGAGAGAGAGAGAGGGTTGGTATAGCAATTTATGTGTATTTTGGAATTGCATTCTATTAATTTGAATTTCTATTTTGGATGTATTTACTGTGGGAGCTGCTAAAAATTGAAAAAAAAAATCTGACAATATTTGCCAAAAATAATCAAATATAACAAAAAGATTCTTAAAAGACATTTCAAGTCTATTGAAGTAAGATCAAGTAAGATATCTGTTTGAATCACACCACCCATTGAAAACATGCTTTTCCTTACTGAAAATGTGATCGGACTATAAATTGCATGTATTGGTGATAATTACCTGCTTGAGAACCGGAACTACCACTGGATGGACAGGAACACATGATACACCCTACACTGCTGATACCGAGGCATTCCGAAGGACATGATTTCGGAAATGCCTGACATCCACCTAGATTTATATGGGTAGAGTCTGACTCCTTAGATGTGTCGTTTGATTCTCTTCGTGATCTTACTGTAAGTTTGCTAATAATTCTTCTTGTTGCTACAAAAATAAAAATGTCTTCAAATAATAATGACAAATCAATATGTTTGTTTGAGGCCTATACAAAAATAAATCGAAGAAATTAGCAATCTTTGAGATTTTATTATTAACAAAATGGTGAATTAAATGTGTATTACTAATATCTTATATTATGTGTGATAGACAAAAATAAACCGAAGAAATTAACGATCTTTGAGATTTTATTATTCAAAATATGGTGAATTAAATGTGTAATGTCTTATATTATGTGCTATCTGACGTGTTATGTGCAATATTGGATGTGTGACATCTGATGTGTGCTATGTGATTACCAATTTCTTAACGCTTTATGTCATAATTTTATTCGGGAACTTTTAGTATTGAGAGAGAGAGAGAGAGAGAGAGAGAGAGAGAGAGAGAGATGCAAATTGCATTTAGTAGTTTTAAACTCCAGAGTGATTCAAGATAACAACATGACGTACATTGGCAACACCATGATATATATTTCACAAATGTACATGCATGGCAAACTATACCACATGACATTATGAATTGAATATTATCATTTGTCGTGATATAATTATACTTTCTCTGCAATAAAATCAATTATATTTAACATATGAGTTCTCACTCGTTCTTGGTTGAATTAGCTATTGCCAAAAAAATTGTTCAGTTACAGTTTTTATTATGAATCTTTCTTTTCTTAAGATGTGTATAAGGGAGGTAATCTGATTTCACTTACATGAACAACTGCATAGAAGACAACCGTCCGGTCTTTGTGAGACACATTTCAATAAGCAATATTCTGGGAATTTGGGACATCCTTCCGTCTGGGTCTGTCCACCGGTCCCTGTATTAGTATTGGTACCAGTTCCTGTTGTCCCAGTCCCTGTATTAGTATTGGTACCAGTGCCCGTTGTCCCAGTCCCTGTATAAGTATTGGTGTCAGTTCCTGTTGTCCCACTCCCTGTATTAGTATTGGCCCCGATGCCCGTTGTCCCAGTCCCTGTATTAGTATTGGTCCCAGTGCCCGCTGTCCCAGTCCCTGTATAAGTATTGGTGTCAGTTCCTGTTGTCCCAGTCCCTGTATTAGTATTGGCCCCGGTGCCCGCTGCCCCGGTCCCTGTATTAGTATTGGTCCCAGTTTCTGCTGTTCCAGTCCCAGTATTAATACCCGTCCCGGTTTCGGTTTGGGTTTGCCCATTTGTTCCTGTCCCTATATAGGTATTGGTACCAGTTCCGATGCCTGTGTTTGTATTGGTGTTCGTGCCTATCGTTCCGGAACCGGATGTTGACTGACCTCCATTTGTAATCAATGTATCCGTGCTCTGTCCACCTGTGCCTCCCGTACTGACCTGATTGTTTGTATTTGTTTGTGAGTTCACCTGTGTTGAAGTCTGTCCATTTGTTAATAAGCCATTTGTTATTTGTCCACTATTTATCTGAGAAGACGATGTGGGGACCTGTCCACTTGAAACTGATCCGGGACCCAGTCCTCCAGGTTGAAAACTTCCTGTACTGGATCCGAAGTTCGAGGTTTGCAAACTTTGACCGGAAAACGATTGTGATGTTTGATATTTTGAGCCTGCATTAACATAACTAATACCGGCATTTGAACTAGGGACCTGTGAATTCGTCATCGCTCCAGATGTTAGCTCTGAAAAAGAAACATTAGCAATATTCATTTTAAATACACTCAAAATTTGATTGAAGATTAGCTTAGAGTTATTTCAAACAATGTAACTCAGTACTCAGCTGTAGAAAGTCAGAAAATTAAGAGAATTTATAATAATAAGTTGTCAAATTTTTATCTCTCTCTCTCTCTCTCTCTCTCTCTCTCTCTCTCTCTCTCTCTCTCATTTGTTATAACTGTTTCAGTCTGTTTTGATATAGTATACATGTATAGCAAATGACAATATATATTTACATGTAGTTAATGGTTCTGTTCTTGTTCTGTCGATCATTTGTTGTGGTGGGTCTCCTGAAGGTTTGTCTATATATTTATAATAATAAGTTATCACATTTTATCTCTCTCTCTCTCTCTCTCTCTCTCTCTCTCTCTCTCTCTCTCTCTCGTTTGTTTTCAACTGTTCCAGTTTGCTTTGTTGTACTAGAGTACCCTACCTCTGACTGAAATCTATGGAAATGATTGGCTAAATCAAATCACGTGACCAACCCAGTACCATTCCGTACATAGCCGCACGCGCAAAAATACTGGGCCAGTGAGGCTTAGAGTTACGGTTACGTCACCTGTCTCTAACGTAAACGTCAATCAAAATGGCGACCGTAAATAAATGGATCTTCTGCTGAAGATAGTGAGTTAAAACGCATGAAAGTATTATTTTGAAACGTTGAAAGTCAAAGGAAAGACAGCTAGACTTCGTTAGTATGCTGAATTTTAGTATCCGTTTTATTTTGTTGTCACAGCAGTATTTTATTGTAGCCAGATAATTATTTTTTCACTTCTTTCAGCGACATCGGTAGCATTTTTTAAAAACTTTTTTTCAATAGCGCCGGGTCATCAGTAGGGTAAAAAAATTACATTGTTTGTAAGTGTCCGGTACGGAATGAGGAATAATACAGGGTAAGTAGAAAACATACCGAGTGAGGCGGTAACTTATAATACATAGCTTATGGCATGATATATACACATGTATAATAAATGGTTCTTTGAACTGTTTGTTTTGGCGGGTCTCGTTAATGTCTGTCTATATATCTATGCGTTTTTAAACTAAAGTCCACTACCAACTATTTATAATTTGTCAAACTTTAAAGACGTAGATTCTGGACAATAAAGTTTCAAGAATTTTCTTTTCTATACCAAAATACAAAACGAACATCCCCAATAAAACTATAAGCGCGCTTAGTATTTCTATTATTTTGATTCTAGACCATCCAGGATTTTTAGAACTTTTTTATTCCAATAGTTATATATATATTACGTTGTCCGCAGGTACATATAACACATCCTCGTGAATCAGCTTGTTGACAGTCGATAGGACAACTAACATCCGGGTAACCACAGTACGTTCCTGGTACGATCACGTGAGGGTCACCTGCCAGTCCCCAATTGTCCCCACTTCGTTTTAGTGTTGGTGTACCTAATTATGAAAAAGAACAACATATTAAATTTATGGTCCTAGATTAGGGCTGAATTTCAGTGCTCGATAATTAGACAAGACGGCACAAGAAATAGGAAATGTTTGCTCCCAAATCCCGTGACTGAATGTATACACAAACTAAAATCTATTCCAAAGTTTAATATTGGTTTGAGACTTTGAACTAAAGTGCTTGATGCCCATTATGTTGTTGTGCTTGTAATAATAGGGTTTCAACTTGAGCATTCTCGAGGTTTTATAAACTGGTCATGAAAAGCATATATATATATATATATATATTATATATATATATATATATATCTCACTCAGAAACTGGAAATATTTTTTTATAAACAGTCAGTGTCAGTTTTCTATTTCAAATGTTTTATTTGACTTATAAAGCCTCGTATACTTACTTTGAATTCCTGCTAAGTAGAATAAAACAATCGTTGCTATGGTAATCATATTAGATGGTTCTGTTATGTAATTTTCCTATATTTTTATTGTCATAACTTTTTTGTTGTTTTTTTTCCTTTGCTGTTGTCTTCAAAGACGTCCGTAACTCCTTTTAATATAATCAGTATTACCGAAGTTCTAAAACGGTTTTGACTTTGATGATGTTGTTCCTTTTTGTAGCTTGGCCCTGAAAAATGGTTATGTGTCCTTTTTATTTAGATATGGTCCTCTTGTGCAGCATAAATCCAGAATTTCTAAAAACTTACCCCTTTGAAATACACTTTAACTGCATGTCACGACCTTCCTACAAACGTGGGCGGTGTTCCTATTTCTATAACGTAATTTTAAAATTTTGCTACTTAAAAATGATAACCTTTCAGGTGGCAACTTTGACTTTGTCATAAACTTTACAATAATCTCTTAAGAACAGGTGTCCGTAAATTATCACCTCGGAACAAGTTATGAATGAAATTTGAATTATCTCACGATAAAAGGAAAACGTGTATTTTCCATATTTTTATCATCAAACTATAATTTCTTGACATGCATCGGAAAAAAGAAACTATTGTTCCCGTACGCACATCACGATTGCTGACGTATACAAATTGTGTTTTAGAATTTGGACTTGGGGTTGCGGTCATTTTGCTTTTAATTTGGGTTTGCAGTTTGAACATGGACCAGTATTTTTGTGGTTGACTTTTGGGGTTGTGACTTGATCATGGATCGGTATGTTTGTGACTGACGTTTTGGTAATGTTATCTGAACATGGACATGTGTGTTTGTGGTTGACTTTTTGGGGTTGTGACTTGAACATGGATCGGTATGTTTGTGACTGACGTTTTGGTAATGTTATCTGAACATGGACATGTGTGTTTGTGGTTGACTTTTTGGGGTTGTGACTTGAACATGGATCGGTATGTTTGTGACTGACGTTTTGGTAATGTTATCTGAACATGGACATGTGGTTTTGACATGGACCAGTATGTTTGTGTATGACTTTTGGGATTGCTGTTTGTGTCAAGTTAAGTAATTTAATGCCCTTCTAGAGTCTAGACTAGAGTTCTATAATTATTGCCAAACCTGTTTTAATTTTGCAACACATGGCGGACGTCGAAAATTGTGGATATCCAAATATTTTTATGATGTTGAAATGTTAAAAAGAAGAATCTAAATAAATTTTACGAAATCCTCTAGAGGTAATACATTTGTACTGATAGTTTTTTTTATTTTTATCTTTATTTTTTGTTAAATTATTATTTTTGGGGGGGCGGGGGGGGGGGGGGTTGTTAAAATTTTAATAGAAGCAGATTTTATGAACAATGTTTAAATAACTACTGAACTTGATGTCTTTGTTTACGTTTTAATATCCCTTTAGTTTGTAACAAAGCTGTTTCGGTTGGTTATTGTTGAATTTATGTTAACAACAAATGCCTATACTTAAATTTCAAATTGTAGCTATATTTTAGTAAGCTACACATTTGTTCAGGTTAACGGCATTCATACTGCTTTTTTCTGCAATCATGTTATTCCTCTCGCTTCTTTCCCTCGATTCAAGCATTGAATTTGGTTTCTCGGAAATGACATGTCAGTTTCTTTTTTACTCTTCAGAAGAATAATAAGGTTGCCTACTTGTATATGTGAACCTTGGTCCATCTGGTCAGTTTTAGACACAATTGGTTTTTTCATTGAAGAGCTATATTCTTATAGAAAAGTGATTTATACACGTAAAACGTGTGACTGAATGGATATACATGTTGCAATTAATTTACGTTTTTAATTTTTTATCAAATATCAAAAGCGAAAGAACTGCGCTAACGCAGACACAGTGGCAGGATCTGGGACACAAATCCGATGAATGCTTAAAGAGAGGTAACTCTAAATATTTAGAGTTACCTCTCTTCAAGAGCTAGTTATCATCTCTCAACAAAATAGATCCATGATCAATGGATTTCAGCGGCCACTCTGGTGTCCTCCATCGTAGTACAAATTGACCGCCTCGATATAAGTGAAGGGATCTTGACTGAGTCTTAAATCCCCGTTACTCCACTCGACTTTGGCAAATGATGCTACGTTACAACAGAGTAAAACTATCATAAACGTATCTATTGTTAAAGTGAAGTGTCGAGGTGATCAGTTCTGGTATGGTGGAATGGAACGGCGTGGTGGCGTTTTGCGTCCCAGTTGATATTCAATATGCAGAAGAAAGACATAAGCACACAGTCTAAAACTGGCCATAATTATTATGGTGTTTTGTAAGGGACATTATCGCTAAAACGTGACGTAGCGAAAAGTAGGAAAGTTGCGATAATGCGAAATATATGTTGGCGAAGGTACTATAGCTTCTTCGAATTTTCGCAACTTCGCTCCTTTGAAATCGCGACTTCACTCAGGACTTCGCTTCTTTGCATTCAGATTAAAGTAGCATTAATGCAATTTTGGCACTAAGAGACCACCAAAGATTGATACATTATGCATTCCAGATATATGTGTTTTTCAAAAACGAAGTGGTTCCAAAAAATCACCATTGGTTAGAGGGATTGTGTACCGTATGTATTAGGAAAGATATTTGGTTTTTAAATTTTCTATTCAAATACATGTAAATTAACATCAAATAAGAGAGATTTCAATAAAACAAAAAATGTATCACTAATGGGATTCTGATAGTAGACATTTTATTTTCAATAGCATTTGAACCACTGTGGTACTTCAGTTAGTAGAGTGCTCACTCTGTAAGTGGGAAGTCGTGGGTTCGATCGCCGGTCTGGTCCGCCCAAAACTTGAAAGCGGACTGTTCTTCCGCAAAGCACTTGGCATTACGAAATTAAAGTTACGGTTCTTTTGGATGGGGACTTAAAATGAACGAGATTCCGTGTCACTGTAGTCTTGGCACGTTAAAAACACTTGCTGTGTAATGCCATTAGCGCAACGCAAAACATCTCGATATAAGTGTTACATTCTTGACTGGGATGTTTAAAACAATATTCTTTAGAGCAATAAAAACTTTGTGTCTAATAAAAATCATATGCCGGCTGTCTATTTAAAAAGATCACAAGACGTTTGAGCGATCCGTGTGTGTTTCTGCGGCGCAATCGGTTAGCGCTTTCGGCTGTTAACTAAAAGGTTGTGGTTCAAGCCCACCCAGTGAGGTTGTTATACTGAAAACACAAACCAAATAGTCAGGCCTTAGAGCACATTATCAACACCAGAAAGACGGTCAGGACTAAGAACACATTATCATCACCAGGAAGACGGTCAGGACTCAGGGCACATTAATATCACCAGGAAGACGGTCAGGACTCCAAGCACATTATCATCAACAGGAAGACGGTCAGGACTCAGAGTACATTATCATCACCAGAAAGACGGTCAGGACTCGGGGCACATTATCATCACCAGAAAGACGGTCAGGACTCGGGGCACATTATCATCACCAGGAAGACGGTCAGGACTCGGGGCACATTATCATCACCAGGAAGACGGTCAGGACTCGGGGCACATTATCATCACCAGGAAGACGGTCAGGACTCAGGGCACATTATCATCACCAGGAAGACGGTCAGGAATCGGGGCACATTATCATCACCAGGAAGACGGTCAGGACTCAGGGCACATTATCATCAGCAGGAAGACGGTCAGGACTCGGAGCACATTATCATCACCAGGAAGACGGTCAGGACTCAGAGCACATTATCATCAACAGGAAGACGGTCAGGACTCGGAGCACATTATCATCACCAGGAAGACGGTCAGGACTCAGAGCACATTATCATCACCAGGAAGACGGTCAGGACTCAGAGCACATTATCATCACCAGGAAGACGGTCAGGACTCAGAGTACATTATCATCACCAGGAAGACGGTCAGGACTCAGAGTACATTATCATCACCAGGAAGACGGTCAGGACTCGGAGCACATTATCATCACCAGGAAGACGGTCAGGACTCAAAGCACATTATCATCACCTGGAAGACGGTCAGGACTCAAAGCACATTATCATCACCAGGAAGACGGTCAGGACTCAGAGCACATTATCATCACCAGGAAGACGGTCAGGACTCAGAGCACATTATCATCACCAGGAAGACGGTCAGGACTCAGAGCACATTATCATCACCAGGAAGACGGTCAGGACTCAGAGCACATTATCATCACCAGGAAGACGGTCAGGACTCAGAGTACATTATCATCACCAGGAAGACGGTCAGGACTCAAAGCACATTATCATCACCAGGAAGACGGTCAGGACTCGGAGCACATTATCATCACCAGGAAGACGGTCAGGACTCAGAGTACATTATCATCACCAGGAAGACGGTCAGGACTCAGAGTACATTATCATCACCAGGAAGACGGTCAGGACTCAAAGCACATTATCATCACCAGGAAGACGGTCAGGACTCAAAGCACATTATCATCACCAGGAAGACGGTCAGGACTCAGAGTACATTATCATCACCAGGAAGACGGTCAGGACTAAGAGCACATTATCATCAGCAGGAAGACGGTCAGGACTCGGAGCACATTATCATCACCAGGAAGACGGTCAGGACTCGGAGGACATTATCATCAACAGGAAGACGGTCAGGACTCGGAGCACATTATCATCACCAGGAAGACGCTCAGGACTCGGAGCACATTATCATCACCAGGAAGACGGTCAGGATCAGAGCACATTATCATCACCAGGAAGACGGTCAGGACTCAGAGCACATTATCATCACCAGGAAGACGGTCAGGACTCAGAGCACATTATCATCACCTGGAAGACGGTCAGGACTCAGGGCACATTATCATCACCAGGAAGACAGTCAGGAGTCCGGGCACATTATCATCACCAGGAAGACGGTCAGGACTCAGAACACATTATCATCACCAGGAAGACGGTCAGGACTCGGAGCACATTATTATCACCAGGAAGACGGTCAGGACTCAGGGCACATTATCATCACCAGGAAGACGGTCAGGACTCAGGGCACATTATCATCACCAGGAAGACGGTCAAGACTCAGAGCACATTATTATCACCAGGAACACGGTCAGGACTCAGAACACATTATCATCACCAGGAAGACAGTCAGGACTCAGAGCACATTATCATCACCTGGAAGACGGTCAGGACTCAGGGCACATTATCATCACCAGGAAGACAGTCAGGACTCCGGGCACATTGTCATCACCAGGAAGACGGTCAGGACTCAGAACACATTATCATCACCAGGAAGACGGTCAGGACTCGGAGCACATTATCATCACCAGGAAGACGGTCAGGACTCAGGGCACATTATCATCACCAGGAAGACGGTCAGGACTCAGGGCACATTATCATCACCAGGAAGACGGTCAGGACTCAGAGCACATTATTATCACCAGAAAGACGGTCAGGACTCAGAGCACATTATCATCACCAGGAAGACAGTCAGGACTCAGAGCACATTATCATCACCAGGAAGACGGTCAGGACTCGGAGCACATTATCATCACCTGGAAGACGGTCAGGACTCAGGGCACATTATCATCACCAGGAAGACGGTCAGGACTCAGGGCACATTATCATCACCAGGAAGACGGTCAGGACTCAGAGCACATTATCATCAGCAGGAAGACGGTCAGGACTCAGAGTACATTATCATCACCAGGAAGACGGTCAGGACTCAGAGCACATTATCATCACCAGGAAGACGGTCAGGACTCGGAGCACATTATCATCACCAGGAAGACGGTCAGGACTCAGAGCACATTATTATCACCAGGAAGACGGTCAGGACTCAGAGCACATTATCATCACCAGGAAGACGGTCAGGACTCAGAGCACATTATTATCACCAGGAAGACGGTAAGGTCAGAGCACATTATTATCACCAGGAAGACGGTTCAGGACTCAGAGCACATTATCATCACCAGGAAGACGGTCAGGACTCAGAGCACATTATCTCACCAGGAAGACGGTCAGGACTCAGAGCACATTATTATCACCAAGACGGTCAGGACTCAGAGCACATTATATCACCAGGAAGACGGTCAGGACTCAGAGCACATTATTATCACAGGAAGACGGTCAGGACTCAGAGCACATTATTATCCCGAGGAAGACGGTCAGGACTCAGAGCACATTATTATCCCAGGAAGACGTCAGGACTCAGAGCACATTATTATCACCAGGAAGACGGTCAGGACTCAGAGCACATTATCATCACCAGGAAGACGGTCAGGACTCAGAGCACATTATTATCACCAGGAAGACGGTCAGGACTCAGAGCACATTATCATCACCAGGAAGACGGTCAGGACAGAGCACATTATATCACCAGGAACGGTCAGGACTCAGAGCACATTATCATCACCAGGAAGACGGTCAGGACTCAGAGCACATTATCATCACCAGGAAGACGGTCAGGACTCAGAGCACATTATTATCACCAGGAAGACGGTCAGGACTCAGAGCACATTATCATCACCAGGAAGACGGTCAGGACTCAGAGCACATTATTATCACCAGGAAGACGGTCAGGACTCAGAGCACATTATCATCACCAGGAAGACGGTCAGGACTCGGAGCACATTATCATCACCAGGAGACGGTCAGGACTCAAGCACATTATCATCACAGGAAGACGGTCAGGACTCAGAGCACATTATCATCACCAGGAAGACGGTCAGGACTCAGAGTACATTATCATCACCAGGAAGACGGTCAGGACTCAGCACATTATCATCACCAGGAAGACGGTCAGGACTCAGCACATTATCATCACCAGGAAGACGGTCAGGACTCAGAGCATTATCATCACAGGAAACGGTCAGGACTCAGAGCACATTATCATCACCAGGAAGACGGTCAGGACTCAGAGCATTATCATCACCAGGAAGACGGTCAGGACTCAGAGCACATTATCATCAGCAGGAAGACGGTCAGGACTCAGAGTAGCACATTATCATCACCAGGAAGACGGTCAGGACTCAGAGCACATTATCATCACAGGAAGACGGTCAGGACTCAAGCACATTATCATCACCAGGAAGACGGTCAGGACTCAAAGCACATATCATCACCAGGAAGACGGTCAGGACTCAAAGCACATTATCATCACCGAAGACGGTCAGGACTCAGAGCATATCATCACCAGGAAGACGGTCAGGACTCAAGCACATTATCATCACCAGGAAGACGGTCAGGACTCAAGCACATTATCATCACCAGGAAGACGGTCAGGACTCAAAGCACATTATCATCACCAGGAAGACGGTCAGGACTCAAGCACATTATCATCACCAGGAAGACGGTCAGGACTCAAGCACATTATCATCACCAGGAAGACGGTCAGGACTCAGCACATTATCATCACCAGGAAGACGGTCAGGACTCAGCACATTATCATCACCAGGAAGACGGTCAGGACTCGAGCACATTATCATCACCAGGAAGACGGTCAGGACTCGGAGCACATTATCATCACCAGGAAGACGGTCAGGACTCGAGCACATTATCATCACCAGGAAGACGGTCAGGACTCGAGCACATTATCATCACCAGGAAGACGGTCAGGACTCGGAGCACATTATCATCACCAGGAAGACGGTCAGGACTCGGAGCACATTATCATCACAGGAAGACGGTCAGACTCGGAGCACATTATCATCACCAGGAAGAGACGGTCAGGACTCGGAGCACATTATCATCCACCAGGAAGACGGTCAGGACTCGAGCACATTATCATCACCAGGAAGACGGTCAGGACTCAGAGCACATTATCATCACAGGAAGACGGTCAGGACTCGGAGCACATTATCATCACAGGAAGACGGTCAGGACTCAGAGCACATTATCACACCAGGAAGACGGTCAGGACTCAGAGCACATTATCATCACAGGAAGACGGTCAGGATCAGAGCACATTATCATCACCAGGAAGACGGTCAGGACTCAGAGCACATTATCATCACCAGGAAGACGGTCAGGACTCAGAGCACATTATCATCACCAGGAAGACGGTCAGGACTCAGAGCACATTATCATCACCAGGAAGACGGTCAGGACTCAGAGCACATTATCATCACCAGGAAGACGGTCAGGACTCAGAGCACATTATCATCACCAGGAAGACGGTCAGGACTCAGAGCACATTATCATCACAGGAAGACGGTCAGACTCAGAGCACATTATCATCACCAGGAAGACGGTCAGGACTCAGAGCACATTATCATCACAGGAAGACGGTCAGGATCAGAGCACATTATCATCACCAGGAAGACGGTCAGGACTCAGAGCACATTATCATCACCAGGAAGACGGTCAGGACTCAGAGCACATTATCATCACCAGGAAGACGGTCAGGACTCAGAGCACATTATCATCACCAGGAAGACGGTCAGGACTCGGAGCACATTATCATCACCAGGAAGACGGTCAGGACTCAGAGCACATTATCATCACCAGGAAGACGGTCAGGACTCGGAGCACATTATCATCACAGGAAGACGGTCAGACTCAGAGCACATTATCATCACCAGGAAGACGGTCAGGGCTCGAGCACATTATCATCACAGGAAGACGGTCAGGACTCAGAGCACATTATCACACCAGGAAGACGGTCAGGACTCAGGCACATTATCATCACCAGGAAGACGGTCAGGACTCAGCACATTATCATCACCAGGAAGACGGTCAGGACTCAGACATTATCATCACCAGGAAGACGGTCAGGACTCGGGCACATATCATCACCAGGAAGACGGTCAGGACTCAGGCACATTATCATCACCAGGAAGACGTCAGGACTCAGCACATTATCATCACCAGGAAGACATCAGACTCAGAGCACATTATTATCACCAGGAAACGGTCAGGACTCGAGGCACATTATCATCACCAGGAAGACGTCAGGACTCAGAGCACATTATCATCACCTGGAAGACGGTCAGACTCAGGGCACATTATCATCACCAGGAAGACGTCAGGACTCCGGGCACATTATCATCACCAAGACGTCAGGACTCAGGCACATTATCATCACCAGGAAGACGGTCAGGACTCGGAGCACATTATCATCACCAGGAAGACGGTCAGGACTCAGGCACATTATCATCACAGGAAGACGGTCAGGACTCAGGGCATTTATCATCACCAGGAAGACGGTCAGACTCAGAGCACATTATTATCACCAGGAAGACGGTCAGGACTCAGCACATCATCACCAGGAAGACGTCAGGACTCAGAGCACATTATCATCACCAGGAAGACGGTCAGGACTCGGAGCACATTATCATCCCTGGAAGACGGTCAGGACTCAGCAGCATTACATCACCAGGAAGACGGTCAGGACTCAGGGCACATTATCATCACCAGGAAGACGGTCAGGACTCAAGCACATTATCATCAGCAGGAAGACGGTCAGGACTCAGAGTACATTATCATCACCAGGAAGACGGTCAGGACTCGGCACATTATCATCACCAGGAAGACGGTCAGGACTCAGAGCACATTATCATCAGCAGGAAACGGTCAGGACTCAGGTACATTATCATCACCAGGAAGACGGTCAGGACTCAGAGCACATTATCATCACCAGAAGACGGTCAGGACTCAGGGCACATTATCATCACCAGGAAGACGGTCAGGACTCAGAGTACATTATCATCACCAGGAAGACGGTCAGGACTCAGAGCACATTATCATCACCAGGAAGACGGTCAGGACTCAGGGCACATTATCATCACCAGGAAGACAGTCAGGAGTCCGGGCACATTATCATCACCAGGAAGACAGTCAGGAGTCCGGGCACATTATCATCAACAGGAAGACGGTCAGGACTCAGAGTACATTATCATCACCAGGAAGACGGTTAGGACTCAGGGCACATTATCATCACCAGGAAGACGGTCAGGACTCAGGGCACATTATCATCACCAGGAAGGACGTCAGGAGTCCGGGCACATTATCATCACCAGGAAGACGGTCAGGACTCAGAACATTATCATCACCAGGAAGACGGTCAGGACTCAGGAGCACATTATCATCACCAGGAAGACGGTTAGGACTCAGGGCACATTATCATCACCAGGAAGACGGTCAGGACTCAGGGCACATTATCATCACCAGGAAGACGTCAAGACTCAGAGCACATTATTATCACCAGGAAACGGTCAGGACTCAGAGCACATTATCATCACCAGGAAGACTCAGGACTCAGAGCACATTATCATCACCTGGAAGACGGTCAGGACTCAGGCACATTATCATCACCAGGAACGTCAGGACTCAGGGCACATTATCATCACCAGGAAGACGGTCAGGACTCAGAACACATTATCATCACCAGGAAGACGGTCAGGACTCGAGCACATTATCATCACCAGGAAGACGGTCAGGACTCAGGGCACATTATCATCACCAGGAAGACGGTCAGGACTCAGGCATTATCATCACCAGGAAGACGGTCAGACTCAGAGCACATTATCATCACCAGGAAGACGGTCAGGACTCAGAGCACATTATCATCACCAGGAAGACGTCAGGACTCAGAGCACATATCATCACCAGGAAGACGGTCAGGACTCGAGCACATTATCATCACCTGGAAGACGGTCAGGACTCAGGGCACATTATCATCACCAGGAAGACGGTCAGGACTCAGGCACTTATCATCACCAGGAAGACGGTCAGGACTCAGAGCACATTATCATCACCAGGAAGACGGTCAGGACTCAGAGACATTATCATCACCAGAAGACGGTCAGGACTCGGAGCACATTATCATCACCAGGAAGACGGTCAGGACTCAGAGCACATTATCATCAGCAGGAAGACGGTCAGGACTCAGAGCACATATCATCACAGGAAGACGGTCAGGACTCAGAGCACATTATCATCACCAGGAAGACGGTCAGGACTCAGGGCACATTATCATCACCAGGAAGACGGTCAGGACTCAGAGTACATTATCATCACCAGGAAGACGGTCAGACTCAGACACATTATCATCACCAGGAAGACGGTCAGGACTCGGAGCACATTATCATCACCAGGAAGACGGTCAGGACTCAAAGCACATTATCATCACCAGGAAGACGGTCAGGACTCAAAGCACATTATCATCACCAGGAAGACGGTCATCACTCAGAGCACATTATCATCACCAGGAAGACGGTCAGGACTCAGAGCACATTATCATCACCAGGAAGACGGTCAGGACTCGGAGCACATTATCATCACAGGAAGACGGTCAGGACTCAAAGCACATTATCATCACCAGGAAGACGGTCAGGACTCAGAGCACATTATCATCAGCCAGGAAGACGGTCAGTACTCAGTACATTATCATCACCAGGAAGACGGTCAGGACTCGGAGCACATTATCATCACCAGGAAGACGGTCAGGACTCAAAGCACATCATCATCACCTGAAGACGGTCAGGACTCAAAGCACATTATCATCACCAGGAAGACGGTCAGGACTCAGAGCACATTATCATCACCAGGAAGACGGTCAGGACTCAGAGCACATTATCATCACCAGGAAGACGGTCAGGACTCGGAGCACATTATCATCACAGGGAAGACGGTCAGGACTCAAGCACATTATCATCACCAGGAAGACGGTCAGGACTCAGAGCACATTATCATCAGCAGGAAGACGGTCAGACTCGGAGCAATTATCATCACCAGGAAGACGGTCAGGACTCGGAGCACATTATCATCACCAGGAAGACGGTCAGGACTCGGAGCACATTATCATCACCAGGAAGACGGTCAGGACTCGGAGCACATTATCATCAACAGGAAGACGGTCAGGACTCGGAGCACATTATCATCACCAGGAAGACGGTCAGGACTCGGAGCACATTATCATCACCAGGAAGACGGTCAGGACTCGGAGCACATAACATCACCAGGAAGATGGTCAGGACTCGGAGCACATTATCATCAACAGGAAGACGGTCAGGACTCGGAGCACATTATCATCACCAGGAAGACGGTCAGGACTCGGAGCACATTATCATCACCAGGAAGACGGTCAGGACTCAGAGCACATTATCATCACCAGGAAGACGGTCAGGACTCAGAGCACATTATCATCAACAGGAAGACGGTCAGAATCAGAGCACATTATCATCACCAGGAAGACGGTCAGGACTCAGAGCACATTATCATCACCAGGAAGACGGTCAGGATCAGAGCACATTATCATCACCAGGAAGACGGTCAGGACTCAGAGCACATTATCATCACCAGGAAGACGGTCAGGACTCGGAGCACATTATCATCACCAAGAAGACGGTCAGGACTCAGGGCACATTATCATCACCAGGAAGACGGTCAGGACTCGGAGCACATTATCATCACCAGGAAGTCGGTCAGGACTCAGAGCACATTATCATCACCAGGAAGACGGTCAGGACTCAGAGCACATTATCATCACCAGGAAGACGGTCAGGACTCAGAGCACATTATCATCACCTGGAAGACGGTCAGGACTCAGGGCACATTATCATCACCTGGAAGACGGTCAGGACTCAGGGCACATTATCATCACCAGGAAGACAGTCAGGAGTCCGGGCACATTATCATCACCAGGAAGACAGTCAGGACTCCGGGCACATTATCATCACTAGGAAGACGGTCAGGACTCAGAACACATTATCATCACCAGGAAGACGGTCAGGACTCGGAGCACATTATCATCACCAGGAAGACGGTCAGGACTCAGGGCACATTATCATCACCAGGAAGACGGTCAGGACTCAGGGCATATTATCATCACCAGGAAGACGGTCAAGACTCAGAGCACATTATTATCACCAGGAAGACGGTCAGGACTCAGAGCACATTATCATCACCAGGAAGACGGTCAGGACTCAGAGCACATTATCATCACCAGGAAGACGGTCAGGACTCGGAGCACATTATCATCACCTGGAAGACGGTCAGGACTCAGGGCACATTATCATCACCAGGAAGACGTCAGGACTCAGGGCACATTATCATCACCAGGAAGACGGTCAGGACTCAGAGCACATTATCATCACAGGAAGACGGTCAGGACTCAGAGTACATTATCATCACCAGGAAGACGGTCAGGACTCGGAGCACATTATCATCACCAGGAAGACGGTCAGGACTCAGAGCACATTATCATCAGCAGGAAGACGGTCAGGACTCAGAGTACATTATCATCACCAGGAAGACGGTCAGGACTCAGGGCACATTATCATCACCAGGAAGACGGTCAGGACTCAGAGTACATTATCATCACCAGGAAGACGGTCAGGACTCAGAGCACATTATCATCACCAGAAGACGGTCAGGACTCGGAGCACATTATCATCACCAGGAAGACGGTCAGGACTCAAGCACATTATCATCACCTGGAAGACGGTCAGGACTCAAAGCACATTATCATCACCAGGAAGACGGTCATCACTCAGAGCACATTATCATCACCAGGAAGACGGTCAGGACTCAGAGCACATTATCATCACCAGGAAGACGGTCAGGACTCGGAGCACATTATCATCACCAGGAAGACGGTCAGGACTCAAAGCACATTATCATCACCAGGAAGACGGTCAGGACTCAGAGCACATTATCATCAGCAGGAAGACGGTCAGGACTCAGAGTACATTATCATCACCAGGAAGACGGTCAGGACTCGGAGCACAATATCATCACCAGGAAGACGGTCAGGACTCAAAGCACATCATCATCACCTGGAAGACGGTCAGGACTCAAAGCACATTATCATCACCAGGAAGACGGTCAGGACTCAGAGCAATTATCATCATCAGGAAGACGGTCAGGACTCAGAGCACATTATCATCACCAGGAAGACGGTCAGGACTCGGAGCACATTATCATCACCAGGAAGACGGTCAGGACTCAAGCACATTATCATCACCAGGAAGACGGTCAGGACTCGAGCACATTATCATCAGCAGGAAGACGGTCAGGACTCGGAGCACATTATCACCAGGAAGACGGTCAGGACGGAGCACATTATCATCACCAGGAAGACGGTCAGGACTCGGAGCACATTATCATCACCAGGAAGACGGTCAGGACTCGAGCACATTATCATCAACAGGAAGACGGTCAGGACTCGGAGCACATTATCATCACCAGGAAGACGGTCAGGACTCGGAGCACATTATCATCACCAGGAAGACGGTCAGGACTCGGAGCACATAACATCACCAGGAAGATGGTCAGGACTCGAGCACATTATCATCAACAGAAGACGGTCAGGACTCGGAGCACATTATCATCACCAGGAAGACGGTCAGGACTCGGCACATTATCATCACCAGGAAGACGGTCAGACTCAGAGCACATTATCATCACCAGGAAGACGGTCAGGACTCAGAGCACATTATCATCAACAGGAAGACGGTCAGGAATCAGCACATTATCATCACCAGGAAGACGGTCAGGACTCGAGCACATTATCATCACCAGGAAGACGGTCAGGATCAGAGCACATTATCATCACCAGGAAGACGGTCAGGACTCAGAGCACATTATCATCACCAGGAAGACGGTCAGGACTCGGAGCACATTATCATCACCAAGGAAGACGGTCAGGACTCAGGGCACATTATCATCACCAGGAAGACGGTCAGGACTCGAGCACATTATCATCACCAGAAGTCGGTCAGGACTCAGAGCACATTATCATCACCAGGAAGACGGTCAGGACTCAGAGCACATTATCATCACCAGAAGACGGTCAGGACTCAGAGCACATTATCATCACCTGGAAGACGGTCAGGACTCAGGCACATTATCATCACCAGGAAGACAGTCAGGAGTCCGGCACATTATCATCACCAGGAAGACGGTCAGGACTCAGAGCACATTATCATCACCAGGAAGACGGTCAGGACTCAGGGCACATTATCATCACCAGGAAGACGGTCAAGACTCAGAGCACATTATCATCACCAGGAAGACGGTCAGGACTCAGAGCACATTATCATCACCAGGAAGACGGTCAGGATCAGAGCACATTATCATCACCAGGAAGACGGTCGGGACTCAGAGCACATTATCATCACCAGGAAGACGGTCAGGACTCAGAGCACATTATCATCACCAGGAAGACGGTCAGGATCAGAGCACATTATCATCACCAGGAAGACGGTCAGGACTCTGAGCACATTATCATCACCAGGAAGACGGTCAGGACTCAGGGCACATTATCATCACCAGGAAGACGGTCAGGACTCGAGCACATTATCATCACCAGGAAGTCGGTCAGGATCAGAGCACATTATCATCACCAGGAAGACGGTCAGGACTCAGAGCACATTATCATCACCAGGAAGACGGTCAGGACTCAGAGCACATTATCATCACCTGGAAGACGGTCAGGACTCAGGGCACATTATCATCACCAGGAAGACAGTCAGGAGTCCGGCACATTATCATCACCAGGAAGACGGTCAGGACTCAGAGCACATTATCATCACCAGGAAGACGGTCAGGACTCAGAGCACATTATCATCACCAGGAAGACGGTCAGGATCAGAGCACATTATCATCACCAGGAAGACGGTCAGGACTCAGAGCACATTATCATCACCAGGAAGACGGTCAGGACTCGGAGCACATTATCATCAACAGGAAGACGGTCAGGACTCGGAGCACATTATCATCACCAGGAAGACGGTCAGGACTCAGGGCACATTATCATCACCAGGAAGACGGTCAGGACTCGGAGCATATTATCATCACCAGGAAGTCGGTCAGGACTCAGAGCACATTATCATCACCAGGAAGACGGTCAGGACTCAGAGCACATTATCATCACCAGGAAGACGGTCAGGACTCAGAGCACATTATCATCACCTGGAAGACGGTCAGGACTCAGGGCACATTATCATCACCAGGAAGACAGTCAGGAGTCCGGGCACATTATCATCACCAGGAAGACGGTCAGACTCAGACACATTATCATCACCAGGAAGACGGTCAGGACTCGAGCACATTATCATCACCAGGAAGACGGTCAGGACTCAGGGCACATTATCATCACCAGGAAGACGGTCAGGACTCAGGGCACATTATCATCACCAGGAAGACGGTCAGACTCAGAGCACATTATTATCACCAGGAAGACGGTCAGGACTCAGAGCACATTCATCACCAGGAAGACAGTCAGAACTCAGAGCACATTATCATCACCTGGAAGACGGTCAGACTCAGGCACATTATCATCACCAGGAAGACGTCAGGACTCCGGCACATTATCATCACCAGGAAGACGGTCAGGACTCAGAACACATTATCATCACCAGGAAGACGGTCAGGACTCAGAGCACATTATCATCAACAGGAAGACGGTCAGAATCAGAGCACATTATCATCACCAGGAAGACGGTCAGGACTCAGAGCACATTATCATCACCAGGAAGACGGTCAGGATCAGAGCACATTATCATCACCAGGAAGACGGTCAGGACTCAGAGCACATTATCATCACCAGGAAGACGGTCAGGACTCAGAGCACATTATCATCACCAGGAAGACAGTCAGGACTCAGAGCACATTATCATCACCAGGAAGACGGTCAGGACTCGGAGCACATTATCATCACCAGGAAGACGGTCAGGACTCAGGGCACATTATCATCACCAGGAAGACAGTCAGGACTCAGGGCACATTATCATCACCAGAAGTCACACTATAAATATAACAAAATAGTGCGGAGAAGTCGAATAATATAGGTGTGTGTTTAAGCCGGGTCATTTAAATAGGGTATAGCAAGTAGCGCATGTGTTTAAGGGTCATTTAAATAAGGTATAGCAAGTAGAGCATGTTCATGTTGTTTTCATATATATAAACCTGTATATAAACATGTTTTTGAATTAATATGCCACTAGATGTAGTTATAGAAAATCACATAATATTATCTGAAATCATTTTGAGAAATATTTGAATTATGTATATATGATTTTAATTGATATTTTAGGGACCTCCACGGCTGTCAATACAGAAAGACGTTTGTATATTGTAAATGACAATTGACAGAATGAAAAATGACATATTGAATTAAATTTTTTTAATGTAAAAATATGTGCAAACACAGGATTATTGACTTATGTAGACGCTATGCCACTGTCAGTGACCAAGTGGTCTAAACCGGCGTCTTTAACCGCCCAGATCAGAATCCAACTCAAACAAATGTTAGTGGAAGAAAATTTGTCGAAGGTTTCTTTCACTATCCCCCAAAAAACCCAGCAAGAACAAAGATTTTTGCTTTAAATGTTCTGGGGAGCATACTCCCGGGCCCTCCTCTAGTGAACGGCACTGGCACCAGGTTTGCACATCACGTTCTAAAATAATGATACATTGGAATGACGTCACATTCTAAAATAATGATACATTGGAATGACGTCACATTCTAAAATAATGATACATTGGAATGACGTCACATTCTATAATAATGATACATTGGGATGACGTCATCTTCTGAGTCCCGATACAGTGGGATGACGTCACATTCTATGTAATTATATAGTGGTATAACGTCATTTTCTAAGTAACGATACAGTTGCTTATATTAATGGCAGTCAGTCGTGTAGGTTTTGAATCGTGCTGCGACTGTATTGTATATAAAAAATCTATAATATAAAGCCAATAATAATAATAATAATAATAATAATAATAATAATAATAATAATAATACATTTAAGAATAAAATACGTTAAAACTACTGTCTGTTGCCTCTTTTTTATTTTATTTTTCTTAAGTTATATAATTCTATATAATATTTAAGTTACTTTATATGGAAATCGTGAACAATTGAAATTTAAAGAGACATCATTAATTTTACTCGAATTACATACGATATTCTAGAAATTCAATGTTTCTCGACATTTTCAATGGGTTTACTGTAATAATAACTTATGTTTTTGTATCTAATATTGTTTGGTTCGCTGTTTTTTACTTCTGGCTATTGCTGTGATCGAGATTTCAATTCCAAAATGTCCCAGAAAATGCAACAGTTGCCAGTCGCAAGTAGTTACTGTTCATTCGCAAAGCACACGGCATTTAGAAATGAAAGTCGTGGGGTACTTCAGGACAGACCCGATGTCCAGTGTCGGGTAGGAGAGGCACACTACTAATGATCCCGACCCCTCCCTCCATTACTACCCTGAACGCAATACAAAGGTCAAAATATCTGCCACTTCACTTACTGGTGTTGACATCATATTTTTGACTGGGAAAATGTAGGATGTTGTCATATCTTACTGTAAATATAAACATGCAAATGGGGTTCGCCGCTGTACCACGTGATACCTTCTAATGTGTCTGTGTAACGCTTGTTTCCAATGGACATGGAATCGCACAATATGACGTTATCCTGTAAAAACGACGTTATTCCGGGAATTTGTGACGTTGATGTTTTCCAAAATGTTCCGCACAAACGTTAAGAGGTATTGATCACGTGGTACGGCGGCGAACTCCATTAGCATACAAGACACTCAAATGGCAAAATTGATGTGGTAATGTAGCAAAATGATTTCATCGACTACTGATGTTACAAACCAAAACAAGATTATTTTATTTGTATCACGACGTCATTAGTCATATGCAGTGAAGTTGTAAAACTGTATAGTTTGTTCACTTTTGTGTTACAACACGCTTACCTTGTTGACAAAGGCCTAGCGTGTCGGCATAACGCCTCTGGTAACTTAGCTTCGAATCTCACCGGAGAGATTCTCATATGCTAGATAATTTGTCACTTAACTTACCAAAGCTCGGCCTGGTCCTGAATTGACCGTTTTGTACAAGTGACATGTGCTAATGTGACACTTTTAAATTTTTATATAAAAAATAAAAATTAAAAAGTTGCACATGACACAAGTGAAAGAATCTTGACTAGGCGTAAAACTCCCATTCCTTACTACCTTAACAAATGACACTGTTTTTCCGGTCTCATCCGGGGATCCTAGTTGATTTAGACGATGTATCTTACTACTGTGCATAAAGGCTACTTTGAACATGCATATATGGCGATTTTAATTCTATTTTTTTATTATATCTCAGCACAGAAAAGGGAGCCTTTAGTTGAAAAAATATTTTTTCATTTGAGTGTGTACATACCACAAATTTTGCCATTTTTTTCAAGAAAATCAAAATTGTTAAGTAAAAATACTCCTATTAGGTACCTCAATATCTTTTGGTTTGATAGTGATTTTTTTATTCAATCATGCAGGTAAAAGGTAAAACTTTACCCAACATTCATTTGTAATTTGAGACCCAAATGGTTAGCTGGAATACATATTTTCTGTCACAAATGTGATTATATCTATATACAGACGTTAATCAAAACATGCAACATTAACAAATATATTTTTAAGTTAGGTCTCTGAATAATGAATAAATATGTACTGTTAATTTTCCCAAGCAATTCTTTAAAAACGTAATTGACAATATTCCGTGTTCAAAATAGCCTTAATGCACAGTAACGATATTGATTACGTCATAAAACATCACATATCAGGCGCTTTTTGTGATCGTAACAAAACAAGGGAAACAAAACAGGGAAATTACTACTGTTTTGTCGCCTTCCCGCCATATCTGGCAACAGGCTCGCTTCGTATGTGGGAGGTCGTGGGTTCGAACCCCGACTGGTTCTTACCTAAACTTGAAAATATGTAGTGACTGTTCTTTCGCCAAGCCTTCAGAAGAGACCTTAAAACCCGATGTCACGTGTCACAGCAGGCGTGACGCGGTACATTACCTCAGTAACATTACCCTGGGCGCACTGCAAAAGTCAAAATGCCTGCGACTTCGCTTATAGCTGGGGACGTCTTGATATAAGTGAAATATTCTTGACAAGGACGTAAAACCCAATCAATCAATCAATATCTTGGCAATGTGATGCTGTACACCCCGGAAAGAAAGGAAAATGCAATTCGAAGGTGACCGAGTAAAGGGGTGAATTTACCAATAACGCAAAGAAGATTTGGCGACGAAAACCCGAAATTTGGAACCGAAGATGTGATATGATAATTCTTCTATAATATCGATCACTCTATGTACGATTTATATATCATCTTCCAGGACGCAGTTTCACATTCGTCCATAACTTAATTTTTTTCTAAGGGTCATCTAAGTAGGAAAATTCAAGTGAAAACCATTTGGTTGAAAAACGTGAAAGAGGGGTACAATTATAAAATTACCTAAACAGGTGTGAAGATTTATAAATAAAATTAAAGCAGGAATTGATAGTTTATGAATTTTATAAATATTTCATAATGGGGTTCGCCGCTGTACCACGTGATCAATACCTCTTAAGGTTTGTGCGGAAAGTTTTAGAAAACGTCAACGTCACATATTCCCGTTTTGTGCGTACGGTCGAAATGTCTGATTTGACGTCTTTTTCATCTATGACGTCACGAATATATGGTCTTTGGTGCCTACAGAATTTTGGCGGAAACGCTGTTACACGTATCGTTTAGAATTATTTTCTGCATTCACAAAAACCATATTCACAATGTCAATTTTGAATACTATTTAAAAGAACTAAACTAAATGTATATTTTAACGGAAATTAGAAAGATCTACGCTGTTGAGGGCACAATTTTAAATAATTGAAAGATTTGAGTACACCGTTTAAAATTTGAATCACTGTGATGTAAATGCTGCTTCATGTGACTTTTTCGGTGAATTTTAATACAGATAGTATGACGCAAGCTGACGATTTTTCAAAAAACATAATGTATAATAATTTTTATCGGCGTCAAATTGACTATGCGCTTGTATTTGCGTTTTATTTCGGCGGCCTAGAATCAAGAACGCTTCATCAATAAATACGGCTTCCCTTTCCATTTTAATTCATCTGTGTTTGGTAACGGTTGCTATGGGTACAGACCATATGATATTTAAAACTGGTTTTGTTTTGCATGACCAAAATAACTCAAAATCGGTGTTTTTGTTAATTATATTATAATACCAAACGAAAATATTGAGTTCATAATAGTATACTAGGACATTAATGGTATCTTCTTATGTAAGGAATAAGGTTTTTTTCTTGTTTCAGGATTTTGATGCAATTTTATGAAAAAGTAGCTTGACGACCTCCTATTTTTTGTCATATATTTATGTGCAATATATGTGAAAATCAGGGGTCGTATTCGACTTAGTTTTTAATTATCTACAAATTAAGATGTTCACATTTTCAAGTGATCTCGGTCGTTACTGCTATTTAAAGTATTACTGTGATTTTATCCGAATAAAACCTGACAAAATACTTTATTTTAGTTCTCTATTTTACTCATGTAAATGTTGTTTTAGAATGCAGAAAAATGCAACAAAATTACTCCATTTTCCCAAAAAAATTCCGGGGGAGGGGGGGGGCATGCACTCGACACTCCTAGCGTTAAGGAGCCTTAAGCCCTATGGTGCATGTGGTGTCTTTGGCAACATGCTTCAACGTGACACATACATCCTTTACTAGCTACGCCACTGATTTATGTGGAGTTTGGTATACCAGAACCAGTCCACAGCAAATTATCCACATTACCTACCATCGAAGGAACAGGGAGTGTCTTTTTTGTCATCAAGAAGTCCCTCTGACTTGACCCCTGTGTCTCTGTTACATGGTGACCGCTCAGTTTTATTATAAAATACTACCAAAAATTGCCAAATTAAGGAAGTTGTCATATTATATATTTTTAATAATACATTCAGAAAATTCAAAACCCGAATTTTGTATTTTATTCATAAAATACTTTTTAAAATTATAAATTTTTGTACAATTCATTCGAAAAATTAAAAAAATTATAATAAAATTATAATATGACAAACATCTTAGTTAGGGATTTGTGAAAATGGGACTCGGTATATACCAACTTCACTATATGCCCGACGTGTTTGCTTTTATTTATTTCATGATTATTTCATTTTATTTTAATTTTAATTTTTTTGGTGTTTATGAAGCGATAAAAAATAATTATAAAAGTTATTATAATGTGGAATTTTATGTACCAGAACCACAGCCAATTAACCATATTTCCTATCATCGAAGAAAATTAGAAGTGTCTTTTTGCCATCAAGGGCTCTGTAACACGGTGGTATATTTTTTTAAAAACACACAAAAAATGCGAAACCGTTATTTTTGGTATATTTTAAATGTGCGACGTACTGCGTTTGAATGTGCAAAATTTTTGTTGTCGATAGTATATTGTTATTTATGCGGAAAAATTCTTTTCAACGCTTCACTATACATAATGGATATTATATATAAATGGGCTAGCACTACACTTTATATATTGTATCTGGTCAGTCTATGATGATGTTGAGGTTCAGGTAAGCCTGGCACTAAGATTGTCAGAAAGAGCCTCTTTTCTCCCCCCCCCCCTTCTTCCTCGGATGTCTCTGTATCCAGAATCACCATGGATATTTCAGTGACGTCCCATAGTGCCATGTTCCCTTTATTCCCAATTTTGACGTGCAGGAAGTATTCAGACACTTTGTAAAATCCTTCTTTGTTTCATATAAAACCATATATTTTTAAAAAATTCTCAAAAATGTATTTCTTGGTCAGTCTCCATGACTTTGTCACTTTTCATCGATATTTACTATGCGGTTTACTTGATTGTTAACAATATTTTTTAAAATTATTGGGAAAATCTACAAATTTCATCAAATTTAACGATGAAAAATCCATGGAGATTGACAGGAAATAAAAATTTGAGAATCAAAAAATAAAACATACGGTTTTATATGAAACAACGAAGGATTTTACAAAGTGTCCGAATATTTATGCACGTCTCTAGATCTGTAGCTGAACAGGATATGCTTACCCTTCCGGAGCACCCGGCCTCACTTCCCTGGTGGAAGTTCACGTGTCTAACCTGATAGTCCAGCTTCAAAGTCCTTTTCATTTTGCTTTGGTATTTTGGTATCTTTTGTTTTTGTTTTCTTTATTTTCTAAGGCGAGGGGGTATATTTAATTTTTTTGCTTAATTTGTAAAAAACATGTGTTATTGTTTTTTCTCCTCTTCATTTAATTTCAATATTTTCAAGAATCATAGAAAATATTTACCGATTTGTGCAAAAAAGAGAAGTTATAACCTATACAATGTATCAAGTTAATGTTGATACAATGTTGCCATTTTACAATGTTTTGATACATATGGATACAATGTGTACTTTAATCACACTTATATATACAATGTATAAAATTGTCGGAAACTTAATTCAATTTTAATAAATTATATTAAAAACTATTACTTATTTTACAATCACTATATCGCTAAATCATCACGAATTCTTTCCCTTTCTCAGATTTTTTAAATCTATAAATTATGCATTTAGGGCGGAAACAATGAATTTTATACAAAACGCACTGTTTGTCTTGTAAATATTTAAAATCAGTATATTAAGTAATTCCGTATCTATTGCGTAAGTGGAAGATGTCCCAGTTAGTGTTACGGCTATGTCGGGTTAGCCGTATTCCTACACGCTAGCTGAGTAGCTGTACAGTACAGTGTATGTTGTTTAGTGGTGGTGGAGAACTCACAGTTTATATGTAGGATAGATTTGTAGGCCGACTTGGATTTATTTATGTTAAAACTCGACTTCAATGTAATACACTCGATGTATGGAAGGTGTTGTATCGTCGCGCTGTTGACAGCGGCGTTACTCGTCCTGTCTTCTGTCAACGGTAAGTCTAGTTTTATTTCTTCTTTCTATCTCATTCCGTGCTGAAAATATTGAGTTTTTAAGGTTGTATGTTTTTAAAGATGTACGTGACCTCGCATTACAAAAACAACATGGCGACCGTGGAAGGTGTATGATTCCTGCCCAAATGTTAAACCCCGGTGACCTAATTCTTACGTAACGATATCGGAAATCTTTTATCCTTCTGTTTTAACGGATTAAATCCTGATTAAACAGCTTAAAATTTAATCTATCGTTATTGTTAGCATCTTCTGATCAAATCTGTGGAGGGAATGAAAGGAAATAAAAACTCGGAGGAGTTGTACACTAAATTATGCAAAAAGTCGGATTAGCAGTGTGCATGCTGCACACAACAAGTCGGCTGTATAACGTTTTTTGTGTTTGACCTTGTTTTCAAATCTATGTTGATGTTATAACGAAGGCTTTACTTTGTTTTTCTGCAGGGAGAGTTTACGTTTGCTATTAATTTTAATAAATAAATAAATAAATAAATACAAATCTTCCTGTCGCTTATTTATCTATTTTCAGTAAAACAACAGAATTCTGTTACAAAAAATATGTTGTAGATATTGATACACAGTGGAATGATGATTGGATTGCCATTTGCACCCATCACTAAGATTTTTTAATTTTAATTAAAAAACCCCCGTTTTAAACATTCGTGTGAAAGATAATTTAAGTTGTGGAGGATATGGACGTTAAATTAAGAGAGAGAGAAAGAGAGAGAGAGATATGGATGATACATTTTATTCAATTTGTATACAAAGTTAAACAATGTCAATTCTTGGCTAGAACAGCTGTATGTTCATTGACGGATTTGTATCTGTTTTTTTATTATCCAAGTGAAATAATGGGAAAAAAAATAAATAAAAAAATAAAATAAAATAAAACCTTTCTCATTACTTTGAGGTGTAAATTCCTTTCAAAATAGCACGTAAGTCACGTAAAAATCGTATATTAAATTTGAATAATTTTAACATCTAAACATGTGCTGTAGAAATAAGTGTAGATTTGTTTTATATAAATTTACGAATATTAAACATAAAATGGAGTCCATAAATATATTAGAGATCTTTTAATTGTCCATTTAAGATTACAAAAACCTTCAGTTAGACCTAGTAATCTTGACACTTTGTGTATTTCTGAATTAAACGGATTATATGGCGCCAAAATGTAGGTCAGACATCGTTACATCATGTTGTGTTTACAGGTGATATGAAGAGGTCATGACCTCACCTGACCCGACAGCTCATGACCTTAAAGAGAGGTCAGCTGAGGTCACAGTCTGTAGCTTTGTTTAGAGTTTCAGATCTCTTATCAGTAGGTATTAAATCACAAAGATTCTTGACATTGACATATATTTTGGATGTGTCACGATGTCAAAATAAAAAAAAGATAATGGTTTGGTTTACAAAATATAAAAGGTAGATCTTGTCTAAGTTATTATTTTTTAAAATAATAAATGGACCAGGGTTTACCCTTATTGGAGAGAGAGAGAGATGTTTTTTTAATATGATTCAAAATTTTATCTTATGAAATATTTTTATTAGCATGATTTCAATTTATTTTAATTTTCTCAGTTCCAGGGCAAGAGAGGATGGGATAGAGAGTTTGGGAAATTGAAAAATTCAGTTCTAAACATTTTGAAAATGTTTGATACCATATTTTATTTTATGAAATTTTTATAAGCATATAAAATTTAAATTGCCCTGTACATGAGAGGGAAAGAGAGGGTTAGGTGAGAGAGAGAGAGAGAGAGAGAGAGAGAGAGAGAGAGATTGTTGCCATTTATAAAGATAATATACAAATAATTGACTAACATTTTTTTAAAAAAATAACCAATACAGTATTGTTGTTTTTGTTTAGGAATTTGTATCCTGGCAACAAAATTAGAGGTTATAAATTTGTAACGTGCTCCATTTATATTATATTTTGTGTCTTTTGGAAAAAAAATTGCATGTAATATGAAATGAGTTCCTATTATAGTGCATGTATTCCCAATTTAATAAATTCTATGTCAATGTCAACCATAAAATTTTGGATGGGAGTAAGTTGAACTCTGAAGTCTGATGAAAATACATGTAGTCTTTAACTGCAGAATAATAAACTCCTACATTTCCACATATAATAATGTACCAAGTCTTTAAGTTATTTCTAAAAATGATTTTTTATGGAAAAACAGATTTATGCTGTTTCCATTCCTGGTTGTCAGACTTAGCTTTTAATTTCTGAGAAATTCTTTGAAAACGTAACTCATGTATTTTAACAAAATTTAGAAATTGGCTACATCTACTAATAATTTTAAAATTGTGGAAACCTATATATAAAATAAGAAATACCCAGATCAGGGATGAAGCTAACTATTTTGAGTTAGGGCCCTAGCTCCCTTTTGAAGAGAAGTTGCAATAGCAATACATAACAAAAATCTCTATAAACTTTGGGGCCAAGACAAATTTTTGGGGGCCATGGGCTACTGGACCCCTGTTAACCCCAATCCCTGCAGGATTCAGACTTTTTAAAGAAACATAAAAAATGAAGATAGGAGGATGGGTGTAAGCTGAACTCAATCCACTTAAAACTGATAAAAATCTATAAGTGTAAAATCCTACACTTAACACATAACACAATAATGAACTAAGTCTAAAATTAAAGTTGTTTTAAAAATAACTTTTATTTTATATTAAGACTGCCACTGTATATAGGACTGCTCAGTGATTCTGTTTGCCTAAAATTACTACCAAATAAAGGTAGATTGTATATGGTATATGTTTATGTATGGCCTCTTGTACGACAAAGTGGAAGGTCATGGGTTCGAACCCGGACCGGGTCTGACCCAAGACTTGAAAGTGGGTAGTGGCTGTTCTTTCGCCAAGCACTCGGCATTACAAAATGAAAGTCATGGTTCTTTCGGATGGGAACTTAAAATAAACGAGGTCCCGTGTCATAGTGGGCCTGGCACAATAAAGAACCATGCTGTATAATGCCATCAGCACAATGCACAGGCATAATTTCTGCACCTTCGCCTATAGCTGGCAATGTCTCGATATAAGTAAAATATTCTTAACTGGGACATTAAACATCATTTCTCAATTCAACTCTTGTACCACCTCCAGTGGACTTGGAGCGAAATAAAAAGTTGAAGTTGAAGTCCCCTGGGGAAAAAATGACTTAATTTTCCCAATTTGATCACTAAAACTTCCAAAACAACAGTGATATACTAGATCATGTAGATATTGTCACAATATAACATCTTTGCAGTGAGGATCCTAAGCTATTGCAGTTTACTGTGTTTCACAACTTCAAATTTTCCCAATTTTTAAGGCAGAAAGTAGTTTTTGAAAAACTGTAATGAAATCACTGCCACTATGTTATATATTGGACTGTAATTTTATATTGGATTGCCATAGAAACATATTTATGTATTGATATATTGACAATATAAAAATATTGACAATCTAGGTTTCACATATTATTTATAAATCAAATTTCCAAAATATAAATCCTTTTTGAGATAATTTTCACTAAAATAGGTAACTGAAGCAATATCTCAAAATCAAAACATTGCTATGACATCATGTGGTGTCTTTTTTGTCTTTTATATTTTTATTCAGATCATTCATATTTACTACGTGTAATTATAACTTTATGCACTCAATACTAGGGCTGTCATTGATAGATCGATATATTGATATATCATCGATAAAAGCCATTGATACAATATATCGATACATTTTTTGAGTATCGATATCAATAAAATAGCCGCCAGTTGATTGCCAAGGTTGGAAGTAGTCAATGACACATAGATTAAACTTCATGTAAATGTATTATAATTACAACCTATTATTTTAAAGTATCTTAAAACCAACTGACATACAAAACAGAGTGCATATAATATTAGAAACATTTAAAAATGATACTAGACATGTCAAATATTGGTGAAAAATAATTTGTCTATAAAAGATTCAACAAAAAATAAACTATTTAAATCAAATTTCGATATATGTATTTATCGATATATTTTTCAGTTGATATATCAATATTCAGATTCTT
This sequence comes from Anadara kagoshimensis, assembly GCA_021292105.1. Lineage (NCBI taxonomy): Eukaryota > Metazoa > Mollusca > Bivalvia > Arcoida > Arcidae > Anadara > Anadara kagoshimensis. Next base: position 6,160,274 of record CM037868.1, on the reverse strand, counting down.
ATCAATGACAGCTCTAGTTATTATATATGGCAAATACAAAACAATAAAAAATAATGAAAAATATTAATTTGATCTAAAATAAGTTTGATACTTTCCCATTTTTGTTTTGTTTTTCCTATTTTGTCGCTGGAAGTAAATAAAGTGAATATATTTCCAAATTTCTGTAATACTTACTAGATTCAATTGCACATGGGATTTTAGGAATAATATTTCTGTATTTACAAGAGTTGATATACTTTTTGATAAAGTTGCATCTTTGTATGTGTATTAACTAAGCCAGACCCTAGTTACATTTATAAAGAATAAAGCACTTTTATATCAATGCCATGTGGCAACAGACTGGTTAACAACCATCTGTCATGTGGCATCAGACTGATGCTCTGGTTAACAATCATCTGTCATGTGGCATCAGACCGATGCTCTGGTTAACAGCCATCTGTCATGTGGCATCAGCCTGATTCTCTGGTTAACAACCATCTGTCATGTGGCATCAGACCGATGCTCTGGTTGACAACCATCTGTCATGTGGCATCAGACCGATGCTCTGGTTGACAACCATCTGTCATGTGGCATCAGACCGATGCTCTGGTTGACAACCATCTGTCATGTGGCATCAGATCGATGCTCTGGTTGACAACCATCCCTGCCATGTGGCATCAGATCGATGATCTAGTTGACAGCCATCTGTCATGTGGCATCAGACAGATGCTGTGGTTGACAACCATCTGTCATGTGGCATCAGACCGATGATCTGGTTAACAGCCATATGTCATGTGGCATCAGACCGATTCTCTGGTTGACAACCATCTGTCATGTGGCAACAGACCTATGCTCTGGTTGACAACCATCTGTCATTTGGCATCAGACAGATGCTGTAGTTGACAACAATCTGTCATGTGGCATCAGACTGATGCCTTGGTTGAAGCCATCTTTTCATTTAGAACTGTTTTCTAAAGTATTAATGGTTGTTACTGTTGTGCACAGCAAATAATTAGTATTAAATCTGGAAAGTCTTCCATTTGTACCATCCACAAAATTTTTAATTTTGACTAAAAATGACAAAAACAAGCAATTTTGAACATTTCTGTGAGAAATAATTCTTCAAAAATTTTACATTGAATTGAATAGGTTGGGGGGGGGGGGAAGTCTTACCTAAAATCACTAGAATCCAACTACTAGCAATATGAACTTTCCAGTTGAAACTGGAAGATGGTCTGGGTTAAACAGAAATAAAAGAAATTGTACTCTATGTACCTCTGGAGTTGGAGATGAAATGCATTATTTGTTTCAATGTGATTTTTTTCAAACCTTATAAATATTTAATCAGATTAAATATATACCAATGTATTATATAAAATACCCTAACATAGAAAAACTTTAAGGTTTATTGACGTATTGTAACAAAAGAGTATTAGAAAAAAATTCAGTATTTTTGAAAATCATATATAAAACTTTAAATAACCATAGATAACTTAATATTATATAGAAACTTAATATGTAACCTTTGTCATGCTCAGTTTGTTAGTATGTCATTGTCACCTTAATTTTATGTATGTTGTAGTATCACCTGATGTACCACATATGTGACTCAGTGAATAAAGAATTGAAAATTGAAATTGGTACACAACTCAGATTTATCATTGAGTGAAATATGACATTGTTTCTTCACTATTTGATGACATTTTCAAAAATGAAATCAGATGAAAAATTTAAGTCACCTTGTAAGTACAATTCACAAAAATCATAATTTTTACCCTACTCTATATGGTGGATACTCTTCATTAAAAGACATTGTGAAAATACCTACAGTTATCAATTAAGTTGTAATCTCCATTGACCAAAATCATTTTCACCTACAACTATGCATTATTTAATGTAGAGGTCTAGGTAGCTCAGTGGTAGAGCACTCACATATACTGTAGGGGTCTCAGGTTGGATCCCCAGTCTGACCCTGCATATTTTCTCTTTCCTGTTGCATTTGGGGGCTCATCTGACCCTTGGAAGCGGCGGACCAACAGTTTGGTCCAAGGTGTTGAATCGAAGAAAAGGAAGAGAGGAATGTAGCGGTTTGGTTAGCTCAGTGGTAGAGCACTCGCCTATAGTGCGGGAGGTCCCAGGTTTGATCCTGGTCTGACCCTGCATTATTTTCTTTTCTGTTACAGTTTGAAGTTAGAGAGAAGCTTCAAACTGTCCATTCTGTGGGAGAAAACACTAGTATCAGTGTATGCTAATGTGCCTCTCTTTAATTCTTTCTCTCACAAAATGGACAGTTTGCTTGATTAAATGATGTTTTACGTCCCTGTCAAGAATATGTCACTTACATTGAGATGTCACCGGTTATAGGGAACACCTTATTTAGTCAGTCAATATCAATGATATAGGGTTATTTAACTGATATTGTGAAAAATTTGTCCTGAGTTGACTTGACATTTTCACAAGGATCCTCAACGGGGAACATTATTTAACTATATCAGTTCAATATCCCTATAATATCAGTTCAATAACCTCTTTATTATATAGCAAAATGCATTTTATGTACTTCACACTAGTATTTCATCTAAAATAAATGAAAAATATTATTTTTGTCTCACAATACATAAATATTCCACTAATTCTTGTAAAAGAATATAAGACCTACTAGAATATGACAACAACACAGTGATGACGTCTTCAGCCATGTTGCAACAATCGTATGACATCAAAAACGACATTGTCACATGACAAAGTGTGCAATATGAAAAAAAAATGATTCAGGAAACCTCTGTGTGGAACAAAGTTTGAGTGCAATTATTTCAGAAATGACATTCTGATCATGGTATTGTAAGATAGTGTGGCACGTGCCAAATTCGATGAAGGGTGAATTAAGCCCTTCATTTTATAATTTGGCACGGGCCACACTATGTGCATTATCAGAATGTTGTTTCTTATATTTACAATTCTTTCTTTCAATAAATATTATGTACCCATATTTGTTTCAACTCTTGACAACACTTATTTTTTCCATACTTGCTTATGTGAAATAGGATTTTTTGCCATGGGAGATCGTGTATCTCACATGACCATGTGATCTTTAGTGACGTCATAATCAAAGACAATCACATAACATTATCCTGTGGGGGATATGATGTCATCTTGCGGAAATTGATACACATTAAGGGTCATGACCCCATTTGTCTTTCAACAGGTATTAAATACAATTGCTTCTGCATGATTCATTGATGAAATAAAAGTCATGGTTCTTTCGGATGGGAACTTAAAATAAACGAGGTCCCGTGTCACGGTGGGCTTGGCAGGCTAAAGAACCCTGCTGTATAATGCCATCAGAGCAATGCACAGGCAATATTTCTGCACCTTTGCCTATAGCTGGTGACATCTCAATATAAGTGAAATATTCTTGACTGGGACGTTAAACACCATTACTCAACTCATGATTCATTGATACAGTCATATTATAAATATTGATATATATTTGTGCATTAACACTTTGATTTATCATTTAATTTCTATGTGAAATATATCATAACATTGATTGTTGTATCATAATGATATGTCAGATACATAGATTATAAATTCATTCCACTCCACGATTCTAGAACTGATTGCCTCGATATAAGTGAAATAATCTTGGCTTGGGCGTAAAGCACCATTACTCCACTCCAGTCCACGATTCCAGAACTGATTGCCTCGATATAAAGTGAAATAATCTTGGCTTGGGCGTAAAGCACCATTACTCCACTCCAGTCCACGATTCCAGAACTGATTGCCTCGATATAAGTGAAATAATCTTGGCTTGAGCGTAAGGCACCATTACTCCACTCCACCATTCCAGTCCACGATTCCAGAACTGATTGCCTCGATATAAGTGAAATAATCTTGGCTTGGGCATAAGGCCACCATTACTCCACTCCACCATTCCAGTCCACAATCCAGAAACTGATTTGCCTCGATATAAGTGAAATAATCTTGGCTTGAGCGTAAGCACCATTACTCCACTCCACCATTCCAGTCCACATTCCAGAACTGATTGCCTCGATATAAGTGAACTAATCTTGGCTTGAGCGTAAGGCACCATTACTCCCACTCCACCATTCCAGTCCACAATTCCAGAACTGATTGCCTCGATATAAGTGAAATAATCTTGGCTTGGGCATAAGGCACCATTACTCCACTCCACCATTCCAGTCCACAATTCCAGAATGATTGCCTCGATATAAGTGAAATAATCTTGGCTTGGGCATAAGGCACCATTACTCCACTCCACCATTCCAGTCCACAATTCCAGAACTGATTGCCTCGATATAAGTGAAATAATCTTGGCTTGGGCATAAGCACCATTACTCCACTCCACCATTCCAGTCCACAATTCCAGAACTGATTGCCTCGATATAAGTGAAATAATCTTGGCTTGGGCATAAGGCACCATTACTCCACTCCACCATTCCAGTCCACAATTCCAGAACTGATTGCCTCGATATAAGTGAAATAATCTTGGCTTGGGCATAAGGCACCATTACTCCACTCCAGTCCAGTCCATCCATTCCACCATTCCAGAACTTACTGTCTCCATAGATGACATGGGTGTAAAACACCATTACTCTATTATACAACTCATCGTAAATAGTCCAGAACTGACTGCCTCGATATAAGTGAAAAAAATTGACTGTGCTGTATAACATAATTTCTACATTCCATTCAACCATTCCAGAACTGACTGCCTCGAACTCCACCATTCTAAAACTGACTGCCTCAATATACATGTTAAGTGAAAAAAACATGGCTTGGGTGTAAAACACCATTACTCCACTCCACCATTCTAGAACTGACTGCCTTGATATAAATTAAAGAATCTTGCCTTGGTTGTAAAACATCATTACACACTCTAAACAAATCTTAATCAGTAATGTATACATTGTTAATAACAGAAAGTTTACTGCACTAGGAAATTGGATTAAAAATGAACTCTGAAATGTTTTTATGTGAATTAATTAAAATTGTGATAAATTTCTGTATTTAAATCAAATACTCAGGTTTATTTAATATCTAGGGACATTTAGTGTGATATTTTATGGTGCAAATAAATTATTTGGAGTTAGCTTTAAATGTTTTAAATGTAATATAATTTTGAATATCAGTTGACAAATGGAAGCATGTAGGAACTAGGAAGTGATTCATGAATAGGGAAATGTTAAAAAAGTGGCTCTTGAATAGGAAATGTTCAAAAAGAGGCTTCTTGAGCATTAAAGTGGCTGTTGAGCATTAAAGTGGCTGTTGAGCACAGGAATGTTCAGAATGTGGCTCTTGGAGGAAAATGGTTCTTGAACAGGAAAATGTCCAGGGAGTGGTTCGTTGAGCATGAACACGTTCAGAAAATAGGTTTTGATCCTGTTTTTAATGAAAATTTATATTTCATGGGCCCAATTGAAAGATTTTGTCCGGCAGAGAATAAGATTTTGGTGCTTCAAGGTCAACATGGATAGCATTCTCTATGTTATTGAGATCATAACAATTCATATTTTGTAGTCGTAGTGGCAGCGACAAAGATATTTTGTCAGATGGTAAGCAATACACGTAGTCTCCCACCCATAAGCAAAATTTCCTAATAAAACAGCAAAGTAAATCAACCAATTCCTTATCTGTATCAGTGATTTCCCTAAAATTTGCAGCAGGAGGTAGATTGACTTATCTAACAGGCCAGGGGCCAAGGGGCAGCATAGGCAGAAAACGATTTTCAGGTCTTCTGTAGGCAATTTTATGTATTCTAACTGGCCAATTTGGAGTTTTAGGCGATCATGTCTGCCTGTTACCAGGTCTTAAGGAAAATACTGTTGTATCAGTTTTTGCAGTAAAAATATTGAAATTTGTAGAAGTGGCCTAGACAACACATGTACCTTTCAAGTGTGACAGACAGAGAGGAGGACAGAATAGTCCTCTTTGGTTAGGAATTGGCTGAGTTGGTTATTACATTTTAATTCCTAGTAAGGCCATATAAAATCAATTCCTAGATTCTCATCCCTGCCCGCCCCACTTTTTTCAACCCTCCCCAGAAATTTTTATTTGTTCATTTTGTTGTGTTCTTAAATAAAATTTCTTACAGGCACTTTCTGTTGCCATTACTGTTATTTCTTTTGAATCAGAAAATAAAAAACAAAGAATTAAATCCCCCCACCCCCACCGCCTTAATTTTGAAAAAAATTGATGAATATCTAGGAATTAATTTTATAAGGACTAAAATGGTTTGGACAGTTTAAGGCACCATATATGTGATTTATTCATGGCGCCTTAATTTTTTTGGTGAATATTTTATTATAATTAGTAGTGAAATGATCAGAATAGTTTCAGCAAGTATAACAAGCACCGTTTTTGATTAATTTATGGTCGCTTTCATTGGTGAATATTTTATCATAATTAGTAGTGAAATGATCAGAATAGTTTCAGCAAGTATAACAGGCACCGTTTTTGATTAATTCATGGTCGCTTTCATTGGTGAATATTTTATTCTATGTGGTTTAAAAAATCAATAATAAGCTTGTGTAATGTATTTCTTGAATATGTACTTGAAGACTTGTGTCTTAAATTGATGCGTTTTTTTTCTGCCGATTAACATCGTGCTGACGATAAATATAGACACATTTACTGCTTCCTTTTAATTACTAATATCTTCCTATATTTTTTCAAAGTTTGCACTGAAATTTTGTGTGATATTGTCAAAGTTTGCACTGAAATTTTGTGTGATGCTGTCAAAGTTTGCAGTAAAATTTTGTGTTACCATCAAAGTTTGCAGTGAAATTTTGTGTGATATTGTCAAAGTTTGCAGTGAAATTTTGTGTGATGCTGTCAAAGTTTGCACTGAAATTTTGTGTGATGCTGTCAAAGTTTGCACTGAAATTTTGTGTGATGCTGTCAAAGTTTGCACTGAAATTTTGTGTGATGCTGTCAAAGTTTGCACTGAAATTTTGTGTGATGCTGTCAAAGTTTGCACTAAAATTTTGCATGATACTGTCAAAGTTTGCACTAAAATTTTGTGTGATACTACCTGGTATCAAAGTTTGCACTGAGATATTGCATGATGCTGTCAAAGTTTGCACTGAAATTTTGTGTGATACTATCAAAGTTTGCACTGAGATATTGCATTATACTGTCAAAGTTTGCACTGAAATTTTGCATGGTGCTGTCAAAGTTTGCATTGAAATTTTGTGTAATGCTGTCAAATTTGCACTGAAATTTTGTGTGTTGCTGTCAAAGTTTGCACTGAAATTTTGTTTAATGCTGTCAAAGTTTGCACTGAAATTTTGTGTGATGCTGTCAAAGTTTGCATTGAAATTTTGTGTGTTGCTGTCAAAGTTTGCAGTGAAATTTTGCATGATACTGTCAAAGTTTGCACTGAAATTTTGCATGTTGCTGTCAAAGTTTGCACTGAAATTTTGCATGATACTGTCAAAGTTTGCACTGAAATTTTGTGTGATGCTGTCAAAGTTTGTACTGAAATTTTGTGTGATGCTGTCAAAGTTTGCACTGTATTTATATGTATACAGTAAAACCCAGATTCATTGTTTAATCAGAGTTTGACATCAGGGATTAAGATTAGCAGGGAACCAGTAGCCCATGGCTCCTAAAATAAGTCTTGGCACTTGATAATTCTGTATATCTATAGCAGGGACCCAGTAGCCCATGGCTCCTAAAATAAGTCTGGGCACTTGATAATTCTGTATATCAATAGCAGGGAACCAGTAGCCCATGGCTCCTTAAAACAAGTCTGAGCACTTGATAATTCTGTATATCAATAGCAGGGAACCAGTAGCCCATGGCTCCTTAAAACAAGTCTGGGCACTTGATAATTCTGTATATCAATAGCAGGGAACCAGTAGCCCATGGCTCCTTAAAACAAGTCTGGGCACTTGATAATTCTGTATATCAATAGCAGGGAACCAGTAGCCCATGGCTCCTAAAAATAAGTCTGGGCACTTGATAATTCTGTATATCTATAGCAGGGAACCAGTAGCCCATGGCTCCTTAAAATAAGTCTGGGCACTTGATAATTCTGTATATGTATAGCAGGGAACCAGTAGCCCATGGCTCCTAAAAATAAGTCTGGGCACTTGATAATTCTGTATATCAATAGCAGGGAACCAGTAGCCCATGGCTCCTAAAAATAAGTCTGGGCCCTTGATAATTCTGTATATCTATAGCAGGGACCCAGTAGCCCATGCATGGCTCCTAAAAATAAGTCTGGGCCCTTGATAATTCTGTATATCAATAGCAGGGAACCAGTAGCCCATGGCTCCTAAAAATAAGTCTGGGCCCTTGACAATTCTGTATATCTATAGCAGGGAACCAGTAGCCCATGGCTCCTAAAAATAAGTCTGGGCCCTTGACAATTCTCTATATCAATAGCAGGGAACCAGTAGCCCATGGCTCCTAAAAATAAGTCTGGGCCTTTGATAATTCTCTATATCAATAGCAGGGAACCAGTAGCCCATGGCTCCTAAAAATAAGTCTGGGCACTTGATAATTCTGTATATCAATAGCAGGGAACCAGTAGCCCATGGCTCCTAAAAATAAGTCTGGGCCCTTGATAATTCTGTATATCCAGTAGCCCATGGCTCCTAAAATAAGTCTGGGCCCTTGATAATTCGGTATATCTATATAAGATTAGTGTCAGTCATATATAGGGGCACCTGTTATTTAGCTGGTGATGTCTTATAGATATATATATAAATGAAATATTCTTGACTGGGACCTAAGATCAATTTGATTCCTCAAAATACTTCATTGATAATTCTATACATTATATATATATAAGGTGTCAGTTATATATAGGGCACCTGTGTTATCTAGCGCTAACATCTGTTAACTTGTCTTACTTTAGGATTACTATATAATTGTATTGCTGCAGGCTGAACTTTTTTGTCTCCACTAAAAACAGTTGAAATATAGCAATTATGTGGTCATTGCTATAAAGGTTGTTATCCTGAATTGAGCAGTTATGTGGTCATTGCTATTATTGTCAATGTCTGTGTTGAGTAGTTATATGGTTGTTATCAACACTGAGCAGTTATGTGGTTATTGGTATCGTTGTCAGTGTCTGTGTTTAGTAGTTATAAGGTTGTTATCGAGACTGAGCAATTATGTGGTCATTGCTATCGTTGTCAGTGTCTGTGTTGAGTAGTAATATGGTTGTTATCGAGACTGAGCAATTATGTGGTTATTGGTATCGTTGTCAATGTCTGTGTTGAGTAGTTATATGGTTGTTATCAACACTGAGCAGTTATGTGGTTATTGATATCGTTGTCAATGTCTGTGTTGAGTAGTTATATGGTTGTTATCAACACTGAGCAGTTATGTGGTTATTGCTATCGTTGTCAGTGTCTGTGTTGAGTTGTTATAAGGTTGTTATCAACACTGAGCAGTTACATGTATGTGGTCATTGCTATCGTTGTCAGTGTCTGTGTTGAGTAGTAATATGGTTGTTATCAACACTGAGCAGTTATGTGGTTATTGGTATCGTTGTCAGTGTCTGTGTGGAGTAGTTATATGGTTGTTATCAACACTGAGCAGTTATGTGGTTATTGGTATCGTTGTCAGTGTCTGTGTGGAGTAGTTATATGGTTGTTATCAACACTGAGCAGTTATGTGGTCATTGCTATCGTTGTCAGTGTCTGTGTTTCGTAGTAATATGGTTGTTATCGAGACTGAGCAATTATGTGGTCATTGCTATCGTTGTCAGTGTCTGTGTTTAGTAGTTATAAGGTTGTTATCAACACTGAGCAGTTACATGTATGTGGTCATTGCTATCGTTGTCAATGTGTTGAGAAGTTATATGGTCGTTATCAACATTGAGCAGTTACATGTATGTGGTCATTGCTATCGTTGTCAATGTGTTGAGAAGTTATATGGTCGTTATCAACACTGAGCAGTTACATGTATGTGGTCATTGCTATCGTTGTCAATGTGTTGAGAAGTTATATGGTCGTTATCAACACTGAGCAGTTACATGTATGTGGTCATTGCTATCGTTGTCAATGTGTTGAGAAGTTATATGGTCGTTATCAACATTGAGCAGTTACATGTATGTGGTCATTGCTATCGTTGTCATTGTGTTGAGAAGTTATATGGTACATGTATGTGGTCATTGCTATCGTTGTCATTGTGTTGAGAAGTTATATGGTCGTTATCAACACTGAGCAGTTACATGTATGTGGTCATTGCTATCGTTGTCAATGTGTTGAGAAGTTATATGGTCGTTATCAACACTGAGCAGTTACATGTATGTGGTCATTGCTATAGTTGTCAATGTGTTGAGAAGTTATATGGTTGTTATCAACACTGAGCGGTTATGTGGTCATTGTTATTGTTGTCATTGTGTTGAGAAGTTATATGGTCGTTATCAACACTGAGCAGTTACATGTATGTGGTCATTGCTATCGTTGTGAATGTGTTGAGAAGTTATATGGTCGTTATCAACACTGAGCAGTTACATGTATGTGGTCATTGCTATCATTGTGAATGTGTTGAGAAGTTATATGGTCGTTATCAACACTGAGCAGTTATTGATATCAAGGTTGTTTTCCTGAATTCAGCAGTTATGTGGTCATTGCTATTGTTGTCATTGTCTGTGTTGAGTAGTTATATTGTTGTTATCAAGATTACAGCTTTGTGAGTTGTCATTGACATCAATATCACCCACACTGAGCAGTCAGCAGTTATGTGGTCATTGCTATCGTTGTCAATGTCTGTGTTGAGTAGTTAAATGGTTGTTATCAAGATTACAGCTTTGTCAGTGGTCTTGACATCAATGTCATCTTTATTGAGCAGTTATTGATGTCAAGGATCTTGTCCTCATTCAGCTGTTATGTTGCTGCAGACATTGACGGCATAATCAACATTTTGGTTTTATGAGGGCATTGACATCAATGTCACCCACACTGAGCAGTAGCAGTTATTGATATCAAGGCTGTTATTAACATTGAACAGTTAGGGGAGATGGCCACTGTTACTATGAATAACAAAATCACTGAAATGGCATTCAATTTTCCACTGATGCACTTCAAATTTGAAATATAGAAGGTAGATACCTGGTATTTATCATATATAACGGGTTTTGTCTGAGAATTTTTTCTTTTACTTAAAGTTAGCGAAATTTGCAAATTAGGTCAAATTTTGCAAGGTGTCATTACAGGCCCTTTTGGGCCTCTTGTTGAAGTCATTATCCTCATTAGGGAGTTATGTGGTGTTTGACATCCCTGTCATCTACACCGAGTAGTTATTGACATCATTGATGTTGTCCTCGTTGAGTGAGTGAGTGAGTAATGGTGTTTAATGTCCCAGTCAAGAATATTTCAATTATATTAAGACGTCACCAGCTATAGGCTAATATGCAGAAAATTTGACCTGTGCATTGCTCTGATGGCATTACACAGCAGGGTTCTTTGTAGTACCAAGCCTACCAAGACACAAAACCTCGTCTTTTTTTTAAGTTCTTGTCGGAAAGAACAGTGGCTTTCATTTCGTAATGAGCTATCGCAGTGGTTCTGTCATCGTTGAGTAGTTACTAGTATCCATGTGGTCTTTGACATCAATGTTTTGTTTTCATTTTGTTGTTAGTTATTGACATCAATGCCCCCATTCACATGTTTTGAAGTAAAAATGTGTATTTTATGTAGATGTGTATAACTCTATATAACTTTACTACACTGATTATAAGGTTACTGGCGTGTAAATAATAGAAAAAAGTTTTACTTAATGAAATAGTGTCAAATTATGTAAATATACAGGTGTCAATTATAACAATCTACAGGTGTTATAGTTATAACTTATAAATTACTAGTGTAGTGGGACTGAGCTAGTCATTATACTGTAGTGTTGTACAGTCAAACCTATCTATAAAGGCCACCCAAAAGAACCAAGCTCTGCTATCAAATTTAGCCCTAATTTTGAAAATTGGTTTTTATTTTTTCCATTGAAATTTGGGAAAAGGGTTTGTGCCAGCTTCATAGTAGTAGAACTGCTGATAGAATTGTCTAGAGGTTTAAAAAATTAAAGATGGTTGGAAGCCAAATTTCAAACTTTGTGAAAATATAAAAGATAAAGTTTATTCACAAATGCATGTACATGTATACTTACTTTACAAAGGCATGTCACAGAAATTACTATCCAATGGTGATTTTAGGTACTAGGAATTGAACCATCAGTTACTAGAAAAATCTCTGAATATGAATTAATCTTGACAACAGGTGAGAGTTTGTGTTTAACAGTTTAGAGGATTGACGAGTTAAAAATAATCCGATAAATAAGTGATAGATTAAATGATAGATCGTAGATGTAAAAACTTTATATTTTCTTTAGACCTACACTGAAGGTTTGCTAAGGTGTAAAGTAAACCAACCTTTTGGCTGCTTGTACTAAAAGAAAATGGCGTAATGTAAAATATGGTGTTGGCTGTAGTGAAATATAGTGATCTTCTCCAGGCTGGTATTGTTAGCTTGAAGTTATCTTAACGATTACGAACACTTAGGGACTATGTATTATACAGACATTTAAGTATTTGTAATGACAAAGAGAGCTTTGGCCTACTCAGACCAGGAAAGCAAGAAGGCTTCTCCGCCGTCTTTTTACAGATTTGTTACCACATGTACATCATACAAGTATAAATTCCATTGGGGCAGATTCTAGTTAACAAGACTGTCTGTTCAACGATGAAAGGTGCAGGTGTTTGTCTGGGATCTCTTGATTCCTTCAAAATTTTCTTGCTTAAGGTCAGTTTTTGTCTTCAGATGTTTCACTTTCCTCCACCCAGATCTAACCATCTCAATATATGTTAATGAATCGTGACTGGACCTTTATAAGAACATCTTTTACTTTTTTAAAGTCCTCCAGATTGCTGTACCGCTTTACATGAAGCCAGAAATTATATTTTATATACATTTTTGTTCTGGTATTTGCATGTACAGCTTCATTTAAATATTTAAAATTTTCATTTGACATCAGCTATATATTACATGTAGCTGATTTTGATTATTTCAGAATAGTTATGTGATTGGTTGCAGGTAAAAAAGATATCCATTTGTACTGTTTATATGGGAGGTCATGGGTTTGAACCCTGGCTAGGATCTGACCCAAGACTTGAAAATAAGTGATTGTTCTAAATATGGAAAGCTATTGTTCTTTCGCTGTAAGCACTTAGCATTTATAAACGAAAGTCATTGGGTCCTTCAGAAGAGACTTTAAAAACAAATACCACTACACCTAATAGCTGGTCATGTCTGGATATAAGTGGTATATTCCTGACTGAACATAAAACCCCATTCTATTAATCAAATCAATACCAAGCTCACTCTAACAGTACAATGTATTATGTCACATAAACAGTTTTCTCACCCAGACATCAAAATCCCACATTTTAATCCATGTGAGATTTTTCTGTCTCACCCCAGGGATGAGATCACTTGTCTCAACAAACAATTTCTCAACATCACAATCACTTACACATGCTTAATTGATGACACCATAATCATTTTATGTGATTTTCATGCCCAAAATTCAAAGACACCGATGACGGCCTGAAAACTGAAGATTTGATGCAATTTTTTGTTTACAAATCATGTTTTTATGCTGTAAATGTGTGAAAAAAAGAATACAAACTTGGATGAATATTTTCAATGTCCAGAACAACAAGAAAATATCCATCCTCATTTGAGATATCTCTGTCTTACACTGTTGCAGGTGTAATATTCTATAAGTCCATCTGCACTGTGATGACACAATGTAGGTTAATGATTTCAGTTTATAAAATATATAAATATTATATACTGTTGTGTAATGGATTTTTCACTATCTATAAATCTTCATAATGTTACATTATATCCTCGTTTAAGACATGCATTTAAAACGTGTATCAACTGTTCCATCTCCAAGACAAGACGAAACAAGATTTCCTTCTGTACCCCCAACGCTTATATTCTATGTAAATATTTTTTGAAAAATATATTCAATGAAAATTAAAAAAAAAATATTCTATGTAAATTTTGAAAAATCATTTTTCACAGAAGTGTTCAAATTGCTTGAATGTCATTATTAGACTTTTTTTAGTCAAAATTAAAATGTTAGTGGAGGGTACAAATGGAAGTCTTTCCATTACAACACTTATAGGAAGATTTATATAAATTATATACATGTACAGTAAAAACTTGATTCATCGCCACCATTTGTTCAGTCAAATTTTGGCATTATAAAGGGGTTTGGCGATAAATCGGGGGAGGCTCATATAGAAAACCATAAACAAAATGGATTTTAGGACTTCAAAATAGTGTGGCGATTAGCAAGGTGGCAAAGTTATCGAGGGGCATTATAACGAGGTTTTACTGTACTGTGGCGATAAGCGAGGTGGCAAAGTTATCGAGGGGCATTATAACGAGGTTTTACTGTACTGTGGCGATAAGCGAGGTGGCAAAGTTATCGAGGGGCATTATAACGAGGTTTTACTGTACATGTTAACCTTGGTAACTTTGACCAGCTTATTATGACTGTAATTGTGTAGGTGTAATCCATAGTGACATGTAAATAAATCATTATCGATCATCCATCGAATGTGACCAGATTTTAAGCACTTGGTTAAAGTATTGAAAAATAGATGATTGGATTCCTTTTTGGTGAGAAGAAACAAGAATTATTACAAGGCAGCCCTCAATTTTGTCAACTAAAATGGTGACAAAATTGACCTGGATTTGTGACTGGCGACCTAAAATTTGTAAATGGTGGCCAGCTTGTCCACTTTAAAATTGAACTTTTATGACCAGAGAACAGATATTATTTTTGTGTCCTAAAATGCATGATACTGTTGCCATTTCAGGCAATATAATGGACACTTTACATAATCGTTACTTTTATTAGTAACACTGATGTATGTAAGTGATTGTAAGTCAGTTTAAAGAAGTGCACTTTTGTTTTCCATACCTAAAAGATGCCTTAATTTTTCTTCATCTGTAAGAAAAGATTGCCTGGCCACTTGGAATTTTCCCTGGTTACCTGAAAATTTAAATTGGTGGCCAGCTTGCCACTTGGTTTTGAAAACCACTTTGTGGGCTGCAAGGTTTTCTGCAGCTTCTCTTCTCAGTGGAGGGGTGTTCCTGCTCCCTCAATTTTAGACTAGATTCTTGGTAAGGCTGTACTTTTAAGTTATGTGAAAAGTATGTAGAAATGGCAGAAAATTTAAAAAATAAATAGAAAACATCAGTTCAAAACAATATTTATGGTGATCTAACATTTGACATTCAATATTTAATACCAAAATAGTGATCATTTTCTATATATGTGTTACATAATCAGTTATTTCAATTTATCTTAAGAAGCTCCGTTCATCGATTATTAAAATCTAACAGATTCTCGTCACTATAGTACCGGTAATCCATGATTTCTACTCCGCCCCTGAGATCACCCCATTTGTTATTACTCTGTCAGTGTAAAAAGCTATAAATACCACAGAGTTACATAAGGCTAACAGTCTATAACCACACATATATATATATATATATACTATACTAATACACTTATATTTACCATGGCATCAGTTACCATGCCTGATGCCAGAAAAAACCTCATGTTTTTTTGATGCAAATTCTTTTTTTTTTTCTTATATGTTTTTACATGATATATTTTCTTCTTACTTTCTCATATGTGGGAAGTCATTGGTTTGAACCCTGTCTGATTTGACCAAGACTTGAAAAAGGTAGTGACTTCTTTTGCCAAGCGGTCCAGTGTCTCATTGCACGCTAAAGACGCTCTGTAGAGTTCAAACAAGAGTAAGCCACCTGTGTCAGCTGCAGAGGACATGGAGGACGCTCACAACTAAAAGTGATTGAAACAGCTAGGCTGAGCAACATAATCTAAACTAAACCAAATAAGTTAACTGACAATAAATTAGCAAACCAAATAAGTTAACTGACAATAAATTAGCAAACCAAATAAGTTAACTGACAATAAATTAACAAACCAAATAAGTTAACTGACAATAAATTAGCAAACCAAATAAGTTAACTGACAATAAATTAGCAAACCAAATAAGTTAACTGACAATAAATTAGCAAACCAAATAAGTTAACTGACAATAAATTAGCAAACCAAATAAGTTAACTGACAATAAATTAGCAAACCAAATAAGTTAACTGACAATAAATTAGCAAACCAAATAAGTTAACTGACAATAAATTAGCAAACCAAATAAGTTAACTGACAATAAATTAGCAAACCAAATAAGTTAACTGACAATAAATTAGCAAACCAAATAAGTTAACTGACAATAAATTAGCAAACCAAATAAGTTAACTGACAATAAATTAACAAACAAACATCAGGCCCAAGTTTCACTGAATCATTCATTAAATTAATTTTTCTTTAATCTGACAATGTATGATTATGACGCTAGATTAAAAGTTTAAACAAAAACAATTTATAGATGTATTAAGCATAGAGTGATATTCAATATGATGTTAAACTCACTCATGAATATCATGAAAAATAACAAAATTCTTCAGATTTCAAATTAGCCAGATTTAGTTTAAGAAAAATCTTAGTTAAAAATGATTGTGGAATTGGTGCCTGCTGGCTGAGTAGAATTGGTAGTTGTTACTACAGGGTATAAAACAGATATATCATATAATATGATGTATGGACTTAATACTTATAGTATAACATACATTGACATGACCTTCCAGGTTTACCAGCTGTTTGTTCCAGCTTTGGGCTTGTACGGGTATATCTAAAAACACCTGTAGTCATCCTCGGGCTTCTACAGGTGTATAAAAAACAACTTTAGTAAGCCGTAGGGTTGTACAGGTTCCTTTATAACACCTTTAGTAAGCCGTAGTGTTGCATGAGACCATCTAATTCATCAAACATGTTGATCTGGGGGTTAAAATATTATATAAAATGTGTTATTTGTTCAGAATGATATGAATCAGATAATGTAACATCCCCCTCCCCCTCCTAAAAATGACGTCGTTCCCGAAAATCAACATTGGTTGGTTGGTTGAAAGTTGCTTAACTTTGTATCAGCAATTTTTCAGCTATTCATGACAATAACTATTTTTTTATAAATCTCTATGGATTAATCTATGAACAAGTTTGTGTATGCAAGTGAAGTGCGAGTGTGTTTTATAGTCTACCTTGTACTAGCCCACATTCAGGCTTACTTTAACATGCAAGCTCAGTGTCATTATGCCGCACACAAGTGTACCACTCCCCAATTCACATTATACTGATACCAGGTGAACCAGTAAAGGCCAACGGCAAAGAAAATTCACTTTCCCACATGTGGTCTGAGCGGAACTCGAACTCACAGCGGTGAGAGTCCCTGAATTTGTAGACTGATGTCTTATCCATTAGGCCACAGCAGCTTCAAAAATCAAGATTTGGAACCAGAGATAAGTTCTGAACACACAAAAGTTGGTCGATATCTCACGATATACCAGGGGTTCAAAATCGAAGGTTTAGGACCTTTTGCCTTTAATTTTGGCAGGTCACACATAAAGTTTTGAAAGTCCAATATCATCATTGAACAGGGTACGTACAGGCCTGGAAAAGTCTTTAAATTTTGAGGTTTGCCCTTAAAAGACCCTAAAAACAAGTCTGACCCTAAAAAGCCCTTAATTTTAGCCAGTTTGGTGTCTGCATTTCGATATTAAGTGGTTGAAAATAGACTGATATAAATAAATAATTAATTGATGTTACATTGAAATGTGCAATTTAGAGGCACCTGGCCCAACTGAACGCCCAACTTCAACCTCCACTTCAAATGTCGTTACTATGGACACGTTTGACTGATTTAGTTGCCTTTGCACCAATATTTTTTTGCTAAAGTTGTCCCTTTTATTAGGCCTTAAATTTGCAATTAAGACCCTGAAAAGACCCTCAAAAGTCCTTAACTTTGGAGTCCAAATGTCTGTTGAACCCTGTTGAGACATGTAAAAGATACATGTGTATTTATAATTATCCTGGTAAACATTACAGGTCTATTTGACTTTTACAGTTTAAATATTGAAGGTCCCAATGTAAAATTAATAGGTCCCGGAACTCAGACCTAGAAATTTTTAACCCCAGTAGATTGGTATGGCCGGCCATGCCCATAATGTTCCGTCAAAAGACCGGATGCTTGATTTACTCCCAAAAAGAATGAAAACTCGGTCTGAATAGCGCCATTTAATGACGTCACTGACACTAGTATGTCATTAGTTGCCGTGACGCAGCTTTGGTACCGTGATGGCGGACAGTGTCGGAACATTGTGGGCGTAGTCGGTGATACGTCAATTGGTAGGTGTTTTACGCCCCAGTCAAAAGTTGTTTCTCTAATACTGAGGTTGTTAGTTCTGTGATGGTTGAGGAAACCAGGAGAACCAGAGAAAACTAAAAGTGAACTTGTCTTTTGAAAAACACTGACTTATATATCACATGGTTGAGGAAACCTGGAGAACCAGAGAAAACTAAAAGTGAACTTGTCTAGTGAAAAACGCTGACTTATATATATCACATGGTTGAGGAAACCTGGAGAACCAGAGAAAACTAAAAGTGAACTTGTCTAGTGAAAAACGCTGACTTATATATCACGTGGTTGAGGAAACCTGGAGAACCAGAGACAACTAAAAGTGAACTTGTCTAGTGAAAAACGCTGACTTATATATCACATGGTTGAGGAAACCTGGAGAACCAGAGAAAACTACAAGTGAACTTGTCTAGTGAAAAACGCTGACTTATATATCACATGGTTGAGGAAACCTGGAGAACCAGAGAAAACTACAAGTGAACTTGTCTAGTGAAAAACACTGACTTATATATCACATGGTTGAGGAAACCTGAAGAACCAGAGAAAACTAAAAGTGAACTTGTCTAGTGAAAAACACTGACTTATATATCACATGGTTGAGGAAACCTGGAGAACCAGAGAAAACTACAAGTGAACTTGTCTAGTGAAAAACGCTGACTTATATATCACAGTTCTGTGATGGTTGAGGAAACCTGGAGAACCAGAGAAAACTAAAAGTGAACTTGTCTAGTAAAAAACACTGACTTATATATCACATGGTTGAGGAAACCTGAAGAACCAGAGAAAACTAAAAGTAAACTTGTCTAGTGAAAAACGCTGACTTATATATATCACGTGGTTGAGGAAACCTGGAGAACCAGAGAAAACTAAAAGTGAACTTGTCTAGTAAAAAACACTGACTTATATATCACAGTTCTGTGGTGGTTGAGGAAACCTGGAGAACCAGAGAAAACTAAAAGTGAACTTGTCTAGTAAAAAACACTGACTTATATATATCACGTGGTTGAGGAAACCTGGAGAACCAGAGAAAACTAAAAGTGAACTTGTCTAGTAAAAAACACTGACTTATATATATCACGTGGTTGAGGAAACCTGGAGAACCAGAGACAACTAAAAGTGAACTTGTCTAGTAAAAAACACTGACTTATATATCACATGGTTGAGGAAACCTGGAGAACCAGAGACAACTAAAAGTGAACTTGTCTAGTGAAAAACGCTGACTTATATATCACATGGTTGAGGAAACCTGGAGAACCAGAGACAACTAAAAGTGAACTTGTCTAGTGAAAAACGCTGACTTATATATCACATGGTTGAGGAAACCTGGAGAACCAGAGAAAACTAAAAGTGAACTTGTCTAGTGAAAAACACTGACTTATATATCACATGGTTGAGGAAACCTGGAGAACCAGAGAAAACTACAAGTGAACTTGTCTAGTGAAAAACGCTGACTTATATATCACAGTTCTGTGATGGTTGAGGAAACCTGGAGAACCAGAGAAAACTAAAAGTGAACTTGTCTAGTAAAAAACACTGACTTATATATCACATGGTTGAGGAAACCTGGAGAACCAGAGAAAACTAAAAGTAAACTTGTCTAGTGAAAAACGCTGACTTATATATCACGTGGTTGAGGAAACCTGGAGAACCAGAGAAAACTAAAAGTGAACTTGTCTAGTAAAAACACTGACTTATATATCACAGTTCTGTGGTGGTTGAGGAAACCTGGAGAACCAGAGAAAACTAAAAGTGAACTTGTCTAGTAAAAAACACTGACTTATATATATCACGTGGTTGAGGAAACCTGGAGAACCAGAGAAAACTAAAAGTGAACTTGTCTAGTAAAAAACACTGACTTATATATATCACGTGGTTGAGGAAACCTGGAGAACCAGAGAAAACTAAAAGTGAACTTGTCTAGTAAAAAACACTGACTTATATATCACAGTTCTGTGGTGGTTGAGGAAACCTGGAGAACCAGAGAAAACTAAAAGTGAACTTGTCTAGTAAAAAACACTGACTTATATATCACAGTTCTGTGATGGTTGAGGAAACCTGGAGAACCAGAGAAAACTAAAAGTGAACTTGTCTAGTAAAAAACACTGACTTATATATCACATGGTTGAGGAAACCTGGAGAACCAGAGAAAACTAAAAGTGAACTTGTCTAGTGAAAAACGCTGACTTATATATCACAGTTCTGTGATGGTTGAGGAAACCTGGAGAACCAGAGAAAACTAAAAGTGAACTTGTCTAGTAAAAAACACTGACTTATATATCACAGTTCTGTGATGGTTTAGGAAACCTGGAGAACCAGAGAAAACTAAAAGTGAACTTGTCTAGTGAAAAACACTGACTTATATATCACAGTTCTGTGATGGTTTAGGAAACCTGGAGAACCAGAGAAAACTAAAAGTGAACTTGTCTAGTAAAAAACACTGACTTATATATCACATGGTTGAGGAAACCTGGAGAACCAGAGAAAACTAAAAGTAAACTTGTCTAGTAAAAAACACTGACTTATATATCACAGTGCTTCTCATTGCCTAAGTTCAAATCCCATTCAGACTGGTCTTAGTGTCAAAAAGTTTGTCAGTTAACTTGCAGAAGGGTGATGGTTTTCTCCAGACATTTGTGTCATCCACCATAAATGAACTGACCTCCTCAATTTGTGTAATCAAAAACAAACATACTAATCCATGTCCGAATCACAATCCAGAAGCAAAGTAAAAACTTTGGAACTGACATGTTAGGTTAGACACGTGAACTTCCACCAGGGAAGTGAGGTGGGGTGCTCCGGAAGGGTAAGCACCCCCTGTTTAGCTAGCTACACCTGCCACGTGTGTAATCAAAATTGTGTGATAGGAACATGGAACTATGAGACGTCAAATATATCCAGGGCAATCCTGGACACCGAAACATCAAACTTATCAACAATACTGTGATGAGGGCCATAAAACTTTTTGAGGGCCTTGATAAGCCTAGGCCTGTGAGAGAATCCTGAATGGGGTGTAAATTACTCTTAATCTTCCTCTAGGGGTGGAAGAGGGGGGGTCTCCTGATGAGCGGGTGAATGAGTGCTTGGGTGGGACAAGTTATAATGTTTTATAACTAAATCTACTCACTGTTAGAAAAAGATGATGTAAACGCCTCAAATACAAATTATTATCTGATCTGTATATCAAATATAATTCAAAAGAAATTAATATATACGTGTATATAGAATAATAAAATATATAACTCAATACATTTACATATATCATTTTCTTATCCTTATAGAAATTAATATAAGACAATGATCTAAAATTGACAAATTTTTTATCTAAATTAAAAATGACGTAATATGAATTTTCTTCAATTGATTTTGATATTAAATTTAATTTAAATTTTCACCATTTATTTTGTGTAATTTTGATTTTATTTATTTACTTATTATTTTAGTTCAGTATTCAAGGTTGATTATAAAGTAACTTTTGTTAAGTTTAACTTTTGTTAATTTTAATTTTCCTTGCTATATAGACTGTGTGATCAATTTCACATTTCATAATTCTTAGCTCACCTTTTGGCTCAAGGTGACCAATAGTGATTGTTGTTTGTCTTCTTTCGCCATTTGCCATACGGTATGCAGCATGAGGTGTGTGTCGTGTCTGATGTGTGTCGAGCCTCATAAAGGTGTTTGTTGTGTGTGGTGTGTGTGGAGCCTTGTAGAGGTGTGTGTTATGTGTGGTGTGAGTCGAGCCTTGTAGATGTGTGTGTTATGTGTGGTATGCATTGTGCCTCATAGATATGTGTTGTGTGTGGTGTGCATTGTGCCTCATAGAGGTGTGTGTTGTGTGTTGAGCCTCGTAGGAGTGTGTGTGGTGTGTGTTGTGCGTTGTAGAGATGTGTGTTGTGTGTATGTGCATCCGGCCTCATAGAGGTGTGTGAAGTATATTGTGTGTTGTGCCTCGTAGAGGTGTGTGTTGTGTTTATGTGCATCATGCATCGTAGAGGTGTGTGTTGCGTAATGTGTGTTGTGCCTCTTAGAGGTGTGTGTCATGTGTGTTGTGCCTCCTAGAGGTGTGTGTCGTGTGTGTTGTATGTCATGTAATGTACATTGTGCCACGTAAACAGTTACACAATTTCACTTTCTTCACTCTGTCGTAGCTTTGACCTATATCTAGACACCTGCCAATACTTCCTGTATCAGAACTAACCGTTGATTGATAGTTATTTTTGCTACTCTGGATTAATTACTCGCGGTTATTCACCCCAATGTTTTTAAAAATAATGCAGTACTTTAAAATCAGTTCATTTAAAACAACTTTGGCAGGATGTTGTTTGTTATGGAATTTTTTACCTTTCTGTACTAAAATGAATTTTTAAAAAACAATGATGATACAATTATAACTCTGTTGTGGTTCATGGAGCAGAACTGACATTTTAAGGTCATTAAATATGAAAATTTGATTAGAGAATTTTGTTTATGAATCAAAAATAAATATATTAACATCAAATAGTGTATTGAGAGGCAGTGGTGTTCTAATGGATAATACATTAGTATCCAGGGTCACTTACCCACTGCGAGTTTTGAGTCCCACTCAGACTACATGTGGGAAAGTGAATTTTCCTTTTTCTTTTGCTTTTACTGTTTCACCGGTGTCAGTGAAATGTGACAGGGGGAGTGGTAGGCTTGTCTGCTTGCTACGTACTGACTCTAGTAAGCTAGAATCTTAAAGTCACCCTGAGAGCATGCAGGTACAAGGCAGAACATAAAACATACTCACACTTAACATGCATACACAAACTTGTTCATAGATTAATCCATAGAGATTAATAAAGTAGTTCTCATTCCAAAAGCTAAAAAATTGGTGATGTGACGTTAAGCAACATTCAACAACAACATCAAATAGTGTATCATTGGTTTGAAGCATACTATTACGAATTAGTGTCTGATTAATAGATACATGATGCAGGTTAGTTCCTGATTCTACAAGTGTGAAAAAGTGTGTTAATATTTGTTGTGCATTATTGTTGATTTCTTAAGATGATCATAATGATACTCTTGTTTCTTCCTCATTATGAAGGTGTTAATCCAGTACCTGTGCTGTTTATTTAACCATGACTGATCAATCACAGGTGGATAGATTAATTAGTGTCTATATATACACAAACAATCATTGCCCAGGGACTTGAAAATTGGAGTAATTAAGGATTACTTTACGTAAGACTTCGAACTTTGGGATTCCCGGGTCATATGAAAATTAGCGGATGATTAAATGGGTGCGGGTCAAGGTCTTAATTTCTGGATGTGACCCACACGATCCAGGTGACTTGAGAGCCCTGGATCATCTGATCGAGGGTTGAGATCGAGGTGACTTGAGAGCCCTGGATCATCTGATCGAGGGTTGAAATACCATTACTTCACTCCACTCTCCATCACTCCAGTTCTATTTGACTGTTTTTAATTAAGAAATAACATTCTATTTGAGTGTATTCATTCGCTATTATGAATGAGAGTTAGGAATAACAAATTAATTGAACCGTGAAACAATTCATGTTAAATTTCCTATTTATCAAAATAAAATGTTATTTTTTACTTTTACAATCAAAAAAATATTCTTAACATGACAAAAATGTTAAATTCTCAATATAATAATTTATTTTATCCACATTTCTTACAAACAATGAAGTAACAGTCTTTTTGCACTAATGATGCATGACATAATAAGATGATATTCCATGCATGATGTCATAGGATAGTTAACTTCACATCATCAGAGGTCATGACCCACACCCTATTCATGGGCGATTAAATGGCAGCGAAAACAAGCTATGTTTCTATCCCTGGTAGCCAAAATCGCCATTGGCTACTCATTTTTGTGAAATTCTTTCAAAAAGTAACCTATTTTAACAAATTTGTGAAAAATTACTTTAAAAAGTATTATATTTTTACAAATCTTGGAAATTAGGCTACTAATAATTTCAAAATTGTTGAAACATAGATCTAAGGCCATATAAAATTAATTCCTAGATTTTTATCACCACCTGTCCCACTTTTTTCAGCCTGCCTCAGAATTTTTTATTTGTTTATTTTTGTTGTGTTCTTTGATAAAGTATATTACTATTGTTTTTTTTTTAATCTGAAAATAAAAAATTAGAAAATTAAAAAATAACCCCCCCCCCATTTTGAAAAAAAATGATGAAAATCTAGAAATTATTTTAGAATAATATAGCCTAAAGAAGGTTAATTGTAATTTTAAATACATATATATTGGTTTACAATCATCATTCAGATGCCACTTATTTACAATCCTCATTCAGATGCCACTTATTTACAATCCTCATTCAGATGACACTTATATTATTTAAACCCAGGTTTTTAGGCTCATTGGGCTGTTTCTTATCCTGGTCTTAGTGTTGTGAAGTGACCAAGATTACAACTAATAGGGTGGAGAAAAACTGGTTAACTCTCAATATAAGTGGAGTGGGATACCTCAAAAGTGTCAATTACTTAGGAAACTTGTGTTTTCTATACCATGTGCTTGATCAAAATATTAATTTCCAATGGTATATCTAGTCCATTCAAATATACATTAGTTCCTGTCAAGTTTTATTAAAATTTGTTAAATAGATTATGACAAAAGTGGCAGAAATATATTTCTTCCATCTTCCTATGTTGGAGATAGAGATTTCCGCTTGAATTAACGATGGAGGAGATTTCTATCTTCACCTCCACGTGTTTATTTTCACCTCCATGTGCAGATTTTCAGTGACGTCACAATCAAAGGACAATTGAATGACGTCATATCGTGGAGTCATGACGTTGTCTTGCGTGAAAATGACATCCGAGTCTCCAAAATTTAGAAATTTTCACTGTGTTTCAAATGTTAATTTTGGGAGATTAGAATTATAAAATTGCTTTGTTTTCTAGTTTATACCTTTTGTATAAACCAAAGTCAGGTACATTCTGTCCGATGGTAATATTTATTTATGTAAAACGTTAAATAACAAAGTTAGATTTACAAAGATGGCGTCGATGTAACTGATACTTGTAGCCAAAATTTGTCATCAAAATTGGAAAAAAAAAGAATCAATCATGAGTTTATCCATGTAGGATAGGGAAATCTCACCCTCTGGGTTGAATATTTCTGTCAGAGACTTGGCAAGCTTCGTCTCCCACTGAAATATTCAACCCCTTGGGTGAGATTTCCCTATCCTACATGGATACTCATGATAGATTCTATTAGTATATACTGCCTTATTGAGCTACCAGGCTGGGGATTGAACCCATGACTTCTGGGTGATAAGTGATAATTGCTCTACCACCAGGCTAAAAGATCTGTACCAGGCAGACTGACAGTAAATTAGTCTGATGTATCTACTGTTTACACATTGACTACACGTACCGGGACTAGCTCAGTTCACCTACATAGTCAATATATACACCTTAAAGCCATGTTTTAGATTACGCCAATGTGCAAAAATAAACTGCGTCTTTTTTGTGCTGTTGGAGTTAATAAAAAACAATATGGTGTAACCTTGTCGGAATTTAAGATTGCATTATCAACAGTACCTCTTTAAAGGTCAAAGTTGAGATCTAGAGAGTTCAGAGTTGGGTCGGCTTTCTTAACAAGAATGATGTAAAGTCAATCGACTACCTATCAAAAAATCCTATCTTGTGATTGCATGTTTATAAAATTCTTTTTATTCTGCTTTAATAAATCATGTGACCTGCTGATAACCCGTGGTACAGGTAACATTAAATGATTTTGTTTTCTCTGCAAATGATTGAGGCTCCATAAAGGGTTCATATAATTTAATCATGAAGTGACTTCTGAAAAATGTTGATTAAATAATTATTTCATGTAGAGGTTGCACAAAGGTCTTTATATTAATAATTTTGTTTTCTCTGCAAATGATTGAGGCTCCATAAAGGGTTCATATAATTAATCATGGTGAAACTTATGAAAATTTGTTGGTTAGATAATTATTTCATGTCATTTTCAGTGTTTTAAGGTTGCACAAAGGTTTTTTTTTTTTGATATTAATAATTTTGTTTTCTCTGCGAATGTTGCGAAACGGTTGATACAACTGAATCACGAGAAGAATTCAACTATTTTTTCAATGTTGTGTTCAGCGTTTTGAGGTTCCACATAGGGTTTTTTAATACTAAATATAATATTATGTGTTGAGGCTTCCAAAAGGGATTTTTTTTTTTTGATAATATTGTTTTTAATCTTACTTCATTAGCTTCTCATACATACATATCTGTATATAGTACAGTAAAATGTGTTAAAATGGAACGCTATGTAAACTGAAATAGCAGGAGTTTATTACTTTATTAGATATAAGTAAACAATACTAACCTGTCCGCTTGACCTTTGATTTAAATATTCATTATGGACGAGTAAATTTACGTAATAAGGATCATGTGTGTATATTTCATCTACCTGATTTGAATACTAATCATGGACAATGTGTATATGTATTAACATGCTAATCCCATATACTGAGTTTGTTCTTGAATATTCCTAATGAAAGGTCAAACGGACAGGTCAATGTTGTTTACCTATACATGTATATATAATACCGTTAATATTGTTTGTTTTGTTTTCTGTCATGGAGTATGAAGTCTGTACTGTCTCAAAAATCAAAAAAAAATATATATATATACAGTCCAACTTGCCTTAAAATTCACCTCTATAAAAGGGGTAGCCAGTAGAATTGTATCCTACTGTAGGAACCACTGTGACTGTGACAGTGAAATTCTCTTTATAAATAGAAAATCAAATAAATTTGGATAAAGTTTGATATTTTTCACTTACTTGTACCTAGTCGTAACAGGAAATCTGTATGCGCATCCGCGATTGTCATAAAGTATGTCTGTAAAAAGGAAAATGTTGGTGGTATGGGGATTTTACACATGCGAAAACGACGATGTTTATACCGGAAGTGATGTCCTTGGTGACGTTTTACGTCATATGTGCAACAGAAGCCGCCATTTGCATGGTTTTTCAACATGTTAAATTCCATAGCACCAACGTTTTTTCCCTATGCAGATATATTTTGGGCTAATCGCGGATACACATACAGATTTCCTGTTACGACTAGGTAGAAGTAAGTGAAAAATATTGATCTTTATTCAAATTTATTTGATTTTCTATGGATATAAAGAGAACTGTCACAGTCACTGTGGTTCCTACAGTAATTGTTCTTTATTCTTATCATTTGAACCTGTATATAAAAGCCACCTGCCCATACAGGCCACTTTACTGGTTCATCTGGGTGGCCTTAATAGACAGGTTTTACTGTATGAAAATAACATGGAACTGATTTTTGTTTACCCCATGCATTGATTTCCCTTAAGTGGAGGAAAATCATAGTTGGAACCCTGGACCTGTTTCTGTCAATCAACTCACCTGTATAAAGATCACAAATATATGTACCTGTATAAAATGTATTATGTCTTGAAAGTATGTCAAAAGTTTTTAAAAATTGATTAATTTTAATTTTAAATCAGTTTTATTTATGGTATGTATACGGAACAAAAGTTAGCATTTATTTTGTCTGCATTATGGGAAACACCAATTACAAACACATCTGTGTAGAATTAAGACAATAATTAACCTAGGTTGATGCTATAGGTGTTATTTTCTTGCAGTTATGTATTCAGTAACTGCAGATTGAACCCTTAAGACACATGTGGTACTGTTAACTTGGTTAAACTAGCTAAGCAGTGTATTAATCAACTCGAAGTAGGTTTAACTTTTTTGCACTTACTCTGGACGTTAACTTGTTCAAATGAAAGTAGGCCCTTCTCCATCCATTATTTGAGATCCATGTTAACTCCACAAGAAGGTTGATTGAGTCGACATATGTCTTAATTTTTTTGCATTTACTCGGGGACATTGACTTAGGAATAGGAATAGACCCTTCTTCTCTGTCCATTAGTTGACAGCCATGTAAACTCTGTTAAACTAGATAAAGTTAAGTGGGTTGTCGATGCAAGATTATTTTTTTTGCACACAACAACACAGGTTGTTAAGTTGTACAAATAGAAGTACCGGTAGGCCTTTCTCCACCCATTTTTTTGAAATCCATGTTAATTTGACAGTGGTGTTGGATGTACTATGGAGGTAATGCAAGTTTAACTTTTTTGCACTTACTCAAGATGTTAACTTGTACAAATGGAAGGAGGCCCTTCTTCACCCAGTTTTTGAAATTTTTGACAAGGGTGTTGTACTATAGAGGTAATGCAAGTTTAACTTTTTTGCACTTACTCAGGATGTATTACTTGTACAAATGGAAATAGTTCAGCCTTGTGTTATTATTTTGTAAACCTTGTGTTTATATTCCATTGACCTTTCTGAACTGAGAGTGTAACACATCCTTGAAAAAGATGAATTACTACCTCTTAAATAATACTGAGAGAGAGAGAGTAAATATTGTATATACATTAAGTAAGACATGGTGAAGTAGACTTGAACTATAATTCTACCATTAAAATTAATTAACGACAGATTCTTAAGAAATAATGGTTAAGATGTACGGGTACTGTAGACTTTTGTTAGAATTGCAGGAGTCGGGCTAGATCCTTTTGGGGCCAATATTCTACCAAATTCAAACTTGTCTGGTGTAATTCTCTTAAACTATAACTATAAAGCACTATTTCACAAAACTTGGTACAAATTACAATATTGATAGTAGATGCACATATCATGTACCTGAGCTGGTTAGCTCATTTTTCTGGGAGTTATGGCCCTTTGAATATAATGGCAAATCACAAAAAAGTACCTGCTGATGTGATATCCTAGTTTACTAATATCCCTTGTTTCATGTAAGTATTACGGTCCAACCTGCCTTAAAAGCCACCTATATATAAGGGCCACCTGCTTATGAAGGCCAGTAGAATTGTATCCCAATTGTTCTTTATTCATATTATGTTCTTTATTCATATTATTTGAACATGTATATGAAAGCCACCTGTCCATAAAGGCCACTTTTACTGTTCCCTTGGGTAGACTTTATTGACAGGTTTGACTGTATTTCAATTATAACTTTTTTTATTTTTATTTGCAGGAAGTGAATATGACTCGCATATAATCACTACTCAGGGACCATCAACAATTTTTGCTCAGAGGAAAATACCCCTCCTACTTAATTGTTCTGCTACCTCGACGACGACGTCCGAGAGTCAAAATGTTACGGCTCAGTGGTTCAAAAACGGATTTATACTGGTGCCAGATCGTCATGTTCAAATCATGGAAAATGGATCACTTTATATTCGGAATGTAAAACGAAATAAAAAACGTAAAAAGAAGGGGCGTAATGATGAAGGATTTTACGAGTGTCATCTTCGGAATCGGCATGGGACCCTAATTAGTAGACAGGTTCATCTGAAAGTAGCAAGTATGTATTGCTTAGTTTGCTCCTTATATAGCAGTCTGGGGTTGGAACCTTAGCTGGGTTTGACCTCAAGACTCTGTTACTGTTTTTTAACAATTTTGTTTCAGCAGTTAGAAATGAAAGTCAAGTGTACCGCAGGAGAGTCTTGAAAACAAATGCCTATGTAATGGCATACATGGAGAAGGAATTCTAAAGAATTCTTCCTACACATTGTCCTGAGTGCATTTCAAAGTTAAAATATCAGTCACTTCACCAATAGCTGGTGACATGAGGATATAAGTGAAATATTCTTGTTTACGTTGTATCATCATGTTTTCACCAATTATCTGAGCACTGGAAATCTTTCTCATTCCTGTCACTGAGAAATAACTTAAATGTATGCTGTGCACAATAATGTCATTTGTAAATACCTTAATTTGTTATAACTTAATTTCAAAGCGAAACAAATTGTTATGTTTCAGGTGAGACCACATTCATGATTTTTTGAATTACACAACTTATTGTTGAAGCAAGTGAACTGACGAATATTATTTTCACATTATGGACACCTTCACTGGAGTAAAATCCTTCAGAGGAGACCTTAAAAACTGATGTTCTGTGTCACAGCATGGCATGTTGAAGAACCCTTCCCACACATTGCCCTGATGTCAAAATTTCTGCCATTTTACCTATAGCTGGTGATGTTTTGATATAAGTGAAATATTGACTGGGACATAAAACTACACTAAATCAATCATTTAATTCTTCAGTGAAGTATTTGCTCAAATCGAACAGTTTTGTTGCCAGCTTTCTTGGTACCTAAAATCACCATTGCCTACTAATTCTTGAAAAATTATTTCAAGATTTCAAAGTAACCTATTTTAGTCAATTTGTGAAAAAATACTTTCAAAAAATTACAGCGCTATCATTTATTTCTTCTGTTATGTATGAGTAAAAATATGTTCACCATGAACATGATTAATTAACCAGAAAGTTTGAGGTAGACATGGCGATGGCTGTAGTGACCAAGTGGTAAAAACATTTACCTTCAAACCCAAGCTCTGTATTTGGTTTTGTGTTGTATCTGATGTAAGATAATTCTGAATTGAACATAAACATTTTTCAATACTGATTGTGCAGGGAATCCTCTCCTACCAACCTCCACTAGATGATTTCAATGTCTTTCATCCCTTCCTAAAACAACACAAAATTCACTCAATCACCTGGCTTCTAACTTTCCCCTGGTCATAAAACAACATTAATTTCCCTCAATCACTTGGATTCTAACTTTCCCTTGTCATAAATCAACATTAATTTCCTTCAATCACTTGGCTTTTAAGTTTTACTTGTCATAAAACAACATTTCATACAATCGCTTGTTCTTTTGTTGCAGGAATTGCAAAATCATTTACAACAGAACCACAAGATGTGGAAACTAGAATCGGAGGAATTGCGAGATTTGTGTGTCAGATTGAAGCGGTTCCCCCTGTCCCACCTTCTATGATCATCTGGCAGAAAGATGGACAACAGTCATCATTACTTAAAGACAGTAACAGGTAGGGATACCCACTACTACTCCCCCATACCCTATCCCCACCCCAGATAGGACAGTAACAGGTAGGGATACATACCCACCACTACCCCCCATACCCTATCCCCAGCCCAGATAGGACAGTAGCAGGTAGGGATATATATCCCCCACACCCAGTTAAAGACAGTAATAGGTAGGGATATATACCCCCCACTACCTCCTCCCACATACCCTACCCCCCCCCCGTTAAAGACAGTAACAGGTAAGAATATATACCCCCCACTACCTCCTCCCGCATACCCTACCCCCACCCCCAGTTAAAGACAGTAACAGGTAGGGATATATACTCCCCACTACCTCCTCCCCAATACCCTACACCCACCCCAGATAGGACAGTAAATGAGAGAAAGATTCAGAGAGAGAAAGAGAGAGAGAGAGAGAGAAAACAGAGAGAACAAAGAGAGAGAGAGAGAGGGAGAAGAAGAGAGTAAATCAGTCATTGTTGTTAAATACACAGTATAAGTTGTCACGTGATATGTAGTATATCAGAGAGAGAGAGAGAGAGAGAGAGAGAGAGAGAGTTGTTGATAAAGTGTCATGTGATATGGTGTGTATCAGAGTAAGAAAGAGAGTTATTGTTGTTACATTGTCATGTGATATGTTGTATTTCAGATTTATTGCTGTGTTTTCCCCCCCATTGATCTGTGGTTTGTCATGTGATATGTTGTATTTCAGATCTATTGCTGTGTTTCCCCCCCCCCCCATTGATCTGTGGTTTGTCATGTGATATGTTGTATTTCAGATCTATTGTTGTGTTTTCCCCCCATTTATCTGTGGTTTGTCATGTGATATGTTGTATTTCAGATCTATTGCTGTGTTTTCCCCCCATTTATCTGTGGTTTGTCATGTGATATGTTGTATTTCAGATCTATTGCTGTGTTTTCCCCCCATTGATCTGTGGTTTGTCATGTGATATGTTGTATTTCAGATCTATTGCTGTGTTTCCCCCCCCCCCCATTGATCTGTGGTTTGTCATGTGATATGTTGTATTTCAGATCTATTGCTGTGTTTTCCCCCCATTGATCTGTGGTTTGTCATGTGATATGTTGTATTTCAGATCTATTGCTGTGTTTTCCCCCATTGATCTGTGGTTTGTCATGTGATATGTTGTATTTCAGATCTATTGCTGTGTTTTCCCCCCCATTGATATGTGGTTTGTCATGTGATATGTTGTATTTCAGATCTATTGTTGTGTTTTCCCCCCATTGATCTGTGGTTTGTCATGTGATATGTTGTATTTCAGATCTATTGCTGTGTTTTCCCCCATTGATCTGTGGTTTGTCATGTGATATGTTGTATTTCAGATCTATTGCTGTGTTTCCCCCCATTGATCTGTGGTTTGTCATGTGATATGTTGTATTTCAGATCTATTGTTGTGTTTTCCCCCCATTGATCTGTGGTTTGTCATGTGATATGTTGTATTTCAGATCTATTGCTGTGTTTTCCCCCCATTGATCTGTGGTTTGTCATGTGATATGTTGTATTTCAGATCTATTGCTGTGTTTTCCCCCCATTGATCTGTGGTTTGTCATGTGATATGTTGTATTTCAGATCTATTGTTGTGTTTTCCCCCCATTGATCTGTGGTTTGTCATGTGATATGTTGTATTTCAGATCTATTGCTGTGTTTTCCCCCCATTGATCTGTGGTTTGTCATGTGATATGTTGTATTTCAGATCTATTGCTGTGTTTCCCCCCCCCCCATTGATCTGTGGTTTGTCATGTGATATGTTGTATTTCAGATCTATTGCTGTGTTTTCCCCCCCCCCCCATTGATCTGTGGTTTGTCATGTGATATGTTGTATTTCAGATCTATTGCTGTGTTTCCCCCCCCCCATTGATCTGTGGTTTGTACATGTGATATGTTGTATTTCAGATCTATTGCTGTGTTTTCCCCCCATTGATCTGTGGTTTGTACATGTGATATGTTGTATTTCAGATCTATTGCTGTGTTTTTCCCCCATTGATCTGTGGTTTGTACATGGCTGTTTAATTAGTAAGAATTACAGATTTAATTCTATTTGTACATAAATATATACTCCTAGTGTTAAATGTCAGAATGATTATCATTATGATCTACAGGTCATCATTATAATCTACAGGTCATCATTATGATCTACAGGTCATCATTATAATCTACAGGTCATCATTATAATCTACAGGTCATCATTATAATCTACAGGTCATCATTATAATCTACAGGTCATCATTATAATCTACAGGTCATCATTATAATCTACAGGTCATCATTATAATCTACAGGTCATCATTATAATCTACAGGTCATCATTACCATCTTCAGGTCGTTTATTCTATAGATTTTCAGATCAGAGGCGGAACCCAAATTTTTATGTTTCCTTTAGAACTGATTATGGATGATGTAATTTGTAATTACAGCATATGCTAAAATATAGAATGTAGATACAATTTTGGACTTTACAAAAAATGTCAATAAATGTTAATTGTTGTTATGTATTTCTGAATATTTGAGTCAAAAGTAAGATTAAATTTTTTATGATGTTGTATATATATATATATATATATATAGAGTTGTAATAATGGCATATACTAAACTATAGAATGTAGATACAATTTTGGACTTTAACAAATAAGTAAAAAATATTGACCGTTCTTGCTCTCCAAGTCAAATGTGAAACAGACACCCTGTTTTTATGTTTTGATTAAATTTGTAATTATGGCATATTCTAAAATATAGAATGTAGATACAGGCATTTACAAAAAATGTAAATAAATGTTAATTGTTGCTATGTGTTTCTGAGTATTCAGGTCAGAAGTGAGACTAAATTTTTATTTTAGAACTGATTACAAGATTTGTACGTGTTGTAATATGGTATAAACTAAAATATAAACTGTATATACAAGTTTGGATTTAACCATCAATGTCAAATGTTAATTGTTAAAACAATCTTTCAGTCAAACTGTATTTTTGTTTTGATTTTAGATGATATAATTTTTAATAGTGGCAGTTTCTAAAACATGGAATGTAGACTTAAAATCCATGCAGTGCCAGTAAAGTGATGTTTCTATGAAGTTTTATGTCAAAACGTTTGTGTATCTTTCAGAATTTTACTTGTCTACTTATCCTCTTCATAACCACTTGGACATAAAGCACCAACAAGGGTCCTACACTTGTCTCTGTCCTTTGTCATATGCTGGGCTTGCCCCCAGGTGTATCCCAGCTCCTGTAGTTCTATGTGAATGGTTCTCCTCCAGGTGGTACAAGGCCTTCTTTTTCCCTGTGTTGTCCAATTCAATGCTGTTTTTTGGTATGCTCTCATTGGGCTTTCTCATCACATAGCCTAACCATCTAAATCTTTCAGAAGTTAATATTAGTAAGTAATTAGATTTGTACTTAGTGCATGTAATGTAGTTAAAACTCTTTCTTGAGAATTCAGAAAGCACGATTCTTTTGAAAACTAGCATTAAAATGTTTAAGTTTAGTTCATATGCTGCAATTTGGACTTTTTCACTCTAGGACCTTTTAGAATTGAGTTTAAATCTAGGTGTAGCACTTTTATCTTGAAGACATGAGTTTGATGCATACTTGGTATCAATTACTTCATTATAATTGACAACTAGTTTTGTATGTGAGCTACTGTTGTAAGTGAGCTACTTGTGCTAGTGAGCTACTTGTGTATGTAAGCTACTTGTGTATGTGAGCTACTGGTGTTAGTGAGCTACTTGTGTAAGTGAGCTACTGGTGTAAGTGAGCTTCTTGTGTAAGTGAGCTACTTGTGTAAGTGAGCTACTTGTGCTAGTGAGCTACTTGTGTATGTGAGCTACTTGTGCTAGTGAGCTACTTGTGTATGTGAGCTACTGGTGTTAGTGAGCTACTTGTGTAAGTGAGCAACTGATGTAAGTGAGCTACTGGTGTAAGTGAGCTACTGGTGTAAGTGAGCTACTGATGTAAGTGAGCTACTGGCATAAATGAGCTACTGGTGTAAGTGAGATACTGGTGTAAGTGAGATACTGGTGTAAGTGAGCTACTGGCGTAAGTGAGCTACTGGCATAAGTGAGCTACTGGTGTAAGTGAGCTACTGGTGTAAATGAGCTACTGGTGTAAGTGAGCTACTGGTGTAAATGAGCTACTGGTTTAAGTGAGCTACTGGCATAAATGAGCTACTGGCGTAAGTGAGCTACTGGTGTAAGTGAGCTACTGGTGTAAGTGAGCTACTGGTGTATGTGAGCTACTAGCATATGTGAGCTACTTGTAAGTTATATCTTGAGTGGAGTAACAGTGTTAGTGAGCTACTGGTGTAAGTGAGCTAAGTGAGCTACTTGTGAGTTATATCTTGAGTGGAGTAACAGTGTTAGTGAGCTACTGGTATAAGTGAGCTAAGTGAGCTACTTGTGAGTTATATCTTGAGTGGAGTAACAGTGTTAGTGAGCTAAGTGAGCTACTTGTGAGTTATATCTTGAGTGGAGTAACAGTGTTTTTCACTTTAGTTGAGAATCTAGATGTAGTTCTGCAATAATTGAGGAAACTGGAGTGGTTTGAAAAAACAATAGACTGACAAACAGTTATACACTAGAATATACCAAAGTAGGACTGACAAACAGTTTTACACTAGAATATACCAAAGTAGGACTGACAAACAGTTATACACTAGAATATACCAAAGTAGGACTGACAAACAGTTTTACACTAGAATATACCAAAGTAGGACTGACAAACAGTTTTACACTAGAATATACCAAAGTAGGACTGACAAACAGTTATACACTAGAATATACCAAAGTAGGACTCGAGACGATTTGAGCTAATATTTAAGAACATTCCAGCACAGATGCCCTGATTTCCGCCAGGGGTCATTGTCATCTGTCTGTATAAAATCCCATAATCATTTTTCTGCATTATTTCGACATTAAATGAGGCATAATAGTTATATAAATATAGAGGATGTAACAGTAATAATTGTGACAATATATATATATGTATACAGTACAGACTGAAAACCTGCTATTTTGGTAAAAAAAGTAACGACTCTAATTTAAATGTTGTAAACTTATGTTTACTCATAGCAATATATTATATCCATACATGCAGCATGAAAAATATATACAACCTTCTTACCAAGCCTGTATAGAAACTATAAGATTTTATGGAAAAATAGAACTTTTTTCTTTGTATATGCATACCCCGACAAAAGCACAATTCATTAAGCAAAAGTGGCAATTTTTACGATTATAATATACATGTTTTTCATTTGATAATATTTGCATCTATGTTAAGAAAATGTACGTGTATATGTGATTTGGATTTGAAATGTATATCAGATTTATTAAGGATCGAATAAAAAATTTGAAAGACAAAAATATATACAGTACAGACTTGTCAAAAGTTTAACACTTAGGTAACAAATTAAAATACAGTCAAACCTGTCTATAACGGCCACCCAAGGCAACCAGTAAATGTGGCCTTTATAGACAGGTGACCTTTATATGCAGATTCAAATAATATTAATAAAAGATAATTAGCATACAATTCTACTGGCCTTTATAAGCAGATAACCCTTATATAGAGGTGACCTTTAAGGCAGGTTAGGCGTAGATACAATTCTACTGGCCTTTATAAGCAGGTGACCCTTATATAGAGGTGACCTTTAAGGCAGGTTGGGTGTAGATACAATTCTACTGGCCTTTATAAGCAGGTGGCCCTTATATAGAGGTGACCTTTATAAGCAGATGACCCTTATATAGAGGTGACCTTTAAGGCAGGTTGGAATGTAACTGAAAACATGAAATGAATAAATACAAAAAGAAATCAAAACAAAAAGCTAAGACAAATGAAATAAAGCTTACATGAAGAGGAAGAGACTTGACTATTTGACCAAGTATGTAGAATAGACTTAAAATTTAAATGAAAATATATGTGAGAAAAGATTTAAAAAAAAAAGCAAAAAAAAAAAAAAAAAAAAAAACCTAAGGAAAAATAATAAAAATCTAATAAAATGTAAAGAGGAATAGACTTGTGTATTTAACTTAGTAGATATAATTGTAATACACTTGATAATTAGCTGAAAACATTCATGTGGAAAGATTTAACGAAAACAAAAAAAAAGAAGAAAAAAGCTAAGAAAAGGCAAACGAAATGTAAACTTAACTATCAGAGGAAAAGACTTAACTATCAGACTGTTTAACCCAGTAGACAGAATAGTTGTACACTTGTAAATTATAATTAGCTGGAAAAAAAAAGACGAAAAGTTAAGAAAAACGTAAAGAACTATGAAGAAGTAAAGACTTAACAATCTAACTATTTTAACCCAGATTTTCTAGTTAGAGCTAACAGGCTTGTTAATTAAATGAAAACATTTGTGTAAAAAGAACACAAAAAAAGCTAAGAAAAATTAAGAAAATGTTAATGAGACGTGATTAAAAGAAGACATAACTATTGGACTATTTGACCCGCAGATTTTCTAGTCACCTGCTTGTTAATGAACTGAAGACATACATATGAATAGAAATTTGAAAAAAAATAAAGAAAAACTAACAAATTGTTTTAACTGCGTGACCAAAATAGAAAAGTTATGTATTTATAGATTACCGCAATCACACACTAAAAAACTGTGTATACCAGTCATCACCGTTAACCGTCATCACAGTATTTATAAATTTGCTTATTGGCTGAAAATTTATATCACAAATATAGATTATATAACAACCAAAGAAAGAGACAATTAACAGAAGAAGAAAGAAAGAAATAGAAATTTAACAGAAGAAAGAAAGAAAGAAATAGAAATTTAACAAAAAGAAATCTTTCTTTTTTTAAAATGAACAAAGGAAAACATGAAAAGAGTTTAAGGAAGAAGAACAAATTCTTAATTAATTGACCCTGCATAGAGAAAGGTTGTATGTTTGTGCATTTCCTGTAAATTATTAACTAAAGAAGTATATTACAAAAATAAAAAAAATAAAAAAAATTACCACAAGAAAAACTAGTTTTAACCATCGTTATGACATATTTGGCAATTTGCCAGATGTGTATATAAAAAACTTGTATTGATGTAAGGTTGGTATTTTATGCTTGAGGGATCAAAGTGAGGTTTATGCATTTAATATTGCACTGTAGTTTAAATGTTTGAGGTCTACCTAACAATTATCATTGATCGTTACACTGATTTATCGAGTATAACTTAGAGATATTGTCAAATCATTAATATCCAGCGTGTCCCAATTTTATTTTATTTTCCTGGATTGACATGGATCTGCAGTGCAGACCTGTCAAAAGTTTAACACTAAGCTCACGAAAAAATGTTGAAGCTCAGCTATGATGAGTGGCTCGCTGAGATGAGTGGCTAGCTGAGATTTTGAAGAAGTTGAACCTCAGTTATGATGAGTGGCTAGCTGAGATTTTGAAGAAGTTGAGACTCGGCCATGATGAGTGGCTAGCTGACATTTTGAAGAAGTTGAACCTCAGCCATGATGAGTGGCTAGCTGAGATTTTGAAGAAGTTGAACCTCAGCTATGATGAGTGGCTAGCTGAGATTTTGAAGAAGTTGAACCTCAGCTATGATGAGTGGTTAGCTGACATTTTGAAGAAGTTGAACCTCAGCCATGATGAGTGGCTAGCTGACATTTTGAAGAAGTTGAACCTCAGCTATGATGAGTGGCTAGCTGAGATTTTGAAGAAGTTGAAGCTCAGCTATGATGAGTGGTTAGCTGACATTTTGAAGAAGTTGAACCTCAGCTATGATGAGTGGCTAGCTGAGATTTTGAAGAAGTTGAAGCTCAGCCATGATGAGTGACTAGCTGAGATTTTGAAGAAGTTGAACCTCACCCATGATGAGTGACTAGCTGAGATTTTGAAGAAGTTGAAGCTCAGCCATGATGAGTGGCTAGGTGAGATTTTGAAGAAGTTGAACCTCAGCCATGATGAGTGGCTAGCTGAGATTTTGAAGAAGTTGAACCTCAGCCATGATGAGTGGCTAGCTGAGATTTTGAAGAAGTTGAACCTCAGCCATGATGAGTGGCTCGCTGAGATTTTGAAGAAGTTGAACCTCAGCCATGATGAGTGGCTAGCTGAGATTTTGAAGAAGTTGAACCTCAGCCATGATGAGTCGCTAGCTGAGATTTTGAAGAAGTTGAGACTCGGCCATGATGAGTGGCTAGCTGAGATTTTGAAGAAGTTGAACCTCAGCCATGATGAGTGGCTAGCTGAGATTTTGAAGAAGTTGAAGCTCAGCTATGATGAGTGGCTAGCTGAGATTTTGAAGAAATTGAAATTCAGCTATGATGAGTGGCTAGCTGAGATTTTGAAGAAGTTGAAGCTCAGTTATGATGAGTGGCTAGCTGAGATTTTGAAGAAGTTGAAGCTTAGCCATGATGAGTCGCTAGCTGAGATTTTGAAGAAGTTGAAGCTTAGCCATGATGAGTCGCTAGCTGAGATTTTGAAGAAGTTGAAGCTCAGCTATGGTGAGTGGCTAGCTGAGATTTTGAAGAAGTTGAAGCTCAGCTATGATGAGTGGCTAGCTGAGATTTTGAAG
Organism: Anadara kagoshimensis; assembly: GCA_021292105.1. Taxonomy (NCBI): domain Eukaryota; kingdom Metazoa; phylum Mollusca; class Bivalvia; order Arcoida; family Arcidae; genus Anadara; species Anadara kagoshimensis. The sequence continues at coordinate 6,120,504 of CM037868.1, read as the reverse complement.
AAGTTGAGACTCAGCCATGATGAGTGGCTAGCTGAGATTTTGAAGAAGTTGAAGCTCAGCTATGATGAGTGGCTAGCTGAGATTTTGAAGAAGTTGAAGCTCACCTATGATGAGTGGCTAGCTGAGATTTGAAGAAGTTGAAGCTCAGCTATGATGAGTGGCTAGCTGAGATTTTGAAGAAGTTGAAGCTCAGCTATGATGAGTGGCTAGCTGAGATTTTGAAGAAGTTAAAGCTCAGCTATGATGAGTGGCTAGCTGAGATTTTGAAGAAGTTAAAGCTCAGCTATGATGAGTGGCTAGCTGAGATTTTGAAGAAGTTGAAGCTCAGCTATGATGAGTGGCTAGCTGAGATTTTGAAGAAGTTGAGACTCAGCCATGATGAGTGGCTAGCTGAGATTTTGAAGAAGTTGAAGCTCAGCCATGATGAGTGGCTAGCTGAGATTTTGAAGAAGTTGAAGATTAGCTATGATGAGTGGCTAGCTGAGATTTTAAAGAAGTTGAAGATTAGCCATGATGAGTGGCTAGCTGAGATTTTAAAGAAGTTGAAGCTCAGTTATGATGAGTGGCTAGCTGAGATTTTGAAGAAATTGAAGCTCAGCCATGATGAGTGGCTAGCTGAGATTTTGAACAAGTTGAAGCTCAGCTATGATGAGTGGCTAGCTGAGATTTTGAAGAAGTTGAAGCTCAGCTATGATGAGTGGCTAGCTGAGATTTTAAGAAGTTGAACCTCAGCCATGATGAGTGGCTAGCTGAGATTTTGAAGAAGTTGAAGCTCAGCTATGATGAGTGGCTAGCTGAGATTTTGAAGAAGTTGAAGCTCAGCTGTGATGAGTGGCTAGCTGAGATTTTGAAGAAGTTGAAGCTCAGCTATGATGAGTGGCTAGCTGAGATTTTGAAGAAGTTGAAGCTCAGCTATGGTGAGTGGCTCGCTGAGATTTTTTAGAAGTTGAAGCTCAGCTATGATGAATGGCTAGCTGAGATTTTGAAGAAGTTGAAGCTCAGCTATGATGAGTGGCTAGCTGAGATCTTTTAGAAGTTGAAGCTCAGCTATGATGAGTGGCTAGCTGAGATATGGATAGTAAGCATCCGAAAAGCTCCTGAAAGATAGATAGCAGTTGTAGAGACAAAGATAACCATTTGTTAAGATAAGCTGCCAATTTGACACTTATCTGCTTAGTGTTAAACTTTTGACAGGCCTGTACTGTACATTTGATGTACATACAGCCCATTACGCCTTCTGGTGTGTGGAGCAGCAACAAAGTCTTTCCAAGTTTGTCTGTCATTTGCCAGTTTTTGCAGATTGCCCTATGATTGTTGTGGATCTTTCATTTCTGCTTCCACAGTGCACCTCCATGTAATCTTTGGTCTTCCTCTACGTCTTTTACTCTCAGGTGTCCAGTGTAAGGCAGTTTGGGTTATAATGTTTTGGTTATTTTCTTAGAACATGTCGAATCCATCTCCATTGTGATTTGGACATGGATTGGTAGGTTTGATTTTACTTTATTGCCATAGAGATTTTATAAATATAATAAATTTATTTTTAGGTTTAAGACATTAGATATTAGATATTATATATATGTGGTCTATTTTAAGATTAACAGCATTATATTGGTATATCTGTGATCTATTTTTAGGTTTACAACATTATCTTTTGGGGATTTACAGATTTTACAGATAAATAATGTTCAACAAGAGGATTCTGGGAAGTACCATTGTGCCGTTTATCACCAACCAACCATAAACTCTAATCCAAAATATAGCAGGGATGCCATGTTGACTATAAACCAAAGTAAGTTGCATTAAGTAATCTGATTGGTTTATAAACATAGATAAGCTATAATGAGTAATCTCATTGGTTAATAAAAATGGGTACGTTGTATTAAGCAATCTGATTGGTTAATAAACATGAGTAAGCTGTATTTAATAATCTGATTGGTTAAAAAACATGGTTAAGTTGTAATAAGAAATCTGATTGGTTAATTAGCAGGGGCAATTTGTATTAATTAATTTCATTGGTTAATTATATAATCAATCAACATAGATTTCTGATTGATTTACAAAACATAGATTGGATGCCATATTACATGTTAGGTCTTCCATTAAATTATAAATTCACTTTAGACCAAAGTCAGTTGTATTGAATACTTTAAACATTATTTTCCTCAACATGAAAGTTTTAAGCTGAAGTCTTAAACTGGGATTATGTATTGTATCAGTAGTCTCGGGATGTCAAATATTGACCAAACTTGTATTTATTTTTAGTAACTACAAAAAAACAACATACTAATCCATGTCCAAAACACTTCCCAGAAGCAAAGTAAAAACTGAAACTGACAAATAATGTTATTAAACATATGAACTTCCACCAGGGAAGTGAGACCCCGTGCTCCAGAATGGTAAGTACCTCCTGTTTAGCTAGCTACTCCTGCCACTTTTGAGATCAAAATTGAGAGTGAAAGGTACATGGAACTCTGGAAAGTCAAATATATTCATGTTCCAAAAGGGGGATGTATTTCAAGATATTCCATGTGAATTTGACACAAATTTTTCAACTGACCAGTATATAGATTGTTGTGTTGGAATCGTGGACTTTTCATAGTTTGATTGGTTTTAGAATTATACACAGGTTATCTAAGATAAAAGCTTGGCTTTGTTTTAGTAAATTTACTTCAAAAAAAACTGTAACAGTTATAAAATATGGCTTTAATGGTTTTAATAATATCAGATATCTGATTGGTCGTCTGTAGGTAAAACATGACACCACTTAGCAACATAATTTTTAAACATTTGTGATCCATCATCTTACATGTTATACTCAGATAAAATTACTTAGAATGAAAAAAAATATAACATTTTAAAATTTTTAATCAATATTTAGAAAATGATATTTTGAAAATGTTTATGGAATATGTAAATTAATATTTGAAATTGTAAGACAGGTGAACAAATCGCATCTAAAATCTGTGTAAAAACTAAACTGGAAGTTCTTACCCTTTTGGAGCACCCTGCCTTACTTTTTTGGGGGAAGTTCAAATGTTTAATCTAATTTGTCAGCTTCAAAGTTTTTACTTTGCTTTTTGGATTGTGGTTTAAACATGGATTTGAAAGTTTGTTTTTGGTTTTAACTGCATGTACATCTGTGACTAGGATGATTTTCACATATTAATAAAAATTAAAAAAAAGTTGTACCGTACACAAAAATGATGAAAAAATAAAAATTTATAAATGTCAAATATCAAGTTGGAAACACCAGTAAGTCCTGTTCAGTATGTAAATTCTCAGAGAGAGAGAGAGAGAGAGAGAGAGAGAGAGAGTTACCACTAGTTAAACTGTTCTGTAGGTTAATTCTCAAAGAGAGAGAGAGAGTAAGTTAACACCAATTATGCGTTCTTTAGGTTAATTCTCAGAGAGAGAGAGAGAGGGAGAGAGAGAATAAAAAAATAAATTACACAGGATATTGTGTATATAGGTATATATAAGATGTAGAAGGTTTGGTGATATGTGTATTGATCGATGTTACTAGGATTGACGATGTCGTCGGGTCGAGTCAATCACTTACACGCCTCCGCCAACAAGATCGTGTTAGACTTAATAAGTTATACTGTATGTACAATCTAAATTAATGGTTTTATATAAAGTTGTATTCTTCATTGTTTCTTAAATTGGGAGGTCAAACTGTTGGTCAGATCCTGAGATGTAAAAATGGGTGAATAGTTGTATTCTTCATTGTTTCTTGAATTGGGAGATCAAACTGTTGGTCAGATCCTGAGATGTAAAAATGGGTGTTCGAACAGGGGGTTGGGTTTTGCTTGTTGGTCAGGCCAGATCTTGAGACATAAAAATGGGTGATTGTACAGGAGGTTGGGTTTTGCTTGTTGTTCAGGCCAGATCTTGAGACATAAAAATGGGTGATTGTACAGGAGGTTGGGTTTTGTTTGTTGGTCAGACCAGATCTTGAGACATAAAAATGGTTGATTGTACAGGAGGTTGGGTTTTGTTTGTTGGTCAGACCAGATCTTGAGACATAAAAATGGTTGATTGTACAGGAGGTTGGGTTTTGTTTGTTGGTCAGACCAGATCTTGAGACATAAAAATGGTTGATTGTACAGGAGGTTGGGTTTTTTTGTTGGTCAGACCAGATCTTGAGACATAAAAATGGTTGATTGTACAGGAGGTTGGGTTTTGTTTGTTGGTCAGACCAGATCTTGAGACATAAAAATTGTTGATTGTACAGGAGGTTGGGTTTTGCATGTTGGTCAGGCCAGATCTTGAGACAAAAAATTGTTGATTGTACAGGAGGTTGGGTTTTGTTTGTTGGTCAGGCCAGATCTTGAGACAGAAAAATGGTTGATTGTACAGGAGGTTGGGTTTTGTTTGTTGGTCAGACCAGATCTTGAGACATAAAAATGGTTGATTGTACAGGAGGTTGGGTTTTCCTTGTTGATCAGGCCAGATCTTGAGACATAAAAATGGGTGATTGTACAGGAGGTTGGGTTTTGTTTGTTGGTCAGACCAGATCTTGAGACAGAAAAATGGTTGATTGTACAGGAGGTTGGGTTTTGCTTGTTGATCAGGCCAGATCTTGAGACATAAAAATGGGTGATTGTACAGGAGGTTGGGTTTTGTTTGTTGATTAGGCCAGATCTTGAGACATAAAAATGGTTGATTGTACAGGAGGTTGGGTTTTGTTTGTTGGTCAGACCAGATCTTGAGACATAAAAATGGTTGATTGTACAGGAGGTTGGGTTTTGTTTGTTGATTAGGCCAGATCTTGAGACATAAAAATGGTTGATTGTACAGGAGGTTGGGTTTTGTTTGTTGGTCAGGCCAGATCTTGAGACATAAAAATGGGTGATTGTACAGGAGGTTGGGTTTTGTTTGTTGATCAGGCCAGATCTTGAGACATAAAAATGGGTGATTGTACAGGAGGTTGGGTTTTGTTTGTTGGTCAGACCAGATCTTGAGACAAAAAATTGTTGATTGTACAGGAGGTTGGGTTTTGCATGTTGGTCAGGCCAGATCTTGAGACATAAAAATGGGTGATTGTACAGGAGGTTGGGTTTTGCTTGTTTGGTCAGGCCAGATCTTGAGACATAAAAATGGGTGATTGTACAGGAGGTTGGGTTTTGCTTGTTGATCAGGCCAGATCTTGAGACGTAAAAATGGGTGATTGTACAGGAGGTTGGGTTTTGCTTGTTTGGTCAGGCCAGATCTTGAGACATAAAAATGGGTAATTGAACAGGAGGTTGGATTTTTCTTGTTGATCAGGCCAGATCTTGAGACATAAAAATGGGTGATGGAATAGGAGGTTGGGTTTTGTTTGTTGATCAGGCCAGATCTTGAGACATAAAAATGGGTGATTGTACAGGAGGTTGGGTTTTGCTTGTTTGGTCAGGCCAGATCTTGAGACATAAAAATGGGTGATTGTACAGGAGGTTGGGTTTTGCTTGTTTGGTCAGGCCAGATCTTGAGACATAAAAATGGGTGATTGTACAGGAGGTTGGGTTTTCTTGTTGATCAGGCCAGATCTTGAGACATAAAAATGGTTGATTGTACAGGAGGTTGGGTTTTCTTGTTGATCAGGCCAGATCTTGAGACATAAAAATGGGTGATGCAATAGGAGGTTGGGTTTTGCTTGTTTGGTCAGGCCAGATCTTGAGACATAAAAATGGGTGATTCACATACAGGAGGTTGGGTTTTGCTTGTTTGGTCAGCTAAATCTTGAGACAAAAATGGGTGATTGTACAGGAGGTTGGATTTTGCTTGTTGATCAGGCCAGATCTTGAGACATAAAAATGGGTGATTGTACAAGAGGTTGGGTTTTGCTTGTTCGGTCAGGCCAGATCTTGAGACATAAAAATGGGTGATTGTACAGGAGGTTGGGTTTTGCTTGTTGATCAGGCCAGATCTTGAGACGTAAAAATGGGTGATTGTACAGGAGGTTGGGTTTTGCTTGTTTGGTCAGGCCAGATCTTGAGACATAAAAATGGGTGATTGTACAGGAGGTTGGGTTTTGCTTGTTTGGTCAGGCCAGATCTTGAGACATAAAAATGGGTGATTGTACAGGAGGTTGGATTTTGCTTGTTTGGTCAGGCCAGATCTTAAGACATAAAAATGGGTGATTGTACAGGAGGTTGGATTTTGCTTGTTTGGTCAGGCCAGATCTTAAGACATAAAAATGGGTGATTGTACAGGAGGTTGGATTTTGCTTGTTGGTCATGCCAGATCTTGAGACAAAAATGAGTGATTGTACAGGAGGTTGGATTTTGCTTGTTTGGTCAGGCCAGATCTTGAGACATAAAAATGGGTGATTGTACAGGAGGTTGGATTTTGCTTGTTTGGTCAGGCCAGATCTTAAGACATAAAAATGGGTGATTGTACAGGAGGTTGGGTTTTGCTTGTTGGTCATGCCAGATCTTGAGACAAAAATGAGTGATTGTACAGGAGGTTGGATTTTGCTTGTTTGGTCAGGCCAGATCTTGAGACATAAAAATGGGTGATTGTACAGGAGGTTGGGTTTTGCTTGTTTGGTCAGGCCAGATCTTGAGACATAAAAATGGGTGATTGTACAGGAGGTTGGATTTTGCTTGTTTGGTCAGGCCAGATCTTAAGACATAAAAATGGGTGATTGTACAGGAGGTTGGGTTTTGCTTGTTGATCAGGCCAGATCTTGAGACATAAAAATGGGTGATTGTACAGGAGGTTGGATTTTGCTTGTTGATCAGGCCAGATCTTAAGACATAAAAATGGGTGATTGTACAGGAGGTTGGGTTTTGCTTGTTGATCAGGCCAGATCTTGAGACATAAAAATGGGTGATTGTACAGGAGGTTGGGTTTTGCTTGTTGATCAGGCCAGATCTTGAGACGTAAAAATGGGTGATTGTACAGGAGGTTGGGTTTTGCTTGTTGATCAGGCCAGATCTTGAGACATAAAAATGGGTGATTGTACAGGAGGTTGGGTTTTGTTTGTTGGTCAGACCAGATCTTGAGACATAAAAATGGGTGATTGTACAGGAGGTTGGGTTTTGCTTGTTGATCAGGCCAGATCTTGAGACGTAAAAATGGGTGATTGTACAGGAGGTTGGGTTTTGCTTGTTTGGTCAGGCCAGATCTTGAGACATAAAATGGGTGATTGTACAGGAGGTTGGGTTTTGCTTGTTTGGTCAGGCCAGATCTTGAGACATAAAAATGGGTGATTGTACAGGAGGTTGGATTTTGCTTGTTTGGTCAGGCCAGATCTTAAGACATAAAAATGGGTGATTGTACAGGAGGTTGGATTTTGCTTGTTTGGTCAGGCCAGATCTTAAGACATAAAAATGGGTGATTGTACAGGAGGTTGGATTTTGCTTGTTGGTCATGCCAGATCTTGAGACAAAAATGAGTGATTGTACAGGAGGTTGGATTTTGCTTGTTTGGTCAGGCCAGATCTTGAGACATAAAAATGGGTGATTGTACAGGAGGTTGGATTTTGCTTGTTTGGTCAGGCCAGATCTTAAGACATAAAAATGGGTGATTGTACAGGAGGTTGGGTTTTGCTTGTTGATCAGGCCAGATCTTGAGACATAAAAATGGGTGATTGTACAGGAGGTTGGATTTTGCTTGTTCGGTCAGGCCAGATCTTGAGACATAAAAATGGGTGATTGTACAGGAGGTTGGGTTTTGCTTGTTTGGTCAGGCCAGATCTTGAGACATAAAAATGGGTGATTGTACAGGAGGTTGGATTTTGCTTGTTTGGTCAGGCCAGATCTTAAGACATAAAAATGGGTGATTGTACAGGAGGTTGGGTTTTGCTTGTTGATCAGACCAGATCTTGAGACAAAAATGAGTGATTGTACAGGAGGTTGGATTTTGCTTGTTTGGTCAGGCCAGATCTTAAGACATAAAAATGGGTGATTGTACAGGAGGTTGGGTTTTGCTTGTTTGGTCAGGCCAGATCTTAAGACATAAAAATGGGTGATTGTACAGGAGGTTGGGTTTTGCTTGTTGATCAGGCCAGATCTTGAGACATAAAAATGGGTGATTGTACAAGAGGTTGGGTTTTGCTTGTTTGGTCAGACCAGATCTTGAGACATAAAAATGGGTGATTGTACAGGAGGTTGGGTTTTGCTTGTTTGGTCAGACCAGATCTTGAGACATAAAAATGGGTGATTGTACAAGAGGTTGGGTTTTGCTTGTTTGGTCAGGCCAGATCTTGAGACATAAAAATGGGTGATTGTACAGGAGGTTGTGTTTTGCTTGTTGATCAGGCCAGATCTTGAGACATAAAAATGGGTGATTGTACAGGAGGTTGGGTTTTGCTTGTTTCGTCAGGCCAGATCTTGAGACATAAAAATGGTTGATTGTACAGGAGGTTGGATTTTGCTTGTTGATCAGGCCAGATCTTGAGACATAAAAATGGGTGATTGTACAGGAGGTTGGGTTTTCCTTGTTGATCAGGCCAGATCTTGAGACATAAAAATGGGTGATTGTACAGGAGGTTGGGTTTTGTTTGTTGGTCAGACCAGATCTTGAGACATAAAAATGGGTGATTGTACAGGAGGTTGGGTTTTGCTTGTTGATCAGGCCAGATCTTGAGACATAAAAATGGGTGATTGTACAGGAGGTTGGGTTTTGTTTGTTGGTCAGACCAGATCTTGAGACATAAAAATGGGTGATTGTACAGGAGGTTGGGTTTTGCTTGTTTGGTCAGGCCAGATCTTGAGACATAAAAATGGGTGATTGTACAGGAGGTTGGGTTTTGCTTGTTGATCAGGCCAGATCTTGAGACATAAAAATGGGTGATTGTACAGGAGGTTGGGTTTTGTTTGTTGGTCAGGCCAGATCTTGAGACATAAAAATGGGTGATTGTACAGGAGGTTGGATTTTGCTTGTTGATCAGGCCAGATCTTGAGACATAAAAATGGGTGATTGTACAGGAGGTTGGGTTTTGCTTGTTGATCAGACCAGATCTTGAGACATAAAAATGGGTGATTGTACAGGAGGTTGGATTTTGCTTGTTGATCAGGCCAGATCTTGAGACATAAAAATGGGTGATTGTACAGGAGGTTGGATTTTGCTTGTTGATCAGGCCAGATCTTGAGACATAAAAATGGGTGATTGTACAGGTTGGGTTGGGTTTTTTGTTGGTCAGGCCAGATCTTGAGACATAAAAATGGGTGATTGTACAGGAGGTTGGATTTTGCTTGTTGATCAGGCCAGATCTTGAGACATAAAAATGGGTGATTGTACAGGAGGTTGGGTTTTGTTTGTTGGTCAGACCAGATCTTGAGACATAAAAATGGGTGATTGTACAGGAGGTTGGGTTTTGTTTGTTGGTCAGACCAGATCTTGAGACATAAAAATGGGTGATTGTACAGGAGGTTGGGTTTTGTTTGTTGGTCAGACAGATCTTGAGACATAAAAATGGGTGATTGTACAGGAGGTTGGGTTTTGTTTGTTGGTCAGACCAGATCTTGAGACATAAAAATGGGTGATTGTACAGGAGGTTGGGTTTTCCTTGTTGATCAGGCCAGATCTTGAGACATAAAAATGGGTGATTGTACAGGAGGTTGGGTTTTGTTTGTTGGTCAGACCAGATCTTGAGACATAAAAATGGGTGATTGTACAGGAGGTTGGGTTTTGTTTGTTGACCAGATCTTGAGACATAAAAATGGGTGATTGTACAGGAGGTTGGGTTTTCCTTGTTGATCAGGCCAGATCTTGAGACATAAAAATGGGTGATTGTACAGGAGGTTGGGTTTTGTTTGTTGGTCAGACCAGATCTTGAGACATAAAAATGGGTGATTGTACAGGAGGTTGGGTTTTGTTTGTTGGTCAGGCCAGATCTTGAGACAAAAATGAGTGATTGTACAGGAGGTTGGATTTTGCTTGTTTGGTCAGGCCAGATCTTGAGACAAAAATGGGTGATTGTACAGGAGGTTGGATTTTGCTTGTTGATCAGGCCAGATCTTGAGACATAAAAATGGGTGATTGTACAGGAGGTTGGGTTTTGCTTGTTTGGTCAGGCCAGATCTTAAGACATAAAAATGGGTGATTGTACAGGAGGTTGGGTTTTGTTTGTTGATCAGACCAGATCTTGAGACATAAAAATGGGTGATTGTACAGGAGGTTGGGTTTGCTTGTTGGTCAGGCCAGATCTTGAGACATAAAAATGGGTGATTGTACAGGAGGTTGGGTTTTGCTTGTTTGGTCAGGCCAGATCTTGAGACATAAAAATGGGTGATTGTACAGGAGGTTGGGTTTTGCTTGTTGATCAGGCCAGATCTTGAGACATAAAAATGGGTGATTGTACAGGAGGTTGGGTTTTGCTTGTTTGATCAGGCCAGATCTTGAGACATAAAAATGGGTGATTGTACAGGAGGTTGGGTTTTGCTTGTTTGATCAGGCCAGATCTTGAGACATAAAAATGGTGATTGTACAGGAGGTTGGGTTTTGCTTGTTTGATCAGGCCAGATCTTGAGACATAAAAATGGGTGATTGTACAGGAGGTTGGGTTTTGCTTGTTTGGTCAGGCCAGATCTTGAGACATAAAAATGGGTGATTGTACAGGAGGTTGGGTTTTGCTTGTTTGGTCAGGCCAGATCTTAAGACATAAAAATGGGTGATTGTACAGGAGGTTGGGTTTTGCTTGTTTGGTCAGGCCAGATCTTGAGACATAAAAATGGGTGATTGTACAGGAGGTTGGGTTTTGCTTGTTTGGTCAGGCCAGATCTTAAGACATAAAAATGGGTGATTGTACAGGAGGTTGGGTTTTGCTTGTTTGGTCAGGCCAGATCTTGAGACATAAAAATGGGTGATTGTACAGGAGGTTGGGTTTTGCTTGTTGGTCAGACCAGATCTTGAGACATAAAAATGGGTGATTGTACAGGAGGTTGGGTTTTGCTTGTTTGGTCAGGCCAGATCTTAAGACATAAAAATGGGTGATTGTACAGGAGGTTGGGTTTTGCTTGTTGATCAGGCCAGATCTTAAGACATAAAAATGGGTGATGGAATAGGAGGTTGGATTTTGCTTGTTGATCAGGCCAGATCTTGAGACATGAAAATGGCAAATTGGTTACAGGTTTGACTGTTGGCCATAAAAACTGGTGATTGTAACATTAAGAGGGTTTAAAATTATGTTGTGTAATGGAAGGTCCAAGATCTTTTGCTTTATTTTTGTCAGGTCCCACATAAAGTTTTTAAAGTCAATTTTGAAATTAGTTCTATGTTCATGATGTTATCATATTGAAAAATTAGGAACAACCATTGTCTTGGTGAAATATAGAGGTCCATCGGTCTTTTACAGTTTAAATATCAAGGGTCCCAATGTAAAATAAAAAGGTCCCGGACTTCAGACCTCACCAAAAAACTAACTGCTCAGCAAGCAATCTGGCACTTTATAAAATCTTACTCTGCTAGGAATTTAAACCTAACTGAGCTAGTGCTTCAGACTTCTTCACCACCTTGTACAAGACTGTGAACCAAGAAAACCAAATCTGTGGAAGTCAAAGTTGTTATAACTGTATAGACCTATCTAGTTACCATGGTTACAGGGGAGGGGTTAGTCATTCTCTAGTTTTGATTTAAACTTTATAATTAAAATTTTGAATAATAAAAAACAATATTTTGATATTTTGTGTGACCTTCCTTGGAAGTAAATTTTACTATTTGTTTGCAAAAAAATTCATTTAAACAATTCAGCTGTTGTGGTTACCTCCATTGAAATAAATTCTTTATGAATGAATATAACGAATGTCACAACCATTGTTTGCAACATATTGTTTAACTTCACAATGTGAGTAAGGTAGGTAGTATTTGATTAAATTAGAACAGCCATTGGTATATCAATTTGTTTTACCATGAATGAAAACGTGATCATATTATAATATGAAATATTAGATTTGTTTTATTTTAAGTTGGGTTAACAACAGAAATAGCTCTTAAGATTATAAACTATATACGTTTGTCTAATTCTAGCCACCGTTTGGTCATAAAATCACCTGAAATTACTAACACCTGAGATTTAAAAATAATAATCTAATATTTCTAATTCTGTAAACCATTAGGTCATCAAAGTACCTGAGATTAAAATAGACTGTCTTTCTTCTATTTTTAGGTGCTAATAGTAACAGAGCACCTGAGATTGTATCTTTTTCTGGAAACACAAGTCAAGTACGAGTGGGAGAATCTCTGACGTTAGAGTGCTTCGTGGATGGAAAACCTAAACCACACATTACATGGTTCAGACTAGGTAAATATGATACGAGGAAGTGGAGAGGAGTATTATAAAGTTCTAGGGTCAGTTCTGGGATGATGGAGAGGAGTATTATAAAGTTCTAGGGTCAGTTCTAGGATGATGGAGAGGAGTATTATAAAGTTCTAGGGTCAGTTCTAGGATGATGGAGAGGAGTATTATAAAGTTCTAGGGTCAGTTCTAGGATGATGGAGGGGAGTATTATAAAGTTCTAGGGTCAGTTCTAGGATGATAGAGAGGAGTATTATAAAGTTCTAGGGTCAGTTCTAGGATGATGGAGAGGAGTATTATAAAGTTCTAGGGTCAGTTCTAGTGATGGAGGGGAGTATTATAAAGTTCTAGGGTCAGTTCTGGGATGATGGAGAGGAGTATTATAAAGTTCTAGGGTCAGTTCTAGGATGATGGAGAGAAGTATTTTAAAGTTCTAGGGTCAGTTCTAGGATGATGGAGAGGAGTATTATAAAGTTCTAGGGGTAGTTCTAGGATGATGGAGAGGAGTATTATAAAGTTCTAGGGTCAGTTCTAGGATGATGGAGAGGAGTATTATAAAGTTCTAGGGTCAGTTCTAGGATGATGGAGAGGAGTATTATAAAGTTCTAGGGTCAGTTCTAGGATGATGGAGAGGAGTATTATAAAGTTCTAGGGTCAGTTCTGGGATGATGGAGAGGAGTATTATAAAGTTCTAGGGTCAGTTCTAGGGTGATGGAGATGAGTATTATAAAGTTCTAGGGTCAGTTCTAGGATGATGGAGAGGAGTATTATAAAGTTCTAGGGTCAGTTCTAGGATGATGGAGAGGAGAATTATAAAGTTCTAGGGTCAGTTCTGGATGATGGAGAGGAGTATTATAAAGTTCTAGGGTCAGTTCTAGGATGAAGGAGAGGAGTATTATAAAGTTCTAGGGTCAGTTCTAGGATGATGGAGAGGAGTATTATAAAGTTCTAGGGTCATTTCTAGGATGATGGAGAGGAGTATTATAAAGTTCTAGGGTCAGTTCTAGGATGATGGAGAGGAGTATTATAAAGTTCTAGGGTCATTCTGGGATGATGGAGAGGAGTATTATAAAGTTCTAGGGTCAGTTCTAGGATGATGGAGAGGAGTATTATAAAGTTCTAGGGTCAGTTCTAGGATGATGGAGAGGAGTATTATAAAGTTCTAGGGTCAGTTCTAGGATGATGGAGAGGAGTATTACAAAGTTCTAGGGTCAGTTCTAGGATGATGGAGAGGAGTATTATAAAGTTCTAGGGTCAGTTCTGGGATGATGGAGAGGAGTATTATAAAGTTCTAGGGTCAGTTCTAGGATGATGGAGAGGAGTATTATAAAGTTCTAGGGTCAGTTGTAGGATGATGGAGAGGAGTATTATAAAGTTCTAGGGTCAGTTCTAGGATGATGGAGAGGAGTATTATAAAGTTCTAGGGTCAGTTCTAGGATGATGGAGAGGAGTATTATAAAGTTCTAGGGTCAGTTCTAGGATGATGGAGAGGAGTATTATAAAGTTCTAGGGTCAGTTCTAGATGATGGAGAGGAGTATTATAAAGTTCTAGGGTCAGTTCTAGGATGATGGAGAGGAGTATTATAAAGTTCTAGGGTCAGTTCTAGGATGATGGAGAGGAGTATTATAAAGTTCTAGGGTCAGTTCTAGGATGATGGAGAGGAGTATTATAAAGTTCTAGGGTCAGTTCTGGGATGATGGAGAGGAGTATTATAAAGTTCTAGGGTCAGTTCTAGGATGATGGAAAGGAATATTATAAAGTTCTAGGGTCAGTTCTAGGATGATAGAGAGGAGTATTATAAAGTTCTAGGGTCAGTTTAGGATGATGGAGAGGAGTATTATAAAGTTCTAGGGTCAGTTCTATGATGATGGAGAGGAGTATTATAAAGTTCTAGGGTCAGTTCTAGGATGATGGAGAGGAGTATTATAAAGTTCTAGGGTCAGTTCTAGGATGATGGAGAGGAGTATTATAAAGTTCTAGGGTCAATTCTAGGATGATGGAGAGGAGTATTATAAAGTTCTAGGGTCAGTTCTAGGATGATGGAGAGGAGTATTATAAAGTTCTAGGGTCAGTTCTAGGATGATGGAGAGGAGTATTATAAAGTTCTAGGGTCAGTTCTAGGATGATGGAGAGGAGTATTATAAAGTTCTAGGGTCAGTTCTAGGATGATGGAGAGGAGTATTATAAAGTTCTAGGGTCAGTTCTTGGATGATGGAGAGGAGTATTATAAGTTCTAGGGTCAGTTCTAGGATGATGGAGAGGAGTATTATAAAGTTTTAGGGTCAGTTCTAGGATGATGGAGAGGAGTATTATAAAGTTCTAGGTCATTCTAGGATGATGGAGAGAGTATTATAAAGTTTTAGGTCAGTTCTAGGATGATGGAGAGGAGTATTATAAAGTTCTAGGGTCATTCTAGGATGATGGAGAGGAGTATTATAAAGTTCTAGGGTCAGTTCTAGGATGATGGAAAGGAGTATTATAAAGTTCTAGGGTCAGTTCTAGGATGATAGAGAGGAGTATTAAAAGTTCTAGGGTCAGTTTTAGGATGATGGAGAGGAGTATTATAAAGTTCTAGGGTCAGTTCTATGATGATGGAGAGGAGTATTTATAAAGTTCTAGGGTCAGTTCTAGGATATGGAGAGGAGTATTATCAAGTTCTAGGGTCAGTTTCTAGGATGATGGAGAGGAGTATTATAAAGTTCTAGGGTCAATTCTAGGATGATGGAGAGAAGTATTATAAAGTTCTAGGGTCAGTTCTAGGATGATGGAGAGGAGTATTATAAAGTTCTAGGGTCAGTTCTAGGATGATGGAGAGGAGTATTATAAGTTCTAGGTCAGTTCTAGGATGATGGAGAGGAGTATTATAAAGTTCTAGGGTCAGTTCAAGGATGATGGAGAGGAGTATTATAAAGTTCTAGGGTCAGTTCTTGGATGATGGAGAGGAGTATTTATAAAGTTCTAGGGTCAGTTCTAGGATGATGGAGAGGAGTATTATAAAGTTCTAGGGTCAGTTCTAGGATGATGGAGAGGAGTATTATAAAGTTTTAGGGTCAGTTCTAGATGATAGAGAGGAGTATTATAAAGTTCTAGGGTCAGTTCTAGGATGATGAAGAGGAGTATTATAAAGTTCTAGGGTCAGTTCTAGGATGATGGAGAGGAGTATTATAAAGTTCTAGGGTCAGTTCTAGGATGATGAAGAGGAGTATTATAAAGTTCTAGGGTCAGTTCTAGGATGATGAAGAGGAGTATTATAAAGTTCTAGGGTCAGTTCTAGGATGATGGAGAGGAGTATTATAAAGTTCTAGGGTCAGTTCTAGGATGATGGAGAGGGTATTATAAAGTTTTAGGGTCAGTTCTAGGATGATAGAGAGGAGTATTATAAAGTTCTAGGGTCAGTTCTAGGATGATGAAGAGGAGTATTATAAAGTTCTAGGGTCAGTTCTAGGATGATGAAGAGGAGTATTATAAAGTTCTAGGGTCAGTTCTAGGATGATGGAGAGGAGTATTATAAAGTCTAGGGTCAGTTCTGGGATGATGGAGAGGAGTATTATAAAGTTCTAGGGTCAGTTCTGGGATGATGGAGAGGAGTATTATAAAGTTCTAGGGTCAGTTCTAGGATGATGGAGAGGAGTATTATAAAGTTCTAGGGTCAGTTCTGGGATGATGGAGAGGAGTATTATAAAGTTCTAGGGTCATTCTAGGATGATGGAGAGGAGTATTATAAAGTTCTAGGTCAGTTCTAGGATGATGGAGAGGAGTATTATAAAGTTCTAGGGTCATTCTGGGATGATGGAGAGGAGTATTATAAAGTTCTAGGGTCAGTTCTAGGATGATGGAGAGGAGTATTATAAAGTTCTAGGGTCAGTTCTAGGATGATGGAGAGAGTATTATAAAGTTCTAGGGTCAGTTCTGGGATGATGGAGAGGAGTATTATAAAGTTCTAGGGTCAGTTCTAGGATGATGGAGAGGAGTATTATAAAGTTCTAGGGTCGTTCTAGGATGATGGAGAGGAGTATTATAAAGTTCTAGGGTCATTCTGGGATGATGGAGAGGAGTATTATAAAGTTCTAGGTCAGTTCTAGGATGATGGAGAGGAGTATTATAAGTTCTAGGGTCAGTTCTAGGATGATGGAGAGGAGTATTACAAAGTTCTAGGGTCAGTTCTAGGATGATGGAGAGGAGTATTTAAAGTTTCTAGGGTCAGTTCTGGGATGATGGAGAGGAGTATTATAAAGTTCTAGGTCAGTTCTAGGATGATGGAGAGGGTATTATAAAGTTCTAGGGTCAGTTCTAGGATGATGGAGAGGAGTATTATAAAGTTCTAGTGTCAGTTCTAGGATGATGGAGAGGAGTATTATAAAGTTCTAGGGTCAGTTCTATGATGATGGAGAGGAGTATTATAAGTTCTAGGGTCAGTTCTAGGATGATGGAGAGGAGATTATAAAGTTCTAGGGTCAGTTCTAGGATGATGGAAAGGAGTATTATAAAGTTCTAGGGTCAGTTCTAAGATGATAGAGAGGAGTATTATAAAGTTCTAGGGTCAGTTCTAGGATGATGGAGAGGAGTACTATAAAGTTCTAGGGTCAGTTCTATGATGATGGAGAGGAGTATTATAAAGTTCTAGGGTCAGTTCTAGGATGAGGAGAGGAGTATTATAAAGTTCTAGGGTCAGTTCTAGGATGATGGAGAGGAGTATTATAAAGTTCTAGGGTCAGTTCTAGGATGATGGAGGGGAGTATTATAAAGTTCTAGGGTCAGTTCTAGGATGATAGAGAGGAGTATTATAAAGTTCTAGGGTCAGTTCTAGGATGATGGAGAGGAGTATTATAAAGTTCTAGGGTCAGTTCTAGGATGATGGAGGGGTAGTATTATAAAGTTTCTAGGTCAGTTCTGGGATGATGGAGAGGAGTATTATAAAGTTCTAGGGTCAGTTCTAGGATGATGGAGAGGAGTATTTTAAAGTTCTAGGGTCAGTTTCTAGGATGATGGAGAGGAGTATTATAAAGTTCTAGGGGTAGTTCTAGGATGATGGAGAGGAGTATTATAAAGTCTAGGGTCAGTTCTAGGATGATGGAGAGGAGTATTATAAAGTTCTAGGGTCAGTTCTAGGATGATGGAGAGGAGTATTATAAAGTTCTAGGGTCAGTTCTAGGATGATGGAGAGGAGTATTATAAAGTTCTAGGGTCAGTTCTGGATGATGGAGAGGAGTATTATAAAGTTCTAGGGTCAGTTCTAGGGTGATGGAGATGAGTATTATAAAGTTCTAGGGTCAGTTCTAGGATGATGGAGAGGAGTATTATAAAGTTCTAGGGTCAGTTCTAGGATGATGGAGAGGAATTATAAAGTTCTAGGGTCAGTTCTGGATGATGGAGAGGAGTATTATAAAGTTCTAGGGTCAGTTCTAGGATGAAGGAGAGGAGTATTATAAAGTTCTAGGGTCAGTTCTAGGATGATGGAGAGGAGTATTATAAAGTTCTAGGGTCATTTCTAGGATGATGGAGAGGAGTATTATAAAGTTCTAGGGTCAGTTCTAGGATGATGGAGAGGAGTATTATAAAGTTCTAGGGTCATTCTGGATGATGGAGAGGAGTATTATAAAGTTCTAGGGTCAGTTCTAGGATGATGGAGAGGAGTATTATAAAGTTCTAGGGTCAGTTCTAGGATGATGGAGAGGAGTATTATAAAGTTCTAGGGTCAGTTCTAGGATGATGGAGAGGAGTATTACAAAGTTCTAGGGTCAGTTCTAGGATGATGGAGAGGAGTATTATAAAGTTCTAGGGTCAGTTCTGGGATGATGGAGAGGAGTATATAAAGTTCTAGGGTCAGTTCTAGGATGATGGAGAGGAGTATTATAAAGTTCTAGGGTCAGTTGTAGGATGATGGAGAGGAGTATTATAAAGTTCTAGGGTCAGTTCTAGGATGATGGAGAGGAGTATTATAAAGTTCTAGGGTCAGTTCTAGGATGATGGAGAGGAGTATTATAAAGTTCTAGGGTCAGTTCTAGGATGATGGAGAGGAGTATTATAAAGTTCTAGGGTCAGTTCTAGGATGATGGAGAGGAGTATTATAAAGTTCTAGGGTCAGTTCTGGGATGATGGAGAGGAGTATTATAAAGTTCTAGGGTCAGTTCTAGGGTGATGGAGATGAGTATTATAAAGTTCTAGGGTCAGTTCTAGGATGATGGAGAGGAGTATTATAAAGTTCTAGGGTCAGTTCTAGGATGATGGAGAGGAGAATTATAAAGTTCTAGGGTCAGTTCTGGGATGATGGAGAGGAGTATTATAAAGTTCTAGGGTCAGTTCTAGGATGAAGGAGAGGAGTATTATAAAGTTCTAGGGTCAGTTCTAGGATGATGGAGAGGAGTATTATAAAGTTCTAGGGTCATTTCTAGGATGATGGAGAGGAGTATTATAAAGTTCTAGGGTCAGTTCTAGGATGATGGAGAGGAGTATTATAAAGTTCTAGGGTCATTCTGGGATGATGGAGAGGAGTATTATAAAGTTCTAGGGTCAGTTCTAGGATGATGGAGAGGAGTATTATAAAGTTCTAGGGTCAGTTCTAGGATGATGAGAGGAGTATTATAAAGTTCTAGGGTCAGTTCTAGGATGATGGAGAGGAGTATTACAAAGTTCTAGGGTCAGTTCTAGGATGATGGAGAGGAGTATTATAAAGTTCTAGGGTCAGTTCTGGGATGATGGAGAGGAGTATTATAAAGTTCTAGGGTCAGTTCTAGGATGATGGAGAGGAGTATTATAAAGTTCTAGGGTCAGTTGTAGGATGATGGAGAGGAGTATTATAAAGTTCTAGGGTCAGTTCTAGGATGATGGAGAGGAGTATTATAAAGTTCTAGGGTCAGTTCTAGGATGATGGAGAGGAGTATTATAAAGTTCTAGGGTCAGTTCTAGGATGATGGAGAGGAGTATTATAAAGTTCTAGGGTCAGTTCTAGGATGATGGAGAGGAGTATTATAAAGTTCTAGGGTCAGTTCTAGGATGATGGAGAGGAGTATTATAAAGTTCTAGGGTCAGTTCTAGGATGATGGAGAGGAGTATTATAAAGTTCTAGGGTCAGTTCTAGGATGATGGAGAGGAGTATTATAAAGTTCTAGGGTCAGTTCTGGGATGATGGAGAGGAGTATTATAAAGTTCTAGGGTCAGTTCTAGGATGATGGAAAGGAATATTATAAAGTTCTAGGGTCAGTTCTAGGATGATAGAGAGGAGTATTATAAAGTTCTAGGGTCAGTTTTAGGATGATGGAGAGGAGTATTATAAAGTTCTAGGGTCAGTTCTATGATGATGGAGAGGAGTATTATAAAGTTCTAGGGTCAGTTCTAGGATGATGGAGAGGAGTATTATAAAGTTCTAGGGTCAGTTCTAGGATGATGGAGAGGAGTATTATAAAGTTCTAGGGTCAATTCTAGGATGATGGAGAGGAGTATTATAAAGTTCTAGGGTCAGTTCTAGGATGATGGAGAGGAGTATTATAAAGTTCTAGGGTCAGTTCTAGGATGATGGAGAGGAGTATTATAAAGTTCTAGGGTCAGTTCTAGGATGATGGAGAGGAGTATTATAAAGTTCTAGGGTCAGTTCTAGGATGATGGAGAGGAGTATTATAAAGTTCTAGGGTCAGTTCTTGGATGATGGAGAGGAGTATTATAAAGTTCTAGGGTCAGTTCTAGGATGATGGAGAGGAGTATTATAAAGTTTTAGGGTCAGTTCTAGGATGATGGAGAGGAGTATTATAAAGTTCTAGGGTCAGTTCTAGGATGATGGAGAGGAGTATTATAAAGTTCTAGGGTCAGTTCTAGATGATGAAAGGAGTATTATAAAGTTCTAGGGTCAGTTCTAGGATGATAGAGAGGAGTATTTAAAGTTCTAGGGTCAGTTTTAGGATGATGGAGAGGAGTATTATAAAGTTCTAGGGTCAGTTTCTAGATGATGGAGAGGAGTATTATAAAGTTCTAGGGTCAGTTCTAGATGATGGAGAGGAGTATTATAAAGTTCTAGGGTCAGTTCTAGGATGATGGAGAGGAGTATTATAAAGTTCTAGGGTCAATTCTAGGATGATGGAGAGGAAGTATTATAAAGTTCTAGGGTCAGTTCTAGGATGATGGAGAGGAGTATTATAAAGTTCTAGGGTCAGTTCTAGGATGATGGAGAGGAGTATTATAAAGTTCTAGGGTCAGTTCTAGGATGATGGAGAGGAGTATTATAAAGTTCTAGGGTCAGTTCAGGATGATGGAGAGGAGTATTATAAAGTTCTAGGGTCAGTTCTGGATGATGGAGAGGAGTATTATAAAGTTCTAGGGTCAGTTCTAGGATGATGGAGAGGAGTATTATAAAGTTCTAGGGTCAGTTCTAGGATGATGGAGAGGAGTATTATAAAGTTTTAGGGTCAGTTCTAGGATGATAGAGAGAGTATTATAAAGTTCTAGGGTCAGTTCTAGGATGATGAGAGGAGTATTATAAAGTTCTAGGGTCAGTTCTAGGATGATGGAGAGGAGTATTATAAAGTTCTAGGGTCAGTTGTAGGATGATGAAGAGGAGTATTATAAAGTTCTAGGGTCAGTTCTAGGATGATGAAGAGGAGTATTATAAAGTTCTAGGGTCAGTTCTAGGATGATGGAGAGGAGTATTATAAAGTTCTAGGGTCAGTTCTAGGATGATGGAGAGGAGTATTATAAAGTTTAGGGTCAGTTCTAGGATGATAGAGAGGAGTATTATAAAGTTCTAGGGTCAGTTCTAGGATGATGAAGAGGAGTATTATAAAGTTCTAGGGTCAGTTCTAGGATGATGAAGAGGAGTATTATAAAGTTCTAGGGTCAGTTCTAGGATGATGGAGAGGAGTATTATAAAGTTCTAGGGTCAGTTCTGGGATGATGGAGAGGAGTATTATAAAGTTCTAGGGTCAGTTCTGGGATGATGGAGAGGAGTATTATAAAGTTCTAGGGTCAGTTCTAGGATGATGGAGAGGAGTATTATAAAGTTCTAGGGTCAGTTCTGGTGATGGAGAGGAGTATTATAAAGTTCTAGGGTCAGTTCTAGGACGATGGAGAGGAGTATTATAAAGTTCTAGGGTCAGTTCTAGGATGATGGAGAGGAGTATTATAAAGTTCTAGGGTCATTCTGGATGATGGAGAGGAGTATTATAAAGTTCTAGGGTCAGTTCTAGGATGATGGAGAGGAGTATTATAAAGTTCTAGGGTCAGTTCTAGGATGATGGAGAGGAGTATTATAAAGTTCTAGGGTCAGTTCTAGGATGATGGAGAGGAGTATTATAAAGTTCTAGGGTCAGTTCTTGGATGATGGAGAGGAGTATTATAAAGTTCTAGGGTCAGTTCTAGGATGATGGAGAGGAGTATTATAAAGTTTTAGGGTCAGTTCTAGGATGATGGAGAGGAGTATTATAAAGTTCTAGGGTCAGTTCTAGGATGATGGAGAGGAGTATTATAAAGTTCTAGGGTCAGTTCTAGGATGATGGAAAGGAGTATTATAAAGTTCTAGGGTCAGTTCTAGGATGATAGAGAGGAGTATTATAAAGTTCTAGGGTCAGTTTTAGGATGATGGAGAGGAGTATTATAAAGTTCTAGGGTCAGTTCTATGATGATGGAGAGGAGTATTATAAAGTTCTAGGGTCAGTTCTAGGATGATGGAGAGGAGTATTATAAAGTTCTAGGGTCAGTTCTAGGATGATGGAGAGGAGTATTATAAAGTTCTAGGGTCAATTCTAGGATGATGGAGAGATATTATAAAGTTCTAGGGTCAGTTCTAGGATGATGGAGAGGAGTATTATAAAGTTCTAGGGTCAGTTCTAGGATGATGGAGAGGAGTATTATAAAGTTCTAGGGTCAGTTCTAGGATGATGGAGAGGAGTATTATAAAGTTCTAGGGTCAGTTCAAGGATGATGGAGAGGAGTATTATAAAGTTCTAGGGTCAGTTCTTGGATGATGGAGAGGAGTATTATAAAGTTCTAGGGTCAGTTCTAGGATGATGGAGAGGAGTATTATAAAGTTCTAGGGTCAGTTCTAGGATGATGGAGAGGAGTATTATAAAGTTTTAGGGTCAGTTCTAGGATGATAGAGAGGAGTATTATAAAGTTCTAGGGTCAGTTCTAGGATGATGAAGAGGAGTATTATAAAGTTCTAGGGTCAGTTCTAGGATGATGGAGAGGAGTATTATAAAGTTCTAGGGTCAGTTCTAGGATGATGAAGAGGAGTATTATAAAGTTCTAGGGTCAGTTCTAGGATGATGAAGGAGTATTATAAAGTTCTAGGGTCAGTTCTAGGATGATGGAGAGGAGTATTATAAAGTTCTAGGGTCAGTTCTAGGATGGAGAGGAGTATTATAAAGTTTTAGGGTCAGTTCTAGGATGATAGAGAGGAGTATTATAAAGTTCTAGGGTCAGTTCTAGGATGATGAAGAGGAGTATTATAAAGTTCTAGGGTCAGTTCTAGGATGATGAAGAGGAGTATTATAAAGTTCTAGGGTCAGTTCTAGGATGATGGAGAGGAGTATTATAAAGTTCTAGGGTCAGTTCTGGGATGATGGAGAGGAGTATTATAAGTTCTAGGGTCAGTTCTGGGATGATGGAGAGGAGTATTATAAAGTTCTAGGGTCAGTTCTAGGATGATGGAGAGGAGTATTATAAAGTTCTAGGGTCAGTTCTGGGATGATGGAGAGGAGTATTATAAAGTTCTAGGGTCAGTTCTAGGACGATGGAGAGGAGTATTATAAAGTTCTAGGGTCAGTTCTAGGATGATGGAGAGGAGTATTATAAAGTTCTAGGGTCATTCTGGGATGATGGAGAGGAGTATTATAAAGTTCTAGGGTCAGTTCTAGGATGATGGAGAGGAGTATTATAAAGTTCTAGGGTCAGTTCTAGGATGATGGAGAGGAGTATTATAAAGTTCTAGGGTCAGTTCTGGGATGATGGAGAGGAGTATTATAAAGTTCTAGGGTCAGTTCTAGGATGATGGAGAGGAGTATTATAAAGTTCTAGGGTCAGTTCTAGGATGATGGAGAGGAGTATTATAAAGTTCTAGGGTCATTCTGGGATGATGGAGAGGAGTATTATAAAGTTCTAGGGTCAGTTCTAGGATGATGGAGAGGAGTATTATAAAGTTCTAGGGTCAGTTCTAGGATGATGGAGAGGAGTATTACAAAGTTCTAGGGTCAGTTCTAGGATGATGGAGAGGAGTATTTTAAAGTTCTAGGGTCAGTTCTGGGATGATGGAGAGGAGTATTATAAAGTTCTAGGGTCAGTTCTAGGATGATGGAGAGGAGTATTATAAAGTTCTAGGGTCAGTTCTAGGATGATGGAGAGGAGTATTATAAAGTTCTAGTGTCAGTTCTAGGATGATGGAGAGGAGTATTATAAAGTTCTAGGGTCAGTTCTAGGATGATGGAGAGGAGTATTATAAAGTTCTAGGGTCAGTTCTTGGATGATGGAGAGGAGTATTATAAAGTTCTAGGGTCAGTTCTAGGATGATGGAGAGGAGTATTATAAAGTTCTAGGGTCAGTTCTTGGATGATGGAGAGGAGTATTATAAAGTTCTAGGGTCAGTTCTAGGATGATGGAGAGGAGTATTATAAGTTCTAGGGTCAGTTCTACGATGATGGAGAGGAGTATTATAAAGTTCTAGGGTCAGTTCTATGATGATGGAGAGGAGTATTATAAAGTTCTAGGGTCAGTTCTGGGATGATGGAGGAGTATTATAAAGTTCTAGGGTCAGTTCTAGGATGATGGAAAGGAGTATTATAAAGTTCTAGGGTCAGTTCTAAGATGATAGAGAGGAGTATTATAAAGTTCTAGGGTCAGTTCTAGGATGATGGAGAGGAGTATTATAAAGTTCTAGGGTCAGTTCTATGATGATGGAGAGGAGTATTATAAAGTTCTAGGGTCAGTTCTAGGATGATGGAGAGGAGTATTATAAAGTTCAAGGGTCAGTTCTAGGATGATGGAGAGGAGTATTATAAAGTTCTAGGGTCAATTCTAGGATGATGGAGAGGAGTATTATAAAGTTCTAGGGTCAGTTCTAGGATGATGGAGAGGAGTATTATAAAGTTCAAGGGTTATAAAGTTCTAGGGTCAGTTCTAGGATGATGGAGAGGAGTATTATAAAGTTCTAGGGTCAGTTCTAGGATGATGGAGAGGAGTATTATAAAGTTCTAGGGTCAGTTCTAGGATGATGGAGAGGAGTATTATAAAGTTCTAGGGTCAGTTCTTGGATGATGGAGAGGAGTATTATAAAGTTCTAGGGTCAGTTCTAGGATGATGGAGAGGAGTATTATAAAGTTCTAGGGTCAGTTCTAGGATGATGGAGAGGAGTATTATAAAGTTTTAGGGTCAGTTCTAGGATGATAGAGAGGAGTATTATAAAGTTCTAGGGTCAGTTCTAGGATGATGAAGAGGAGTATTATAAAGTTCTAGGGTCAGTTCTAGGATGATGGAGAGGAGTATTATAAAGTTCTAGGGTCAGTTCTAGGATGATGGAGAGGAGTATTATAAAGTTCTAGGGTCAGTTCTTGGATGATGGAGAGGAGTATTATAAACTTCTAGGGTCAGTTCTAGGATGATGGAGAGGAGTATTATAAAGTTCTAGGGTCAGTTCTAGGATGATGGAGAGGAGTATTATAAAGTTTTAGGGTCAGTTCTAGGATGATAGAGAGGAGTATTATAAAGTTCTAGGGTCAGTTCTAGGATGATGAAGAGGAGTATTATAAAGTTCTAGGGTCAGTTCTAGGATGATGGAGAGGAGTATTATAAAGTTCTAGGGTCAGTTCTAGGATGATGGAGAGGAGTATTATAAGTTCTAGGGTCAGTTCTAGGATGATGAAGAGGAGTATTATAAAGTTCTAGGGTCAGTTCTAGGATGATGGAGAGGAGTATTATAAAGTTCTAGGGTCATTCTGGGATGATGGAGAGGAGTATTATAAAGTTTTAGGGTCAGTTCTAGGATGATAGAGAGGAGTATTATAAAGTTCTAGGGTCAGTTCTAGGATGATGAACTGGAGTGAGTGAGTTTTACGTCCATGTCATGTTGGCCTGTTATAAGGTTGGCTGAGTGGAGTTGAGTAATCAAGTTTTATATCCAAGTCAAGATTCATATTGAGGCATTCAGTGCTGATATGGTGGAGCATAGTGGAGTGATGGACTTGTATGTACCAGTCAAGATTTTACTTCAATCAAGGCTGTCTGAGTTCTGGGATGGTAAAGTGGAGTTGTGGAGTTTTACTTCCATTCAAGATTCATTTACCTAGTTCTGGGATGGTGGAATGAAGTGGAATAGTGAAATTTAAGTCAAGATTTATTTCTCTTGTATTGAGTCTGTAAGTTCAGGGTTCGTGGAGGAAACTGGAGTGTCCAGTGAAAACAACAAACCTTCCGCAAGTGAACTGAAAAACTTACACTATAGGATCCATCCCAAGTAGGATTCATCCAAAGTAGGATCCATCCCAAGTGAGATTCAAATCTAACCAGACAGAGGCACAGGGATCTGTAAGGTTTAACGCTTTAGATCAGTTTGTCATTGAAGCCTCTGATTGGGGGGGGGGGGGGGGGGGGTGTCAAATATTTCATTGTGATTTAGCCATATTGTAATGATGTTTCCTCATGATTTAATACATTACGTGAACTATTCAAATTTCTCGTTTGTTCATCATCCATGTCTAAACTCTCGTTTGTCCATCATCACTGTCTAAACTCTTGTTTGTCCATCATCCATGTCTAAACTCTGGTTTGTCCATCGTCCATATCTAAACTCTTGTTTGTCCATCATCCATGTCTAAACTCTTGTTTGTCCATCCATGTCTAAACTCTTGTTTTTCCATCATCCATGTCTAAACTCTCGTTTGTTCATCATCCATGTCTAAACTCTTGTTTGTCCATCATCCATGTTTAAACTCTCGTTTGTCCATCATCCATGTCTAAACTCTTGTTTGTCCATCATCTATGTCTAAACTCTTGTTTGTCCATCATCCATGTCTAAACTCTCGTTTGTCCATCATCCATGTCTAAACTCTTGTTTGTCCATCGTCCATATCTAAACTCTTGTTTGTCCATCATCCATGTCTAAACTCTTGTTTGTCCATCCATGTCTAAACTCTTGTTTGTCCATCGTCCATATCTAAACTCTTGTTTGTCCATCATCCATATCTAAACTCTTGTTTTTCCATCATCCATGTCTAAACTCTCGTTTGTTCATCATCCATGTCTAAACTCTTGTTTGTCCATCATCCATGTTTAAACTCTCGTTTGTCCATCATCCATGTCTAAACTCTTGTTTGTCCATCATCCATGTCTAAACTCTTGTTTGTCCATCATCCATGTCTAAACTCTTGTTTGTCCATCATCCATGTTTAAACTCTCGTTTGTCCATCATCCATGTCTAAACTCTTGTTTGTCCATCATCCATGTCTAAACTCTCGTTTGTTCATCATCCATGTCTAAACTCTTGTTTGTCCATCATCCATGTTGAAACTCTCGTTTGTCCATCATCCATGTCTTAACTCTTGTTTGTCCATCATCCATGTCTAAACTCTTGTTTGTCCATCATCCATGTCTAAACTCTTGTTTGTCCATCATCCATGTTTAAACTCTCGTTTGTCCATCATCCATGTCTAAACTCTTGTTTGTCCATCATCCATGTTTAAACTCTCGTTTGTCCATCATCCATGTCTAAACTCTTGTTTGTCCATCATCCATGTCTAAACTCTTGTTTGTCCATCCATGTCTAAACTCTTGTTTTTCCATCATCCATGTCTAAACTCTCGTTTGTTCATCATCCATGTCTAAACTCTTGTTTGTCCATCATCCATGTTTAAACTCTCGTTTGTCCATCATCCATGTCTAAACTCTTGTTTGTCCATCATCCATGTCTAAACTCTTGTTTGTCCATCATCCATGTCTAAACTCTTGTTTGTCCATCATCCATGTTTAAACTCTCGTTTGTCCATCATCCATGTCTAAACTCTTGTTTGTCCATCATCCATGTTTAAACTCTCGTTTGTCCATCATCCATGTCTAAACTCTTGTTTGTCCATCATCCATGTCTAAACTCTTGTTTGTCCATCCATGTCTAAACTCTTGTTTTTCCATCATCCATGTCTAAACTCTCGTTTGTTCATCATCCATGTCTAAACTCTTGTTTGTCCATCATCCATGTTTAAACTCTCGTTTGTCCATCATCCATGTCTAAACTCTCGTTTGTCCATCATCCATATCTAAACTCTTGTTTGTCCATCATCCATGTCTAAACTCTTGTTTTTCCATCATCCATGTCTAAACTCTCGTTTGTCCATCATCCATGTCTAAACTCTTGTTTGTCCATCATCCATATCTAAACTCTTGTTTGTCCATCATCCATGTCTAAACTCTTGTTTGTCCATCATTCTTGTCTAAACTCTCGTTTGTCCATCATCTATGTCTAAACTCTTGTTTGTCCATCATCCATGTCTAAACTCTCGTTTGTCCATCATCTATGTCTAAACTCTCGTTTGTCCATCATCCATGTCTAAACTCTCGTTTGTCCATCATCCATGTCTAAACTCTCGTTTGTCCATCATCCATGTCTAAACTCTCGTTTGTCCATCATCCATGTCTAAACTCTCGTTTGTCCATCATCCATGTCTAAAGTCTTGTTTGTCCATCATCCATGTCTAACCTTATTAATGTCTTCATCAGAAACAGTAAAATGATGGCAATGAAGATTTAGCAGAAACACTGCAAGCCCCAAATCCTTACTTGTTCACTAAGCTGGTTGCCCTTGAATCTTTTCAAGGTCACAAGTTATCTGAAATAGTAAAACCTTTAAACATTATATTTTCTTGAACTAAAATTGTTGGATACAGGGGAAAAATAACCAAGCCCTGCTTTGTAGCGAAGACAGAAATCTCAGCCTTTGGGATAAGAGTCTTTATTTTCCAGACCCCCGCAAGCCCCTGGCTATTAGTCTCATCAGGAAAAGTTAAAAAATAGATGGTGTGACATAAAACAGAATTTTAACAAACAATTTACATATTTTTTATATCTCTTTTTCAGACAAACAATCCAGGAATCCAAGTAAAAATTTCAATCCAGTTGTATTTGATAGCTATAAGGAAATTGTTGGAATCGGAAATTTAAAATTTAAAGAGATTCGCCATGAGGATGATGGAATTTATAAATGTGTGGCCACAAGTCCAGGATTTAGTTCAGTAGAGGAGACCGTCATTGTGCAAGTTATTGGTAAGTATCAGATAAGGGGTTGACCTTTAACCTGACATTGCCATGACGATGATGGAATTTATAAATGTGTGGCTACAAGTCCAGGATTTAGTTCAGTAGAGGAGACCGTCATTGTGCAAGTTATTGGTAAGTATCAGATAAGGGGTTGACCTTTAACCTGACATTGCCATGACGATGATGGAATTTATAAATGTGTGGCTACAAGTCCAGGATTTAGTTCAGTAGAGGAGACTGTAATTGTACAAGTTATTGGTAAGTATCAGATTAGGGGTTGACCTTTAACCTGACATCGCCAGGTTTGACTGTACATGTAACACATACAAGTAAATATTTTTACTTGATATAATAATAAGAATAATATGTCTACACCAGGGCTACCGGAAACTGCCGCCTCGCCCGTATGATATTTTTTGTAAGAGCAAAAAAAAAAGAAAAATGTCATCGTCGGCACAGTGCTGTCTGTGGGTGCATTTGTGGAATATGTTGAAACCAACCATTTGTCATAATTGTGGGTCCGACCAACATCCATCTTATACATCACACACTGCTCAGCTAGGTGGATTAGTGGAAAAAATGAAAATTAGATAAAACATGATGTGTTATGGTGTGATTTAACAGAGAAATTGATACAGTAAATGTGCTTGGTGATTTTGTGATTTTTCATCTGCTGCTAGTACAAAATGAATCCCGATTACACCGTTAGTCCACCCATGTAATAACTCAAGTTCACGGCGATTTAGGTGGATTTGAGTGGTAATGAATGCACACTTCAAGTCCTACAACTCTATGGTCATGTTGGGGGTCAGTCCCCTTCTTTGTGGGTCAGTGAGAATTCATGTGTAAATGTGGGCTGGACCCATTAAATGCATGTCAGTTGGCAGCTATATGCTGCTGAGGGGCCTCCATTAATATTAGAAATCTGTATACAATAACGAGACCAGGTGAGCTGTACATTGTCTATGGGCCTTATATTAAGTGATTTCCATGAATAGATTGGGTGTCATAACATTTAGTAGATTTTAAATGATAAAATGGGAAATAAATGAAAGGAATTGTTCTGTAGATTGAGGTAATCTTACACAAATCAGTTTGTGTTGCATACTATAATGTGGTATCCATCAGGGTTAAATTGATTGTAGAGTGTGAGCCCAGTATGACTTTAATTTTAAATGTCAAGCAAACTGGTAAACTATACATGATTGTCTAATGTTTGGTCAGGTCTGAATGTACTAGCAATTAACTAATCACAGACCAAGATAGCATTTTTCTGAACTAATTATAGACAAGTGCAATGTCCTCTGTGAATAATGAACTACAACCGACTGGGAATGCTGGTACAAGTTGTTATATAATTATGTAAAGGGTTAATTGATTATTTGAATGGCGTTTTTACGTGTCAGTCAAGAATATTTCACTTATATCGAGACATCACCAGCTATTGGTAAAGTGGCAGAAATTTTACCCTGCAGTGCACTCAGGGCAATGAGCATACAGGGAGTGTTCTTTTAGGTGCCACGTTTTCCATTACAAGGGAGCATCTGATTTTAAGGTCTCTTATGAATGACCTCATGACGTTCAATTCTAAATGTTGAGTGCTTGGCAAAGGAGCAGTCACCACCTATTTTTATAAGGTCTTATGTTGGACCTGGCTGGTTAGAACACACAACCTCCCACATATGGAGCGACATGTATAGAAGCACACAGTGTGTTGACAGTATATACAGAAGATTGAAGTTAATAAGGTCCCAAACCCTCAAGAACTGATTAAACACTACTCAACCACAAAACTGGTCCAAAGACTCATTATAGGACACTCAGCTCAACTTGAGAACAGCAGTGACTAAATTTATTATCAACATAAATTCTATATTATGGATCAATAACACCTTATGTGACGACGTCCTTATTACTTATGTTTAATTAGAGACATTTGTACTACCTATTTCTGATCAGTACTTCTTAATTTTGATCACCGTAATTAATCTTCATAAAATGATTTAGCATTACTTCCTGGTTGATATAGATCTGTGCTTAGTAACAGCTGGATCTAGTTTTACCATCTTTCCTTTACTAAGATGTTCCTTAACAGTTTAAATTGTAATTTCTTTTTTTTAATTTAAAGGTTATTTAGGAATTTAAGGTGTCATTCTGAAGGTCACTTCAAGCTTAAAATATTTGTATTTTATTTTATCAAACATATTTACTGGTAGTAACAGAGAATTTTCAGATTTAAGTGAAGGAAAATCTAAGTTAAGGAATGATTGTGAAACTGGGACCTGGTCACATGACAACACATTACACAATCAGTTAAGTTGAGTAATTGTGTTTAACATCCTAGTCAAGAATATTTCATTGATATTGAGACTCCGCCAGCTATAGGTGAAGGTACAGAAATTTTGCCAGTATGTTTCACTGATGGCATTATACAGCATGTCATGCCTACCATGACATGGGACCTCAGTTATTTTAGGTTCCCATCCAAAAGAACCATGACTTTCTTTTCATAATGCTGATTGCTTGGTGAAAGAACAGTCACTACCTACCTTCAAGTCAGGGATCAGACCTGGCCAGGATTCAAACCATGACTTTCCACTTAAGATCGAGCAACCTACCCTTTGGGCTACTGCAGTGGTTATAACTCAATGATTGTAGGGGTTAAAAATTAAGTTTTATAATGGAAGGTCCGGGACCTTTTGTCTTTATTTTTGTCAGGTTCCACATAAAGTCAAATATCATCATTGAAAGGTTATTGTGCAATTATGTTATCAAATGGAAAAAAAAGTATTATCCTGAAAAATATCACAGGTCTATTGGACTAATATCAAGGGTCTCATTGTAAAATCAATAGGTCCCGGACCAAGGACTCTCACAATTTTGAACCCTTGAATTGACAGGGACAGGGAAAAACTTGAACAAAACTATGGCATTCTGGCCTCATATCGGACAGGTGTTCAACTATTCTTCTTTTAATTTTGTCAATCAAAACTCAAAATGATTGTTTTATTACAGTCAGACCTGCCTCTAAGGCTGCCTCTATTAGTGATGTCGCTATTATCAATCTTTGGTCGTTGTCAGGCAAGCGATCCTTATATTAGATTAGTAATCAATCATCGCCCACATTGGCAAATAGTTTCCGGTTTGTCTGGTTCCTTTCCATTTTTTCCTACTAAAACAACATGGTGGATGGTGATTGGATAATTTATCCGTAGCCAGAGACCACAAGGTCTTAACTTTTTGGGCAATTTGGATGTATCATCTCTTAGCAAGAACAAAAATAGGAAGAACACATGACTCTTAAACACAAATTAGACTACATATTTTTTTATATTACTATTTTGTCATCTTTGTTTGTTACTGATGTGCAATTTTATTATAATGCAATAATGTTCTGGTAATTACGATTAAAAATTGATTAAGTTGAGATCTCCCGATTATTTATTGTCATTTTTTGTCCGATTGAACATCACTAGTCTCTATGTACAGGGTTTAAATTTTTGGCATACTGGGAAATTGCCAGTGGTTTTCACAAAGTGTGAGTTGAAAATCTACTTACATGCAAAATATTAAGCAAGTGTCTTTTTCCACAAAAAAAAAAAAAATGCATCTCATTATCAAAAAGTATTTCTTTGAATTTCAAATTCCAAAGCATCCTGGTCAATGTCAACAAGTATACATGAAACAATTTATATATGAACTGTAGAAAACATTTTTAATGTGAAAAAAATAAAATTACCATTTGAAAAATAAGAATGCCAGTAGACAAATTTGGGGAGAAAATTAAATTCTACCCCTGATGTATCGGTGCAATTTTCTCCCATTTGCATTTATAAATTTATATTATTTGAATCTGTATATAAGGTTTACCTGTCCATAAAGAATTTTATATTTGTTACAATATATATTTGCCTTGTAGACAGTTTTGACTGTATGTGGGAAACTTTACCCTAACTACAATATAAAAAATATAACTTACCTATAATGTCACAATTAGGAGATAACTATGTTACATTTGAAGAGTTCCGACTGTAAAACGTGGATTTTACTGTCGCAAAATGAGTTCTACCTGGCGACGCTTGCGGAGCCAGGTAAACGGTATTTGCGACAGTAAAATCCACGTTTTACGGTCGGAACTTTTCAAATGTAACATAGTTATCTCCATTCTAATGCAAATCAAAAAATAATACTCAAATTCATTTATTAAATGAAGATTCCCATTGCTACAGTTACAGACGCATCAATGTAGACCTGTATCGTTACGCCACAACACATAGTTCTATCACCAAAGCACTGATATCCATATATATAATAATTTTATTCCTCGAAATACAAATGCCAAATAAATATCAATGTTTAAATATAACAAAATCTTTGTTTACAAGGATGAATTATGTCATTACGTTTGTAAACAAAAGCATGTGTACCGGCGTGTAGGAATACATGACGTTATAGTAGCCTAGACAGCACGCGACGACATAACTCCGACCGTAAAACGTAGGTTTTAATGCGGTCGGGGTCCAATCAAAACCCTGTTTACAAAATCTTTGCATTAGAATAACCATTCAGAGATTGCTTATCTAGGGCACCAGTTTCATAATCATTTATAAACTAAAACGATTTTGCTTAACTGAAATCTGGCAAATCTTGTTTTAATTCATGAAAATTTACTTAAACATATACATATAATTATAGATTTTGTGAGCGATAACTTGCTTGTAAATTTTAAGTTTATATTGTGTAATCCTAACTGTTGACATTGATTTTCTACTTATACAAGATATTGAAATGGAATTAGGTCACAAAAGCCAATCTGAGATTGCTCTTTCATTAAATTTCAATACCTAAGATTTTTTAAATTTGAATAATCCTGTTAATTAACCAGCCTTAAATGCCACCTCTATATATAAGTGCCACCTGCTCTTAAAAGCAAGTAAAATTGTATCCCTTTATTCATGTTATTTGAACCTGTATATAAAGGCTAAATTTGAACTTGTATATAAAGGCTAAATTTGAACTTGTATATATTTGAACCTGTATATATTTGAACCTGTATATAGAGGCTAGCTGGCCAGAAGGACCACTTTTACTGATTTCCTTGGGTGGCTTTAATAGACAAGTTTGACTGTTTATTGAATTTTGTTTACAAAAGTTTATATTTTCTGATATCAGATAGATTTTGGAATTTTTTAGATTAAAACGAAATGATTTATAAGATCAGCCTTAGAAATTACCACAATATATACTTGATACATGTAAATGGTAAAATTTGTAAGGTTTTATTACAAGATAAAAATAAAGCGATCTGAACTCTATCATAACGTTCTGTATTACCCAGCGAGTATTATAACATTATTGATTTACTGTCACAGTAACGGAACCAAATCAGAATTATAAACCAACCTCTTCTTTTATTTTCTGATGAGGTACCTCAAGGGTCAAAACAAAAGACTCTGGGTCCAAATTATTTTCTAATGAGGCACCTCGAGGGTCAGAACAAAAGTCTCTGGGTCCAAATTATTTTCTGATGAGGCACCTCGAGGGTCAGAACAAAAGTCTCTGGGTCCAAATTATTTTTTGATGAGGCATCTTAAGGGTAAAAAAAAGTCTCTGGGTTCAAATTATTTTCTGATGAGGTACCTCAAGGGTCAAAACAAAAGTCTCTAGGTCCAAATTATTTTCTGATGAGGTACCTTAAGGGTCAAAACAAAAGTCTCTGGGTCCAAATTATTTTCTAATGTGGTACCTTAAGGGTCAAAACAAAAGTCTCTGGGTCCAAATTATTTTCTAATGAGGTACCTTAAGGGTAAAAACAAAAGTCTCTGGGTCCAAATTTTTTTCTAATGAGGCACTTTAAGGGTCAGAACAAAAATCTCTGGGTCCAAATTATTTTCTAATGATGCACTTTAAAGGTAAAAACAAAAATCTCTGGGTCCAAATTATTTTCTGATTTCAGGTACCTCGAGGGTAAAAAAAAAGTCTCTTGAGTTCGAATTATTTTCTAATGAGGCACTTTAAGGGTCAAAACAAAAGTCTCTAGGTCCAAATTATTTTCTGATGTCAGGTACCTCGAGGGTCAAAGCAAAAGTCTCTGGGTCCAAATCTTTTTCTAATGTCAGGTACCTCGAGGGTCAAAACAAAAGTCTCTGGGTCCAAATTTTTTTCTAATGAGGCACTTTAAGGGTCAAAACAAAAGTCTCTAGGTCCAAATTATTTTCTGATGTCAGATACCTCGAGGTTCAAAACAAAAATCTCTGGGTCCAAATTATTTTCTAATGAGGCACTTTAAGGGTCAGAACAAAAGTCTCTGGGTCCAAATTATTTTCTAATGATGCACTTTAAGGGTCAGAACAAAAGTCTCTGGGTCCAAATTATTTTCTGATGTCAGGTACCTCGAGGGTCAAAACAAAAGACTCTGAGTCCAAATTTTTTTCTGTTTTCTGATGAGGCACTTTAAGGGTCAAAACAAAAATCTCTTGGTCCAAATTATTTCCTAATGAGACACCTTAAGGGTCAGAACAAAAATATCTGGGTCCAAATTATTTTCTAATGAGGCACCTTAAGGCTTAGAACAAAAGTCTCTAGGTCCAAATTATTTTCTGATGAGGTACCTCGAGGGTCAAAACAAAAGTCTCTAGGTCCAAATTATTTTCTGATGAGGCACCTTAAGGGTTAGAACAAAAGTCTCTGGGTCCAAATTATTTTCTGATGAGGTACCTCGAGGGTCAAAACAAAAGTCTCTAGGTCCAAATTATTTCTAATGAGGCACCTTAAGGGTTAGAACAAAAGTCTCAAGGTCCAAATTATTTTCTGATGAGGTACCCCGAGGGTCAAAACAAAAGTCTCTGGGTCCAAATTATTTTCTGGTGAGGCACAGTGAGAGTCAAAACAAAAGTTTCTAGGTCCAAATTATTTTCTGATATCAGGTACCTCGAGGTTCAAAACAAAAGTCTCTGGGTCCAAATTATTTTCTGGTGAGGCACATTGAGGGTCAAAACAAAAGTCTTCAGTGATTTTTCCCATTTTGATGATATGCCTGCTAATCACAAAGCCAACCCCCAGCATTAATACCAGTACCGTACCCTAAACCACTGCGGTAACTCGGTTGGTATTGTGCTCGCTCCGTAAATGGGAGGTCATGGGTTCCATTCCTGGCCAGGTCCGACCCAAGACTTGAAAGTGGGTAGTGACTGTTCTTTTGCCAAGCACTCAGCATTATGAAATGAAAGTCATGGTTCTTCGGATGGGAACTTAAAATAAACAAAGTCCCCTGTCACAGTGGGCTTGGCATGCTAAAGAACCCTGCTGTATAATGCCATCAGCGCAATGCACAGGCAAAATTTCTGTACCTTCGCCTATAGCTGGCGACATCTTGATATAAGAGCAATATTCTTGACTGGGACGTTAAACACCATTACTCTGCAACCAGACGGGGAAGCTGGCTACACAAATATATAAATATATATAACTTGAAGATTTAACTTCTTTTAAAATAATTTAATTTCTATATGGTAGGTAGGTGGATTCTGGTTTATCCAAAACCACACCTATTACAGTCCTATACCTTATGGTCTAATATCTGTGTATATCATATTATTTCTTGTATATCAATTTTTACATATCTCTATATATAAGTAAACATAAATTGACATTACTCAATAACAATTAATGGTCAAGTGTCAACAGGAATTCACCTGTCACAACACTAATCTTGTCATTAGATTATCCAACTGAGAAATTATTAATTAAACTACAGGTAACATTAAGTTAATGAATTAATAAATGGCATATATTGAGAAAAGTGTCTGTAATTAAATCCAAATGAAATGAGAATGTAGTGTCAATAATTTTCCAGTAAATGAAATATTTAACGAAATTCTTTGAAATATTAAAATTAATGTCCAAAATATAGGAAAAATAGAAATTAGAAATTAAAATAGAATTTAATCAATGTCAACAAATTTAGCTTTGTGACAACTCACTCACTCAGTACCATACCACTTTCTTTATTTGTGGGGTGTGGTGGTTTGGAGGCGTGGTTGTTGGTAGGGGCGTGGTATCAGTATAGTTGACCTGTGGTGTTTATCTGCAGCATTTAACTGTATGTTAATCCATATATCATAATTATAGCAAATACTAGCAGGGTATTCTATAATCAACGTACCCTTTAGCTTGGCACTTTTTCGTAGTAAATAAATTTGAAAAATGCCCCTCGTGTCATGAAAATTAAATTAGGTGTCATTGTCTAAGAGACAACTGGATTGATAAAACAAGGATTGGTCATTATTAGAAATTATAATACATCTGTATAAAATATATATCAGGTTAAGAAGTTTCAGTTCTATATAATAAGATTCTGGTCAGCCTTCTGCTTCTAAGGCCAAAAAAAATAATTTTGTGTTTCCTATCCTTCTGGTGCACCTAACTTCACTTCTCTAATAGCAGTTCATTAACATGCATTTGTTTGTCAGTTTCAAAGTTCTTATTTTCTTTTGGAGTTATGATTTTGACATGGATTGGTATGTTTGTTTTTACTTTGTTTTGGGTTTTTGGTTTGGACATGGATTGGTATGTTTGTTTTTATTTTGTTTTGGGTTTTTGGTTTGGACATGGATTGGTATGTTTGTTTTTATTTTGTTCTGGAGTTATGATTTTGACATGGATTGGCATGTTTGTTTTTGATTAACAATCTATATTAAATTTATTTGAGTCTATTTCTAATATATTGATGACAGGTGTTGTTTTGATTCTTGTTCCTGATTTAATTAAAATTAAAATTAATTAAACATGAAGTATAAATTACTCAGTGTTTTTGTTACATTTTTCAAAAACTACCTTACATGATATGTTGGAAAAAATTGTTTTTAAAGTTGTTAAATACAGCAAACTGCATAATGACATGCTTGCAATAGCTTGGGATCCTCATTGCAAAAATGTCATTTTGTGACAATATCTAACGTTCTGTGGGTAAGGGCAACTAGAATTAATTTGCTAGTTAATAACTGCTGTTTTAGGAAAATTTATTGTTGACATTGGGTTATTTTACTCATTTATCCCTTAGGGAAAACTACCTTTACTTGGTAGTTATTTTAGGCAACCAAAATCGCAGTACTACACACCGTACCGCCCCGTACCACTCCGTACGACCCCATACCAATCCTACCACTCCGTACCACTCCGTACCGCCCCGTACCACTCCGTACGACCCCATACCAATCCTACCACTCCGTACCACTCTGTACCACTCCGTACCGCCCCGTACCACTCCGTACGACCCCATACCAATCCTACCACTCTGTACCACTCCGTACCGCCCCGTACCACTCCGTACGACCCCATACCAATCCTACCACTCCGTACCACTCCGTACGACCCCATACCAATCCTACCACTCCGTACCACTCCGTACCGCCCCGTACCAATCCTACCACTCCGTACCACTCCGTACCGCCCCGTACCACTCCGTACGACCCCATACCAATCCTACCACTCCGTACCACTCCGTACGATCCCATACCAATCCTACCACTCTGTACCACTCCGTACCCCCCCGTACCACTCCGTACGACCCCATACCAATCTTACCACTCCGTACCGCCCTGTACCACTCCGTACGACCCCATACCAATCTTACCACTCCGTACCACTCCGTACCACTCCGTACCGCCCCGTACCACTCCGTACGACCCCATACCAATCTTACCACTCCGTACCACTCCGTACCACTCCGTACCGCCCCGTACCACTCCATACGACCCCATACCAATCCTACCACTCCGTACCACTCCGTACCGCCCCGTACCACTCCGTACTGCCCCGTACCACTCTGTACCACTCCGTACCACTCCGTACCGCCCCGTACCACTCCGTACGACCCCATACCAATCATACCACACCGTACCGCCCTGTACCACTCCGTACGACCCCATACCAATCCTACCACTCTGTACCACTTCGTACCGCCCCGTACCACTCCGTACGACCCCATACCAATCCTACCACTCCGTACCACTCCGTACCACCCCGTACCACTCCGTACGACCCCATACCAATCCTACCACTCTGTACCACACCGTACCGCCCCGTACCACTCCGTACGACCCCATACCAATCCTACCACTCCGTACCACTCCGTACCACCCCGTACCACTCCGTACGACCCCATACCAATCCTACCACTCCGTACCACTCCGTACCGCCCCGTACCACTCCGTACGCCCCATCCAATACACTCCGTACCACTCGTACCGCCCGTACCACTCCGTACGACCCCATACCAATCCTACCACTCTGTACCACACCGTACCGCCCCGTACCACTCCGTACGACCCCATACCAATCCTACCACTCCGTACCACACCGTACCGCCCCGTACCACTCCGTACGACCCCATACCAATCCTACCACTCCGTACCACACCGTACCGCCCTGTACCACTCCGTACGACCCCATACCAATCTTACCACTCCGTACCACTCCGTACCGCCCCGTACTGGTAATATCCGTGTATGATCGATGTTTCTGGAAGCAAACATTTTAGGCCGGTGTATTCTAACTTAAAATGGCATTACTCCAATAGACAGAGAAATGGCTAAATCAATAATCGACCGACATAAAAATCATACTGAATGGCCTAACTTAATTCTCTTACTGAAATAAGATGTTATATGTCTTTATAATTCACGCTGAATCCACGTTGTAGCGAATTTTTCTTTTACACGTAAAAAGGATTTCCCCGACACACACACACACACACACACACACACACACACTTTACATTATTGTACCGCTAACATTCATAAATTATCCATGAAAATGTATTGGTTAAATTCTGATGGACACACAAATTATTTTCTCTTTTGTATCCAGATTCATCTGGCTTTAACATTAGTTTTACATTAATGCATTCATAATCTGGAGAATGTTAAAAAAAGTCAAAATGTAACTTTTGTTACAAAAACACTATTAAAAATGTTGTCAGGAAAATCCAATTAATTTAGAAGTAAATAACGCTGCCTGCATAAGATTGCCCAGTCTAAGTTCATTGACTTCAAAGTAATCAATATACAAAAATTATAGATACCAGATAAACTCTGGGTGCTTCTACAATAGGAGGGATATACTGATGCAAGAAGATGGCAGTAAATGTGATGATCGGTCATAAATAAGAGATATTAAATGAGGTGATTTTCTATTGTACCGGTACTTTGAATTTTAACCTGAAAAGAATTCTTGGACTCAGTATTAAAAATTCAAGTTCAGTTGATCACCAAAGATCATGGTTTATTTTGGACCATTAGTATCTTTTTATTCATACAATTTTAGTAAAATCAATGCAGTTATTTTATATAATAAGTTATACTGTTTACTGTAAACCAACTTTTATTTCCGTGCAATTAACTTTCCCATATTTTGCAAGGACAAAATCGAGAAAGTTAACCATCATGAATTTTTTTCTGAAAATGGTTTTATTTATACAAAATATTCAGCTTAAAGTCAATATTGCAAAAGTTAATAATCACAAAATAGTTTTGGTAAGAGAATTGCGAAAGTTAATATCTGTGAATTAAAGTTGGTGTACAGTAAGGCTCTTAGTCTACTCCATAAATTATCATACATGTTTAAAACTGGTCCTATCATAACAGACTCAAAATCGTCACAAAATTAAGTTATTGAAAACATCATTATGCCAAAGCTGAGTGTTTTTCAGCTAAATAGTGCTTTTATCTGAAAAATATAATTTTTCCAAATTTTTATATTTTTGCCCAAAATTTCAGAGTTTTCGAAGAAAATTTATTTTCAAGAAAAACAACCTAACGAAATACATTTAGATCATAAACGGTGAAGACATCGTTTTCAAATACAGGGAAAACTTCAATATTTCAATTGTATGAATATAGTTTGATATGATGATTATAATGTAAACTTATGACAAATATAAATTGTTAAGTTATTTATGGAGGGCAGTGTATTTCAAGGCACTTATTATAATCAGTGACACATTTAATGAGTGGTGCTGTAATATGTAAGCTGAAATTGAAGGACTTTAGACTACCTGACCCCATGGGTCCTATGATTTTGGACCTTTATTTATAGATATACAATTTTAGTAAAACTGAGGCAGTTATGTTGCTTTAACAGCCCTCTTATTGTTCTATCCCTGTAAACTAGTTTAGGGGGTGTATAGAAACC
Organism: Anadara kagoshimensis; assembly: GCA_021292105.1. Classification (NCBI taxonomy): domain Eukaryota; kingdom Metazoa; phylum Mollusca; class Bivalvia; order Arcoida; family Arcidae; genus Anadara; species Anadara kagoshimensis. The sequence continues at coordinate 6,079,867 of CM037868.1, read as the reverse complement.
ACCTTGTCTCTGTGTCCATCCATCTGTCTGGTCGTGTAAAATAGTGTCCGGCCCATATCTCATAATTGCTTTGGATGACTGTCATGGTTAATCTTCATGGTCCAATGGTGTGTCATGACCTTGAACCAAGGTGATATTGAAAAGGTCAAGGTCAGGGATGGGGTATTTGGCTCTCAAGAGACACTTACTATTTTGTATTATCTCAGTGATACATAATGTTTAATTCTGTTATTTCACTATTTCAGAACCACCAGAACTGTTAGAGGGTCCCGATAATGGCGTGTATCCACTAACCCGTGTCATCAGACTAGAGTGTTCTGTAAGTGGTACCCCTAAACCTACAATCACCTGGTACTTCAATGGAAAACCCAGACCCAAAAAGGTAAGTGACATGTTTGTACATAAGGCCTTTTTATAGTCAGTCAGTGATATTTTGACAGAGTGTTTATAATAAAACATTGGTGAGTCTATCATACACAAATAGGTAAAATATTATACCTAAGTGTTATCGTATACATATATTCACGTCTTCATGGGTTCATTACTCAGAACCATCTTTATATATCCCTTTTACATTATATAGACTCTTCCTACTCCTCTCCATTCCCCCTCCTTCACCTCTCCCTGCCCTCCTCCCCTTAGTCATATCAACCTTACTTCCTGTTCTACTTTCATCCTCCAACCCTTTTTCTTACTACCTTCTTCAACATCTATACACATTTACATGTTTGCAAAAATATGTCGCCCGGACCACATCTGGGAAAGTGAATTTTCCTTGCCGTTGGCCTTTACTGATTCACTTGGTATCAGTATAATGTGACTGGGGGAGTGGTACGCTTGTCTGTGGCATACTGACTCTGTGAGCTAGCACATTAAAGTTGCCCTGAATGCGCGCTAGTACAAGGCAGACCATACAACACACTCGCACTTCACATGCATACACACAATTGTTCATAGATTAATACTTAGAGATTAATAAAATAGTTCTCATCGCGAATGGCTGAAAAATTACTGATGCGACGTTAAGCAACATTCAACCAACCAAACCAACCAAAAATATGAACATGTATTGTACATATGAATATAGACAGATATACACTTTATTGATCTTTGTAACAATATAGGTCATCAGTGAAAGGTGGTGGGTTTGAACCCTGACCAGGTCTGACCCATGACTTGAAAGTGGGTAATGATTGTTCTTCTACCAAGCTTTTGGCATTACGAAATGAAAGTCACAGTTCTTTGGGAAGGGAACTTTAAGTAAACAAGGTTTCGTGTCATGGTAGGCATGACAGTGTGTGCCAAACTTCGTCGGACCGTCGGACAAGTCCGATAAAATTACCGCTGGTCCGATAAAAAATCAGATTTTTCCGGACCGTATGTCCGGTAACCAGTTCGGAAAATAGAGAGCGCCAAAAATTCGGATTTATAGTTCCGATCCAATTCGAATTTTATTATTGCCATCCGACTTCCGTTATTACAAAAATGTTTAACCTGAAATATACGTTCCAGGAGCTATTCCAGGGAAACCAATAAAACGGAAAGCAACAGGAGGCACAAATTATGAAGAAAACGTGAAAGAAAATTTAAGCAGCATTGGATGGAGGGGCGACCATGGTTGCAATTTGACGAGGAGAAATGTGTAATGAAATGCACACACTGCTTTGAATTTTACGGGTCTGGAGGCGCAGCACAAAATAATAATTTAAAAGGCCAGAATACATTTATTTGTACTTCCATCAATAAATGTATTCTGACCTTTTAAATTATTATTGTGTGCTACGCCTCCCTAACTCGACCCGACTCGTTTCTCCTTCACGGTCAAATTGCAACCATGGTCGCCCCTTCATCCAATGTTTCTTAAATTTTCTTTCAAATTTTCTTCATAATTTGTGCCTCCCGTAGCTTTCCGTTTTAAAGGAGAAAATAAGTAAATATTTACAAAACTGAATAATTGTTTTCTTTTTATTGAAGAATTTTTGGTCCAGTAAAAAACTTTACGGTCTGGTAAAGTTTCTAGGTTTACCAGACCGAATGTCCATTAATCATTTTGAAAGTTTGGCACACACTGGCATGACAGGGTAAAGATCCCTACTGTATAATGCCATTAGCACAATGCAAAAGCAAAATTTCTCCACCTTCCCATACCTGGCAATGTCTCAATATAAGTGAAATTTTCTTGACTTGGACGTTAAACACCATTACTCAACTCTTACAATATAGGTAAATATTTTAATACATATATAAGTATGTGTGTATATAATGTTAACAGAATAATGTCATTCATAAAATCCAAATATAAAAAAATTAAAATAAGATTAGTTTTGTATATAAAATATCCAGAAACCTGTCACATTTTATTGTATTTAGTAGTTTTACCTGTGAAGACATTGTATTTAAATAACAGAAAAGCCATATAACACACACACACACGTCTGTTACGTTGACTAGTCCTTAAAGATCGGTGCCTAACAGGGTGTTAATGTCCATGGCCATTAAAGATTAATGCCTGACTGGGGTCTCAGTTCAACATGATTACTTGTAAGTCATAATGCCTCTAACAACCTACCCAGTTTGAATTTTGGTCATCATGGTCATAGCATGTCCTAGTATTCTCTGTGTACTCTGGTTTCCCCTACCATTTCAGAACTGACTACCTTGATATAACAATGACTTGGACATAAAACACCATCCAATTCCAACCAACCAATTGACAGATCGCCGGCCACGCCCACAATGTTCCGACAAAGACCCGGCATGCTTGAATTATACACAAAAAGAATGAGAACTTGGTCTGAATTGTGCCATTTAATGACGTCACTGACACTAGTACGTCATAAGTTGCTGTAATGCTGCTTTGGTACCGTGATGGAGACCAGTGTAGGAACATAAAAGGCATGGCCAGCGATACGCCTGACATTTTGAACACCTATGTACCAGTAATTATTTTTTTTACAGAAATCTGGTAGAAAACATCAGGGATTGGTAATACAAGACAGCAATATCAGAGACTCTGGATATTATCAGTGTATAGCAGAAAATGTAGCTGGGTCTCTAATAGCAACAGCCAGGATCACCGTTACCATGACAGGTATGTATATATCACATGTCACTTAGCAACAGCCAGGATCACTGTTACTATGACAGGTATGTATATATCACATGTCACTTAGCAACAGCCAGGATCACCGTTACCATGACAGGTATGTATATATCACATGTCACTTAGCAACAGCCAGGATCACTGTTACTATGACAGGTATGTATATATTACATGTCACTTAGCAACAGTCAGGATTACTGTTACCATGACAGGTATGTATATATCACATGTCACTTAACAACAGCCAGGATCACTGTTACCATGACAGGTATGTATATATCACGTCACTTAACAACAGCCAGGATCACCATTACCATGACAGGTATGTATATATCACATGTCACTTAGCAACAGCCAGGATCACTGTTACTATGACAGGTATGTATATATCACGTCACTTAACAACAGCCAGGATCACCGTTACCATGACAGGTATGTATATATCTCATGTCACTTAATTAGCAACAGCCAGGATCACCGTTACCATGACAGGTATGTATATATCACATGTCACTTAGCAACAGCCAGGATCACCGTTACCATGACAGGTATGTATATATCACATGTCACTTAGCAACAGCCAGGATCACTGTTACCATGACAGGTATGTATATATCACATGTCACTTAGCAACAGTCAGGATCACTGTTACCATGACAGGTATGTATATATCACATGTCACTTAGCAACAGCCAGGATCACTGTTACCATGACAGGTATGTATATATCACATGTCACTTAGCAACAGCCAGGATCACTGTTACCATGACAGGTATGTATATATCACATGTCACTTAGCAACAGCCAGAATCACTGTTACCATGACAGGTATGTAGATATCAAAATGTCACATAGCAACAGCCAGGATCATTGTTACCAGGACAGGTATGTATATATCACATGTCACTTAGCAACAGCCAGAATCACTGTTACCATGGCAGGTATGTATATATCACATGTCACATAGCAATAGTTATAAATGTGAAATTACTCTGGCCAAAAGTTGATTAGAAATTGTAAAAACACAAGTATGACACGAGTCAAGTTTTCATAATAGCCTATATTAACTGCATTTAAAATCTGCTTCAGCATTACTAATGGATTGTTCTAAGGATCCATTTGCTTACAGAATGTCATATATATACAGGTATATACATGTCAGGACTTTCACTAGGGTGTTTTTGGGGCAGATATTTGACCCCTTCAAAATCATAGGGTTTTCATAATTACAAAGGCTAAATTTTCACAATTTTGAAAAAGCTATAAATTTGACAGTACTATTGGATTGTTCGATGGCCCCTTTTTGCTCACGGAACGTCAAATGAATTGGAAATGGAAATCAAATGTTTGACCTTGACCTTCACTGGAGTAGAGTAGAGTTTGTAGGTTCATCACCATATACATGTATATATCTGTAAATTGTTATAATTCTATATTTCCAGATAATGTCCCTAATCCACCAACAGATGTACAAGCCACAGCGGTATCGGCTAGAGAAATCAGTGTGAACTGGAAGCCATCACAAATAGTAGAATGTTGTAAATCAATCTGGTATACTGTTCTGTATCAGAAAATAGGCAACCCTGACATACCTGAGGGAAAGTGTATGTATATATTTATATCAATAACAAAATCTATATGGTATACTGTCCTTTACCAGAGAATAGGCAACTCTCTGGTGCCCCTTATTTCCTTTTCAGTCCAAAATTCATCCAATCTTTGCTTTTGGTCAGAGCATTTTAAATACACTCATATTCAGATTCCGATTCTAATACAAATGAGAATGCACTGAGGGTTGTTTAGGCATCTGTGTTATGTAGAAGTTTGACAGCACACATCATGTCAACATACAACTTTTAAACAATTCACCAAGGAAAAACAATATTATCAAATTAGAAAACTTCATAACCCATGTTTTTCCAAATTTTCTTTTTGTATTGCTGATATGCAATGCAATGTATATATAAATCATATTGCAATAACTGCAATACTGCTCAATGAGCTGGTTTTACTGGTATACAGATATATTGTTGAAGCTCTGGTGAAAATTGTCAATATTTTTCTTTTGCAAATGTTTTTTCCTATACAGTATATTTTTTGTAATTCTCTTTTTTATTTCATTCAATATACAAGTACAAGACACAAAACATACAATGTATAATGAATGTTTTAAATAAGAGAGAGAGAGATGTTACCTTATATAGTATATTTGTTTTCTTTTAGTTGACAGTAAACTACCGACCCCCGCTGAAGCTCTGAACATCACGATAAGAAACCTGGAACCTTATACTTCATACAGAATATTTGTACGAGCCTATAACACGGAAGGTGGCAGTGAAAAATCTAATATACAGATAGTCAAAACTAAAGAATGGGGTAAGATTTATAAAAAACATTTAACCGGCCTGTCCTCAGTTTCATTTCTTAACTAAGATTTTTTAGCTCACCTGAGCCGAAAGGCTCAGATGAGCTATTGCTATCTATCACCGTCCGTCGTCCGTCGTCCGTCGTCCGTCGTGTGTCGTGCGTCGTGCGTAAACTTTACATTTTAATCTTCTCCTCCAAAACTACTGAGCCAAATTTGATGAAACTTTGTGATAATTATGCCTGGGTAACAGGCTTTCAAAATTGTGTTCGGGGTTTGACCACGCCCAACAATATGGCTGCCGTTACTATAAATAGCCAAAAGACAAAAAAATCTTCTTCTCTGAAACCAAAAGGTGCAGGCAAATTTTGATTAGATTTTTGGATTCAGGATCTCTAGATACACTTAAATTGTGTTTTTCATGAAAATTTGACGAAAAATAGGTTACGCGTTTTTTGCGTAAAATTATGTAATTTTTAAAATGAGACATTTATTGTTATAACTTCATAATGGCTGAAGATAATTGTATGGAGTTTTCACTGTTGATCTTGTCTTGCTATTTTCTTCGGATTGATGTCAAGGTAAAAGGTCAAGGTCATGTCCCAGTTTTTGACCTTTGATAAAAAATGCTATTTTTTAAACATTTCTGGTGATAATGATGTAGGATTTTGGTTAGTTGTAGGTATTGACATGACGATCATTTTGATATATCGATTAAGAGTCATGGGTTCAAAGGTCAAGGTCACAGATGTACAAGTTTACCGAAATAGTTTATTATCTGCAAAACTATGAACTTTTTGTATAGGCATGTATATTAGAATATTGTAGGTAATGGCCCAATGGTCATTTTGATATATAAATAAAGGTCATGAGTTCAAAGGTCAAGGTCACAGATGTAAACAAGTACTGAAATGATTATTTATCTCAAAAACTATAGACTTTTTGTATAGGCATGTATATTAGAATATTGTAGGTAATGGCCTAATGGTCATTTTGATATATGAATAAAGGTCATGAGTTCAAAGGTCAAGGTCACAGATGTAAACAATACTGAGATGATTATTTATCTCAAAAACTATAGACTTTTTGTATAGGCATGTATATTAGAATATTTTAGGTATTATCCTAACGATCATTTTGATATATGAATGAAGGTCATGGGTTCAAAGATCAAGGTCACAGATGTGAATGAATACCTGAATGGTTAATTATCTTGAAAACTGTTAACTTTTTGTATATGCATGTATATTAGAATATTGTAGGTATTAGCCTAACAACCATTTTGATATATGAATGAAGGTTATGGGTTTAAAGGTCAAGGTCACAGATGTGAACAAGTTCTGAAATGATTATTTATCTCAAAAATTATAAATCTTTTGTATAGGCATGTATATTAGAATATTTAGGTATTATCCTAATAATCATATTGATATATGAATGAAGGTCATGGGTTCAAATGTCAAGGTCACAGATGCAAATGAATACCTAAATGGTTAATTATCTTGAAAACTATTAACTTTTTGTATAGGCATGTGTATTAGAATATTGTTGGTACTGGCACAGTGGTCATTTTGATATATGAATGAAGAGCATGGGTTCAAATGTCAAGATCACAGATACAAACAAGTACTAAGATGATTATTTATCTCAAAAACTGTAAACTTTTTGTATAGGGATGTATATTAGAATATTGGCCTAATAATCATTTTGATATTTGAATGAAGCTCATGGGTTCAAAGGTCACAGGTGAGCGTTAAGGCCCATGGGCCTCTTGTTTAAACTTAAATCCTCAAATTTTATGGTACTACAAATTAAAAATTTAAACAAAATGAAAACAAAGTTGTAATAAGCTTAAAGGTTCTTCAATATGACACTTTAAACTCATAAATATCTTGAAAACTTATAGAATTATTCAGATTTCAATTTTGCCAGATATAAGTTAAGGAAAATCTTTAGGGTTAAGGAATGATTGTGAAACTGGGGCTGTTCATAGTTCAAAATGATGTCGTAATTTAGAATTTAAATTCCTATGCCATAGTGATGCTATATTGTTGTTTGATTGAATTATAAGATATTAACTTAATTATTCATTTTGTCATGGAAGTAGGAAAGAAATAAAAAATTTGAAAACGCAGCATAATTCGCTACATGAATAATTGTCCGAGTTCTTTCATTCTTCCAGAACAAAAAGAAAAAAATTTATTTCTATATTAATATGAATGAGGCTATGCAATCTTTTCATAATTAACTTCACAAATTATACAGATGTGCACAGCATCCAATCATATAAATTCTGAATAAATTGAATAAAAAACTAGAACCTATGTTAAATATTTACAATCACTGAATTTTTTCCTACATACACTTATTTTCAAAAATAACACTTACATTTCATTAAACTAGCATGACCTGCCATTCTATCTTCAAGTCTGATTTTGGTTTGGTTTGTTTATTCTGACACTAAAGAATGTAGCACTTAATTGTCTAAAGAGATGATCATGAATGGTGCTGTTCCATTCACTGACAAAACCAGCTAATGAGAATGAAAACATATTTTGTAGCACACAATACTAAAAGGATTGGTCTTTTGCAAATCTAAAGCAGAAATGGCAACAATTAATATTGTAAAATATAAAAAAATATATTTTGGTTTACGAGGTATAAACAATATTTTGGAAGTGACAATTCCATCATAAATTGCTTCACAAATTTGTGAGAATTGCCACTTCCAAAATCTTGTTTATATCTCTGTAAACTGCAACAAATTGAAAGTTATTTTAGAAATAAACTAGAACTGTCTCTTGAGAGCCAAATACTCCCCCGCCCCCAACATTTAATGCTTTCCTGCAACCTTGACCTTTACAAAATGACCTTGGTTCAAAGTCATGACACACATTTTTGGACCATGAAGATTATTCATGTGAAGTTTTATGACAGCATGAACAGTCTTCCAAAGCAGCTATGAGATATGGCCCGGACAAAATTTTACACAGACAGACAGACACGGTGATTCATATACATCTTCCTCAAACTAGTTTGTGGGGTATAAAAAGCTATACAGTATGTAACACAAATGTCCTGTATATTCACTCAAAAACAGGTTTTACTGTATCTTCAATATACTTGTAGTACCAAGCAGCACACCAGTAGTAACATTGTCAAACAGAGTACCAAAAAGTATCCATGTACACTGGGACTGGCCCGAGTCCATGGAGACGGATAAAAATGGCATCATAGTGGAGTACAAAATATACTACAAAGATAACGGAGGGGGACTGAAATATCTGGAGGTCCCGGGTACCAGTGACAGTTATACCATAACTAGTGAGTATGGGGAGGGGAGAGGGGTATGGTATGGTAAATGTCGGGCCGGCGGGCGGTTGGGTGGGTGGATGGGCGGGCGGGGAAAATAGGGTACTAACATTGTGAACTCAACTCCTCTTACAGTTTTCAACCAAAAACCTTAAAACTTCACAGAATGTTTCTATATATATTGAAGATGTGCACCTGAATTATAGAAATATTTCAAGATTTTTTCCTTATTTTTCCAGACTTTGAAATTTAGTCACTTTTTAGCAAGTTTTTGAACGAGGGGTACCTACTTTGTGAACTCAACTCCTCCTACAATTTTCAACCAAAAATGTTGAAACTTCACAGAATGTTTCTATATATATTGAAGATGTGCACCTGACTTTATGGAAATATTTTAAGATTTTTTTCACCATTTTTCCAGACTTTGAAACTTAGTCACTTTTTAGCAAGTTTTTAAACTGGGGTACCTACTTTGTGAACTCAACTCCTCTTACAGTTTTCAATCAAAAACCTTTAAACTTCACAGAATGTTTCTATAAATATTGAAGATGTGCACCTGACTTTTTGAAAATATTTCAGGATTTTTTTCCCATTTTTCCAGACTTTGAAACTTAGTTACTTTGTACTGTATATATCAAAAGATGTGCGCCTGACTTAATGACAACCCAGCCCATTGAGTCTTTGACCCATTTTTTCTCAATTATCCTATATTTTTTTACAGTCATAACCCTGACCACTTTTTAAAAAAGTGGAAAAAATCCTGTGATATATTAAGGGGACTGGAAGTCCCAGGTTTGTGGGAGGTAGAAAATCAGCCAAGTCATGTCCTACAGTATAGAGAAAGGATATAATGATTTGGAAGATGAATGTAAACTAGACTGCAATCTTCAGTTTAAAAGATAGTCATCCAATGAAGGGCCTTTATGGCAAAGTGGTCTAACATGCATACTTATGTGTGTTTATACTTTTACATCAGATCCTTGTGTGTAAATGTTTTGAGCTCACTTCTCTATTGTTGATAGTTTTCTATCGGTTTCCCCAGGCCATTCCAGAACTAACCATTCTGATATATTTGAATGAATTTTAACAACAGCATCATAAACATTTATTATATGGTCAATGATTTTGCCCTTTTCTAAATCTATATGTTCACCGGGCAATAACGCACGCGACGTTTATATGGCGCAACAATGGGCAATGTCCACTGTGTAAAAACGCATGCAACGCTATGCGATGTAACATTGAAAAAATAAAGGATACTTCTTTGTCATATAATAAAACATTTATTTACTTTCGATTCGGTAGACATAAGGATATATAATATTTTTGAGGTTGATAAATCCTTATGTCTACCTCATCAAAAGTCAATAATTGCATAATATACATGGTATATTTGTGTATATTTTTATTCCAGATTTAAAGCCCGAGACCGAGTACAGAGTCTGTGTGTTAGGAAGGACCAGTATAGGATACCCATTACTCCCAGATAAAGAGAGTGATTGGCCATGGGCTACCATCCGGACACTATCTGCACGTAAGTAGTATGAAATCAGATTATTTCCCCTGATACCTATTACTCTCTCTTTTCAAGTTGAAATTGAAATTCCTTTATAAACATGTTAAAGTCATTTCATTTTTCTAGTTAAAATTGAACACCCCTTTATCTTGTGCCTATGTTTTAACACTGTCCCCTTAATCAGAGGTTGATGGATATTCATACTTTTTGGACATTGCTTAACATATTATTTTGTGTTTATTTTGTAAAGCTGCGTACCATCCCAATGTGACTTTTACCTGTATCAATTCAACCACCATGAGATTAAACTGGTGGGTGGAGAATGACACACATCCAGAGTTGACGTCAGGGTACCAGATTATCATGCGTAAAATCATCGGTCAAGGACAGAGTAGAAACATCTCTATTGACAGGACCAGAAAAACCCACCTTCTCACAAATCTAGGTAAATATTGGTTTACATTAGAATTTTATAGTTTAGATCTCAGATTTTAGATTTCAGGGTATGTGAGCAATGTTTGATACTTGTGTGATTTACTATCGGGACAGTCTCAAAATTGTAATGTTTCCATATCAACTGTTTCCATATCAACTGTTTCCATAACAACTGTTTCTATATCAACATATACAAGCACTTACAAATTGATACAGGTCTGACTGAAAATTAAGATTGTCTTTAGACCAGGTTTTTTTTTAGTACACACGATTTGGGAATATTCAAATTGACTCAGTTTGGAAAATTATCAGCATTTGACAACTACAGTAGGTAACACTAAGCTCTGAGAAGAACGGGCACAATTTAATTCTAGAAAACTCAAACGGGGAGAAAAGACAAAATGGATTGAGAATTTTTTATCAGTTGGGGGGGGGGGATGCTTCATTTTATACTGGGAAGGCCTCCTAATTCCAGCAGTATGTATAGGGTAGGAAAAGCTTAGTAGACTAAAAAGTTATTGGTCTGGCTTACGTTATTTGTCTGACTAAAGAGATATAGTTAAAAGTATTAGACCAGCTACAGACTGGACTTAATTTTGATACTGGTTGATAAAAGTAATTTATTGTGTTTGCAGATTACTTGTTTATTATGTGTGTTTGCTTTGTAACATATTTTTATCTTGCTTATTAAGATGGCTTTGTCTGATATCAGGATTGTCAATGAGCTTAATTTAGGGTGGAAAATGGGACCCAATCACAACATGCAAAACCTATATTGGGGTGGAAAATGGGAATTAATTACAAGGTACAAAACCTATATTAGGATAGAAAATGGGAACAAATTGCAAGGTGCAAATGAGGTAAAATAGCTTATAATATTGGGGTGGGAAATATGACCCATTTTCAAGGTTTTGAACTTATATTTTTTTCCAAATATTTGGATAAATTGTCCCAGTTTAATGAATTAGATACAAAATTGTATTTACTCTATTTTTACTATACATTTCCACATCAGATGTTTTCAAAAACTGTGTGAAATGACACATATTTCCACAACCACAGGATACTCAGACCCTCATCCCAATTAGGGGTGTGATGACCCTGAATATTTAGATGTCAAATATGATGAGAACATAGATAATTTTTAATTTCATTGTGCATGTGGTATGATTATAATGAAGTTCACACAGATTTAAAATCTTTTGGATCATTTAGCAAATCTTACAATGTAAAATAATTTTAGGTTAAAGATCAATGTTGCTGGGCTATCAGATTTCAGTCAGTTATATTGTTATTCAGACAAGTCTGGCTCCATTTTCCATTGACTTGATTTGCCAGTATGCCATTAAATCTGAGCCTTTGGTACTGATTTCGGAGAAATTCTTCTAAGAACTAAACTATTTTAGCAAATTTCTAGGTTAGAGTTTTCAATGACAAACTTCCCTACTGTTACGATTTTGACACAGATTGGAGTAAAACAAACTTCCCTACCGTTACGATTTTGACACAGATTGGAGTAAAACAAACTTCCCTACCGTTACGATTTTGACACAGATTGGAGTAAAACAAACTTCCCTACCGTTACGATTTTGACACAGATTGGAGTAAAACAAACTTCCCTACCGTTACGATTTTGACACAGATTGGAGTAAAACAATTTTCTAGTCTATGTATATAGTAAAATATTCACTTCTGTTTGAATTTGATGAAACATTGCAATGTTTTAATACCAGAGATTTATTTATAGAGTCTTTTGGGAAAAGGCCCTAAACTAAAAATTGGGAAAAAGTATCAACTTTTTGCTCATTTTGGGAAAACTTTGACATCATTTTTGATGCCATTAATGATTAAATCTAATGCTTTTAGTGTATTGAGTTGATTGAAGATTGAGAAAAGCAGCCACTTCAGCTATGAGTATGTATCTGGTACGATTTTCTAATTGGGAATTTTCTCAGCCCATTTTGGGGAAAAATAAATGTTTTTTCCATTGGGAATGGGGCCGAAATTCGGCCCAAAATAGGCCCTTGATAAATCCCTGAATACTGTCCAAGAGTGCTAGACACTGATTCAATGTTACTGTGTAAAAAGAAATACTAGCGGTAGGAAATGATCTTCTAAACTCTTTGATGGTAGTAAATTTTCATGGTTCTGACAATACAGACAGTGTACCAAGAGAAATAAGAAACTTTGGCTGAGAAGTGTCATCATTAAAAAAAACTGCAAACATTTTTTTTTCCTCGCAAATGTTTCTTCTCATACTAGTATACATTTGTTAAAGAATGGCTTCCTAATGTCTTGGTCATAATAATGACAATAATGAGAATCTTCAGCTGCCTAGAAAAGCAAAGAAGAAACAATGTGATAAAAAATTACAATTGATTTTGTTAAACTTTCGATCCAAACTTATTCCTACTGTTAAAGAAAGGATAGGTATGCAAGTAACAATAAGGAGAAAATTTTTGTGTGGGTAAAATTTTTAGCTCACCTGACCAAAGGTCATGTGAGCTTATGGTATGGTGCAGCGTGTGTATGTGCGTGCGTGCGTGCGTGTGTGCGTGCGTGCGTGCGTCGTTAACACACATTTTCGACTTCTTCTCTGAAAGTACTTGGCAGATTTCAACGAGACTTGGTCAGAAGCATGTCTGGGTCGGTGCAATTCAGATTTGTTCGTGGCGTTGCCATGGCTACCATAACTAGGTCAAGGTGACCTAGGGGTGCAAAAATCTTAAAAAATCTTCTTCTCCGAAAGTATTGATTGGAGAAAAAATCTGATGTGATATTTGGCTTCTCTAGGGTCTTAAGCCTGTAGATTGTTCATTTCGTAAAATTCGGTCGAAAAATGGGTTACGCGTTTTTGCGTTTAATTTTGAAAAAATTGTAAAATAGCTTCAAATTGTTATAACTTGACTACTTGACCAGATAATGACATGGGGTTTACAGTTTTGACATCTTCTGGTTAGTATCTTCAAAATGAGGTCAAGGTCAATTGGGAAGGTCGTGACCTAATTTTTTTTACCTCTGATTATAATTATTATCTCGAAAACGATAAACTTTTTGTATAGTCATGTATATTAGAATGTTGTAGGTATTGATACAACGATCATTTTGATGTATAGAAAAAGGTCATAGGTTCAAAGGTCAAGGTCACAGCTACGAAACAATACAGAAATGGTTAATTATCTCGAAAACTATAAACTTTTTGTATAGGCATTTATATTAGAATGTTGTAGATATTGATACAACGATCATTTTGATGTATAGAAAAAGGTCATGGGTTCAAAGGTCAAGGTCACAGGTGCGAAACAATATAGAAATGGTTAATTATCTCGAAAACTATAAACTTTTTGTATAGGCATGTATATTAGAATGTTGTAGGTATTGATAAGACGATCATTTTGATGTATAGAAAAAGGTCATGGGTTTAAAGGTCAAGGTCACAGATGCGAATCAATACTGAAATGGTTAATTATCTCGAAAACTATAAACTTTTTGTATAGGCATGTATATTAGAATGTTGTAGGTATTGATACAACGATCATTTTGATGTATAGAAAAAGGTCATGGGTTCAAAAGTCTAGGTCACAGATGCGAAACAATACAGAAATGGTTAATTATCTCGAAAACTATAAACTTTTTGTATAGGCATTTATATTAGAATGTTGTAGATATTGATACAACGATCATTTTGATGTATAGAAAAAGGTCATGGGTTCAAAGGTCAAGGTCAGAGATGCGATACAACACCAAAATGGTTAATTATCTGGAAAACTATAAACTTTTTGTATAGGCATGTATATTAGAATGTTGTAGGTATTGATAAGTCGATCATTTTGATGTATAGAAAAAGGTCATGGGTTTAAAGGTCAAGGTCACAGATGCGAACCAATACTGAAATGGTTAATTATCTTGAAAACTATAAACTTTTAGTATAGGCATGTATATTAGAATGTTGTAGGTATTGATACAACGATCATTTTGATGTATAGAAAAAGATCATGGGTTTAAAGGTCAAGGTCACAGATGTAAAACAATACTGAAATGGTTAATTATCTTGAAAACTATAAACTTTTTGTATAGGCATGTATATTAGAATATTGTAGGTATTCATACGACGATCATTTTGATGTATAGAAAAAGGTCATGGGTTCAAAGGTCAAGGTCACAGATGCGAAACAATACAGAAATGGTTAATTATCTCGAAAACTATAAACTTTTTGTATAGGCATTTATATTAGAATGTTGTAGATATTGATACAACGATCATTTTGATGTATAGAAAAAGGTCATGGGTTCAAACGTCAAGGTCAAAGATGCGAAACAATACCGAAATGGTTAATTATATCGAAAACTATAAACTTTTTGTATAGGCATGTATATTAGAATGTTGTAGGTATTGATACAATGATCATTTTGATGTAAAGAAAAAAGTCATTGGGGTTTAGTATTTACGTTTCCTTTAAATCTATCAGCTAGCCAGGTGAGCGTATAAGGCCCATGGGCCTCTTGTTGGTTATTTCATGCTTTAGCAGCTTCTATTGCGCCGAAAATTTTACCAACATGAAAATGTCTACCATACAGGTTAATTTATTATAATATATAGAATATACACCCACTTATATAGGTTTCACGAAAGTTATACCCACTTGCAATGTCAGATTTTAGAAATAACAAAATTTTCAATCTCCGAAAAATAATCTTTTTTTTACATTACACAATGGTAAACTATATTTATATCTGTGTGGACTTCATCTTTTTATTTGGTATTTGCTTTTATTTTGCTTTGTTTTTATTTTTGGCTTGCTTTCAGATTATAAGGGTTGATTGCTTGTAACGCCTTAACCACCTGCTTTATTTGGGTAACTATATATCATATAAAAAAACTAATTAACAGCTATAAAACTAACTGACCAGCAGAACTAAAACACACTGACCAACAGACCAACAACTAACTGACCAGCAGAACTAAAACACACTGACCAACAACTAACTGACCAACAGACCAACTGACCAGCAGAACTAAAATGCACTGACCAACAGACCAACAACTAACTGACCAGCAGAACTAAAACACACTGACCAACAGACCAACAACTAACTGACCAGCAGACCAACTGACCAGCAGAAGTAAAACACACTGACCAACAGCCATAACAACTAACTGACCAGCAGAACTAAAACACACTGACCAACAGAACTCACAACTAACTGACCAGCAGATCTAAAATGCACTGACCAACAGACCAACAACTAACCAGCAGAACTAAAACACACTGACCAACAACTAACTGACCAGCAAAACTAAAACGCACTGACCAACAAACCAACAACTAACTGACCAGCAGAACTAAAATGCACTGACCAACAGACCAACAACTAACTGACCAGCAGAACTAAAACACACTGACCAACAACTAACTGACCAGCAAAACTAAAATGCACTGACCAACAAACCAACAACTAACTGACCAGCAGAACTAAAACGCACTGACCAACAACTAACTGACGAGCAGAACTAAAACACACTGACCAACAGACTAACAACTAACTGACCTACAGATCTCACAACTTACTGACCAAAAGGCCTAAAAACTGACTAGCAGGGCTAACAGCAAACTGACCAACATCCATAACAACTAACTGACCAAAAGGCCTCACAATTAACTGACCAACAGGGCTAACAGCAAACTGACCAACTGGCCTAACAACATACTGGTCAACAGCCAACTGACCTAACAACACACTGGCCAACAGCCAACTGACCTAACAACACACTGGCCAACAGACCTAACAGCAAACTGACTAACAGACCTAACAACATACTGGTCAACAGCCAACTGACCTAACAACACACTGGCCAACAGACCTAAAAGCAAACTGACCAACTGACCTGACAACATACTGGTCAACAGCCAACTGACCTAACAACACACTGGCCAACAGACCTAACAGCAAACTGACCAACTGACCTGACAACATACTGGTCAACAGCCAACTGACCTAACAACTTACTGGCCAACAGACCTAACAGCAAACTGACCAACTGACCTAACAACATACTGGTCAACAGACCTAACAGCAAACTGACTAACAGGGGTAACAGCAAATTAACCAAATAGTAGGTAATTTGGTGACCTATTAACATAAATGGATAATTTTGTGACCTATATTGACATAAATGGGTTATAATTTGGTGACCTATATTTACAATTTATTCACCTATATATATGGTTCCTTGACCTATATTGATAAACAGAAATGGTATAAGTAAAACCATGCTGCTAAGTAACATCACTCTTTCAGTCCTATTAGATTTGTTTATTATGTAAACAAATGCATGGCTTGTGTTTCACCTTTGTCACACCTTAGCTATATTTTACACCTGTTCACTCTTTGGCTAATTTGTCCTTATGGTCACTTTTAGTATTATACAGCTTTTAGACAGTTTCCCTGGTTACAAACATTTTATCTCTACACACTAGTGGGTCTAGACAACATTTTACTGCTAAAAGTGCCAGCTAGGTGTGCTGGTTAGCTGTGTCAGATTATTATTTAAACACAAAAAATTATAAGAGAAATAAAGGAACATGGATCTATGGGACATGAGTGAAATAATCTTGACTTTAGTGTTATATATACCATTTTACTCAACTCCTCTCCTTTTACCACTCAGTAATATATTTATTGATAATACTTTATTGCTCTGTTCTAAATATAGAATACAAAGATTGTAAGATTTCCTTTTATATCCTGAAGTGCGATAGTTATCATTATAAATATCACAAATCAGACTAGCTTATTACCTAGATTATTATATATAATAACTGTTGTTCCTGTTTAATTGGACTTTTTGATTACCTCCCTTTAATAGGGTTTTAAATTACCTCCCTTAAGTAGGAGTTTTTATTACTTCTCTGCCTATTTATATATCTGTAGTACATATTTGATTGCTTTATTTGATAGATGTACTCTTTAGAATTATACATCTGGGTTATGACACATTTATAAAGATTCAACATTAATAAGAAGTTCAATTTAAAATAAATTCAGATTTTAATTTTTTTTTCTCAAAGTGGGTGGATAAAAAAATAAATGTGGCCATTTGATCATGTACAAAATGACGGTTTCTGTTAGATAAGAGTTGTGAAGCCTGACCAGGACGCATTAAACATGTGCTTCATTGACAGATTATTTTGTGATTTTAAAAGGTTTTTAAGATAAATTGAAGAAGACTTAAAAAAATTGAAAGATATTACCTTCTGGGCTTCAAATAATTTTGGTGATAATTGCAATGTCAAAGTTATTGGTAGGTCTTAAAAAGAAGTTGTTACTGTAGCTAGATGTGGACATTGAAATACTTTCTTTATGGAAACCCAATGTCTGCTGCAAATATCTGAAATTATGTTCAAATTGCATTGCATATGGAAAGGGAGATAACTCCAATTATACTTTTTCATTACAGCCCGCCCATACAGAGGAAATTTGAAATAATTGGTGGAATGTTTTTAATCTAGATATTTTTTACTCAAAGAAAGGGATTAAATACGAAACAAATATGGCCATTGAATTAGGCCATATAAAATTAATTTCTAGATTTTGATAATTTTTTTCAAAATTGGGGCAGAAATTTGGAATAATAGGTAAAATGTTTTTATATCAAACAATGGGTTTTGTCAGTGTACCACCAGTGACCCCCCTAACATTTGTACAGAACTGTTATTTCCTCTGGAATCGCCTCAGTTTATGTTTTCCTGAAGAAACAACTTTATTGGGACATAGCAACTTAGAAGTTTTCCAAAACATTCAGCATAAACTTTTGGAGATATTGACCATGTTGATATAGTGGTGAAATCCATTGTAAATCATTCTTCGTTGTACAATTATTGTTATTCTCATTATTTTTTTCAGAAGAGAAAATGCATTATGCGATAAAATTCCTGGTATTGAGTCACAGTAAAACAATAGGTATGACCGAGGATACGATATACACAGACTGTCAAACTGTACCACGCCCACCTCCGCCCCTGGAAATCGACGCCAAGCCGTTACCAGGCAACAAAATACATCTGTCATGGCAACGACCAAAATCACATCAGGATATTAAATATTATACAATTAAATATAACAAAGTAGAAGATCCACATCGAGTGACGTACCAAAGAAGGTAGATATTTATAAATTACTAATTTCATTCATCTTTAGTTAAATCTTGCTACTGTATATTGCTTTATTTTCATGATATCAAATTTCCGCAGTTTGACAATGACTAGTGTCTTCTACATCAACATAACTGAATGCCTCAAAATGCTGTATTTTCAACATCAGTTTTATTTACGCGGGAATACACTGGACCACGAATAAAGTAATAATAAAATAACAGCGAAATATAATAATTATACAGTATCTGAAACACAGATATTTTGATTTTTAGGATTAGTCAAAAAAAATTTTAAAAGTCTAGAATGAGTAACTTTAAATTTACCGGTAACCTTAAGTTAAACAATTTTTTAGGTCCCACAAGTGAAAATCCAATAAAAATAGTGTTTCTTAACTCCAACTAAAGTTAAAATAATATATAAATATGGCCATTTGATCGTGTACAAATTGATGGTTTCTGTTTAGATTAGAGTTGTGAAGCTGGACCAGGATACAGTAAAAATGTACTGTAAAGGGGTTAATTTTTGCGTGGGTAAAATTTTTGCTTATTTAGCGCTAAAGAAATTACTGCAAAAATTTTACCCACACAAAAATATCTACCATACAGGTTATTTAAAAGTTTTTTAGTCAAGTCAAACTAAAGTCTCAAGATTCAACTAATAACTTTAATACTTTCTGTCTTCACCCTGTTATAATGGGGAATTTTTCTGTCCAATATGAGAGAAAATATTTTTTAGTTAATTTAATTTTAACTAATCACTTATTTTTGTTAATCCTAATTTCAGTGACACACTTACTTATGATTTAGAGAATCTGTCAGCCATGACATGGTACGCTGTGTCTGTTCGCTCACATCTTAGTGACATAGCTGGACCATTTAGTAATACAGTGCATGTACAGACCAAGGAAGATGGTATTTAATATAAACCTCTTTCTCTCTCTCTCTCTGCACAGCAAGGAAGCTTTTCTCTCTCTCTGCACAAGGGGACTTCTCTCTCTCTCTGCACAGCAAGGGAGCCTCTCTCTCTCTCTCTCTCTGCACAGCAAGGGAGTTTCTCTCTCTCTCTGCACAGCAAGGGAGTTTCTCTCTCTCTCTCTCTCTCTCTCTCTCTCTCTCTCTGTTTTGAACAGTGAAAATTAAAATATACATGCTAATACAATTTTCAGTAATAAAAAAATACAAAATGTTATTTAATGTTTCAATTATGACTCTCTCTCTCTCTCTCTCTTTGTGTGACAAGAGGGCTTCTAAAACTTGTTTGTTTTATGTTTGTAGTTCCATCACCCCCTGAACACTTACAGGTTAGAAGTGAGGGTAACAGTTTGATTATTAACTGGCAGCCACCTGTCACACATAACGGGATGATAACATATTACATAGTGATGTACAACAGTGATAAGGAGGTCCCTGATGACAAATGGACATACACTAAAGTTAACGGTTAGTATACAACATATACTACAGCTCAGACCCAGTCAGCGTTAAACACATGACCTCAGACATACACAGCAAGCACTCTACCAACTGAGCTACCATAGTGGTAGCCATCATGTTTGACAAGTCATAATGTTGAGACCAGGGGAGCTGAGATTTGGTAAATCTGTCATTTGTTCTATCTAATTAAATAAGAGAATAACATTTCGTAGCTAAAATTTCTTACATAGGCTGTCAGATAGCTTTTAAAGTGAATTGTAGTAAGATGAATGATGGCAGATGTGTATTACAGGGACAAGCAAAAAAAAACCTGTTTTTAAATATTTTGATACAAAAGTCTTGTTAAAACGTCTCTGAAGAAATAATTTTCTTGTGAAATATGTTCCATGGTTAAAACCTGCATTTAATGTCATAATATTATCTTTGTTTTCACTATGGATAATAAAATACAAAATAATCTGTGATATTTATTCTGCCAAATAGATTTTATAATGAAATTGTTATCTCTGTATAAACTTTCACAGAATCAAATTGTCACATACAGTTTAGAGAATTATGTGTTTTGCATTTTCATTCAAATTATAATATACAGTAATGGCCACCTAAGGTAGCAGGTAAAAGTGGCCTTTATAGGCATGTGTCCCTTACATAGAGGCTAAATTAATACATGTAATAAGAATAAGAGCAATTTGGATAAAATTTAAAGCAGATGACTTTATATAGAGATAGCCTTTAAGGTGGTTGGAACTTATATACAGGTTCAAATAACATGAATAAAGAGCAATTGGAATAAAATTTGACTGATCTTTAAAAGCATTGGTCCTTTATGGAGAGTACTTTATGGACAAATCGCCCTTATATCAGGTTCATTAAATTTTTACTAGCCTTTAAGGTAGGTTAAACTGTATAGTTGATATTAATTTTAGGTTCAAGGACCATGGAAATATTAGAGAATTTACCTAAGAAACGTGTGTACTACTTCAAGGTAAAAGCCTGTAACAGGATTGGTGAGAGTCCTCCATCTAAAGTCATCGAAATAAATATCTGTCCTTTTGATTGTCCACCAGATATGTCTGAAACAGGTAACAATTTATTTATTTTACATGTATATTAATGATGAAATAATGGATTTCACTTGACTGATAAAATGTGTCACGGCAACTAATGACGTACTAGTGTCAGTGACGTCATTAAATGGCACAATTCAACCAGAGTTTTCATTCTTTTTACATGTTATTCTAGCATGCCAGGCCTTTGTCGGAGCATTGTGGGCGTGCCGGCAATCCATCAGTTGGGTTTAGGAGTAAACTATTGCTTTGTCCATTGTTCCATCTACCTGTCCGGGATGAAGATTTTTGGTTTAACTTATGGTTTTGTTGCAATTTTGAACCTTAAACTACAACTGTACAATTGTCAGTTAAAGATGTTGATGACAAGAGTGTATATTACTGGTCAAACGGTAACAAAATCACAGCTGATCAAACTTCCAAATTCTAGAAGATTATGTCACCCAAAGATATGACAATAAGGGAGACTACTCTGATGTACATTTCAGTGTTTTAACCTGTATTTTGCAAGTGATATAAACCTGAAGGTATTATATCATCAAAAGTTATGATAGTAAGGGAGACAACTCTGATGTACATTTCAGTGTTTTAACCTGTATTTTGCAAGTGATAATAAACTGAAAGTATTATA
Source organism: Anadara kagoshimensis (assembly GCA_021292105.1). Lineage (NCBI taxonomy): Eukaryota > Metazoa > Mollusca > Bivalvia > Arcoida > Arcidae > Anadara > Anadara kagoshimensis. The sequence goes on along the minus strand of CM037868.1, from coordinate 6,057,849 downwards.
TCATCAAAAGATATAATAGTAAGGGAGACAACTCATCCATTTCCAATGTTTTACTTTCTCTATGACTCTATTAATCTATTATGGACTTCTCCCGAGGGAACTGTTCTCCTATAGTCTTGTCTGGACAGGTATAGTGCCCAAGCTGATAGGCATAGTCCTGTTGCATATACCTAGGTATAGCTCTATTGCTATGCATTGTCAAGGACAGATGATTTTTACAGTAAATAGTATGGATGTAGTTATCTAATGAATATTCAACAAATTAACATGTAATTTACCATATTATTTTACTTATATTTTGTAGGTGATAAGACTAATGAGCTTATGTCACCAAAAGATCATCGACTTGGTATAATCATTGGCTGTTCTGTCGGTCTGACTAGTATCATCATTTGTGTAATAATTGTGTATTTGAGACAAAGGTAAGAAAAACAATTATCCAAATCAACAAGAAACATATACAGGGATCAAGATTCGCAGGGGCTCAGTAGCCCAACGGCTCCTAAAAATAAGTCTGGACCCCTAAGTTTTACATATTTTGCTAATTATTACCATTGTAAATCCTTTTCTGAAGTCAGCTTGGCCTCCAACTCAAAATAATTAAGCTTATCCTGATATTACTCCATATTCAAATTACAATAAAAAAATAACAATCATTATGGAAAATTTGAAAAACTGGCAAGTTTAGTGAACTCCACTTGATATATGAGGCTGCTTGCTCCAGAAGGATAAACATCTCCTGTCTCAATAGCTATATACACCCCAAAAACATTAATGAATCAAATTTACTATAAATGTACAATAGTACCATAAAACTGAAAAATAAATGATAGGACATACCCAGAGTTTATCCACCTGACCACAGTTGATTATCTCTGGGTATATTGTATAATCCACCTGACCACAGTTGATTATCTCTGGGTATATTGTATAATCCACCTGACCACAGTTGATTATCTCTGGGTATATTGTATAATCCACCTGACCACAGTTGATTATCTCTGGGTATATTGTATAATCCACCTGACCACAGTTGATTATCTCTGGGTATATTGTATAATCCACCTGACCACAGTTGATTATCTCTGGGTATATTGTATAATCCACCTGACCACAGTTGATTATCTCTGGGTATATTGTATAATCCACCTGACCACAGTTGATTATCTCTGGGTATATTGTATAATCCACCTGACCACAGTTGATTATCTCTGGGTATATTGTATAATCCACCTGACCACAGTTGATTATCTCTGGGTATATTGTATAATCCACCTGACCACAGTTGATTATCTCTGGGTATATTGTATAATCCACCTGACCACAGTTGATTATCTCTGGGTATATTGTATAATTTTGTTTTGTTTAAGGTAGTTTCATACTTTACAAATCACCTGAAAACACATTAAAATTTTGATATGTTGTACATGGGCATAAACCATTCAACATGCCAAAATTTCAGGGCAGGTATTTGACTTACTTAAAAAGTTCTGAAGTGCCACCTGGTGGTCATTTTCATGACATAAATGATCAAAATAAAACTACTGTTATCAACAAATTAGCTTTAATAATTTTTTGTCATGCTTAGAAACCAAAAGTCTCTTGCATTTAAATTAATCATTATGTCATGAAGATTATTTAGACCAATGGAATTTTACTTTCGGTCACGTGGTATTTTTCTGCAGCACCACCTATCAAGAGAAAACGTTAAATTTCCGGAAAACTAAAAGTAACACCCTTTCGTTAATTTGTAGATTTTTAAAAAAATAAGTCGAATATGACCCCTGATTTTCACATATATTGCACATGAATATATAAGTTTAATTTTCGAAAACAATAGGGGGTTGTCAAGCTACTTTTTTCATAAAATTGCATCAAAATCCTGAAACAAGAAAAAGCCTCATTCCTTACGTAAGAAGTTACCAACAATGTCCTAGGATACTATTATAAACTCAATGTTTTTTGTTTGATATTAACAAATAAACAAAAACACTGATTGTGAGCTATTTAGCTGTGCAAAACAAAACCAATTTAAATTTCATATGATCTGTCACCTATAGAAACCCATAGCAACCATTACCCAACACAGATCAGTAAAAGTGGAAAGGGGATTTGTATACATTGATGAAGCATTCTCGATTCTAGGCCGCTGAATAGAGCATAGTCATACTGCTAAAATTTGACACCGAGAAAAATTATCATCATTATGTTTATTGAATAATCGTCAGTTTGTGTCCTACTATTTGTATTTAAAATCACCGAAACAACCAAACATAAAGCGGTATTTAAAATACCGTCTTCAAAATTTAAACAATATACTCAAATCTTTCAATTATTTAGAATAATACTCGCAACAGTGTAGATCTACCTAATTTCCGTTATGTACAATATGTATTTTCTTCTTAAAAATAGTGCGCAGAATTGATATTGTGAATTCTAATTGTTTGTGAATGCAAAAAAATTATTCTACTGAATGATAGCGTTCCCGCCATAATTCTGTAGGCGCTGAAGACCACACATTCGTGACGTCATAGATAAAAAAGACGTCAAATCTGACATTTTGACCGTACGCACAAAACGACTACGTCACCATGGTATAGACCTAGCTTAAATATATGTATATGTATATGTTTAATAAAGTCTCCACTTGCAAAAAGTTATTGTATCATAATATGTATTTTGAATATATTTATATATGCATGTATGTATGTTAAATTAAAGAGAGCTAACAAAAGGAAAAAAAGAAAAAGAGAAAATAATTAAAGAATAATCTATTGGTATTTCGGTATGTTCATCATTCCATAATTAAATACTGGTATACGTTTGGTTTTACAGACATTATTCCAGGATATATAGACAACAACAAACTCAATATCAGAATGGATCATTTACCATGGTACAGAGGAACGGCCATGTTGGAGGACAGTATCCAAGCAACCATACTGCCACGGTAACCGCTAACCATAGATACGGTGATGATCCTAATACTCCAATGTTAACAGAAAATATTCATTCAGACACGAAGGTATTATAACAATGTTGTAATCTATCATGCTTTAACATAGAATATGAAATGATGTACTCGGTTGTAGCCATAGCAACCAATGTTATCCCTTGACAACAATGAGATTAGAAAACAATTGAGACACAAAATAAAGAAATATGGAGACAACTGATTATATAGAAGTAAGACCATTTTAACAATTACTTTGTTAGTCAACACAACAAAGAACATGATATAACACAGGATAAACACATATAAAGACCACTGACAATATAGAAGAAGGAAAATTGTAACTGAGAAAATATGGCCATGACAACAGCTAATACACTCAAAAATAAGACACATTACAATCAAATGATACAATCACTTAAACAAGGCAAGAAAAGACAAACAATTTATATCATAAAGTAAAACTGTTGGCACCATTGTGTAGTGAACCAACACATGTTACTAACATTCCTCTGTAATATTGAGATATGAATATATAAAGTCCAACCTGCTGTAAAGGCCAATTCTGTATAAAGGTCACTTGATTTTAAAGGCCAGTGAAATGTTATTCCAATTGCTCTTATTTATGTTATTAGAACCTGTATATAAGGACCACCTGCCCTCAAAGACCATTTTATTGGTTCCCTTGGGTGGCCTTCATAGACAGGTCTGACTGTATCTGTAATTCTGACTTGTTATTGTATTTTCAGGGTCCTGGACCAGGTGTCATATTTTCTGCAAATGGCAAAATTATATATTTATGTAACAGTAAGACTAACAATGGAAAGATGAGAGCGTTAGTGGCAGAACCAGAAGGATATTCAGAATCTCAGGTAGTATGAACTGTCTGGATCACTCGATGTACCAACCCTAGACTGTCTGGATCACTCGGTTTACTGATCCTAGACTGTCTGGATCACTCGGTGTACCGACCCTAGACTGTCTGGATCACTCGGTGTACCGACCCTAGACTGTCTGGATCACTCGATGTACCGACCCTAGACTGTCTGGATCACTCGATGTACCGACCCTAGACTGTCTGGATCACTCGGTGTACCGACCCTAGACTGTCTGGATCACTCGGTGTACCGACCCTAGACTGTCTGGATCACTCGGTGTACTGATCCTAGACCGTCTGGATCACTCGGTGTACCGACCCTAGACTGTCTGGATCACTCAGTGTACCGACCCTAGACTGTCTGGATCACTCGGTGTACCGACCCTAGACTGTCTGGATCACTCGGTGTACTGATCCTAGACCATCTGGATCACTCGGTGTACCGACCCTAGACTGTCTGGATCACTCAATGTACCAACCCTAGACTGTCTGGATCACTCGGTGTACTGATCCTAGACCGTCTGGATCACTCGGTGTACCGACCCTAGACTGTCTGGATCACTCGGTGTACTGACCCTAGACTGTCTGGATCACTCGGTGTACCGACCCTAGACTGTCTGGATCACTCGGTGTACCGACCCTAGACTGTCTGGATCACTCGGTATACCGACCTTAGACTGTCTGGATCACTCGGTGTACTGATCCTAGACTGTCTGGATCACTCGGTGTACTGACACTAGACTGTCTGGATCACTGGGTGTACCGACCCTAGACTGTCTGTTCAAAGTTAATGCACACAATCTTTATTATAAATAAAATAGAAGTGTGTGTGTGTGTGTGTGTGTTTTCATCATGTCAGGGCTGTATATTTACAAAGTTATGCCCCCTTAATCAATTAGGGCTGGGGTTGTGTTAATTGAGACAGTTTATGATTTATTTTATGGCTGTTATAATCAACTGCCAATAATAGTCATTATGTAATGTGATATAGATGATGTCCAAGATTGATTGATTGACTGAATGAAGTTTTACAATCCCTAGTCAAGAATATTTCACTTATATCAAATATTTCATGTTTTCTGAAATATTACAAGCTATAGATGAAGAGGCAGAAATTGTTACCTTTGCAGTGTGTTCAGGGCAGTGCGCAGGGAGGTTCTTTAACATGCCACACCTGCTGTAACATGGGACATCAGTTTTTAAAGTCTTTTCCAAAAAGACCATATGACTTTTATTTCTAAATGCAGAGTGCTTGGCAAAAGAACAGTCACTACTTCTTTTCAATTCTTGTTCATACCTTGGCTGGTGTCAAACATATGGAGCAAGCACTCTACCTCTAACTGAGCTATCATTCTGATCCAGGGATGTTGTATTTCTGTGATAACAATGACAAAGAGACATATTATTTACAGGAACATCAAGCATTATTAACATCAGGTGATAAAGCAGACGGCAGTAAAGTGTTAGGTGATTTACACACCAAGGATTTCAGTGACGAAATATCAGCAAATACCTCCGCAGGAAGTAACGTCTCTCTGTCATGTGACCCATCAATCTGTAGTAGCTTAAGACCAGACAATCATAGTGTTGATAACTCTCCAGATTTTAGTCGTGGCAAATTCGAAAGAGGATACAAATTCGAAGATCGGCAGGATTCATGGGATGAAGAGCAGGACAGTAATATTGTCGGAGAAACGGGTCGAGCTACCTCGGAATCAGCTGTTGGACCTCAAGATAATGGTGCTTCAGGTTTTATTATTAATGACTCGGGTTTCCATAAAGACAGTTGCCATAGTGATGACCTCAATGAAGAAAATGCTGACATTTCTCTCACCAATCAGGAACTACATATTAAAGACAATGATGACTTACTGTCTAAAATGTTAGACGCGACCTCAGATTATAATAATGATTATGACACTAATGATGATGTTTCTAATACAGTCTCATCTTTGACCTCTTTTAATACCTCTGCAGCTTCTTCAAGTCTACCTCAGAGTTCATTGTCAAGTTCACCAGTCGCTACGGTGGCGACCTTGACATCAACAACAGAAGCCTCATTATCAGACCAGATATAGTATATATGATCTGTATTTACTTTGAATTACCTCTAAAACAATCTTATGACTGATCAAAACAGATCTATAAAACAAATACCTCAGTCTTATATAAATCATTTTGGTTGCCATGGTTACCTAGATATTAAATCTTCAGGAATTTATAGTTAATATTTCATATTCAAATCACATGTTAGCTTTTTAGTGTAGAATTCAACACTACAGTAAAACATTTATTTCACTCTGATCAACACTATAAAAAAGTGGTATGACCCAGTTCAATACAATGGGTTATCCCACTATTGATAACAGAGGGAAGAAAGGGTTAATGTGGCAGATTGTGTAGAAACACTACAGAAACGTCAGTTGTACTTTTAACAAAATATTTATACAGGTGTGTTAGGTGACAATAAGATACCTGACTTACTATAAAACATCACACTTGATATAACGATCACACTGATTCAAATCCTTTATTGTTGTATAAATGGTACAGCCCAAATCATTACAGTGGAATGTTCCACTTCTATTTTAATGGTGATACTAACAACAACATCCATCTCGGACATGACAGATGAGGAAATGGTTCCAATGTTGATAACCAGAGAGACATGAAGAAGGTTGTTTACATAACACATCAAACTTGATCTAATTAGCAAGAGGTTACACAGGATTAAACATGAAACATGAGATGTGAAAGATTAGCCAGTGTGAGGAACGAAAAACTACTGTTAAATGGGAATGTTTTAGGTTTCACTAATTTCAGCATTCTGGAAATTTCATTTTTGTGACCTTGAAAGTTTAATTAAGTGTTATTAGAATTGTTCATGTTTGGCTAATTTTTGCACTGATGCTCATTAAGGGTATAAAGAGTGTGGAATCTCTGTCACTACAAAGGAAGGGGTGAGAACATCTCTTGATAAGTACATCATGTTAAAGTCTGTGGACCTTAAGAGATTGGGTCTGGGTCTTTCTTGATAAGAATACCATGTTGATAGTCTGCGGACCTTGTGGGAGGGAATGGACCCTTAGTATGTGGACCTAGAGGAAGAGGAAAGGGTCGGACCCTTTCATGATATGAACATCATGTTGGCCATGAGGAAGGGGTCAGGCTCTATTAAGTGAAACTTGAAGAAGGTTTGGCCCCTAGACTGGATTTTGAGGAAGGGGTCAGGCCCTTAGTATGTGGACCTTGAGGAAGGGGTCAGGCCCTTAGTATATTGAATCGAGAAAGAGGTCAGACCCTTTCATGATAAGTACATTGTGTTGGTTGTCTGTTGACCCTTAGAGAAGGGTTGGGCACTTAGTCTGTGGACCTTGAAGACGGGTTGGGGCCTAATTAGTCTGTGGACCTAGAGGAAGGGGTCAGACCCTTATTATGTGGACCTTGAGGAAGGGGTCAGACTGTTTCCTAATAAGTACATTATGTTGGTTGTCTGTTGACCCTTAGAGAAGGGTTGGGCATTTAGTCTGTGGACCTTGAAGATGGGTTGGGCCCTTAGTCTGTGGACCTTGAGAAGGGTTTGGCCCTTTCTAATACATGATCTGTGTAGACAATTCTGTGTGCATTATGATCATTATAAATAACTATTATCCGTAATATATACTTATATATATATAGATTTTTAATGTTGTGTTGTGTTATATTATCACACTGATTTTTGTGAGGAGAATTTTAATGTATAAATTTTAGTGACTATGGTTGAAACACTGAGAAAAAATATTTCTCAGAGTCAGTTAAATATTATATGCTAGTTAGAGATTTTTACAAGGAAAATGTTTTTTTTTTCAATTTGACAGAAGATTTAAAAAAAAAAATTAAATCTGTTTTCTCGTGCATTTCTATATTATACAAGAGATGTTAAACACATATCTTTCAAATGATCAGCAAAGTTACTGATTAATTTACTGTACAACCAGAACGAAAGGTACACAGTGGAACACACCTTAAATTCCACCTGTATATGACCAGTACAATTTTACTAAATTGTTCTTTATTTGTCAGAATTTTCATATAATAAAGACCTCTATCTGATCCAAAATTATTTTGGAAAATTCCTGTAAATTGTTCTGAATAAAATTGTAAATGTATACAAGATCCAAGAGTTATCCCTACTTTGGTGACAAAGTTACGTATCTTGCAAATTTTATTTATGAACTTTAAGTATTATTAAAAAGCCACTCGGAAGTCAAGCACAAAAGAAACAAAAATTTAAACCTTGTAAAAACTGCAAGTACAATATCATATGAAAGTTTTATCATGTTGTGATATTTTTCTCTTGCTTTTTATGGTTCTGGCATGTTTGGTAAATTTTGCAGGTTATATGTGGCACGTGTGCACTTTATTTTGGAATGTAGCTGCTACAAAGTATCAAATTGTATGACATGACATAACATGTTTTGAAGGTCAAATAATGTCATCATGCTACATGACCTGGGGTCAAGGATCAACATTTGATGATTTTTTAAAAGGGAATATGTGCAAATTTGAACTGAAGAACTATAAAGGGTAAAATAGTTATACTTCATATATTAACAAATTTCAATGAAGTTTTTAATACCATTATAGTAACTTCAAATTTTTTGTCTAATTTATAAATTTTATAAAATGAAAAGTTGAACACAGTTGAAATGTTTTGCAGCACATGGTCAGTTTATTTATAGGGTTAACTTTTTCAACAGTGTTCAACTTGCAATTTTTCTGAAATTATAGAATGGAGAAAAATTTTAAAATATGAGAAAAATCAACTAAAGAAAATGTTAAAATATGAGAAAAATCAACAAATAATTTTGCTTTTAACATTAAAAATTAATACAACCAGTTCAGAAATAAATCTAGGATAATTTTTCCTGTAAAGGAAATGCTATTAACATAGAAAGTGACGATAAATCTCTAAAATATTAAGTGAAATACGTTTTGTCTATATGTTCTGTATTTGTGTAACTATAGTCCACATATGATGTAAGATAAGTATTTTGTGTATTGTGTGTCTTTGAATTTTAATTTTTTAATAATCTTAAAATGCTAAAAAAACTTGTTAAAAACATGTTTTTTTTTAAATACTATTATTATTATTTTTATTTCAATCGTTATACTGAAATTTTTAACATGTATTAACTATTCCCCCTTTTATTTATAATGGGACAGTCCATTTCTTTTGAATCTTGGACTATTCCACAGGTCTGAAGGGGAGAATTGGTTAACCTCACACTGTGTATTTTATTATAATATATAAATGGTGCATTTAATTTATATTACAATCATCATCAAATGAGGTTTGTCAAGTGTCATGTGACCATACTTAACATTTATGCAGCATTAATAATTCTATCATTCTCCATAAAAATGACCGACATGTAATTCTGGGAATTTTTAGTTGAATTCTGGGATTCTGCACAAATATAAAGGGATATCACATTGTATTTTGAACAGACCACATTTAAAATTTCTAAGCCTGGGCCATTCTTAAAACATAATTTCTGTTTCATATCATTATTTTTATACCCCCAGCAAACTAGTTTGATGGGGTTATTTAGGAATCACTGTGTCTGTCTGTCCGGCCGTCTGTCTGTTACTGTAAAATTGTGTGCAGACCATATCTCATAATTGCTTTTGACAACTGTTATAAAACTTCATATAAATAGTTTTCATGGTTCAAAGGTGTGTCATGACCTTGAACCAAGGTCATATTGGAAAGGTCACGGTCGCAGGAAAGCATTATACCCTTGTAAATGTTGGGGACAGGGGTTGTATTTGGCTTTCAAGAGACAGTTCTGGTTATTATTTTGTTTTTTTAAAACCTTTTTCAAGAACAGCGAAAAATTGTAAAACCAGCTGATGTTTAAGAAGTTGTGCCTAGAATATTGTCAAGATCGGGTTTTTTGTATCCATAGCAACTATAGGTAATCATTATTTCCTTGACAACAAAACCTTAAAACATACATTAAGTATGGAAAAAATAAAACTAATCTTCCTGCAATTGTGTACAAATTTTAGCACAAATTATAACTTGTGAATTCTCACAGACTTGAATTAGCCTACATAATATGAATATGAATCACCTTCTTCTTCTTCTTCTTCTTTTAAATAAGGGCTAATGTTTCATGACAAAATTAATAAAAAATGTTTTCACAAATTTTATTTTGTGAATTCTCACAGACTTGAATTTGCCTAAATCTTTGGGATTACCTTTATTGTTGTCAGATTTAATTTGAATGTGAAATTATGTTAGCACTCATGTATCCTGACAAAATTACTAAAACTAATACATTTACAATTATATCTTATTATATCTTATTTTTGAGGAATTTTTATTTTCCCCGTTGTCATCTTTAAAGTTAAACTCCTTTCAACAATTAAGAATTATGGTTAAACATAGTTGTGATATGGATATAATAAAACTCTCTTTTTAATTTTAATTTTGAAAATTTTAAAATTAAAAAATAATTTTAAGAATGTACATGTATTTATATGCAATCAACATGTTACACTTGTTTTTATGAAAATCAGGAAACTCCCCTAGAAACTGGAATTGTTGGCAGCTAGTCCATGAAACATTGGAATCTCCAAAAGTTATACCTCGATTTTCCCTTACACCCCTGAAGACCCTAATGGTATTATTGTGGATTATACCACATGTCTTTAGGGGTGTAAGGGATAGGTACATAATTGCTTCTGTATCTAGTTAAAACAAATATTGCATAAGTTTCTTGTTCATCTGCTGAATGTTTGAATCAAATAGTGAAGAATATAGTTAACACAAAGCCTGTCATTAACCCAGATTATGTTGTATTTATATTTAAAAATTATGTTTCAACCCCCCTCCCCTCTCCTTCCCCTCCCCACTAGCAAAAAGTAAAATATAGATAAAAGTAGATTAATTTTCTTAATTTGTGAATAAAATATGACCTCAGATAAGGTAGAAGAAGGATTGGTGCTGAAAATCCTGTTGCCATGGTAATTGATTATTTTGAGTTCAGAGGTTTGATCCTATTAGTTAACTTGTATCATAGTGTATAGTATATTATCGTCTTGTGTCAGCGTTCGTAATAAGACTTCATTAAATGTCTGAAGAAAAGTTGATGATCTGTGAAAATGTACGGTTCATTGACATATTGCTGGCATGCCTTTTATGTTCCGACACTGGCCACCATCATGGTACTAAAGCAGCATCACGGCAACTAGTGAAGTATTTGTGTCTATGATGTCATTAAATGGTACATTTCAGGTCGAATTTTCTTTCTTTATGTGTATAATTCAAGCATGCCGGGCCTTTATTGGAACACGATAGGTATGACCAGCGAATTGTCAATTGATGTTCTGTGAAAATATAAGGTTGTTGGTCTGAAAATTGAAGTATTTTTGTGTACATGGAGATTTGCATATTTACAATGAATTCTCACAATGTACAGATCTTTAAATGACCTATCTGCTTGGCTTAATTCGGTCTTTGACTCAAATGTTGAGGCACTGAAGAGTGAGGTTGTAATCAAAAGGGTTGAAATTTGCCTCTACATTGAACAGGTTCCCTAATGTGTGCATTATTGGTTAACAAGGATTAGATGTCAGCATTTTCTGACGTTTTTAAATTGGATTGGTTCCATCGCTTTTTTTAGGAATTTAGTATACAAGATAAACAAAAATCATAATTTAAAAAAATTATCTTAAGGAGTACATTATCATAAAACCCAACTTTATTGTAGAATTAAAAGAGTAAATTTGAACAGTGAATTATTAAGTAAGAACTCCATTGATCGTCACTGTGTGTACAGTCTAATTGTAGCATTATAAAGGGGCTTGGTGACGAAATAATTTTGATTTATAGAAAAAAACAAACGAAATAGAGTATGGAGATTCAAAATACTGGAGTGATGAGTTAGGTGTAAAAGTTATCAAGTGGAATCATAACAATATTTACAGCCGGTATTATAAAGAGGTTTTATCTAGGCCCCGGTTTCACAATCATTCCTTAGCTTAAATCTTGCAAAATTTCAAATCTTTATAATTTTGTAAATTATCAAGGTATTGAGGAATTTAAGGTGTCAGTTTTAAGACCACTACTAGATAAACTAGATGAAAACATTTGCATTTAGTTTTGACAAAAATATTCACCAGTGGTTCCAAAAAGAGATTACAAAAATTTGCTAAATGTGAGTTAAGGAAAATCTTAGCTAAGGAATGATTGTGAAACTGGGCCCTGGTAATAGATGAACTGACAAACTTATCAAGAGCAGTGTTCATTCGTGGGACTATTTCCTAAAATAGAAAAAAGAAAACACCATAGCATCAACATCAATATTTTTGCATTCATGTTACACTTAATATGGTCCACTAGGACCTTAACAATTGGACTATTTAGTGAAAAAAGTTATCAAAGATATTCCATGGGTCCTTGCTAATATGAACCAAAATAAGTGATCAATGATCCCATGGCCAACTTCTAGAATGAACACTGCAATAGGTATTATTTTACCCCTAAGTGACAAATTTTGGTCCTACTACTGCCTGTCATTATGTTTCTCTGAAGTGACAAGGGAATTCAGCAGTTTTACCGGTGCTAGATTTCCCTGTCTCGCCCTGATTGAGAACCATCTCCCACATTAATTGAGGAAAAAGGATTCTACATCAATGATATCTCAAACTTGGATGAATATTTTCAAGCTTACGCTTGTTCTTAACAAAAAATATTCATCCCCATTTGAGATATTTCTGTCTTACACTATTACCGGTGTAAGATTCTATTATTCTCTGTAACATGAAGCTACATTTTAAAGCTAAAACATTAAGTTTGTACCCCTTTTATGTTTTTCCTGCAGTGCTTCTGACTTTTTTGTATTGTAGTAAATTATAAATCTACCTCAGTTAAACTATCATGTACATGTAATATTAAATTCATTTGGACGGGTTTTGCTCAAATCACTTATAATTGCATATATACCTGTGTTATAGGTTTGAAGGTCACCTCTGTATTAAGGACAAGCACCTTGTTTGGTCAGTACTAAATATCCAGCTTATTGAAAGGTGGTTGTATATTATTATCTAACCTTGAGGTCCAATATTTTTTTCTAACCCTCCACATCCTCACAAGCCACCCACACCCCTGCCTTCATCTGTGTTTGTCTTGAGGCCCAATAATTATGTTGTACCTATTTATCATCTGTCCCAATTTATTTTTAACAGTGTTATGAACATCCGGTTATAATTTATACATGGTGGTTATATTTTATTATCTAGACTTTGTATTGAGACCCAATAATTCTGCTCTTATCCCCCCAGCCCCACGCCACCATCACAACACCTTTTCGTCTGTCCATTCTACATCTATCTGTAATTTAGTTATAACAGGATGACAAGTATCCAGTTATTATTTATATATGTGTGACTTACAAATGGCATAGTGAAACTAATATATATAATTATTATATCGTAGTATTCTTGAAATATTGGAAAATCGATTTGGTTTACAACATTAAATTCAAAATTTATAAAATCAATTGCATTTTTTTTTAATTTTTTAATTCGATTTTGTTCACAACATTAAATTCAAAATTATAAGATCAGTTGAATGGTTTTTTAATTTTTTTTTTAAATTTTATATATTTATGAAAATAAAATGTCTGAAAAGAGGGTTGAACATAAAAAATGAAACATTGTATAAGAATAAATTATCAAATCAATTTTTGGGATAATGTTTATATTTTGATGTAGAGATGATAGAATTACAACTTCATTAAAAAATTACAGGTGAATTTAAAAATTTACTCTGAATTGAAAGTAGTGTTTGTTTATAGGTTGTACTCTGCTTTTAGAGGCATCTTGTAGGAAATGTCTAGCAGGAGGGATCTAGGTTTTAAAAGGTTGTCTTTTTTAATTTTTAGATTTTATATATTTATGAAAATAAAGTGTTGAAAATAAAAAATGAAATATTGTATGTAGAGATGATAGAATTACAACTTATTTAAAAAAATTACAGGTCAATTAAAAATTCAAATCTGAATTTTAAATATTAAGTGGTGTTTGTTTAAAGGCTGTATTCTCCTTTGATAGAGGGGTCTTGTAGGAAAAGTCTAACAGGAGGGGGTCTATGTTTTGAAAGGTTGTACTCTCCCTTGAGATGGTGTGTAGGAAGTGTCTAGTAGAAGGGGGTCTAGGATTTTAAAAGGTTGTATTTTAATTGGCTTATTTTTAAGTATATGATTTGTTTTAACGTTGTGTTTGTATTTTGATTTCAACATGTATTGGTATGTTTGATTTAAATTTGGTCTTATGGGACGGCTGTAGCAGATGGTCCATAAGGCTGCAGATTTGATTGGTTGAGTGTAACTTTTTTATATCTCATTCATTATTTGTTATAGAATCAGTATGATAAACTCTGTTTAAATTGGGGCTGGGAGTCATTGGGTGAGTCATCTAAATCATGTGCTTACACATCGCATCGCCATTCTTACCTCCAAATTTGCAATCTGGGCAAGACAGTATGCTTTCTGAAAGTTGGTATTCTCTGGGTACACAGACAGGCTAACTCCACTATCCCAGTACTCATTGTTCTTGAAAAAACCTGGCTACATTTGTTTACAATGGATACTGTATATATAATTGCTGACTGGTCAAGTGTCTATTGGAAACTCAGTTTCCAAGGGGTCTAAGGCATGTTAGATTTACTGTGATCACTTACTTATTTCCAGTTGGGACCTTGGTGATTGAGTGGTTTGAAGAATCCTGTCTGCGCTCACTTCTCTCTCCAATTAGGACCTCGATGGCCATGTGATCTGAGGCACGCTGTCTGTGGTCATGTCTCTTCCTCCATTGGGGAGGTTGGCCATGTGATCTGAAGAATGTTATCTGCAGCCATTTCTCTATTTCCAATTTGAACCTTGGTGGTCTTGTGATCTGAGGCACGCTGTCTGGTCATGTCTCTATATCAAATAACTATTATAATCTCTATAGTGCATGATTTAATATATATATTATATATATAGTTATATACAGCTGTGTGAGGAAACTGTAATGTGATTAAATCTAAGGTGTGTGGATGGAACTTATATACACAAACACCATTGACCTGTCTGCTTAACCTTTAAATTAATCATTTTATACCTATACATTTATGTAAAGAGAAAACAGGTTTTATGTTCTCCATGTCTTAGCAAATATGAATTGTTTATGTATTAACAGCAAATCCGTACACTAACCATTTATATGATGGATTATGGTACAGTCAAACCTGTCTATGAAGACCACCAAAGGGAACCAGTAAAAGTTGCCTTTATGGTCAAGTAGCCTTTGTATACAGGTTCAAATAAAGGAATAAAGAGCAGTTGGGATACAATTCTACTTGCCTTTATAAGCAGTTAACCCTAATATAGAGGTGGCCTTAAAGGCAGGTTGGAGTGTATACAAGCTTGCAAGAGTCCGTAGGTGGAGAACGTTGCTGGGCGGATTATGGTACATGAATTTTTTCCCAATGAAAGGATAAGTAGAAAGGTCAATTTTGTTGCATATATATAACATGTTTATAAAGCATATATATACACAGAGGAAAGTAACTCTCTAAAACAGTTCTCTACTACGAGAGAACACTAAAATGGTTGTATAAATCTATGACCACTAACATGTCTCTCTATGTGCGTGTGGTTTCAATGATGGCTTGTGTAGTAGATCCGGTATATAGATTTTATAAATTCTTTAACCCAGCAGGCAATACAAAGTATTTGGTTTCTTGAATTTTCAAATTCCTCGAAAAACTAAGCTATATTTTTAGCTTCTTAATTTTAAAATTCTTACCTCAGAAACTAAGGTATACTCCGTCATGCAAAGTATTTCATTAGCTAAATTTAGTAAAATGTATTTTGGTCCTTTGGGTATCTTTTCAACATCTTGATAACAAATTTTGGTTTCATAATTTTGGTCCAAGTACTACTGTTGAGGAATTGTATTCTGAAACGACTGTCTAGTGCTGTATAATATGTAATGTAACCCAGCAGGCAATACAAAGTATTGTCAGATCAACTTTGTTTAACAAAATGATTGGTTTCTTAGATTTTAAAACTCCCCCAAAAAAGTACGCAATACACTTGGGTAAAATACATTTTGGTCCTGTTGTTTCATCAAAATATTATGCTTGTCAACTCCAACAAAAACTAAACAATGTTTAATTGTTAAGTGAATTTTTCTCAATCTAGAAGAATGAATCATACTTTTTACAAATTTTGGAAATGCGGCTACTAAAATTTTAAAATTGTGGAAACCTAATTAAGTCAGTAATTAATTAGAAGTAAAAAATTGAATTGAAAATCTGTGAACAAAGGTATTATGTCTTCACTGGCCATATTTTGTTTTATTTATTCAATGACAATGAAATTTTAATTTGATCTGAATATTTATCAGCAGTATATTGCACAAGTTTGTGAAAAATTATATTTTATTTGATATGAAATGAGACACAATGTCAATTTCTGATTTTTGCCTGCATAAAGTGTGGAATTATATTTCTATTTGATATAAAATGAGACAGAATATCAATTTCATTTCTGATTTTTGCCTGCAAAAAGTGTGGAATTATATTTTTATTTGATATGAAATGCGACAGAATGTCAATTTCTGATTTTTACCTGCAAAATAATTAGTTTAGCAGACTAATTGTTCTTCATAAAAGGAATAAAAAACATTTACAAAAATATCATGCTGTATAAGGTGGTATTATTTTGAAAAAAATATGAGTGAAAAACTTGTTTATAATGTAAAGTAATGTGTTCTTGGTGAGTGACATGTTCTTTGTGGATGTCATAATTCTGTTATGGATGACATGTTTTTGGTGAATGATTTGTTCCTGGTAAATGCCATGTTCCTGGTGAATTACATGTTCCTGGTGAGTTACGTATTCCTGGTGTATATTGCGTTCCTAGTGAATAGGATGTTCCCTGTAAGTGGTGTGTTCCTGGCGAATATGTATTTCTTGCGAATAATATGTTCCTGTTGAGTGACGTGTTCCTAGTGAATATTGTGTTCTTGGTGAATAAAATGATTGTGAAAAATGAATTATCTTGATGATAAACAAGTTCCTGGTGTATGTTGTTAGTTTTTCAATAATAATGACCAATGAGTTGAAGAATGTCATTTAATTTAATGCTAGAATGGACTTCAAAGTCAACTTGGTCAATTAATTACTGAAACCTAAGGATGCAGATATCTTCAGATTGGGTTGGTTTGTTATTTTCAAGTTTTATGCACTAAAAGTATGCTGTTATAAAGTGAGTAGGAAATAGGAACCGAAAGCTTGTAAAACTGTATATATATACATATATCATTTATATAGAAATAGACTCCGTAATCTTCAAGTTTAGTTTTGTTGTCTCGCCTGGCGATATACATGTTTGTCTCAAAAAGACAATTTAGTTGATTGTTCTTGTGCCATATAATTGTCTATTTATCAAAAATGTAATTAAATTACAAAGTTATCTTAAATATAATACAAACAATGGTTAGGAATTTTTTCCTCATGACCTGTTTTCTAAATCGCATGTTGAAAATATACAACATGTAAAATTATATAAAATATAGATATATTTAAATGATTTAAACTTGGATCAGATATCGATTGGGCCACGAAATCCTGAGTTTCAACTGGTCCTAACTTAGACTCGCATTGTCTATAAAATTTGCTATATTAAATTTAAACAAAAACGCTCAGACTTTAATGTCTAAATAAAGCCGTAATTACTGTAAGTTACTCTAAGACTGATTTCGTCTCTAAAATGATAAACAGATATGAGTCGCCCTAGGCTCAACTCTCATACTGAACTGGTGGACACAAGGAATATTTATTTAAAATGTGACCATAATATATGTAAATTGCTATCAGACTCAATTCGGTCTATAAACCCGTTACAAATGTAAGTCACCCCTAGACTCAGCTCGGTCTATAAACCCGTTATAAATGTAAGTTACGCTCATATAGAGGTGGTTGCCTCTCAGACATTATAGATGTTAATTTAGCCGTAATGAATTTTAGATTTCCAGACTCGACTTGTCTATAAAATGCCTGGGTGTTTGCTCAGACACATCATTGAAAATGTCTACATGCATGTTCAGATGCATCTATATAATGCTATGGTGTCTGGGTGTATGCTCAGACACATCTATGAAATGCCATTATGTCCACATGCATGTTCAGATGCGTCTATAAAATGATATAATCTATAAAATGATATAATGTCTAGATTGATGCTGAGACTCTTAATGTCTATAAATGTTGCTGTATTTAATTTATAGCCCCGATCAGTTAAATTCTATTGAAATCTATAATGTTTGTTACGCATTTAATGATTTTTCAATGTTTTGAATATGTAATATGGAGTTTTGCCGCTGTACCACGTGATACTCATTTGTGTGCGGAACTGTTTTTTCCATTAGGTATGGGATCATATCAGTTCACGTTTTCCGGTAAAATCGTCGTTATTTTGGGAATTCATGACCTTCACGTTTTACCAACACCTACCGCACAAGAGAGTGTCATTCGGTACATCTGCGAACCCCATTGATCCCTATATTAAAACTGCATAATATTCTCATTCTTTGAAATGTGGGTTAGATCCAAGAATTCTCGATTGAGAGAAATATGGAAAGACTGAATCACTCTTAATCTCACTAAATAACACTTTCTAAAGAAGTCATATCAAGTTATGCAACTTTGAACTCTTACAGTGTATGAAGATTAAGGGCACTTGTCAAATTGATTTATTTCATTTAGTTATGTAAGTTTTACAATTTTTGTTCTGATTTGCTATATAGTTTATTGTATAAATTAAGGTGTTTGTACACATTAAACTTCAGATTGTGATGTATGTAAATGTCCACTGTAATTGTAATGTAACATGTATCAAATACCATGTATCATTTACTAATTAACGTCTGACCCAGATTTCATGTTTTCAGATATTGTGACATTTTTAAATTGATCTACTACAATATTATACCATGTTTGTTTTGTCTTCAAAAGACAAAACTAATTTCATTTTTTGTGTCGATATTTTAGTAGTACCAGTTGTTTAATTCTACGGGGAATAAATTTTGCATTTCAGTCACTTGAACTTATTCACGGGTATAAAATTTTGCAATGCAGTGGACAGTGTTAACAATTTTCTGTAAAGATTGTCTCGGTCTATGATTAGTGTGTGCTACATTAAAATATTCACTTTATAATTAATTTTGCGCTATAAAGTCAAGCCGCGAATATAGCGAAATTAAATCCCCAGTGAAAAAGCAACTGCACAGTACCCGTATACCCTACGCTCCATACTAATGTCTATTTGTAATATGTGTCCTCAATTATTATTTAATTATTAACCTTCTTTCCTACATTATGTAAGTGGAAAGGCTTGGTTGTTCTGCGTTTGTAGAAACAGCCGTCTAGTGCTGGTATAATTTGTACTACAGTCTAAATAGGATTGAAGGAAATGTTCATTTTTTATGTTTGTTTGGAACACCTCATGATTTTCGGGTATATATTTTTTAGAGGTGTTTTATAAAGACCTTATAAATGGCCATATTCGACTAGTAGTTTTCTTTGAACAAGAAGCTCTTCTAATAATGCATAATTTCAATCCTTTATTTTACGAACAGTCACTTCCAGGATACAAATATGATTTGTTTTACGAAGTGTTCTTAACGTGTCTTTTGTGAACAACCGTCTTTTTAAGGATGATTGTCTGTAAACCCCTTATAAGTCTAATGGCAAATGAAACAATGCACCCCATGCTGTAATTGGCCAATTTTAAAGGTGGAGAAATATATTAAGGCCAATAGAAGAGCCTCTTGTTTGACAAAAACCCAGTCAAATATGACCAATGTAATATAAAAATATAATTTGTTAATATATGTATACTAATATTGTGTTTAAACGTTTGGAACTTCGAGGTTTTTGGGCCGATTGATTCAATGTTTAGTTCTGAACTTATTTTAGATTGGATGGTCCTTCATCTAAGATCTGGAACTAGTTGATTCAATGTTCAACTGAGATTTATCTAAGATCTAATTTTCATCTTTTGTTTATTAATCTTTGTTACAACACCTCGGTAACTCCGTCATCAGGTTTTGTAAAGGCTCCACTGTAGACAACTTAACAAGTCGCTATGGCAACTGAACAAGTCATTACAAGGGTATCCAAAATTTAATTGATCACCTTTATATTGGTGAAAAAACTTAACTGTGGTATGAACACTTTACTGCACTCTGATGACATAATTCCTTGCTGACTTGTCGAATGTCATTTTGTTCTTGGACAGGTCAGTAATATTTTATATCTTTGTTGTGTTTTGTAGATTGGCTTATTTCTTTTAATTTATCTCTGTTTTGGCCTCGGTTTCACAGTCATTTGGAAAGATTAAAAAATTTAGTTAAGGAATGATTGTGAAACTGTGGCCTGCTATAGAAGTCACTTCAAGTTGAGAGAATATGATGAATATCAATTATATGTTCATGTGTTTTACAACAACATTATATACAGGATGTATCAAAGTTTATTATAAGGATTGTTCATAAGGGTTTATTTTCAAAAGCTTTCCTCTAAAACAAAAACATTGATATTTTTGCATTTATATGTTACATATGGTCCACTGTGGCCTTAAGTATGGGATAAGTTTGCAAAATAAAGTTCCATTGTTCGAATGGCATGTGCTAGAATGAAAACTGGCAGTTTAATGATTAAATCTGTCATCTGGTTTCGTTAACAAATTATACCTGCGTATGATTTGAATTTACAAAAAAAATAAATAAATAAAATAAATAAACATATAAAACAAAACAAGAAGGAGAATTTTGGCTGTGTATAATTATATATATGATATGTCATGAATTACATAACACAAGCAGTAAAATCTGTGAGAAAAAGTTTTTAGGTTTCGCGTTTAACTTTGTTTCAGCCTGTATTTGAATTCAGTGTCTTTTCCAACATTTACATAACTAAAATGTCTTGAAATGATTCCTCTTATAAAAGGTTCTGTAAGAAGAGATTAAATATCTTGTGTATACCATTGAAACACCCCGTGTTTGAATTTTGGATAATCAATTTTCATGTTTAGTATTCACATGAATTTTGTACCTCAGTCAGAAAAGGTTTTTCTTACTATAACATTAGAAAGAAGTAAAATATCTTGTATGTAACTTTGAAACAACCTACCCTGTATTCAAGTTCGTCGTCTCTTTAGCGAATGTTGAATAAAATTATTTTCTCATTTTTAGCATTCACATATATAATATTTCAATAATATCTCATGAATTGTGTACCTCAGGCAGTAAAGATTTTTCTGACTAAAATAAAACGGTCTGTAGGGAAAAAATTTAATATGTTATCTTGTATGTAACTTTGAAACATCCTGTATTTGAATTCGTCGTCTCTATTGTCATATTGTCCTTTTTAGCATTCACATATAATATTTCATAAAATGTGTACTTCAGCTTTTTCTGACTACTAACAACATACCGGTCTGTAGGGGAAAAAAAGTTAAATATTTTATCATGTATTTAACTTTGAAACGCCCTGTATTTGAATTCCTCGTCTCGTTAGCAAATGTTGAATGAAATCATTTTGTCATTTTTTTGTCATTTTTAGCATTCACATAAAATATGTCATGAAATGTGTAAATCGATCAGTCAGCTTTTTTGACTACTAAAACAAAACGGTCTGTAGGAAAAAAGTTAAATATTTTATTGTTTATTTAACTATTTGAATTCAATGTCTTGTTCCACATTCACATAATTATAAAATGATGTCATAAAATTGTACCTCTTTTAATTACAAAATTCTGTAATTGTAAAGTTTTGTAAGTAGAAGGTAAATATCCTTTGTTTAACTTTGGAAAAAATCTGTAATTGGATTTTGAATAAAATCATGTTTATCATTTGTAGCATTCACATAATTATATATATATAATATGTCATTGATAAAGTGTACCTCAATCTTCAGTGGTCATCGTCTCTTACTTGTATAGGTCGTCCACGATCTGATGGCAAAGTGTACATCGAGTCTATTGTAATGTAAAGGGTAGTTGTAATAAATAAAGCGTGCATTGGCGTGATTATACACGTACGATGACGCGCTATTATAGTCCGCCAGCGATATTGTGGCAGAGTGTGTATAAACATGGAAGAGTCTATATAATGTAGATAGCCTAAGATAGTATATAAATATAGGTGGAGTTGACAAATCAACGCTTGAAGTTGTGAATATACGTGTACGATAACACTTTAAAATGATTAATACCTATTAGTGTATAATGAACTCATCTGTTCATAAACAATCTGCCACAATATCGCTGACGGACTATAATATCTATATAGGTGGATTAAACTCGTCTGTGTTTATACACACTCTGTTATCAGATCGTGTACAACCTATATAAGGTAGATTACATTGATATTCTGTTTGTTATGTATATGACAATAACGGTCAGCAGTATAATTGTTTATAAATATACAATTAAAATTTCAGGTTAATTCAGGAATAAAACGTGTTTTGTTGTTATTGAACGACCGACAAAAGTTAGAGACTTATGTCAATTTTATTGGGTATGTTTATGTCGGACCGATTATATTCTTCAATGAATTGTGTATCATAAGACAATGAATTGGTATGTTTGTTTTAATTGACAGACAGGTGAATTGGTGACGGCAGTTATGCACAGATGTATGGCCATTATCACAATATTGTTGATAAGTCTTTATCCAAATGTATACACTTGGCAAAATTCAATAGTAGAGATAGAAAGAAGCCAAACAAGATCAAGAAAGAAAATTTTCGACCACTAATAAATTCTGATTTGAGTTAATGGCCAGTTTAGTACTTTAAAACGGTTTTCCTCCAAATGGTCCACCAATTAACTCTCATGTACAATGCAATAAGTTAAACATAAAGTACCAATGTTAATTTTACAACACTAGATGCTCGTTTTACAATACAATTTCTCGTCAATAGTGAAAAAATCAACTCGTATGGAAATGCAATACTTTAATGGTATTTTTTATATAATTAATCTAATATTCATTACATGAATTCTATTGTACTTGGAATGCGTAATTAAAATGAACTATATACATTTTGATTTTTTTTATAGGTAAACAATATTGACCTGTCTTATTTACCTTTCATTAAGTATGTTCATTTAGAAGGATCCACCAAATACATGAAAAGTTAATACATGAATAATTCATGTTTGCCGTAATTTAAAACAACATTAACACACATACATAAATGTATTGGTTTATTATTTTTTAAATTAAAGGTCATGCAGACAGGTCAATGGTGTTTGTATATATTGGCAATACACAATTTTTAAAATAAACAAGTAAACAGATTAACATTATATAAGCAATACATAACATTATTTTTAACAATAAATAAATAACATGATTACATTACAATCTTATATTAAATACATAACCCTCATCCGCGTCAATGACGATGTTGTTGAGATTAGTAAATTCCAGGTTTGGCAAGAGACGGTGAGGATTCATTTCAAATAATACTTAAGGTATTGGTAATTTTTTTAATTTGTAAATTACCTTCTTCATGGTACATTTAAACGCCGGACGGAATACAGTCTTGTTAGAGCTCTATATATATTAACATTAGACAATCAACAATATATAAAAATTGTCATTTCGGATCATTTGACCCTTTAATGTCAATCTCTCAGTTTTGTCATTGAATAAATGTATGCTCAAAATACTATAGCTGTATATTGTTTTTATATATCCATCGGACATCTGTTTGTTGTAACATACTTTGCGAGTCGAAATTTTGTAATCTAAATTTTCTTAATTTATGAAAACCTGACGAACATAAAAAGTAAGAACATTGATGTTGGAGTAAAGAAATTCACAATCACAAAATAGCACACAATTTTTTGGATTTAACAAGCAAACATGAAAACGGATTCGTATGCTTGTTTGTTATAGATTTTAATATTAAATGAAAAGGGATTTAGTAGGCAAGTTTTTTGACAATATAACTTATTGGCACAATATGTAGGGCAAGTAATCTATAAAAACATGATCATATCAAACAACATCCAAACGCATATTAGTTGCCCTATATGAATATAAATATACAAATAATGACTTGTTATAAAGTTAAATATACTTCTGGTAACATCTAGAGCATATAGCAGAAATGTCAATTTACTGGTCTCGACAATATCGTTACATTTTCATTGGCTCAAACTTATCTCTGTATTTTTATTTTTCATAATAAGTCAATGGCGGAATTCAATATGGCGATATTTCATATTCGCTGGGAGTCGTAGATTTTTTCATTCTTTGCGATTAATAAAAGTGGAAAAAAACAAAAACAATCCAATTCCAACCAAAGTGTAGTACAAGTCTCATTCATATATTTCATGCTTTTGCATTGTTGCAAGTAATACATACCTCTGAACAATATAATACTGACGTTCATATTTTGTGTGTTTGGAGAATGATGCAGAACAAAATTGTTATCAGCCGTGATGACATTTACAGTACATAATCGAAAAATTTTAATGTATTGGTCCAGAATATTGTTACAATTTTATTGGCTCCAAATAATCTCTGTCTTTTTATTTTTAATAAATCAACGGCTGAATTCAATATGGCGATATTAAATATTCGCTTTGAGTTTGTAGATTTCAAGTCTCATTCATATTTTCATGCTTCTGACTGTTGCTGTAAAGTTACTTGTCCCCTGATAACATAATACTGACGTTCTCATTTTGTGTCGTTAGAGGATGATGCAGAAAGAAGTTGTTATCAGCTGTGGTTTTGTTTAACAAAACTAGAAATCGTACTTGTTTATATTATCAGCATTGTGGTTCTGGTTCATCCGGAATTTTGAACCTTTTCTTGTATTTTATGTTTGACTACACTACAGTATTCAAAAACAGGAAACATCTTCCACAAACAACAATAATAAATGAAGTCACAATGGTAAAATTTGTTACCAACTATCACAGCATTAACAATAAATAAATAAATGAATAAATAAATATTTGAATGAATAAAAAGTTTGAAATATTTAATGACATATAAAGCGCAATGTTTCTTGAAAATTGTTAAAAATATATCCTTATCATATTAACATTGTAATGCTTTTATGGTATGGGTTATTTTTCTTTAATTTTTTCCTAATAATGTTAGACATATTTTTTGTCATACAATATGATATGCTTAAAATCTTCTTCACATATTCTTCTGAAGAACATTGAAACAACATCACAGTCATCACGTGATAAACAGACATCACGTGATACACCAACATGTTCATAATTCTATTTTTATACTCATCGGCTCAAATATTTTTCAATGACGTCATGACAATAAGAATACTGTTCCTGTAAAGAAAAAAAATGATAAAATTAAAATGGACATATATATACAATATAAAAAAAACTCAAGAAGTTGTAGGTCGTGTACAATCTAATGGCACAATAAACAACGAGTCTACATAACGATATAGATGTGACAGGTATACAAACATTCGTTAAGATATAACGTATCGTATCGCTACATCGGCTTTTGGTGATAGTTGTCAATATCCCATTTACAATAATTAACTGGCCCAAAAACATTAACACTTTGCCATCAGATCGTGCACAACCTCTACAAGAATGTTTAGTAACACAATACATAAAATAAACAAGGTTCAAAAGTAGAGATCAAGTTTGTATGGAAACTGTTTTGATTTTTTGTTTCAGACGCCCGTTTGGGAATAACATTCTTTGTCAGTAGTTCTTCGACCAAAAAATTGACAATCCAAATATTTTTAAGATGTTGATATGAGAAACATAGAAGGGAATAAACTTTAAATAAAATTTAAAAAGCAGATAATTTGATGAACAGTGGTTCTCAACCAGCAGCGATACCAGCCAAGTGGTTATCATATTAAATGCACTTAAAATTATTCTTTTAAATCAAGACGTCACGCTTTTAACGTTTTTAATACAATCAAAAGCAAACATACTTTATCCATGTATAATGACAATTCAGAACCAATGCAAAAACTTTGAAACAGACAAGCTAGGTTATACACGTGAAATTCCATCGGTGAAGTGGGGCTGGGTGCCCCGAAAGGGTTAGTACCCCCAGTTTTGGTAAAACAAGATAAATCTCAAAATAAACAAACTAATTACGTATACCAGTCTTTATTTTACAGCACCAAACATTACTAACCAGTAGTGCTTGGACCAAAAGTGTGAAACCATTACTTTTTTCTAAGATGTTGAAAAGAAATCCAAAGGACAATATTTTTTTAACAAAATCAGCTAAGAAAATACTTTGCATAAGGGATTATACCCTAGCTTTTGAGGAATTTCAAATTTTAACTAGCAGCAAATTTAGACAATAGTATATTTCTGACAATAATTCAAAATTATTGCCTACTGAATTTGTTATATCTTCGGGGCACCAGTAATGTCATAAAGCCAGGCAATAAGGTTTACAAACACTATGGTTGTTATAGAAGAAATCTTTAACAGCGAAGCCAAAAACACTATACAATTTAATAGCAGAATCTTTTTAAACAATTGCATATTATACCAGTTTTAATTTTACAGCACAAGACGACCGTTTCGACACACGCGTAGTGCTTGGATAAGACAGGTACAGCTAAACGCATATTGGAACCACTGTTTATAAAAATCATGCTTTTTGACAGAAACTGGATTAATTTCTAGAAGTTTGGTTACATTACATTAAATGGACCCTCAATCGCGATTAAAAATTAAACTAAAACAGATGAATTCTAGAGCTATTTCAAATATTTTTGGTTAACTGTACCTTAAATACGTTTGATGATATAGACATAAAAGATAAGTCTGTTTTATTTATGTAGGTTAATCGCAATTTTATAACCAGTTGTTTTAAATGCATTTCCATCAAGATTTAGCTGTTTTGTATTCTAAGGTGCATTAGCAAGAACACAATGCCACAAAGCGCAGGCTCTGAATGCAAGAAATAAACTGTAGGTATTCCAAGTGACTTTACAAAAAAAAAAAATAGGTAAACAACACACAGATGTACTGTACAGGGATCGCAAATTTCAGGGGGGAATTCCTTTTCGCAGAGAAGGATGAAACATAAACATTCCGGTCTTTAACCAAATCAAAGTTGGAAAAGCAAAGCAAAAATTCAAAATTGGCAGATAAAGTTAACAGTCAAAGTGAACTTCAACAAGGGAACTGAAACCGGGTGCTCCGGGAGAATATGTTCCTACTGCTTAACTAGTTATTACTTCCATGTTCAAACTAAAAATTAAAACGGTTAGGAAAATTAACCATTAAATGTCAAATACATCCAAGATAATGTTGGCTTTGGATACAGATGCATCATACTGTGATGACGCCAATAAATTGGATGAAATTTTACTCACAAAATTTGGTAAGACGTATTTTCTTCTTGCTCTCATTTGGTTAACTGTCGTCATTAGGCTTATATCTCCAGTTGATTTAATCCTAGATATTGTAGACGTTATCGCTAGATATAACCCACTTCTCTCTGCTCCATTCCTAGAAGTAACAACACAGTAAATCAATATACACATGCTTATATATTTTGGTAATAAAAACCCTGTGGAAATCACTTACATATCAGATTTTGCAATGAGCAAAATTAACTAAGGCAATATTTGGTAGGATTAAACAAAGCTCAGCTTTTTTTAAAAAAAAATTGAAAATTGGAAAAGTAGATAATTCTTATAAACAATGTCTATCTGCAAATAATAAGTATTTCCTCACAAATTAACTATATATGAAGATGCTTAGTCTACTAGCCTTGTGGTTGAAATTCATACTTAACCTGTTCTAATTTTACAGCACTAGACGGCCGTTTCGGAATACAATTCCTCATAAGTAGTGCTTAGACCAAACTAATGTAACCAAAATTATTTTGAAGATGTTGAAAAGCTACCCAAAGGACCAAAATATATTTTACCAACTTAAGCTAAGGAAATACTTTGCATGAGGGAGTACACTTTAGTTTTTGAATCAAAGATTTTTGATTTATTATTAAAACCCCATTCCTAAGTGTTCTTTGAAAAAGTGTTTGTTTATTTATTTACCAGGTTTTTCAAAAACACAATGTTATAACATTGTAACGTTATCAAACAGTAAGCTTTCAGAAAAAACACAATGTAATGTCGCTACACTTACATGCAATGGACAACTACGGGATTATGACCAGAGGATTCCTGCCACTTGTCTACACTGTCTATAAGTTCTAACATGGATGGTACAGAATTAGGTATTATCCTTCCCTCTCTCCAGTCTTTATACTGAAACTGTTTAAACACAAACATTCCACTGTCGTCCTGAAAATAAACCAAACAATTAACTCACACTATACGATAACCATAACACTAAGAGCTTTGAGTACAAGCAAGATGCCCCTCAGAGAGAAATGTGTTACATACATGTATTAAAATATTTAAGTGACATAATTCCACGAAATAGAGTAAAAACTTTGAAACTGGCTAATTCAATGTTTACACGCGGAATTCCAACAGGAAAGTGAAGAGAGTTATGATAAGGTAGAGTATAAAATGATAAAGGAAAGTCTGATAGTTAAAATATAAAAACCCCCAACAACAATGGTATACTCCCTCATACAAAGCATTCCTTTTGCTAAATTTGATAAATATAGTTAAGCATTTTATACTTTGGATATATTTCAACCCTTGTAGAAATTTTTATCCAAAAAGTACTTTTAAGGAATTGTATTCCGACACGGCCGCCTGGTGATGTAAAATTTACACCTGTATAATATGTAATTCAAATATGTTATCACTTGAAAAACGTAAAGGAAACCAACTAGCAAAATACAATTTTAGTCAACAGTATGTGCAGTGCAGTGTAATCTGTAAACTATGACACTTCTAAAAACTGTTGTTATTAATCATTAAGTATAAGAAAATTTGCATAATTTAAACGCAACATAAACTTACAATTAGGTGAATTTATCTGAAAAGACGGTGCAATGGAAGGTGTTAAACTACTGCTAAATCTTGTACAAAACACGACGATAATACAGCAGAACTTTGACGTCATCACAACCTGATTTCACTGTCTGCCCTAAGACGGTAGTTTTATAAGTAGTGATCATAAATCAATCATTTTTTCGTGTTATGTGCTAACCCTTCTGGAGCACCCAGTCTCACTTGCCTGGTGGAAGTTTATGTGTCTAACTTGTCAGTTCCAAAGTTTTTACTTTGCTTCTTAATTATGAATCTTACATGGATTAGTATGTTTGTTTTTGATGTCTTATATTGCTAACTGCCAAATACATTTTCCTCAGCTACGAAATATTTCTTCTAACTCTTCTTATCAATAGGGTTTAAATCCCATTTAGCAGGCCTTACTGTGTGAAAATATGCCATTTTGCATGCCGAAGGTGATGTGATGCCCTACACTAATAAAGTATTAAACGCCTCGATACAAGTCAAAGAATCTTGACATGAATCTGAAATTAGATTTTGTATTTTCCACTTTTTAAAAATAATTATTCTAAAAATGTTGAAAATATGTTCATGTGAAGAGTCTCTCGTATAGTTAACTTAGACTGTCTTACTAAACACAATCACAAATGCCATTATGAGACATTATACTCTTCCTTTACAATCTATTACATTATCACAGATACATCTTTGTTAGATAATAGTGTAGCCTGTTAAATGTAAAGTGATATATTTACAAATAAGACTAGTCTTTAATATTTTACAAAACACATACTGTGTCCAACAAAATTGTCAGTGTGTTACAGTATGTCGTACATGATGTATAACTTCTAAACAACATTTTTCAGTATGTTACAGTATGCCGTACATGGTGTATAACTTCTAGACAACATTTTTTCAATAAAACACAATACTTACAAATATACTTAGTTGTTGATTTGTATCTGAACTCTGAAAATTACATGTTTTACAAAATATTATAAGGGAATTCAATAATGTTTTTCTAAAAGTAAATTCATTACTTGAGATCGTTTTCTTGATTTTGTAATATGTATTGCGTAAATACTTATTATAATGCTTCACAATAACGTTGATACCAAAATAGTGGGCTTTATCGACGGGGACTTTATATAGATAAGAGACATACAGACACACTTATGATAAATTAATGAAGTCACCTGGTGACACACTGGCTTTTCACAAATTGCTCATCACAGCAAAATTTTCGACCAACACTCAGAAATTGGTTGAGAGCAATCAAGATTTTATGAACCATAATTATAATTGTAAAAACAGTATGGTGAACTATAACAACACTATACAAATCAGTGGCCCTTAGATGCGTCTTTATCATACCCCCCCGCAAACTAGTTCAACGGGGGTATATAGGAATTACCATGGATGTCCGGCTATCTGTCCGTCTGTATAATATCGTGTCCGGGCATATCTCATAACTGCTTTGAAGGACTATCATAAACCTAAACATGAATAATCCTCGTCTTCAAAGATGTGTCATGATCTTGAAGCAAGGTCATATCGGAAAAATCATGGTCGTGGGAGAACATTAAATGTTGGAAGCGGGTGGTATTTGGCTCTCAGGAGACAGTTCTAGTTTTTGTTTCCTATATCTGTTATTGCTACATGTTCCCTTGTTGTTGGCTAATGAATATTTTTTTAAATCGTGATGGTATAACACACATGGAAAAACTTGCACCAGTACTAAATCACATGGGACTGGGCAAAAAGCAAAATTAGACTTGGTGGAGATTTTGACTTTATATACGTTTAACATGTATCAACAATTACAAATTTGAAATAATTGGGATCTTTTATCATTGTGTCAATTTTTAATTTTTAATGCGTTTATTTATAGACAATTGGTTGTAAAATAAGCTGTGGCGCCCCTTGTGATACTATAACACCACCGCTGAACATTTTTTAAGTGACCTTGCAAAGCCAGTTGACTGCAAGCAGTGGCCCTATATGTTTTGTTAAGCTGTGTATGTAACTAACATCTTCCATGTTTCCCTGCCAAGCACATGCTTTGTAATTCGATAACAGATATTGTCATCTGTTAGCAGGTTTATCACACATCAAGCATCAGCAGATTTGTTATCGGCAAATCAAAAAGAGTATTTATGTCATGAGATAAGAAAAAAGATCAGCATTTTATCCTAATTAAATGGATTAATCAATGTTTTTGAACTTACCTCAATTTTATACTTGAACTCGAACGTCTGAATCTTACAGTTGCTGTTTTCTGTAATGTGGGTTACTTTCAGTTGAAATGGTCCACATCCCATTAGTTGGTCCTTCTTAGACCAATAGGATGAAAAAGTCTAAAATAAAAATGAAACAAATCTTTTTACACCAAAACTCTCATTAAATTTTATTATTTATGATTTCCAGGTAAACTCTCTCATGCAAGATAAATTTGGTAAAATCTATTTTGGTCCTTTTAGGTATCTTAAAAACAGTTTTTGTTTCATAATTTTTGTTCAAGCACTTCTGATGAGGAATTGAATTCCTGAAATGGCCGTCAAGTGCTGTAAAATTAAAACTGGTCTAATCAAAAACAAACATACTAATCCATGTCCGAATCACAATCCAGAAGCAAAGTAAAAACTTTGGAACTGACAAGTTTGGTTAGACACGTGAACTTCCACCAGGAAAGTGAGGCCGGAATCTCCGGAAGGGCAAGCATCCCCGCCCAGCCAGCTACACCCTCAACGCGCGTAATAAAAACTGTGCGAGAGGAACATGGAACCACTAAATAAATATGTGATTAACCCGATCTCACTTCCATTCAGACGTTAAACATTTATTTGACAGATTTCACAATTTGTTATTCTGGTGATTGGATCAGCATGTTTGTGTTTGATTTGAAATGTATACCTTTTTTTTAAAAAAACATAGTTATATAATTAAACTTGCCAATCAATGTTACTGGTTTGACTGTTTTTGTAATACATGTAAATGTAACCTTGTGTACATTTTCAAGGCGAAACTTATTATTGTTATATTTAATAGTCTCACCTTGTCATCCGGATGTTCATTGTTCAGCATGACTATTGTCCGACATTCCTCCTGATAGAGCATTCTACAGAAATCTATCACTGTTCTTGGCTGGGGCATCTCAGTCAGAATATAGGCAAACTTGTTGGAGAATGTCTTGAAAATAAAAACATGAATTTCGTTACGACCGTAATTTCAAAACATTCAAGAACTGTAAACGTATTTAATTTCGTGGTATTTATTTTCGCAGTAAAGCATATCCGCCGGGTTGCACAAGTAATTATGTTGTACCTATTTTGAATAGCTTATCATTGATCAATGTTAAAACTTCTTTAGTTATCTGTAAACAACAATTTTAATAAAAATTTATAATTTAATAATATAATTAAAAATTTTAAACATAAACATTGTCTTAGCTATTTTAGATTGTAATCTATGAAACATAGCAAAGACTGTTTATCTGTGAACTGAATATATGAACAAAGTGAAGTACTAATAACGGGATGCTAAATTTATAATGATGTCATTAAGTTTAGAGAATCGAACAGAGTTATCAAATAAAACTAACAATATTCACAACATTTAATAATTCACAAGTTAAATCTGTTAAAGGTTTTTAGTATTTCTTGCAGAAGAATTTAAAGCATTCAACTTTAAAAAACGAACTATATTTACTTATGCAGAATACTAAAGAAACGTTAATTAAAAATTTTAATAGCTTGAAAAACTACCAAATTGAAAACATTAAAAAATATGTTACAGATAAAATTATATTTGCTGAATGTATTAAAATAGTGGATGCTAGTAATAATATAATAAATAATAACAATAACATTCGCATAGTTTAATTATTTACAAGTTAAACCTGTTACAGTTTTTTTGTCATTTCTCACCGAAGATTTTAACTACAAAACAAAAAATATATTTACTTATGCAGAATACAAGTTCCATCTGTTACAGATATGTTCAGAACACAAACGTTCATTTCGATGGATTGAAAAACTACCTAACTGACAATATCAAAAATGTGTTACAGTTCAAATTAATATACTTACAGGAATATACATGGCATTAATGTAATCGTTACATCCTTTGATGTTTGACCAGAGATAGATTCGACAATCGTCAGCTGTAAATTTAGATAATAAAACACAAAATTACTTTCTTATCCATGCCCAAATAAAAATTCAGAAGTAAAGTAAAAACTAACATACTAATACATGTCCGAATCAAAATCCACAAGTAAAGTAAAAACTTTGGAACTAACAAATTAGATAAGACGTGTTAACTTTCAGTGAGGTCAGGTGCTTCGGAAGGGTAAGCACCCCCTGTTTAGCTAGCCCAACTAGGTGTGTAATCAAATTGCTTGAAATAAACATTAAACTATCGAACGTGAAATAAATAAGGGCAATCCACTAGGATAAGTGTTACTCTCTATATACACAGAAACTGCGAATGCTTGATAGATAATTGCCTTAATTTAGTTACGACCAAATAAAGAATATCCATTTAACTTCTGTCATCCACAGCTATATGTAAAGAGAGGTTTTAGCGTACCACGCCTTCGTGACATTGGGTGTTGTTTATAGGTCTCTCCCGGAAAACTATGGTACTTTCATTTCTAAATTTGCATGACCAAAGAACATTTGGTTCTTATCTTTAAGTTTTGGACAGACCCGGGCGGATGTAAACCCACATACGGAGCGAGCACACTAACAGTAAGTTAATGGCTATATATATATATACTTTTATCCTGCAACTAACGTGTACATTGACATCATAAAGCCTGACGAATAAACCTTATCTTTATTTGGTCACTGACCCAATAAGGCCACGCGCTAACTGTGACGTCACAGTTACGGCACTACTTTTTCCATTCAACATTTGAAGTAACCTTTGACCCAAATGAACCCCATTCTCAATGTATTCATTTTCAACTTCGTTGTTAGATTTTTACAACATTTCATCAAAGAATATTTATTTTAATATTATTATTGTAAGAATTTAAGATTTTGTTACATATATTAAATATGAAAATAATATCGTATTGTAGTTATTTATTTAAATAATTGAGAACTACTTGTGCTTGAACGTCGGACTGAGCAAAAATGACAAGTACGGGTGTGATGGGGTAGCGTGACGTCACATAAACATTTGTATCCTTGCCCCTGGAGTGTAAACAAACATGTCAAACAGATGGATAACACGCAGTTACAATTATAATTTTAGGACGTATCTGTTGCAGGATAAAGTAAATACATGGTCATTGACGGTGAATAAAGGTCGTATTTGGCTCGGGGGCGAAAACGTGTAGAAAGCTCGGCAAAGCCTCGCTCTCTACACGTTTTCTCACCCTCACCAAATACGAGCTTTATTCACCGTCAATGAACATGTATTTACTATATATTCAGACTTCTTAATGAACATTTACGATAACCATTACAGATTAGGATAGTGTTACTTATAATATTCGCCATTGATATGCTCTATCATACTCAAAAACAAACAAACTGTTCCATGTCCGAATCACAATCTAGAAACAAAATAAAAACTTTGGAACCGACAAGTCAGGTTAGACACGTGAACTGCCACCATGGAAGTTAGGCCGGATGCTCCGGAAGGGTAAGCGCCTCCTGTTTAGCTAGCTACACCCGCCACGTGTTAAAACAAAATTGTGTGAAAAGAACACGGGATTATGAGACGTCAAATATAAGCTATTTTATTAAGATTTTTAGTTATTGTTCTGGTCTATGGAATATTTGACTCTTTAATTATATTACATACGTGCTAGGATATTTGCATATCTGTTTTTGGATTTATTCTCTTTGTTTGTGGCAGCATCTTCATCTGATGAAATATCTTTGGCAAGTAATTGCTGAAATAGAATAAAGGTGATTAACAGCATTCTAAAACGCAATATAACACATGTGAATGATAGAAACATCCAATCCTGTAATTACCTAACATCTGATTATTTCAATGTTCTTTTTTATTCTCAATTTTGAAAATAAATACACACGTGGCGGATGGAACATGAAACGTGAAGTGTTTAACTTAATTTGCCAGTTTTTAAAGTTTTGACTTTTCTTTGACATGGATTGTTATGTTTGTATTTTTTTTTACTTTTAGGTTTTGAGAATGGTTCAGAATATTTCAATTTGATATTCATTGTTGATGAATATAACACACAGGGAACTAGCATTTAAAGTAAATCCAAACACAAAACCATGTATTCTAAAATTAGGATTAATGAAACTAACCTGGTACTGAAACTTTAGTGACGAGGGTCCGGATGACTGTTTCAATTTTCTAAGGTAACCAGCATAGTCATCTTTCGAGACCACAGTCTCGCTGCTGATAACAGCTTCAACTAATGCTTCATGTAAAAATCTATACTGTTCCTTTAAAAAAAGAAAAAACACAATTAAGACTTACATCTTGATGATAGTATCAATACTGATAAATGCAAGTTAACTTAATTCTCTATTTTGAAGAAATTATTGAGCAAATAGTTGTTAAGTTTGGTCCTTATTTTCATTTTAACTTCTAAAAATATCTGAATTTCCACAATTATAGTCCTATCACTATTGATGGGGAATTTTATTCTAATGCAGTCAAATACTGCAAAATATTAAAGCAGGTTTGATAAGAATTTAATTAAGGACATGTTTTAAGTATATACACATGTTATTAAAAGATTTCCAATAAATTGAACGAGTGTTTTCCAGTATTATAGAAAAGCATGTGCAACTAAATAACATGTACGCCTGACAAAAGCTAAGGTCAGCAAAAACCTTTTTTAAGAAAAATCCATATAAACTTTTAAACATAAAATATACAACTGCTAGTTCTTGTTCAACATACTTTCTTAATTTTAATTATTTGTGATATTTTTCCTTAATTTTATTAATAGAAATTTAAAAAAAACGAAAAAAAACTTACACATGTTACTTTTGTAAATTTGGAAAACACACGATACGATTATAATGTGGACCGGGAAAGCCTAATGATTCATATCGGCACAAAGACCGAAACAAAATGATCTTACAGAAACACAGAAATAATAAGGAAACCTGATACATTATAAGGTAATACTTACTGGTACATTGATCATGTTCACTCTTTGGTGTCGTATAAGTTTTACAAACTCGTATATATTAACTTCTCCATCACCTTTGGCTTGCTCTAACAGATAATCTAACGCTATATATGTTCCTGTTCTACCTATACCAGCACTTTAATAACACAAGAAAAAGAACATTAATTACAGACTAGTAAAAAGTATGTCATACATGCTTTGTATTGAATGACAAACATTGGATCATTATCTTTCCCTTATGCAACAAATAAGTAAATTATCTGCATTACCACTCTTAAAAGGAAATTATAGAGATATAACAACTTTTGACACAGAGACAGTTAAAAGAGATGATTCTTGTATACAACCTCAAACCAGTTTGTGGTTGTTAATGTTTAATTGAATTTGCATCAAAGCATTCATATACTGCATCAATGTTTGTTATTATTTACCATTTGGTTCACGATCATTGACCGACCTTCGGGTGTTTTATGTTTATATTTTGCGTTTTAGCTTAATATTGCTGCCATTTCCAAATTAAGTATAACAATGAAAGCTGAATTACAATCATCTGGTCAATGAATTCCGTTTTACATCTTTATGTTTTGTATCAGGATATGAAAGTGGTTAAAAAATGTGACTTCAGAGAGAGACGGTGATTGCTTACTGGCGCTATTTGAGGCGATTTCTTATTTATCTGCTGTTTTTTTTACCAGAAAAAGCAAAATAGAACAATCTCATTGTCATTTTTAAGACTTGCAAACTGTTTTTTAAACAGAGATACAAGATAAATGCCCATTCCGATTAAAGTACCCCTTTTGACGGGAAGCGGATGTTGCGACTATAATATTGACAAGGATGTGTTATTTAAAGTTAACATTCCACATTTTGCAGTCAGATTCACCGAGTTTATACGTACCTACAATGACATAACAGTGGCCATGTTTCTGTATTCCGTCTAACAAAGTGGTGAAATTCTACAAGTGGGGTCACAAATTTTGGAACATGCTTATCAGGCCAAGATGTAAATTGAAAATGCTTCACAATATGATTGCCTCCATTCTGCAAAAATAAAAATTGATTTCAAAATGTATTTAAATGTAGATTAAATGAAGTAATGACCGAATTAGTTTTTTTTACTTTCGAAATCTGAACGAAACTTAAACAGAAGGATCAATTTACATATTAAATATAACAATTACCATGACGATCGATGTTTAATTAGTAAAATTGTTTAAAGTTCAAATGAAAATAATGTTACAATTAGCAGAATGTCATAGAATTAACTATAAAATAGCCGATTTTATTCATCAAACTTCAGTTAATTTAG
The DNA here is from genome assembly GCA_021292105.1 of Anadara kagoshimensis. Lineage (NCBI taxonomy): Eukaryota > Metazoa > Mollusca > Bivalvia > Arcoida > Arcidae > Anadara > Anadara kagoshimensis. Next base: position 6,020,563 of record CM037868.1, on the reverse strand, counting down.
AAAGTTTCTCGGTTTCTATTAAGAGTGTTTTACATGTCCACATAGATAAAACAAACGTAAGACATACGACAAAAATGACAAGAAACGTAAAGAATTTAAACCTTAATAAATATTGAAATAACAAAATTGACGTATCGCCGGTCATTACTATTATGTTCCCACACTGGCCGCCATCACGGTACTTAAGCAGCGTCACGGCGTCAATGACGTAATAGTATCAGTGACGTTATTTAAAGGCACAATTTAGGCCGAGTTTTCATTCTTTATGTGTGAACTTCAAGCATGCCGGGCTTTTCTTGGAACAATGCGGGCGTGTCTTGTGACCGTCAATTGATTAAAAAATATATTGTATTTATGTTAATAATTGTCTCAAAAAAGATAATCTCAATTAGAATAAAATACTTAAAACTTTGATTTATACACACTTTATCCAGTTTAAGCGTTGAAACTATAAAGTCAGCATATTCTTCTTTCTTAATACATAACACTTTGATAGATCCGTACGTCATATCTTCATTTTCATCCGGCCAATATTTCTTGCATTTTGTTACCTTAAAATAAACATAAACTCATTAATAGTCCAAAAGCATACCAATTGATACACCATATAATATTAAATTCAAGCAGGACTTTAATTTCCACTGGATACTGAAAACATTTCCCGTGGATTTTCGTCTTACGGGTTTCTATAACGTGCATAGTTTGGTTAAAAATATACCATTGTCCAATTTGCTGCAAGTTAAGATTTAAAATTTCTTAAATAACAAAGATTCGGACAAGGATCACTAGTTTTGTTTTTGAGTACATTCCTTCATGCAAGGTATTTTCATTAGCTTAATTTAGTTTAATATAGTTTGGTCCTTTGAGTACCTTTTCAACATGTTAAATAAATTGGTTTCATAATTTTGGTCCTAGCACTACAGATTAGGAATTGTATTCCGAAACGACCGTCTAGTGCTGTAAAATTAAAACTGGTTAATATGTAATTAAGAAGTAATAGTAATAAATAAGCTTTCAACGAGGTCATCCCATTTATGGTAATGATTGGCAGATATTTTCAGAAAGAATTTTACAATACTGGCATGTAAAGCTAGCTAAAAAGGAGGTGCTTACCTTTCCTGAGCACCTGGCCTCACTTCCATGGTGAAAGTTCACGTGTCTAACCTGACTTGTCGGATTTTATATTGCTTCTGGATTGTGATTCGGAGATGGATTAGTATGTTTGATTTTGATTTGACATATACATGTACAAGTTTGTTTGTATTTTGTTTTGAAGTCAAAATAAAGTCCAACGTTAGCTACACAAACTTCAGAAAACCCTAGAATTGCATAACAAGCTTGTAAAACACAAGGCTACACGGAATAAAATCATTATGATTTGCCTACCCCAGCTTCTACTAGATTTGTCAACATCACAATACTTTTACATTCAAGCTGCCAAACCATCTTCCAAAATTCATTGACACTGGCATCTGTAGGTCCTGAAATTAAAGATATTCTGCTATAAAATTTTGTTTCAATATAATCTCGTGTACATCTGTATTGAAGTTTTTCTTTTATCTATACATTTAATGTTTTGATAACTGTAGAGTTATTATTATTAAATCTGTTTAATTTTGCCACGCTATACGGCGACTTCAGTAATAAGAAATATTCGGATTTATCTTGCAACCTTATTAATCACAACCGAAGAATGTCGAAAATAGTTTTATTGTTATTTTTGTTATCTCTTGTCCTTGTAATCAAATATCGGTATTGTTGTGGTTCGTTATTATATCACAAACATGGCTTAAAATAAAATCTAAGAATCTTGTATTAAGGGAGCATTGTCTTTTGTGTACGAATGCAATCGAATAATTGAAAAGTTTGTTATCACAGACTGAAGTAATATCCACTGTAAAACCTATAGCTATCGGGTTGTGGGAAGATGAAATATCTAAACTAGGTCATATCATGGATTGGGACAATTAAAATGAAAATCAAAAACAAACATACTAATCCATGTCCGAATCACAATCCAGAAGCAAAGTAAAAACTTTGGAACTGACAAGTTAGGTTAGACACGTGAACTTCCACCAGGGAAGTGAGACCAAGTGAAAATATAGAATTTCGTTCTGGAAAGAAATACAAAAACGCATACTGTGCAATATGTTTGATTAAGCGTTCTCTTTGTTAATAGTTTCATATTTTATATGTTTGTCAATTTTACAATTAACTTACCTTGTGCAGCAATATAAGCTTCGACCTTGTGATAACCCTGTAGGTAAGAAAATGTTTGAAGTCAATCGTAATTAATAAATATTGGACATATTGCTTATGTCTCATGTATAAAAATTATAGCATATAAAGAAAATCAAAAAAATATATCACTTTAAATTGTGCATAGTTTTACAATCAAAATCTAGTTTATGTTCAAACCTATTATAGTTTTCATTTTTTTATGTCTAAAGTTTAAAAAAAATTGATTTTCATCCAGATGACAGTGAAATAATATAATTATTGCAGTCAAGAAAGATAAACATGTATTGTGTGATTTAAGCTCACATTTGATCTCTAATTTTAGATGGACATCGTTAAATTAATAGTAGTATTCAAATTCGTTCTAACTCATCTAAACTGCTATACTGCTGAAGATGTGCCAGATTTAAATGTTTAGAGTCGGTTTAAACATCCTAAATGAGGTAACTTTTTATAAATACTATCATACAATATCGGAACACGTACGTCTATATAACTGGCATTTATATAGTCCCCGCTATCTTCATCATCCCTGGCTAACTTCACTCTTGAATGGTCATCTAAAACAAAATCAGAAAACCTCAATATTTTGCAATCAATGTATTATTATTTTTATATAGGTTTTTTAAATAATTACACTTACATCTTTTTTACCAAAAGATTAAAATTTATAAAATTAAAAACAATAATTGCATTCTTTTGTAAAATAGAAATGTAAAGCATCCCCGAACCATGCTTAAACGACAAAAATCTAAATGATTCCGTACCCGCATTAATTCAGTAGGCACATTAATTCTGTAAGACAACGCATTCATGGCGTCATAGATAAAAAAGACGTCAAATCAGACATTGCGCAAGTTCGTACATAACAACAACGTCATCATGGTATAGGTTCAACTTAAACTATGATCTGATGACAAAGATCTAGAAAATATCAATTCAACAAAGAAATGGGTAATCAATTTCACCGTAATTTTAGTAGTTAGTATGAAATAATACATCGTGCAAAGAAATGAAGTATAGAATTTTTCTAAATTAGAACTATAACATGCATTATTTAAGAAATCTTAAACAATTCTGAAATTTAACACAGATATAATAAGTAAATGAATATAGTCCAGTCATGCAATGTCAGTTACATTTTTACTCGTCTCCATCATTTGTGTTCAGTCAACTTTGAGTGTTGGAAAAAGAAGTCTAGGAGATAAAAATTGAGTTTACAAAGTTATGGTAGGTAATTAAAACGATGATTTACTCTAGAGAAAAAAAGTTGTCGAGAAACAGTTAAACAATGTTTCAGTATACTTTACATTTACTGCAACAAAGAAATGTTCTTATGTACATCTTTTGACACAGAAGCCTTCGTTGCTATGTATTATTCGAATCGCCAAAATAACCTTCAGATTGAATTCGCGTATTTATGACTAAGCAAAGGACTGTAAAGGATTCCTTCTTCTTTCTGCAAAAACAACATACAGAAAGGAACCCTTCTTCCCGATAGGATTGTGAAGAGTGACAAATAAGATTCATTCAAATTCATCCTACAATAATATCACACCAATGGCAAACTAAACACTGACCGCTTTTATCTTAAGCTAAAGATAAAAAATAAATAAAATAAAAAAAATAAACCATAATATTGGCAATTATTATCTAATTGTTTTTATCCAGGGTGTGTGCAAAAACTGGAAGTCTTCCTGATAGGATTGTGACGTGTGACAATTAAGATTCACTCAAATTCATCCTACAATAATATCGTGTCACACCAATAATGGCCAACTAAACACTGACCGTTTATTTTAAGCTTAAAAAACCATAAAAAAACTATAATATTGGCAATATAATTATCTAATTGTTTTTATCCAGGGTGTGTGCAAAAACTGGAAGTCTTCCTGATAGGATTGTGACGTGTGACAATTAAGATTCATTCAAGTTCATCCTACAATATTATCGTGTCACACCAATGGCCAACTAAACACTGACCGCCTTATCTTAAACTTAAAACAAAACCCACAATATCGGCAATATAATTATCTAATTGTTTTTATCCAGGGTGTTTGCACCACAGCACGACAAAAACTTTAGTTTGTTGAAGGGGGTCGTTACTTAGTACAAGTAGTAGAAGCAGGATTTATTTATTCCATATCATCTTAATCGGTATTTTTGTCACATTTCTTTTATTTGATCCTTGTTATTCTTTTTTTTTAATTTTAAAGGACATATTTGCAATTCAGAATTCACAAAAAATACATTTAAGCAAACTATTGCGATAGTGGACAGTTGTCATCTCCAGTTTAGATTGTTATAAAATTTCCAAATTTTAATTTAAATAAATTTTGTTTAATAACACAGTAAAATAACATAGCTTTATGTCTGTCACATGAACAAAATTTGAAAAAGAACATCATCTTTCTACAATTCATACATTTTTAAATGATATGCTTTAGGAAAAAAATCATAATTCTAATGAATCCTAGGACACTATATATATTTAAATGTACCTGCTTATATATATGTATACTATTCAGGCCTTAACTCAAACTTCGACCGAATTTGCAATTACATTTCAAGCAAAAATCATAAAAAACTTATCATTTCCTTACCAAACCGAACTTTCCTATCTAAAATAAAACATTTGTACTTTTTGAACTTTTGAATTATTACAGTCAAATCAAAAACAAACATACCTATCCATGTTCGAATCACATCCCATAAGCAAAGTTTCAACTTTGAAACTGACAAGTTAGGTTAAACACGTTAGGAGTTGCGAACTCTTCCGGAGAACCCAGCCTCTTCCCTGGTGGAAGTTCGAGTGTTTAACCATTTGCCATGTTTTTACTTTGTTTCTGGATTATGATCTGGACATGAATTATTATGTTTTTTTCTATTATTAACTTCATTATTGGCTGCTAAAAACAACTATTCAAATATTCTTCATACGAGTATTGATGTACTTAAGACGAAAAGGAAACGGTCAATTTTGTCATCTGACGATGTAAACATCTTCTCCTGACCAATCAGTGTTATTAATAAACAACATTTATAAACATTGATGTCATAAGTCTCTCTCTAAAATCTCAGTAATGTTACCAAAATGATGGAAGACACAACCCCAGTTATAACAAGTTAGTCAAATACAAATAACTTAGTTCATTTTCAAACATCAATTGTCTTACAAGATTTTGTTTTAACAGATAAACTAACTAGCGTTAATATACCGTAAAATCACAAATGTTCGAGGGTGATAAAATTCCGCTATTTTTTATTGGAAAGTGAATACCACGAAATTTAATCTCAACGAAAATATTAAATTACCATGGCAGCAAATGGGATTTATTTTCAAACGACAGAATTCCACTAAATTTCCTCCCAAGAAAATAATTTAAATTACAAAACCACAAAATTTCAAACCCACGAATATTTGTGATTTTACAGTAAATACATATAATACATGCTCTCAGAGTCAATACTTAACAATATTATTTAAACTTTATTTTGTGGATACATATTACCGTGTTATTTTAACAAGGTGTATTATATGTTTTCATATAATAATTACATTTACACACACACAGAGAGAGAGAGAGAGAGAGAGAGAGAGAGAGAGAGAGAGAGAGAGAAAGATTCTATACCCTGATACTAGGGAAACGATAACATTTACAATGACTGAGAACATATTTGAAGATTGAAGGGGAGAAAATATCAGTCTTTACGTCAAAATAAAGCGTATAGTGCGTATTGGATTATGATACTCCCTTTTTGGCTACTTGTTAGAATTTAAAACATTTTTAAAATGTCATCTGTCGACCATTACTGCACTTTTTATTAGGTAAATATTTCAGAATGTCATAAAATTTTAGTGAGATGCAGGTTCAGACTTACAATACGGATGGAGTCTCCCTGAACTATAACTTATTGAGTGCAAGTTTTGTACTTTTAACAAAACAAACATGGCGAAAATCTTTTAAAGGTGACTCTCTATTTTTTTTTGGGGGGGGGGGGTAGGGATTGACCTTCAATCTGCAGTAATACTATAACATTTTAATAAGTGATTTATTGAAATATAACAACCCTGAAACAATTTTGGAATCCGGAGCTATAGAATTGAAATTGAAAAACTTCAAAAGCTGCAACGTTACTTTGAAGTGTATATATATATATATATATATATATATATATTATATATATATATATATATATATATATATATATATTATGGTTTTGTTTGTTCCACAAAATAAACGTGATTCACAGTTTAAAATATAACATACATATATAACAACTTTATGTAATCTACTTAGCATGCTTCTACCTACCTGATCTTACTGATTCGTTATAAGCTGAAGAAAGTGAAAATATGACGAAATCAGGACATATCCTCTGCAGTGAACCTTAGTTGTATTAACCACTATACCTCTCGTTAGCCTTTGTCCTTTACTTTTGAAAGCCTTATGTATATTTCGATTCAGTGTCATAACGCCGTGTATAGACATAAAATGTGGTGATGAATCGAGAGTTTACAATATTATTATAGTTTTTATTTGTAAAAACAGTAAAACGTAGTTATATTAACCACTATACATCTGTTACGTGTGAGTGTCATTCCATCTATAACGCAATACATAGACTTAAAATGGCCACGAATCGAAGTTTTATGTTATTATTATAAAAACCTTTTTTGTGCAGGTTTCTCTAATAAGTTATATATGTGTCTAAGAAGACAGTATATTTCAATTAAACAGCTTAGGCGGGATATCTAGATTGTGATTGAGATATGAATTATAATGTTTGTTTTTGCATTCAAACATACTAATGGAACACTTTTGTCAGATCTCGTGGAAATGGAAGGGATAAAATGTATTATCAAATCGACCATTAAGCAAAATTTAGATTTTTAGAATTTGTTGGAGCGTATGTGATAGATAATTTTTATGATTTTTTACCATACTATGCATTGTCCATTGTCTATTGGATTAAGAAAAACAACACAGATATCTGCACAGAGGTAGTTTTTAAAACAAAAACAAACATACTAATCACAATCCAGAAGCAAAGTAAAACATTAAAACCGAAAAGTTAAACACTTGAATTATTATTATACCTGTGAATTATTACTTGTTTATATAAAAAAATTATTCTGTGTTCAAGAACTATATTTTTCTATTGTTAAAGAGTGTTCAACTGCAATCCTTAGTCTCCATCTTGTTGTCACTATATTTTATTTATTTTATTTTAACTTGTTAAAATATTTTTATTAATTCCCATCTAATTATCTATAGAGATTGAAATAAAAAAAAAACATACTAATCCATGTCCGGATATCAATCGAGAAGCAAAGTAAAGTAAAAACTTTGGAACTGACAAGTTAGGTTGTACACGTGAATCTCCACCAGGGAATAATAATAATTATTCAGATGTTCGTCTTCAAACTTTGTAAATTGGTCTATATGAAAACAATCCAAGTGATTCAAAATTTGCTCTTAAAATAATTGTTATATTTTTAATTTTTAAGATATACATTTTACTATAGTGTAGTATAAACGAAAGTATCAAATGAGTAATACTAGATCCATAGAACATGAAATGTATCCATGTCTCTATCCGGTTACATTATTATTGTTTGTATTAAAATAAGTATTGAATTAAATGTATACATGTTATCAAATATAATGAAACACATATACGATATAGCAGTCATTCATCTATGCCGAAAAACAAAAGTGTGATTGTGCAGTATGATTATTATTATTCACAGGAACAACTGTAAATACGTACTTAATGTATATGACATGTATATATATTATAACCATTCAAAATAGAATATTTTTATTCTGGATATAAATGTACTGTTTATACCTTATCCTTATTTAGATGTTATAACTTATTTTTGTATAATTGTTATTTGGTAATTATGCATTCAGGCAATTTAAGTGCAACATTTTTTATATTTACCATTCGATATGATAATATGTTTACTGATATAGTTGAGGATTGATATAGACAATTCCTGCTGTCCAATCCTATCAAGTTTATTGAATGAAATATTGTTTAAATTAAATTTGTGTAAGGGTTTTTAAAATCATTTTTCTGCTGCGTGAACCATTAAATTAGACCTTTTTAATTTTTGATATTCCAACTGTTCAACACCATTCGTATTCAGATGATTTTATGAAAATTTTCATTATTACCAATATTATTTTTAAAAAAAGTCGAAATATAAGTTTACGATTTTTTTCAAATATAATTAATTTGCATTGTACGTAGCAAAAGTTTAGCAAATTAAACATGATTCTATGCAATAAAAAGTTGAGAACATTGCATATCACATGTCATTATAACGTACGGATGTGTCATCATTACCTTTGGATGCCTCGTTGTGACGTATGTTTCTGTGTTTATATGACGTCAGTATATGGATCTGTGTTTATATGACGTTAGTATATGAATCTGTGTTTATGTGACGTCAGTATATGAATCTGTCTTTATATGACGTCAGTATATGAATCTGTCTTTATATGACGTCAGTATCTTGACCTGTCGTTATATGACATCAGTATCTGGACCTGTCTTTATATGACGTCAGTATATAGATATGTCTTTATATTACGTCAGTATATGGATCTGTCTTTTTATGACGTCAGTATATTGATCTGTCTTTATATGACGTCAGTATATGGATTTGAATTAATATAACGTCAGTATATGGATCTGTCTATATGACGTCACTGTCTGTACCGATTGTTATACTCACAAGCAATGATATCTTTGTATTTGTTTTTCCTGACATTTTCAGGTTTAACGGCTTCTGTGTGAGCTTCTATCAATCCCCGTGGTAAAGTCTGAAATAATGCAACATATTGGGTAAGAAAACCATAATTGTACCATACATATGACTGCGAAATTTTATGAACCTTATACAACAGCATACATTCTTATAATTTTGTTTTTGACTCTAACCTTTGTAATTACCCTTCCTGGGCACCTGGCCTTACCTCAATGTTGGAAGTCGAAATCTTTAACCAAATTTGTCAGTTTTAAATAAAAAACAAACATACTAATCCATGTCTAAATTTTAATGTCTTAAAATGTGTTTATTTAGCTAAACAGGGATGCTTATCTCACTACCCTGGTATAAATTCGCGTGTTATACTTTATTTGTCAGTTTTTACTTTGATTTGTGATTGAATGTTTGTTTTTAATTTGGACGAGCACTAAAGAAAAAAACCCAATAAAGGTAATATCTCATCCAATTTTTTCACAAAATGTGGTCCATTATTAAGCACATATGCAAATTAAAAATATACCATTAAACAAACAACCATCGCGTGTGTATTAGGGGAAACTTTAGTTTCAAAATTATTGTCAAAGCACTTATGAGAAATTGTATGATAAATGGTGGTCTAGTGTTGTAAAATTAAAACTCGTATAATATGTTATGCATTAAAATTAATGTAGGTGCAGATTTATTGTCCGTGCACAATTTTATGGAACTGACAAGTTAGGTGAGACACGTGAACTTCCACCAGAGAAGTGAGGCCGGGTGCTCCGGAAGGGTAAGCACCTTCTGTTTAGCTAGCTACACCTGTCACGTGTGTAATCAAAATTGTGTGAAAGGAACATGGAACTATGAGACGTCAAAATATATCTTCGATTTTAAAGTTAGTTTCAGAAATTCCCGCATATTTTACCACACGAGAAGGTAGGACATTACAAAACCCTGTAAAATTAAAGTCCATGTACAGTATATGAAATATGTGTGATACTTACAGCATATTCTTTTTCAAAAGCTCTGTCTTTAGCTAGCATACTCCGGACATACATTGGTAAATCTTTCACTTTTATCGAAGGATGATTACTTCCGTCGGAATTCAGACTCGTTTTGAAGGCTCTATCGTCTTCTATTTTACTACTAGTATCCGTAAAATGATATGATCTATTGTACGCGTGTACCGGAACTGAGGCGGAAACAGAATCAATGTCAGCCAAATATGCAATGTCGTTACTGAATCCTTCCGAATGTAGCGGTGTAAAGCCTCCTCCGCCTACAATCAGTAAGTTAAACAAATATAATTTATGTACAAAATGATTTAATAAAGTAAAACTACAATAAAAATCGTTTTAGCAAAACTTGACATAAAATTGTCGTCCAAAATCTTTGTCATTACAGATACTTTTCGAATAATTTTCGCTTTACCACTAGATGTCTCCTACATTTAAGATCAGAAATTTCTGTTTAAGCCGGTGCTAAATTAACATATGGAATACATAGTTTGAACGTTGATTCTGGATTGAATACATAGTTTTAACGTTGATTTTGGATTGTGATTCGGACATGGATTAGTATGTTTGTTTTTTTTACTTAATACAATAAACATATGAAATAAAAATCAAATTACACACCAGTAACATTGTTCTTGCGAACTTAATAACCAGCACGCGGCATTCGGATGCAAGCGCTATAACGTCGACTGTGGTTTGTTTCACTGGCATACTTTATCTAGTTAATTAAATACTTTAATATTATAAAAAAATAACTCATATAAGTTTTAAAAAATGCTGTTTTTGTACTTGTTCCAAGGAAATGTCAATATAATATATTCTTACATTAAATTAAGCAATATTCTTTAGACACATGTACAACTTTGAGTAGATGACTTGTGTGTATTGCAGCCAATAAAAGTTTTTTCTTAAAGAGGAGACGCGTTATATTTTCACGATTTTTTTATATTTTAGAACTATAAAATAAATAGAATTTTCCATTTGTGTTAAAGAAATATTAACTTTATTCAACTCGTTGAATAATTTACTCATACAAGTCGCCTCACATTAACACTTTTGCAAGATCCTCTAACTATTTTACATTTTAGACTTATTGAAACACTGAGCTAACGATTAGGACCTGATACTAAGTTACGGAATAACAGATATATCGACAGCTAGTGTAAAGTTGTTTAATAGCTTTAAACTTCCAAAAAACTGTAAAAAACGTTTATAAGGATAAGTAACGATAGCTTCCCATAGTGTTTAACTATTGGCAGAAGTATTGTAGGCCTTTATGATCGTATATGTCAAGCAAACAATTAAACAAAAAAAAAAGGTTTTTCCCCTAGTTTTGAGGATATCACAAACTCAGTAGGCAATAATTTCGTATTATTGTCAGAAATATACTATAATTGTCTAAATTTCCTGCAAGTTAAAATTCGAAATTTCTCAGAAACCAAGGTATTCTCCCTCATGAAAAGTATTTCCTTAGCTTAATTTGGTAAAATATATTTTGGTCCTTTGGTTAGCTTTTCAACATCTTCAAAATAATTTTGGTCTAAGCACTACTGATGAGGAATTGTATTACGAAACGGCCGTCTAGTGCTGTAAAATTAATACTGATATAATATGTAATTTGACATTGACATATGCATAAAAAATTGTGGAAAATCATGTTGCATTCATCAGCCCATATTTACACCGATATAACAATAATTTTCCATTAGTACAATGTACCAATGGATCCAACAAAATATATTATACCTTTCTTGTGTCCGATCTCTCCATTTACAAGTAGTTTTTCTATTCTTTTAATCTTTCTCCTGTGAAATTGAATATCAATAACAATATTCGCTATGACTATCAAAACAGGTCAAATAGACTCAAAAATAAAAAGGGAAATTATTAAATCAAAAAATGGGATCCTTCATTAACTCAGATTCAGTCCACTTTCAGCAAATACAGGTCCAAAACAAAAGTTTGAAGGTTTCACTAAATTAGTTGTATAGCTAAACACGAGTCAATGACGTTTTTAATCTTAAATTCCACGCACAAAATGTGCAAAAGACATTATTTCCCTTGATACATTTTAAAAAACAAGTGATTTCCTTTTGCAAAATAAAATGTTTTAAGTTTTATAGCCTTCTATTTATCATTATTCAAGAAATTTACCATTTCGGTTTTTTCATCACCTTCGCATTTCACTTTAACTGAATTGAAACTTTAGGCCATTTAAAATTTTACTAGGATAAATAACCTTGACATAAGTTCCTGTCTCTTACTTACCGTTTCTTTCTTATTACTATGGCAACCACCACTATAACAATAATCAGAAATAACCCACCACAAACAGCAGAGGCTATAATAATGATCAGAGAACTATCATCACCTAAAACGACAAGGTTAAAAATATTGTTATGTGGATATGCCCTTCCGGAGCTGGTGGAAGTTCACGTGTCTAACATAACTTGTCAGTTCAAAGTTTTTACTTTGCTTCTGGATTGTGATTCGGACATGGATAAGTATTTGTTTTTGATTATATTATTTTTAACAAAACACACAAACATATTCGCCTTGGGTCAGAGTAAGAATATCTATTCAGATTCTGAACTTTCATTACACAAAAGATTATACTGTAAATCACCCTTTTTTCGCGAGTACTTTATTTTCGCAATATTTCCAAGAATCGCGAAATAAAGTCCGCGAAAATTTTAATTCATGAATTGGGTAAAGGTCAAGTAACTAGATGAACATCATATTAACATTTAAATCAGTTGTTATATGAAAAATCTTCTTAATTTTGGGGTTCCACATGGGATATCGCAAACATTTCATATTGCTTTAATCACGGGGTTGCGAAAAAGGTGAGGCAAAATTAAAGTGATTTACACTATTAAGATTTAAAATAACCAGAAGGTATATAACATCATGATAAAACATAAACAAACGAAATGAAACGATGAAATTAGGCTAAACACGTGAATTTGTACTAGGGAAGTGAGGTCGGGAGCTCAACCATAAGATTTCCTGATGTACTAAAACTATCTCTGAAATCACGACATGTACATCAAATATGGAACAAGAAACGTTCTACAGACAATATTAATTCAAAACACATTTATATGCATTTTTAACAATTGTCAATGTTGCTAAACTAAAATCTTTACACGTGCATAGTTGGAAATTAATCGAAATAATTGATTTCATTAAAATGATATATTGAGGAATTCCAAGAACGGATAAACTGTGCAATATATCTTGAAGAGTATTGGAAAGAGTGAAAAACGCAAGACAAGAAAGCAGAGATGAACCATAAATAAAGTTCTCTGTGCAGTAAAGATATTATAGATGTTGAATGACATGCACTTATTGTGAAGAGTACTGATGTGAAAGCCTTATTTATAAAATATATTGTGTAGAAGACAAGTCACCATAGAAAACCAGGATTGTTGGAAGAGAACCCAAAAATTCGAAGAGCTGCACACCAGAGAAAATGGTGATAAATGAATCATAAACGAAAAATAAAAAAAAAATCGTTACTAAAACGGTGTTCAATTTTAAATCAAAGACCTTGATCCATAGCTGTAACCACACCTAATACATGTAACCCTCAGTCAAACATAAAGGAAAAAAACAGGTTTGCCTTAACCACTATCCATCAAAGACCATTACCAATGACAATGGTGTGTTTTTATCAATGAACTATCACAAAATTGACAATATATTTCAGATAAGAAAATAAAACACAAATATATCCGCCTAAATTCAAATCACAATCGATAAACCCAACCACAGCAATTATAGACATTATTATCAAACGTGAAACAGGCTTTATATTATTTCAGCAAACGTGCATGCAGTCAGTTGTCTATAGTTAGAATCACTCTTTGAAAGTCAATATCAAATTAATGTTGTCACAAATAGATGGTGTGGCCATTTGTATAAAGTTAAAGTACAACAAGAGTCGATCATTGACGAAAAATAAAGATGTAAACAGGCTTACAAATCTTTATTTTAGAATATTGGAATCACCTATAACAATGTTTATCAATATATTGTGTCTTTATCGTAGAACCTGACGAAATGTATTGCAATGAACATGCCTGAAAAAGTTTCATGGTAAAGCGTTAGAACCTAACTGGAACCCCTCTTTTGTTGCAATTTGTTGGAATTAATTTTGCATAGATAAGTGACATTATTTTGCATACAGTGGTGTAATTACTAGATATCGATGTCATTCATGCACAGTATTTCCTTGGCTAAATTTGATAAAATGAATTTTTAGTCCTTTGGGTATCTGTTCAACATCTTGGAGAAAAATTTTTGTTTCATAGTTTTGGTCCAAGCATTACTGATGAGGAATTGTATGATTGTATTCCGAAATGGCCATCTGGTGCTGTAAAATTAAAACTGGTATAATATGTAATTATAACGACGTCTTCCAAAATATTATATTTTTTATTGTCGGACCTTATATTTGTATTACGATGAATATGAACGGTTTCATCGTTACGTTATAGCACTTGAATTCCAAAAAAACATCTATGACCCCTCTCTTCATGAATCTTAACAATATTTCTCTTGCACAGAGTAATAGAATTATGCTATATTAAAGTTAATCAACAATTCACTTGGATTCAGTTATAACGATGTTTTTAAATATATTGTATCCGTGTTGTCGAATCTGGCAAATAAACTACAATAGTCATAAAGACATTCATGGTTACGCTATAGCGCTTAAATTAAACCAAAACCATCCTGGACCCCCACTTTCCCTCTTTGATCTTGTCGATATTTCTTTTGCATAGCTAAGTAGCATTATTTTGCATACAGAAGCAGAATTACTATATATCGAGGTTATTCAACAATTCACTTGGATTCAGTTAAATAACGATGTCTTAAAATAATTGATATTTTTGTTGTCAAATGTATCACAATGAACATAAATGAAGAGTTTACTGTTACGTTAAAGCAATTTAATTACATCAGAACCTAACTGTACCCCGATTGTTTCTTGTCGATATTGCGTTGTATCAATGCCAGTAAACAATACAATTAACCTTTTGAATTATTAAGACAGGTAATACTAAATCAAGAAGTTTTAACTCTGCATTCCAATCATTGTGGTTATATTTAACAAATATTATTTCAAATGTATTTCATTCATTGTGGTATTTAATCAATGCTATATACACCCATGGTTTTAAAATAAAAGATTTGTTGAACTTCGGTAATTTGAATGTATATGTATATACGTTCAGAGTGGCGAACTTTAACTTTTGTACTTAACATTTCTGATATTACCGAATAATATTGTACTTTTATGTGCAGTCTATGAAATATGTAAACATTTTCCGTCATACAATTTTAAATTGTTCCTCGTTTTAATGTCAAACGTAGCGGGTGTAGTTTGCTAAACAATAGGTGCTTATTCATATGAAGCATCCATCTTCGCTTTCCTGGTTGCTGTGCGCATATTTACATGATTTAAATGAAGTATTTACATTGCTTTCGAGTGTGATTTAGACATGGATCGGTATCTTTGTTTCTGATTATATAAGTAAAACTTTTGACAGTATTCCTTATATCAAGATTCTACTAGAATTCCCTACAGTAATACTTTTGTTACATACCATTAAATTATCCTATCAATCAAAAATCAAAAACACCAGTCCAAATTACAAAGTAAACACTGAAAAGTAGCAAATAAATTTAAAAACTTGAAATAATATAAAGGGAAGTGAGACCGGGTGCTCCGGAAGGATATCAGGTGCATTCGCAGTTTAGCAGAAATATTGGCATTTTGAAATAAAAAGGGGTAAGTGCAGTGTATATCATAAGGTCACGTGACACGATACATAAAAAGTAGTACTTAATGCGGGTAGGTATGAAAGCCGTAACATAGGGCATGGGTTTTTAAAAATGCATTTTACAGATAAGGGGAAAGTACAGTGTATAGTAAAGGGTACATAAGTGGTAGTAATGCGGATATGTATGCAATTAAACTTAACTTTTAGTTATTTACTTACAAAGTTGATAAAACAAATGCGCTTAACAGCGCAATGAAATCTAAATAAATCGTTTTACTTATTTCAGTGTATGTTTAAAATTCTTAATCACTTTGATTGCATTACGTACACGTATATGATTATTGTAATCAGTGATAGAGAAAAATATGACAGAGTATCAATTTGTGGCGTTAATTTATTTTTTATCGTCATCAAAAAAGCTAAATAAAAGGAAATAAACGCCATGATTTTTCTTTACAAATTTCCAATTCAGTGAGTTGAGAGAGAACAGACGAAAGTCCTACCAAATATTCATATCAAGGATATATTGTTTATATGATAGAGAAAATCATGACAGAGTAGCCAATTGTACCCTGAACTGAAATTTTTATCTTGACTGACAAAATGAACATTTATGTCAAATAGTATTTCTAGGAGGAGATTGAACAAGTGAAAATCCAACTAAACTACTGATATAACGGATAAATTATGTACATATGGACAATGATCACTGACTGGAAATATCATGAAAGAGTAGCCATTTGTACCCTGAACTGAATTTTTTTATCTTGAATAAAAAAAAGTAATTTTTAACATTTCTGTCAATTTTTTTCTCTAAAATATACCCTTAGAAATTGATGATTGATGTGTTGAGAACGGGGGGGGGGGGGGGGGTGAACAAGTGAAAGCCCAACTAAACTACTGATATAACGGATATATTATGTACATATTTAAATGATTTCCCTTGCACCATGCTCCTGTGTATCTATATATAGGTATATATAACATGCCGGTATATATAACATGTCGGTATATATAACATGTCGGTATATATAACATGTCGGTATATATAACATGCCGGTATATATAACATGCCGGTTAGTAATCAAGCCACACTATACGAGGTTTGTTAAATCTGTTAGGAAAACTAAAGGTTCTATTTCTATGTTCGAACCTGGACACTGTCCACCCAGACATTCCTGTATACAACTTCCATCGCTCTGCTGACATTTTCCTCTTCCACAAGATGCCGGACATTTAGTATTACATGTATCTCCCCACCATCCGTTCTGACATCCTGATACACAATAACCATTGGTCCTTAAGCATGTACCTCTGGAACAATGTTCGTTACAAGCCACATTACAGTTACTTCCGTAAAACCCGTCTAAACAACCGATAGTACAATTGTCTCCCTTTAGTGCACATTTCCGGTTAAGACAACTTTCAGAACACAAACTCGTACAAGTGTCTCCATAATAACGCTCGTGACAGCCATAAAGACATCTTCCGGTGTCAAGGTCACAGTTCGGTTTATCGCCAATAATTTGGCAATTTGAGCACGTGTTGTCACAGTTTGTTCCAAATAAACCTTTCAAACAACCATGATCGCAACTTCCAGTGGATCTGTGACACGTTTGGTTATAACATCTGACGTTACACCTAACAGAACATAAGTTACCGTACCATCCTGAAGCGCAACCATAGGAACATACACCAGTATTTTGATTACATATTTCATTTTGTTGTATGCAATTGGCGCTACAGATGTTTTCACAAGTGTTTCCATACCTACCCCTTAAACATGTGATACATGTACCGGATATCCGGTTACATTCGGCACAGGAGGAACATTGTTTGTCACAATTGTCTCCATAGTAACCTGCTTTACAATTTGAACTGCATTTACCAGATACTTTTTCGCAAAAAGTGACGTCACAGTTGACGCTACAACTTTTATTACAACGGTCTCCATACCAACCGGCTATACACTGAGTTGGACAATTACCTGTCTGTCGTTCACAAACTCCACTTGTAGCCATACAGTGAATATCATTGTTACACTCCTTATCACATAGCATCCCGTACCAGCCGGTCTCACATCCGGTCAAACAATACCCAGAATCCTGGTTGCAGAGTGGGGTTCCCAACCTCGATTTTAAACAATTATGGCTACAAGAGAGTTCACAGTTTCTACCATACTTGCCATCCGGGCATCCTATACAAAGTCCGGTATGTCTGTCACAATTTAAACAATCCGAACAGATCGAATCACATGTCTGTCCATAACGCCCGGATGTACAACCATGAATACAAGATCCATTTTCACGATGACAAGATTTCTGAAAACAACCTGAACTACAGGTCCTATCACATTTATCACCATGGAAACCGGTGTTACATCCTACATTACAATTACCGGATGTTTTATCACAGAGGGAAGTTTTACAGTTCACATTGCATGATTTGTTACAATAATGTGAATAAAATCCATTAAGACACTCACCTGAACATGACCCGGATGTTTGATCGCAGACGTCACAGTTGAAGCAGTTCTGGTTGCAGTAAGAGCCAAAATATCCATTTAAACAACCAACAAGGCAATGGCCCGTATTCATGTCGCACTGTCCAAATTTACAGTTTCTATTGCATGAATATTGACACATGTTACCATAGTAACCAGTTAAACAACCTCCAATACATGATCCAGAAAAACGTTCACATGTACCATCGGCGCAAAAAATGCTACAGTTTCTGTTACAGAATTCACCGTAATACCCGTTCTTACAGTCGCCAATACACCAAGCAGTCGACTTGTTACAAGCTTGGTTAGCACAATTCGACGAACATTCCTCACGACAAGTGTCGCCATGGAAACCAATCCGACAATCTCCAATGCATTTCCCAGATGATTTATCACAACCATTTTGATCACAGTTTGAACTACAGAACTGGTTACAGTAAGGCCCGTAATATCCGGTGTTACATAAACCGGAACATTCGCCATTTTGTTTATTACATTCGGAATTTAAACAGTTTTTACTGCAATTCAGGTTACAGAATTCACCATAAAATCCTTGTTTACAGTTCCCGATACACTTCCCGTCGATTTTTGCACAGGTATTCTGCAGGCACGTCTGTCTACAAGCCGAGTTACAGAAATCCCCGTAATAACCGGAAGTACAATTTCCAATACACACCCCGGAAATTTTGTCACAATCTTTATTTTCACAAAATTTGCTGCAGGACTGGTTACAATATTCGCCATAATATCCGGATACACATTGTCCGCTACATTTACCGGACAATCTATTACACTGATTAGGTTGGCAAAGCGTATTACACGGGAGGTTACAGTAATCGCCGTAATATCCCGGCGAGCATCGACCAATGCACTGTCCGGAACTTTTTTCACATTCACCGTCCATGCAAAACGTGCTACATGGAAGGTTACAGAACTGCCCGTAAGACCCTTTATTACATGGATCGATGCAATAACCGGAATATCGTTCGCATACATTTTTGCTACAATTTCCGCATGCCTTATCACATTGCAAATCATAATAACCCGAGTTACAACCGAATTTACAAGTTCCGTTTATAAAACACTCACCTTGTGCGCACGTGCCACTGCATGTTCGTTCGCAGCTATCCCCAAACAACCCGGATGTACATTCCATGCATTTTGTGTTTATCCCTGAATAACATTTTAGACAATTGCTCACAACACACAGCTTCGTGTCACATTTGATACCGGTCCAGCCAGATTTACAACCGGAACTACAGTCGCCATTTATTTTGTTACACGTGTTTCCGGCACAATTCGTACTGCATGACTCGTTACAAAAGTCGCCATAACTTCCGGTGTAACACGACCCAATACATTCTCCAGTTATTTTGGTACATCTGTTATCTGCACATGAAGTACTACACGGAATGTTACACGAATCGCCAGAAAACCCATTTTTGCAGTCCCCGAAGCATGCTCCTGTTGAAAAATGGCAAACGTTATCAAAACAATGTCCACACGTTAAATGACACCTTTCACCATACATGTTACCAATACAACCTTTCGTGCATGTGCCTGTCATGCTACACTCACCTTGGTTGCAATTCCCGCTGCAGGTTTGATCACATTTGTCACCATAGTAACCTGTCTGACACGTCATACATTTGTCATTCTGTGCGGAATAACACTTGGTACATCTACCGACGGTACATAATTCATAATCACATTTCAACCCCGACCAACCTGTAATACAACCGTTATTACAATTACCGGAAATTTGATCACAGGTTTGTGAAGCACAATTCGCATTGCATGTGTTATTACAATACTCTCCATACAAACCAATAGCGCATGCGCCAATGCATTTCCCACTTCCTTTATCGCAACTCCGAAGTGAACACGAAGTGCTACATGTGTTGTTACAATCATCACCATAGTAACCGATGACACAGCTGCTAGGACAATTTCCAGTATTAAAATTACACGCCGTGTTAAAACAATAGCCACACCTTAAGTCACAAGATTCACCATAGTAACCAGAGACGCAACCATAGATACACGATCCAGTCATATTACACTCGCCTCTCACACATGTCGTACTACAGGTCTTGTCACATCTTTCACCATACGTTCCAGCTGTACAAAGCTTGCAGCGATCTCCTTGTCCGGAATAACACTGCAAACACTGTTTCACTTGGCATATTAATGACTCACATTTACTTCCTGTCCAACCCGAAATACATCCCTGGTTACAGTTTCCGGTCTGTTGATCACAAGAATTCCCGCTACAGTTTGTACTACATATACTAGTACAATAATCCCCATATCGACCGGTATAACAATTTGTACATTTAGAACTAAATTTGTCACATTGAGAATCGAGACAATTTGAACTACAAGTCTGATTGCAGTAAATTCCATAGTAGCCATTTTCACACAAACTTGGACATACGCCCGTGTTTGAATCACACACGTTGTTCGCACAATGTCCACATTGCAAGTTGCAATTCTGTCCGTAGAGTCCAGGAACACAACCTTTTGAGCATACGCCATCAATATGACACTGGCTTTGATAACAATTATTGCTACAAGGCTTATCGCAGTTATCTCCCGTTGTTCCGGAGTTACATGACGAACATTTACCGGACATTTTATCACACTGGCTATTTGCGCACGATGATGGACAAGTCTCATTACAATAACTTCCGTAAAAGGTAGGAAAACAACTTCCGGGACATAATCCGTTTGTGGGACATTCGTTATTGCTGCAGTAACCACATCTGTTTTCACATTTAACACCGTAATATCTAGGTTCACATCCAAGTAAACATGATCCGTCCATGCTACAATTATTATTTGTACATGTTGAACAAGATGTCGCACAATCGTCACCATAGTAACCGGTGTTACACGTAAGACATCTATTCGGATTACCTGGATAACATTTCAGACAATTGTCTAAGTTACAGACAGACGTCTCACATTTAGTCCCCGACCATCCGGTAGTACATCCATACTTGCATGAACCAGTATCACCATGGCAACTAGCCCCTTCACTTACCGAGATACAATTTGTGCTACATCTCTGACAGGACGAAACGTTATAATACCATCCTGAATCGCATTCGTTACAAATATACGTGCCTGATAATGCTACACAGTTTAGACAGTTTGTTTTACTGGTCAGTTCTGCACAGCCTCGATCACAGCTGTCGCCATACCAACCAGTGATACAACCGGAAGTACATTTTTGTTGAGTGTGATCACAGTTAATTAATCCACCATTACAATGTTGACAGTATGACGGAACACATTCATCCAGTGTTTGATCACATCCGTAAGTACAGCCACTTCTGCACTGTTCATTACACATGTAGCCTTTCCATCCTTGTTTGCATCCTTTCTTGCAGTACCCACTCGATCTGTAACAGTCGACATCTACACAATTGATAGAACAGTTGTTCTCACAGAAGTTGCCATAGCGACCAATTGGACATGCGCCATTACAATATCCAGTATTCTGATTACAACCACAATCACTTGGATCTGTTATTGAGCAAACTGCACAGTTTGGATCACACGGTATATTGCAGCCGGTTCCATAAAACCCGGTAGGGCACTGACCTGTGAGAAAAATAGAAATATTTGTTATTAATCACATCATATAATAAAAGGTAGAGATCCCTGTTTTTTTCATAATAAGTTCAAAGAAATGTTCAGATTGACAGTAGTAAAAAGTTAAATGGAAGGTCAAAACCAGCATGGCGACGCACAGAAGTACACACGTGAAGAACAGAAAACAGAGGAGAAATCTTAGCAAAGGGGAAGAGGAGTGGTATCCGACAGGACCAAGTTGTGATGTTCTGTATTGTTTCATGTTCTTAGTTACATTGGTCGTGCCAAGAATATGTTTTCAGTTTCAATTTACCCCTGTTTTTCTGCCAGATCGACCAGAAAATCCAGCAATACAAGGAATCCCTTTATCCAGTACAATGTCTAACAATGTCGGGTATTCTCAATACTGTCGCCAGTCGGTCGCCAAAAATCAAAAGTTTGAAGGTCAATTACGTATGTACGTTTATGCATCATAAACAAACATACCAACCCATGTCTATACCAAAGTGAAAATTTTAAAACCGGCAAATTAAGTTAAACCAGTGAGCTTCTACCAGTGAATTGAGATCGTGTGCTCCAGAAGGATAGGTACCTCCTGTGTAGCTAGCTACACCTGCCACGCTTGTAATTAATTAAATTTTGGACCTTAAATGTATCAAGCATGATGTTGAAAACACAAACATCATATTTATCAACAATATTGTGATGACGGCCATAAAAAATTTTTGAAGCCTTGATCCTAGGCTTTCAATATCCCGGCGTTCTGATATCGTTTACTGTAAACGTATTTATTTTCGCGGCGTGCTAATTTTCGCTTATCTTGCGGTCGTTTATTTGAGCGAAAATTAACACAGAGTGAAAATTATATTTTACTTATTATGTTATAGAGCATATTTCAAAAAGGTGAATTTTAACTATGCGGATATGTCTACATCCCCTGCGAAAATAAATACACGCGAAATTTTACAATGCGGATACGTCTACATCCCCTGCGAAAATAAATACACGCGAAATTTTACAATGCGGATATGTCTACATCCCCTGCGAAAATAAATACACTCAAAGTTTACAATGCGGATATGTCTACATTCCCTGCGAAAATAAATACACACGAAATTTTACAATGAGGATATGTCAACATCCCCTGCGAAAATAAATACACGCGAAATTTTATAATGCGGATATGTCTACATCCCCTGCGAAAATAAATACACACGAAATTTTATAATGCGGATATGTCTACATCCCCTGCGAAAATAAATGCACGCGAAATTTTATAATGAGGATATGTCTACATCACCTGCCAAAATAAATACACGCGAAATTTTACAATGCGGATATGTCTACATCACCTGCGAAAATAATTACACGCGAAATTTTATAATGAGGATATGTCTACATCCCCTGCGAAAATAAATACACGCGAAATTTTATAATGAGGATATGTCTACATCTTCTGCGAAATTAAATACACGCGAAATTTTACAATGCGGATATGTCTACATCCCCTGCGAAAATAAATACACGCGAAATTTTATAATGAGGATATGTCTACATCCCCTTCGAAAATAAATACACGCGAAATTTTACAATGCGGATATGTCTACATCACCTGCGAAAATAAATACACACGAAATTTTACAATGCGGATATGTCTACATCACCTGCGAAAATAAATACACGCGAAATTAAATACGTTTACAGTATGTGTTTATTAGTTGTTTAATTATCTTGACACGTACTTGTTATAAATACTGATACATTTAATTTTTATCACCAGACAAGGTAATTCTTTATAAAATTGATCAAATATATATAATTTAGGCCCGGACAAGACAGAACACGGCCGGGATATCTAATTAACATGTTTTGACCTTTGTAAACCCAATTGTTCTACTCACATGGACGTTTGTAATTTGATCAATGTCATCTATTATATGTAATAGCCCTGTGACTGTAAAACGTTCTGTAGATCAAGTTTTGATAAAGCAAACATCAATGTGATTAAAATGTCATTTTTACCGCATGCAACGCACCCCAACCTTTAAAGAATTGAAATAAATATTGGGTGCATTTAATGAATAAACTAAATTCTGAAATTCTATATGGTGCGTAGGTTTCATTTGTATTTATTATTTATATCAAATGTTTGAACATGTTTAGTTATCAAGCTGATCATATTGAATTGTGTGTATTACCGGGTACATGTCCTTTTGTACGAGTCATATTATGTATTGTATTGAGCTTCAATTCTATATATTACGTCATAACTAGCGGATTGTAACCACGGCTGTTTTCGTGTATAAAAAAACCCTTAAATATTGTCAAGTTAGTTTCGTTTTTTCAACTTCTTTTTCTCATAATTAAATGAACAAAGAATTAACATTAATTAGACGTAAAATGTAAAGGCAAACGGCATTGATCTTTCATATAGGAGAATCCACACATTACATGGGTAGCTATATAGTATCAGGATTCACTCAGAACACTACTTCCGATAAGGCTAAGGAGAATCCCTTTGCATAGATAAACTCGTTTATGATTTAATTCAAAAATAAAACAGAGAGGTCAATGTTGTTTGCCTTTAAGTATCCACGGCTGCTTTAACACCCCCTCCCCTGAAAACTGTTAATTTATTTTCGCTTGTTAACTTGTTTTCTCGCATTTAAATTAACAATATATTACGTCATGAAGTCATTGTTATCGTAAAACGTCATTTATTACTTCAATCCCCGTATCAATATTGAACTTCAAGATTACAGTGATGAACAACTTTATTACAGATTCATCGGCGTTTTACCAGATGTACTTGCTAACAGTGACAGTGAAACAAACACCGCTTACTATGACTTGTCATTCCGTTTCATACAAAAGGCATCCGCTTTTTTTTTTTTTTTTTTTTTTTTTTTTTTTTTTTTTTGCAGACTCCTGAGTGGATCAACACATGTACAGTGAGTGTGTATTAAAACTATATAACTTATATTTATCTAGTGTATACATATTACTTAGATGTAAATATGTTTGTATTTGTTATTGTGTTCTTTTTCGCTAATGTTGCTGCTATTATTGTTTGTATTGTCATTTACTATTTGATGTTATAATCTAAAAAAGCATGTCATTTATCTCCACCAAGGAGGAAATAAAAAAATGAGTTTATTTCATTTTATTTTATTTTAATTCATTTTATTTTATTTTATTTTATTTTATTTTATTCATTATAAGTTATAAAAATGCCTTTTAATAGTGTAATATTCAAGATGACGTTTCATTCCACAAAAGGTCATGTTATTAACATCAGTAATAAAAATAAATAAATAGATAAATAAATAAAATAATAAATAAATAACTAAATAAATAAATAAATTAATAAAATGTACAGTACTGGCCTGTCGACAGTTTAACACTGAGTTAGCGACAAGCCCGGCTGGCAGCTGAGTGGTATAGCTAGTAGCCGTAAAGCTGCCGGGAGGTAGATAACACCCGTCTAACACCTGACTTACACCTGTCTAATACCTGTCTAACACCTGTCTAACACCTGTCTAACACCTGTCTAACATCTGTCTAACACCTGTCTAACACCTGTCTAACACCTGTCTAACACCTGACTAACACCTGTCTAACACCTGTCTAACACCTGTCTAACATCTGTCTAACACCTGTCTAACATCTGTCTAACACCTGTCTAACACCTGTCTAACATCTGTCTAACACCTGTCTAACACCTGTCTAACATCTGTCTAACACCTGTCTAACATCTGTCTAACACCTGTCTAACATCTGTCTAACACCTGTCTAACATCTGTCTAACACATGTCTAACACCTGTCTAACACCTGTCTAACACCTGTCTAACATCTATCTAACATCTGTCTAACACATGCCTAACACATGTCTAACATCTGTCTAACACCTGTCTAACACCTGTCTAACATCTGTCTAACACCTGTCTAACATCTGTCTAACACATGCCTAACACATGTTTAACACCTTGTCTAACACCTGTCTAACACCTGACTAACACCTGTCTAACACCTGTCTTACACCTGTCTAACACCTGTCTAACACCTGTCTTACACCTGACTAACACCTGTCGATATATAGCTAACGAGAGGTCGATGTAAGCTGTATATTCGGCAATTATTCGTAAACTAAATGTTAAACATTTGACAGGTCTATACTGGCATAAATTTTAAACTGTACTGTACACGACAGAACTGTAATTATAATCCTTAACCGGGAAGTGAATACAATAGGACATATAGCAGATTGGACAGTACTGGTCTGTTCAAAGTTAAACACTAACCTAACGAATAAATGCTAATACGGCAGCTCATCTGAACTCTCAGTTAGTTATATCTTAACAGCTTTGAGGCAGTTTCAAATAAGGACATAAATACTTTCTATATCTCTAGTTTTGTGGTAGCTAGCTATCCATATCTCGGTCAGTCAGCAGTCAAGCTTCGACTTATTATTGTTAGCTCAGTGTTAAACTTTTCGACAGACATGTACGGTATATAAATGTTAAGTATTCATATACAAAACGTGTAGAAAATTTTCAAAGACTTCAATAGAATCGCTCTATCGATTATGAAGAACCCATACAGTACAGGTCTGTCGAAAACTAAACAATGAGCTAAGGAAACGGACTCGAACCCCGGCTGGCCTGTGGTCGAGATAGTTCGTGACCGAAAAACGATGTTAGCTGACTTAAGTTTTTAAGATATATAGATGCCGTTTGGCCTATACAAACTGTCGATTCAGTCTCAATTTGCTAACTTGGTGTAAAACTTTTGACAGGTCTGTACTGGCATAAATTATTAAAGAGGAATAGAAGACTTCTATTTTACAAAGCATTCATCCGTGTTGGTATGTATATATTATTTGTGTTTGTTTACTCACGGAAATATAACAGTCGGTCCATTAAAACTTAATGTGCCATAACATGAATCTATTTACCACAATAACACAAGTATTGCCTACATGATCAGTTACAATCTGTACTCACAATTACAACTCATGAAAAACTCGGCCAGGCTTCTTTCCGTTTTATAATAAAACTTAGACAGAAAAGAGATCCGATATATCTGACCTGGACTCCAATTTTATCTATGGACTGACAGCAAGTTATTCCAGTTATGCAGTAAACTTTAAGTACTTACTCTTCTGTAGCACCCGACCTATAAAATCTCTAGCGGAAGCCCACATAATTATGGTGAACCACAGGAACTGCAGTATATATATATATATATATATATATATATATATATATATATATATATATATATATATATATATATATATATATATATATATATGTGTGTGTGCATGTCGAAAGTTTAACACTAAGCTAATAAAAGGATTCGAACTTCACAATGGAGTAGTCGAAATATATAGTATAGCTATCTAGCGTCCGAGATGTTGTCGATAGGTAGAAAGTGGTTGCCGAAGGATGGAGATAAGCTGTCGGTTAGACACTAATTCGTTGGCTTTGTGTTAAACTTTCGACAGGTCTGTACTGTAGTAATAAATTACTCTTATGTAGACTATCTTTACTATCCAGCACTCATAAAAAATCAGTTACTCTTGATCATTTTGGTCACGAAACGTAAGAAAAATATGTTCCATGTTTAGAAAAACAAGATTTATTTGAAAAAGAACATAAAACTGTCACAATGAAAAATTAGTCTGGAGCTGGCAGGAGTGGGGGAGTGGGGAGTGTTTGGGCGTGGTAAGATCAATTGTCGGTCCTTATTTTTCTTGGTGCTGGTTAGTCTAGATAGAACAGTTATACATTAATTACCTGTTCCTGTTGTTAAACTTAATTTCCTAGTTTTCACTTTACTTTTAGGATTCTGATATGGACATGGATTGATGTTTTTTTTTTTTTTTTTGATAATTATAATAAATGATGTCTCATTTATATTTGCTAGCATCAGTTCATAGATGATGAAGGAAACAGTGTGCCCCTCCCCCAAAGAAAAAACAAAAACAAAAAAAAAAAAAAACTTCGAAAGCCAGTTACAGTACCACTCGGCTTTATTCGCCCATGTAATGACCTTGACCTATGTAACCATCAAAAACAAACATACATCTACATGAATCTACTGTAAGATAAGTCATCAATATATTGTATTTAACAACAGAATGACATACAATAGACGTGTTAATCTTGAAAGAGGCCTACACGATTTCTGAGAATTTATTCATTAATATCGTCTGCTAGTCTTGTGTTCAAGTGTTACTTGTGACGATCCGTAAATCCCCAAATACCATTTGAATAAATAAAAGCTATGGCTAAACGACTCTTGAATATAGATTCACATTGAGAGTTAAAAATCAAAAGAGAGAGAGAGAGAGAGTTTAAGAAATGATGAAATGACAGTTAAAATTGAATAAATGGAGAGAGAGAGAGAGAGAGAGAGAGAGAGAGAGAGAGAGAGTTGAATATAGAATCGTCATGTCAGTTAAAATTCAAAACATGTTGTATTGTATCTGTTAATTAGGAAGTGACACCGAATCCAATCACTGATTCTATAAAACCGTCCTCTATATGTTAAAAACCGTCCTTAGCGCGTTATAAAATCTAGGATTCATTATTATCAGGACTGAATTAAAATAAAACTTCTTTTATCGTATTGTATGATTACAAGAATTAAACTTAGATCAATTTCCTGAAAGAGCTCGAGTTGAAGATTGAATCGATAATATGTAATATTAATATTTACATGTATGGTCACCGATTACTGTCATATGATAGGAATCATTACGTCGCGTTTGGAGTTAACCACATTCACAACACGATTGATTGATTGAATGTAATTTTACATCTCAGTCGAGAATATTTCACTCATATCGAGACATCACCAGCTATATCTTAAGTTGCATAAATTTTGACCTTTACAGTGCGCTCGGGGTTATATACAACGTGCGACGCCTGTCGTAACACGGGGCGTCGTTTTTAAGGTCTCTTCCGAAGGACCAAGTAACTCTCATTTCTATAAACTGAGTGCTTGACGAAAGAACAAATCTTTGTCAGACCCCAGCCTGGGTTCAAACTTACGACCTACCTTCCACATGCGATTGCGAAGCGAGCACTCTACCAATTGAGATACCATGGTGGTACAATACAATAGGAAGCCATTGTGAAACATTACGCCGTGTTCGGAAACGAAAGATGAAATTGTCTTTATAAGCCATCTTATGTCGTTTTTAAATGAATTAAAGACTTCTATAAGCATGCACCAGGTAATTTAAAGCCTTCTTGACAGTAATAATTACTAAACACCTATGTATCTAATAGCCTCCAATGTAAAGGAGCTCTACAACTTCCGTCGTCTGACGCGTTAGATTTTCAGTCAAGATATGCATAAAAATCACGTGATCTTCTGTTTCCAGGAAGTCTTAAAACTCGTAACCGAGTTATCCAACCAAGGATTAATGGTGGTGTAAAGATGACATTTCAACAATTTAATCAGACCATATGTGGGAAAGTGAATTTTCCTTGTCCTTTTCACTGGACCAGTCTGTTATTCCGATCACTGGACCAGTCTGTCATTCCGATTACTGGACCGGATCTGTCATTCCGATCACTGGGCCAGTCTTTCATTCCGATCACTGGACCAGTCTGTCATTCCGATCACTGGACCGGTCTGTTATTCCGATTACTGGACCGGTCTGTCATTCCGATCACTGGACCGGTCTGTTATTCCGATCACTGGACCGGTCTGTCATTCCGATCACTGGACCGGTCTGTCATTCCGATCTCTAGACCGGTCTGTCATTCCGATCACTGGACCGGTCTTTCATTCCGATTACTGGACCGGTCTGTCATTCCGATGACTGGACCGGTCTGTCATTCCTATCTCTAGACCTGTCTGTCATTCCAATCACTGGACCGGTCTGTCATTCCGATAACTGGACCGGATCTGTCATTCCGATCACTGGACCGGTCTGTCATTCCGATTACTGGACCGGTCTGTCATTCCGATCTCTAGATCGGTCTGTCATTCCGATCACTGGACCGGTCTGTCATTACAATCTCTAGACCGGTCTGTCATTCCGATTACTGGACCGGTCTGTTATTCCGATCACTGGACCGGTCTGTCATTACCGGATCTCTAGACCGGTCTGTCATTCTGATCACTAAACGGGTCTGTCATTACGATCCCTGGACTGGTCTGTCAATTCGATCTCTAGACCGGTCTGTCATTCCGATCTCTAGACCGGTCTGTCATTCCGATCTCTGGACCGGTCTGTCATTCCGATCTCTAGACCGGTCTGTCATTCCGATCTCTGGACCGGTCTGTCATTACGATCTCTAGACCGGTCTATTATTCCGATCTCTAGACCGGTCTGTCATTCCGATCACTGGACCGGTCTGTCATTCCGATCACTGGACCGGTCTGTCATTCCGATCTCTGGACCGGTCTGTCATTCCGATCTCTAGACCGGTCTGTCATTCCGACCACTGGACCGGTCTGTCATTCCGATCTCTGGGCCGGTCTGTCATTCCGATCTCTAGACCGGTCTGTCATTCCGATCACTGGACCGGTCTGTTATTCCGATCTCTAGACTGGTCTGTCATTATTCCGATCACTGGACCGGTCTGTCATTTCGAACACCAAAACACGGATCTTAAACTTTTTGGACAACGTATGGTGAGATTTTTTTTTTGGTTAAAAAATGCAGACATCGTTAACTTCAATTATTTATTTTATAAATTTTTTTCTTCTGAATTGGACAACTGTTTTGAAAAATACTTTGAAACATTCCCAAGGGAAAACACAGACATTAATCAATCCAATTAATGAATTGCATTTACTTTTAAAGTATCTATTACATGTATCTAGAAAATTGTCCTG
This sequence comes from Anadara kagoshimensis, assembly GCA_021292105.1. NCBI lineage: Eukaryota > Metazoa > Mollusca > Bivalvia > Arcoida > Arcidae > Anadara > Anadara kagoshimensis. Next base: position 5,989,791 of record CM037868.1, on the reverse strand, counting down.
AATGGCGTTATCGAGCCACCATACCAGAGAACTAATAACCACTGAATTGAACGTAAAAAAAGTTATAGGAATTTTATATTTGACTAAAATATAATAAAGGAAAGAATAAAATAATTCTAAGAATAATAATTATAAAATATTCATAGATTGCTTTATTTTCATTTTATGGTTTTTATGACGGAATTATCATACTCAGTATGCTTGTCTCGTTATCACATCGCTGTCTATATTTCTATAAGAAATAACGCCATATTAATCATTCAAAAACATTTATTTGCCAGAATTTAGTTGGGTAATGGTGTTTAAAATCACAGTCAAGAATATTTCACTTATATCGAGACACTTTTTTGCCAATGAGTTGCGCTAATGGCATTATACAGCAAGATTCTTTATCTTGCCAAGCCCACCGTGACACGGGGCCTCGTTTATTTTCGTTTATGTTTAGTTCCCATCTGAAAGAACCGTGATTTTCATTTCGTGATACCGAGTGCTTGGCGAAAAAATGTTCAGTCACTATCAATTTTCAAGTGTTGAGTCAGACCCGGTCAGGTATCGAACTCACAACTTCCCACTTACGAGCATTCTACCAACTTATCTATATTGCTATATTTGGTATATTTGCCACAGAAAAAACAAAACGAATCAATTTCACACCACGTATGTATGTTATTGTATCAGTTGTGAGGTGCTTTTTCTTTGTGAATAAAATACAGTCAAACTTGTCTATAAAGGCCACCCAAGGGAACTAGTAAAGTGGCCTTTATATACATGTTCAAATTATATGAATAAAGAACAATTGGGATACATTTCTAGTGGTCGTTATAAGCAGGTGACCCTGACATATAGAGGTGATCTTAAAGGCAGGTTGAACTGTAACATAGAGGTGTTTTAATGCAGGTTTGAGTGTACTGATTAATTTCAACAACGCCATTTTGAAATTTTGCAGACGATATTTTTTATTTCAAATCTGATAATATTCTTTTAAGGATTGATTTAGTTAATTAACCATATATATAATCATTGTAGGTCGCGAACTTTAGTTCAGATAATTAAATGTCTCATGCATTTAACCAAGTACATACACTAAAGATACCCAAAAACCATCCAAAAATCTATAGCAACAGGAAAAGGGGAGTATGAACCCTTTTATAGATCTTGGGGACATTTTTAACAATTTTAACCAACTAAAAACGAAAGTTCTCTCTCTCTCTCTCTCTCTCTCTCTCTCTTCTCTCTCTCCATACAACAGGTAGATCATATAATGTATGTTATAATCATTGCTATATTAAATGTAAAGGAATTGTATCAGTGTATTTGTATATATGTTGAATGCCAAAATAAAAAAAAAACATTTTTAAAAAAAGAAAGAAGAAGAATATTTTACTTATATGGAGACGTCGCCAGCTATAGACGAAAATGAAGGCATTTTCCCTGTTCGTTGCGCTGATGACATTATGTAGCAGGGTTCTTTTTTGTGCCACGCATACAGTGACATGAGATTTTGTTTATTTTAAGTTACCATCCCAAAGAACCGCGACTTTCATTTCGCAATGCTTAGCGAAAGACTGACTGCCAATATCCACTTTAAAGTCTTGGTTTATCCACGACCTCCCACTGAAGGTATATGTCATATACCATTTTTAATTTAATATCAAAATACATTCAAAAAATGCATATGCCAGATATGCTGGGACGCCAAGTTAAACTCTCCTTGTCCTTTCAGAAGCTCAGTATCAAACCAGTGTTTTTAGAAAACGTTTTCCTTGTCTGATAATCAGGTCTAAACTGTTCAATATTCAGAATGATATTGATCTAAAATTGGTTAAAAACTTCAAATTTACGTATGATACATAAATTATGTATGGATACAAAGCAAAATATACTTTTGCTTACATGAGTAAATTTACATATGAGTTAAAAAAAACTTAGGTATGCAGTTCTCGCCGTATAAATGGGACTATAGGTATGCAGTTCTCGCCGTATAAATGAGACTTTACACAGCCAGCACTCTACTAACAGTGGTTACAAAAATAAATAAACTGTGACGACCCGCCAAATTCCTAAACAGTACATAGAGGATAAATAATCGAAACCTTGTAATTCAGTATAATTATTTTAATCTACACATTTTTTTTCACTTCATGGTACTTGGGACGAGAACTGGGGATGGATGGGGTGGGTGTGAATGGTTGGGGCGAGTGGGGATTGTAGGGGTGGGTGAGATGATTGAGAAAAGTGGAATGGTAAGGGAAGGTGGGAATGAGAGGGAATAAAATGGTTTGAGGTAGGTTGGGGTGGATGTGGAGGGTTAGGGGCTACGAATTAGTAGGTGGTTTTAACGAACGAAATATATATGTATATGTGTGTAGGTATCTAATATGATTGTATAAAAGGCAATACCCCTGACCTTCATTGAAGGTCCTATACCGACCGATCAGTTCAATAAAACCGGTGATAAATTGGTTAGAGGATTTTGACAATAAACATTATCAAAACATTTTTCACATAAGAATGAAATAAGCTGATTGTACGAAACTGTGGCTACATAATCCTGATCTCTCTCTCTCTCTCTCTCTCTCTCTCTCTCTCTCTCTCTCTCTCATTTTAAATAGAAGAAATTATTAAAATAACAGTATATGATATATAGATGGGATTTCGTTCCGGCAACACAACATTATACTTATCGGGAGAGTAGACACCAGCAGTCAGCAAACCCCTCCCCATTTATCAAACAGGTGATGATCGCTATACGGAACGGGCTGGAATAATGATGATCTACGCCCCATCGTGATACTTTTATATAAGTCTAGATTTTAGTACATTGTAGTTATGGTAGGGGAAACCAAGGTGTCTGGAGATGACCATCGATTTTCGGCAAGAGAAATCACAAGCAGTCTAAGACTGGGACCTGTCTCGAGTTGATTCGAACCCGAAATTAGTCGTGAAATAACATCAATTAAGAGGATTTGGGATAAAATTTTACTGGCATTTTAAAGCAGGTGGCCCTTATATATAGGTGGTCTTTAAAGTAGGTTCGACGGCACTTTACAACTGGTCGACCGCATGTGGGAAAGTGAGTTTTCCATACCATTGGCCTTTACTGATTTACCTGGTATATCAGTATAATGGACTGGGTGGGTGGTACGCTTGTCTGCGGCGTACTGGCTAGCACGTTAAAGTCACCCTGAATGCCTGCTAGTACAAGGCAGACCATGCAACACACTTGCACTTCACACGTATACACAAAATTGTTTATAGATAAATCCATAGAGGTTAATAAAATAGTTCTCATCGCGAATAGCTATAAAATTACTGATGCGATGTTAAGCAACATTCAACCAACCAACCAACCAACTTTACACCTGGTCACTTCTCTATACCGGATCGAGGCCTGTCATCTGCTAGACAATGTCCTGAATTTCTGAGTAATTTTTCTAAAATGATATACCGGTATTAATAATTGTAAATGAACACGTGTGTTTTACGAGGAAAACATACTTACATTTCAGCCTTATTCATAAGGTAGATGTAAGTTTAAATATTATAATATTTCATTACACACGCGATATAACATGTTTCGGAATTCTTATATGATCAATTTCCTCTTAATATTTTACAAACACCTAGTAAGTTATTAAATTAACCGTGCCTTGGCTTTTTGTCAATTGTGAAGAAGGGTATTAACATGTTTCACCTTTTTCATTCGCAGGAGGTTTAAATGTGTGAAAGATTCACAGCATTTTTTCATCAAATAATATACTTGTTGGTTGACACGGACGGGGAATTCGTCACTGATGTGTGTCTACTAATAAATTCAATGTTGAAAAGCTGTAAAAATATATTCCATGCTAAAATACGTCCTTGTCAGATATAATATAAATGCTAGGGATATAATTGCAACAAAAGGGACGACACACCCTGTGTTTCGTCTGAGAATTTAAGCTGGTTCTAATGAGGGCATGAAAAGAGAAACCACAAGGCTAAAAGATAAATAGCTCCATTTTGCCTACTAAAAGCAACACTGCAACACCACGACTAGCTCAGTCTCGCTTCATTATGTTTATGATAAAGTATTTATTACCATTTTTAAACAATAATTAATATGAAGAATGATGTTTTGAATTTTGATGTAATACAGGTCGAGTTCGAATTCAAGTAGTAGTCAAGAGTTTTGTTCAATTTGTCAATGCGGCCAAACCTCTGGGTAGAATATTCAAACATGCATAGCGAATATCTCTCTCTCTTCTCTCTCTCTCTCTCTCTCTCTCTCTCTCTCTCTCTCTCTCTCTCCATTAATTAAATTTTAACTGTCATGTCATCATTTATTCAAGTTGCATTTGACCACTCTTTCCAGCTCTCTCTCTCTCTCTCTATCTCTCTCTCTCTCTCTCTCTCTCTCTCTCTCTCTCCATTTATTAATTTTAACTGCCATGTCATCATTTATTCAAGTTGCATTTGACGACTCTCTCTCTCTCTCTCTCTCTCTCTCTCTCTCTCCATTTATTAATTTTAACTGCCATGTCATCATTTATTCAAGTTGCATTTGACGACTCTTTCCCCACTCCCTTTCTCTGTATTATTTAAGGTTTTAACTTGCCTTACAGACCCCTATGTATTGTTTTTTAATACTTGTGATTAGCTATAAAATCGAATACAACCCGCTAAGGAACTCGCTGGTCGACGTCGACACTGTCAGCTTCGTCAATCTTTTCGTGTCTAGTTAAACTTTCGACGATCGAATGAGAAAACGAAAACGTGTTTAGGAAGTATGTGGATATGTGGACCTTTTATGATTAGCTGAGGTTACATCATTTGTTCTATCTAATGCTACTGTTTGTTACATGTTAATAGTGTTAATATTTGAAAGCTGAAGTGTCACTATTTCGTAAGCTGCAGGCAGTGTAGCTATTAGCATCAAGTAGTGTCAATATTCGGACCATATAGCGTCACTATTAGCACCAGGTAATGTCACTATTAGGACCATATAGCGTCACTACATGTATTAGCGCAAGGTAGTGTCACTATTCGGACCATATAGCGTCACTATTTGCACCAGGTTGTGTCACTATTCGAACCATATAATGTCACTATGCAGCTTTCGTATATATCGCTGATCTTACATGCGTGTTTATGTAATATTGAATTTATTAAATGTTGTTTAATTTAAAATTCAATTCAAAGAAGAATGATATTTTATCAATAATTCCGATCGAAAAATCGGACAATGTACAGTCATAAACCGTATATTTACGGCATAATTACACTGTAGTCATGCGGACTAACCCCATCCTCCCCGAAATAAATAAATAAATAAATAAATAAATAAATAAATAAATAAATAAATAAATAAATTGCAAGGTTACGTACTAAGGATATGACAAGAAAAAAAAATGCATGAATATAAAATGGAGAGAGAGAGAGAGGAGAGAGAGAGAGAGAGAGAGAGGCTAAAGCTCATGCAGTTAAAATTAAAAGAAACCCATGAAGACACAGAGAGATTTTTATTTGAGTTCCCTCTACAAAACTTTACCAATTCTTGCAATATTTTTCTTTACACACCCCGACCCAACCCTTTGGACTGTTGCCCAGTTTACTAAATAGTAGAAAAATATTGATCTTAAATCCAATATATGCTTCTTAAATTTTATATATACATATATAATTATTTTTAAAAATGTATATTGTTTATGTTTTTATACAAAACATTTCTTACCTGAGACTGTTCCAAGTAAAACTAGAATTCCTAAACCAATTTGGTAAAATGACGACGTGAAGAGTAAACATCGGTGTTCCATGATGATTTAACATCCAAAAATCAATTAAACATCCTAATAATCTAGTCCATTATAAAATAATCATGTCTGTGCAATTCTGAAAATTAAAATGTTTTGCGTTTACCATCTAACGGATATATCGTGCATTAAATAAATAATACTATCCTCTATTATATGTATGTGTATACATGTATCGTATACCGTTATATAGTGACAATTATAACCTGGCTTCCTTAACCTCTAATTTTAAATAAAAATATAAATGAATCAGCTTTGTTGTTTGAAGGGATCTCTGATCAGTGATATTGTGCTTTTAATTCATAACATTCGTTTAAGTTGAACAAAATTGATTTTTCAGCAAAACATGACGATTATAGGTGGAATTTTTAAAGCTTGAGTTAAAAGGTCAGGTGTACCAGGTCAAACATGTTTAACTAAAACCTATTGGACAAAAATGTGTTTAAACTACTTAACTCAATAAGGAATTGTATAAAATAACATTTGATCCGCTTCAATGATTTTCAAAAGGAATATGTGTATTGACTGATCTTTTAACAGATTTAAAAACCACGTGACCTTGTTTGTTATTTATAATTGACTTAAAACCAAATAAAAATGTTTTTATTAATTATCGAATGTTTGTCCGTGCTTAATTTTTTGTGTTACAAGAGTAACTTCCCTTTTTAAAGAGACTTCGTAAAATGCTGCCGCTAAATTTGTTGTTACAAGAGTTACTTCCCTTCTAAGCTCAACCGACTAAAGGTCATGTGAGATTATGGCATAGCACAGCGTGTTTATGTACGCGTGTATGTATGTGGGTGTGTGTCGTTAACTCCTTTTTCGACTTCTCCTCTGAGATGTAATATTTGGTTCTCTAGGCTCTTTAGCCTTTAGTTTGTTCATTTCGTGAAATTCGGACAAAAATAAGTTACGCGTTTTTGTTTATAATTTTGAAAAAATCGTAAAAATAGCTTCAGATTGTTATAACTTGACTATTTTATCAGATAATGACAAAGTGTCATCAGTTTGAATGTTTTTATGATTACCTTTTAAATGGACTCAAGGTCAATTATGAAGGGCATGCCCTATTTTTTTACCTCTCTGATTTTATTTATTATCTAGAAAACTACAGACCTTATGTAAAGGTATGAATATTAAAATATTGTTGGTATTGATGTAACAATTATTTTGATATATAGATTAAGGTCATGGGCTCATAGGTCAAGGTCACATATGCGAAAGATAAATGAAATAGTTAATTATCATGAAAACAATTAACTTATTAACTTATTCACATGTATAGGCATGTATATTAGAATGTTATTGGTTTTGTTGAAACAACCATTTTGATGTATAGAAAGAGGTAATGGGTTCAAAAGTCAAGGTCGCAGATGGAAAATAATACTAAAATGCTTTTTTATCTAGTAAACTTTACAATTTTGTATAGGCATGTATATTAGAATATTGTTGGTATTGATATTGCGATTATTTAGATTAAGGTCATAAGTGTAAAGATCAAAGTCGCAGATGAAAAATACCGAAATGGTAAATTATCTTGTTTTTTTAAACTTTTTGTATAGGCATGCATATAAGAATGTTGTAGGTATTGATACACCTATCATTTTGATATAAATATGAAGGCCATAGGTTCAAAGGTGAATGTCACAAACAAGAACGGATACTTAAATAGCTGATTATCTGGAAAACTATAAACATATCGGAATATTGTAGATATTAAAACAAGGATCATGTTGATGTATAGAAAAAAGTTACGAATTCGAAGCTCAAAGTAACAAACGCAAAACAATACCTAAATTATTAATTATCTCCAAAACGATAAAGGTTAATGTCACAGATAGGAAAGTATAATGAAATGGCACAGTACATAACAATGTTGTAGGTATTGATACAACAATCATTTAGATGTATAGAAGAAGGTCATGGATTCAAAGGTCAATGTAAAAGATGCAGAAGAATACTGAAATTATTAAAATGTATTTAAGATTACTGTAGGTCTTTATACAATAATAATTTTAATGTATAGATGAAGGCCATGGATTGAAGGTCAAGATCACAGTTGCGAAAGAATACTAAAATGGTTAATTACCTCAACAGGCCTCAAATCGTTACTTAATGGAAGTATTTTGACATTGGGATTACAATATTTATGTATTTTTGAAATGAATCAGCTACTAATGATGTTTTAGGTAAGCGTTTTAGGCCCAATGGACCTGTTGTTATAGAGATTGTTTACATCGTAAAACGCTGCATGATATTTTTTGTTACATGAGTTACTTCCCTTGGAACAATCGTAGAGCTTGTTCACTTCGTAAAAAGGTGCTGAATGTTTCTGTTACAAGAAATACTTCCATTTAAACAACTGCAGTGACCAATAACAATGTCCAATTCGTCTCTGGGATGTGAGATTTAAGTTAAAGAAATTATGCATCAATATAATCGTCATCAAAAAACGGTAAAATACTACAAATAGTATTAGAAACTCGCAGTAAAATCATCATTTTTTACCAAATCGAGTGAATGCCATTTTGTTACAATCAATCAATCTTTCTTATCTAAAATCTACAACTTTATATTTGTTTATGTCATTTGTTAAGTCGGTAATGTTTTCTTTGTTTTGTCAGACTAATAAAGAACATATGGACGCATATAAAGGAAATATGTTGCTTTTTTATTCTGTTTTAATCAAATACTTGAAGATTTTTAATTTCTATGACATTTTGAAAATCGGTTAAGCTAACTGATTTTTGGACATTTAGGATTGATGTGCGAACATAGGTTATTAAACTGTCGTTACTGAAGCTTATATATGCTTTGTGTTCTAAATTTGCTAGTCCTAAAAAGCTAAGGTATGCTCCCTCATGCAAAGAAACCACGAAATGCCACATACAATGCAAGCACACTACCAACTGATTTACCGTAGTCATCACTTTTATAGAAATGATTTAGTTGTATGATACAGTATATATAATAAAGGATATAAAGTGTGTATTGGAATAATTACAATTACTGAAACTTATTGACAAGAATAACGTCACATTTCAATTAAATTGTCAACCTCTCGTCAAGTATGATTTTAATTTGCTTTGTACATTGTGATGTCACAGAAGGCGGGGCTAAATGAGTTAAAAACAAGATTCTAAATGACGTCAAAATGTGTGGCTAAATGCTCTTAAAGTATTCCATTTACTGTAAAAAATAATAGCGAAAAAGACATGAAAAACATGTCCAAATCGAATTAAAAATAAACATACAAAACAATGTCCAAACTACAACCCAAAGCAAAGAAAAAAAAAAACCATACCAATCAGTTCCAAATCACAATCCGAAAGCAAAGTAAAAACAAACATACTAAGCCATATATTTAAACACCATCCTAAAACAAAACAAAACAAAAATATCAATCAATGACAAAACCACAATCCCAAAACATAATAAAACAAACATACCAATCAATGCCCAAATTACAATAAAAAACAAAATAAAACAAACATACCAATTTATATCCAAACACCATCCCAAAGCAAAGTAAAATAAACATACCAATCCATGTCCAAACACAATCCGAAAGCAAAGTGAAAGCAAACATACCAATCCATGTTCAAACATAATCCAAAAGTAAAATAAAATCAAACATACCAATGCATTTCCGAATCACAACCCTAAAGCAATGTAAAAACAAAAATACCAATCCATGTCCTAAACATTATCTTTACACAAACTAACACAATCATACCAATCCATGTCCGAATCACAACCCCAAAGCAAAATAAAAACATGCCCAAATAAAAATTTCTTAGCAAGGTAAATACATTGAAACTGGCAAATTTGAATGCCAAATCCCGAAATTTCAGTAGGGGTTGGGGGCTTAAATACCACCAGTGAAGTGAGGCATGGTACTCCGGAAGGGTAAGCGTCTCCTATTTATCTAGCATCACCCGCAACATGCAAAAGAAAATAAGCAACCACGGGGTGTGTTCTCTCTAGCTGTGTATTTAAGACAAATTGATATAATATTTATTTTTACGGACAAATTATCATTTGAATACATTGAGTTTTGTACTGATGCAAAATTATTTACCGCAATTGCCAATTGCCAAGAAGTACATTAAACATTTTTCTGATTTATTTTCGGATTAAGTTGAGGATTTTTTTACTTTTTATCATAGTAATTTTAAACTACATTTATTTGTTTGACATAACGATCCCTGACCTTTGGCTAAGTAACATTCCAACCAAATACCCACATTACTACGAATCCGAAGTTAGCCCTTGAAGAAACTCACACAACCTTTTATAGAATCCTGTATCATACCCTCTAGTATGAGTTCAAGACTAAATAAATATGCATTAATTTAAGATAAAATCTGTTATGACTTAAATTTAATGCCGATAAAGCTGATAGATTAACGTCTATATTGTAAACAAATGTCTCAAAACAAAGAGAGAGAGAGAGAGAGAGAGAGAGAGAGAGAGAGAGAGATGTATTATATTATAAAGAAGACTTTAGCTCAAATTGAAATTCAAATAAAGTTGACTATTTTATTCTATGTCGGAATTGTGACCTAGACTATCCAATGGCCATTTCCGGATTGACGCTTTGCATAAAATAAAATACAAACAACGCTATTAAAACACCTGGTCATGAAAACTAAGCACTATAAAACATTACGTTATTAATGTCACAGGTAAAATATCACATTGAAAGTTCAAATATAAGATGTAATCCTTAATGACTTGAAAATTTTAATTGATCCGTTGTCATGATAATCACTGTTCGTTTTGTCATTAAATTGGTATAACTCCATTCACAGATAAAAAACATGACGGAATAAGTTTATTTTGAAGAATAATTTGAAAAAAACTGTTTTATTGAAAATAAAAATAGGGAAGTTATGCACTGACACAGTTATGTCCAGAACATCTCATGCTTCAAATTTAGTACGATACTTCAGGATATGCACAGTTCCATCGTTGCAGCCTACCCATATCCTATCAAAAACGTCGAGACATAATGCCCTTGGATACTGGAGTCCTTGACCTCCGGTCATCACGTGTATCAAGAAGTCGCCATCGTTTTTAGGTGCACATTATGGTTACAACAGTCAGATATAACCATGACGTCTTCACTTGTTTTTATGTCCATTGGGTCAAAGGTGGATCCAGGGTTACCCCGATAGACAAATTTCAGGAGAGGGGCCGCACAAAGTAACCAATCTGCTCAATTCTTACAAACGCTATACAGGTTACCGACCTATTAATTCCATGTTTAAATGTTTTCAGAACAACTGGCTTGTAGATTTCATCAGCACTGTCAGAACCGACAGATACTCGTCTTCACCACTGTATACACTGGACGCCATTTTGTACAGTATGTTTTAGGTAAACATATACTACATTTTAATGATGACGTACACTAGCCTTTATTATTTACCTGGTAACAATTTTCATTGAAATTGAATTTTCGGAAAATACGCGTCTGAACTTTTCTAAAAAGTATTTAAATATGAAGGCTGTATAAATAAACATGGTTAACTTATTTTAAACAATAAAGGCAGGTTCATAGTGGTATACATAATAAATCACTATTTTGTATATGTTAATATATAGTTGTACTTAATTACGATTATACATATAGTGTGTCAAGTCTGAAGTGGCCGTTCGACCTCTTATATGAATATATTAACAGACATTCCCATTGTGTAAATTAGGGGCTATATAAAGTTGATATATAAGGATAAATAATGGTTATACCGGGTACTGAGTGTATATGATAGTAAAACACGCTGTTTTACCTAAATCACACTGTCTTATCAGCTCAATCAAAGTTAAAATTTAAAGAAAGCAGACATATATGTGATGAGGTATGGAGAAGATGATGATGAGTCTGAAGATGTCTGCAATGTGGATATATGGATATGTTTTGAAGTAAGGAGGCTGAAATTGTCTTCACGATGAATATGTCATGTGTTATATAAGTTATTATTATAGTTATGAATTATTATTATAGAAACGTTTTCACGATGCATAAATATGTGTATTAAAATTAAATTAAAATTCATTTGATAAAAGTTGTTATTGTTGTCAAAGAGGTTAACTACATTTAGCGTTTATGTTTACATTGTTCTTTGGACCAAGAGTTTAAGTTTACAACAGACTTAAGACCACAACATTGAAGCCACAAATAAATGACGGAACGTCTTTCCTAAATGAGCCACCGTCTGGAACAGATCAGTTTTAAAGATATAACCACTAATATTGATTCTTAGTAAATCTCTTAGTTATCATACATCCAAACGGAACGTCAGTCTCAAAACAAAACATTAAGTCAGAGAACAATCTACCATGCATGGAACATGCGTCAAACTCGATACGATATTTCAGGATATACACTGTTCCATCGTTACAACCAATCTATATCTTCTGATAAACGTCGACACCTAATGCTATTGGATACTGAAGTCCTTGCTTTCCGGTCACCAAGTGCATCGAGAAGGTGAATTATATTAGTGTATCAGAACAACTCTTATAATACTCTGGTTGTTAGTGAGGTAATGTATAAATAATTTATTAAATATATTTTCGATAACATATCGTCTGCTGTTTGATGTTGTTTCATATGACAGTTCATCTTCATAGCAAACGGTCAATGTATCAGATATGCTATCTATGTATTTTTTTTTACTCTAGTAAGTATCTCCGTCATTATATGATCCGTTGGATCTGTCCAAGATTTATCAAGGATGACAGCAAAGTAGCCTGAAGTTCTCTATCCCCCTCTGATGGAATATATGAATGCAAGGAACTTTCTCCGTTCACATCAATAAATCAACCAATCACCCAGTTCCATTATCTCATAAGACACAGATCTAAACCACTGATAATGAAGGCACAACAATTTGTTTTATGGTGTATATGAAAAAGTTGAAATGAAAGAAGGTTATACATAGGTCTACTGAGAGGGAAAAAGAGTATGCAATCGACTTATGAATAAACTGTTATTCACCTTTTAAAATGTTATGATCAGATCACAATAATACCTATACATTCATAGATTACTTGCAGCTTTTCCGAAATACATATATCATATCGAATATATATGTTGAAAACAAAATCGGTACTTAAGCTAACCTCGCTGTCGCTTCGACGAACATGAGTTACTATTTGTGTACACTTGTTCAGACACCGTGAAGGCTGTAAAGGAGAAATTGTCCTATAATAGACTCTAAGGCAAAGTAAAAGCAAACATTCAAATTTATGTCCAAGCCGCAATCCAAAGGCAAAGTAAAAGCAAACGTACCAGTCCATATCCAAACCGCAATCCCAAGGCAAAGTAAAAACAAACATACCAGTCCATATCCAAACTGCCATCCCAAGGTAAAGTAAAAGTAAACATACCGGTCCATATCCAAACAAGAATCCCAAAGCAAGGTTAAAAAATCTATATCTGAACAACTATCCTGAGGCAAAGTGAAAATCTTAACATTCCAATCCATTTCCAAACTACAATCCGAAAGCAAAGTCAAAACAAACAAAACAATCCATGTCGGAACCGCAATCCCAAAGCAAAGAAAAAACATCACCAAATCACAATTCTAAGCTTAGCAAAGTAAAATCCTTGAAACTGACAAAGAAGGGTTAAACACGCTAATTTGAACCAGGGAATTAAGGCCTGGGTTTTCGGAAGGTTAAGCGTCTCCTGTTTAGCTTGCTTCACCCGCTACATGTAAAATAAAATAAACTTACAATCAAAAACCAAAAAAACTGATAAGTGTCCCAAACAGCACAAGATTACCACGTTGTGCGTTCCATATAAGTGTGTAATTTTGACAACATCAACTGATGACGTCACTCGTGGTACACTGTATAGCAATAAGCCAGGTACACTAGTAATACAGTATACATCAAGGACAGACAAATCCCCTCAACTTAATGAGTTAAGTTTTTTTGAATGGAATGTGAAATATTTTCGAGGTTGCCTGTTGAAGTTGAAAGTAATGGTGAATTTTCATTTACAAGCGGGGAAATATGTTTATGTTGATAATGGTTGGTGCGACTGTTGATTGACGAAATGTGTTTGTGTTCTTAAGGTTACATGATTTGGCTGATACACTAGATCCACTGTATTTAATTAGATTCGTGTACAAAAATTGTCTTGTCAGTTTTTATTTATATTAGAAGCATTTATTGTAAAGTTTATTTTACCCCAACATTGATTTGTTAACCACGTATCGGCAAGAGCAGTGGTGTGTTTTCATATTGAAGCAATGTAAAATGTAAAACGAATAACTACATGAATGCTTAGGTAGATTTATTCTTATGCTTTTAACCAATCAAAACCATGAAATAGAATTACAACACAAGCAATTGATCTTACATGTTTTTTGTGATATAGAATATTATTTATGTCTTTTATAAGTGGAGCCTTGTTCCCATGACGATATCACGACGAGTCGCTGTTCGAACACAGTAAGATACAGAAGATCTAGTATACATCCCTTATATATATAAGTTATAAATGTTATCTAACAATGTTTACAACTTAAGCACAAAAAGAGACAAAAAACCAAATTTTAATTTTTAAAGTTAAACATTGCATGCATTATTTCTAATGCGGGTGAATATATGGACTGCGGCGACAAGGAACACTTTTGACAAGCGTCATTGAAGACAACGGACGTGTTACAAACGCCTTTTTTATTTTTCGAGATATAGAATTGGCAATTGTTCTTTTTATGATTTATAATTTCGTAATGTGTTTAACGATCGTTATGCAGTTTAAATTGACATGAATATAATATTTACTTTTACGGATAAACTATCATTTGAATACATTGAGTTTTGTACTGATGAAAAATTATTTACCGCAATTGCCAAGAATTACATTATAACATTACTAGGAACATTTTCCTGATTTCTTTTCGAAAGAAGATGAGGATTTTTTTATACTATTTTCCGAAGTAGTTTTAAACTGCATTCATTTGTTTGACATAACGATTCCTGACCTTTGTTTAAGTAACATTCCAATCAAATGCCTCCATTACTACGAATCTGAAGTTAGCCCTTGAACAAACTTACGCAACTAGAATCTTGTATCAGACACCATTGTATCAGTTCAAGAATGAATAAATATGTATAAATTGTAAGATAAAAATGTTATGAATCTCAAATTTAATGACGATAAAGCTGATAGATTAACGTATATATCATGGCGAATGTAAACAGTCTCAAAAGAAAAATAAAACGACAGAGAGAGAGAGAGAGAGAGAGAGAGAGAGAGAGAGAGAGATGTATTATATAATAACGAAGAATTTAGCTTAAATTGAAATTCCAATAAAGTTGACAATTTTATTCTATGTCGCAATAGTGACCTACACTATCCAATGGCAACTTCAAGATTGACGCTTTGCATAAAATAAAATACAAACAACGCTATCAAAAACACCTGGTCATGAAAACTAAGCACTATAAAACATTACGTAATTAATGTCACAGGTAAAATCTCACATTGAAAGTCCAAATCTAAGATGTAATCCTTAATGACTTGAAAATTTTAATTGATCCATTGTCATGATAATCACTGTTCCTTCTGTCATTAAATTGGTATAACTCAATTTTCAATATTGAAAATAAAAATAGAGAAGTTATGCACTGACACAGTTATGTCCAGAACATCTCACGCTTCAAACTCGGTACGATACTTCACGATATGAACTGTTCCATCGTTGCAGCCGACCCATATCCTATCAAAAACGTCGACACATAATGCCCTTGGATACTGAAGTCCTTGACCTCCAGTCATCACGTGCATCAAGAAGGTGCCATCGTTTTTAACCAGGTGTACATTATGATTACTACAGTCAGATATAACCATGACGTGTTGACTTGGTTTTATATCCATTGGGTCAAAGGTTGATCCAGGGTTACCCCGGTAGACAAATTTCAGGAGAGGGGATGCGTTACTTTGATTCTGGAATACTTTGACATCCCCACAACTTGGACTCTTCCGGTCTATGATCCATTTGTCACCAAGGTTACTCACCGTTATACGCTTAGGAAATGTAAAATATCTCTCTTTTTTATCTCCATCTTTGAATTCTATCAGTGTATTGGGGTGATTGTGATATACTGGTTGACGGCGACTTCTTTGATATATACCTTCCATTACATACCGTCTGCTGTTTGATGTTGTTTCATACGACAGTTCATCTACATAGCAAACGCCAAATGTATTCACATTGTAACCACTACCATGGTTTTCTGACTTCAGTAAAGATATCCCCGTGATTATATGGCCCGTATTATCTTTCAAAGGTTCATCAGGTATGACAGCGAAGTCACCTGAAGACTCTATATCCTCTAAATATGGAATGTATGAATTGAAGGAACTTCCTTCGTTCTCATTATTCACTGTAAATACACTTTGTTCATCAATAATCCAGGAAATGTCACGGATAAAATATCTATGGATCTGTAGTAAACTTTGTAATCGAACATTCTTTTTGAAATCGCCATTGTCACTAAACATAGCTAGCTGTTTGTTTGAATAACAGCCAAGCGCATAGTAACCAAACTGCTCACTTCTTCCAAACGCTATAGAGGTTACCGGCCTATCAATTCCATGTTTAAATGTTTTCAGAACAACTGGCTTGTAGATTTCATCAGCACTGTCCGAACCGATCAAATAATCATCGTCTTCACCGCTGTAAACGCTTGACGCCATTTTGTACTGTATGGCGTAATGTAAAACATATACTTACTCATCATTGTTGGATTGATGGTTATTGTTAACGTAATAGATAATGTAGGTGCTGAATATTGATTAAAAAACAATAGCAGGACCAGATCCATATTTATTTTATGTAAATTTAATAAATAATCTATCTATTGTTTGATAGGAGTTGGCATTTACTCGGTCACTGTGAAATATTTGTTTCAAATCAATGCATCAGAAATATACCGTTTCTAGTAATGTAAATAATTGAATAAAAAAGTTCCAGAAATGGTTTGATTATCACTATAGATAATAAAATTATCCGAATAATTTAAAGACATATGCTGTGAAAGAGAACCACCACTTAAAACAATTAAATTTTTCATTTTTGTTCTATATCAACATGCAAACAAAAAAATGAAAAACAATGGTAGATTACCGTATTTAATTTTTAACAACTATTGTCCAATGTATGCAGTATTTTAAGGATTTTGCAATTTGTACCAAATAATTAGTATAAATTGAAATATCAGCTTGAAACTCAAGAGATACATAAAGATGTTATAATTTTATAATTATATCATACACATATGTCAAAGTTCAGTGTACATTTACATGTAAAAAAATAATTTGTAAAAAATATATTTGAGAAAGTGCTCATTTTACCGCCTTTTTCTCAATTTTTTTATACATTTTGAGGTACAAAATAAAATCTACCACTCTATTATCAAAACTCTACCATTCTTATTAAAATCTGCCAAAATTTAACCAGCATATGTATTTCACAAAAACAAATATCTTCAAATATATAGAATTCCAAAGCCTTATAAGAGCTAAATATGTCATTTCTGTCCAGCAGACAGAATGTTTCCATTACATTATGGTATGGTCAAAGAGATAACAGACAGAATGTTTCCATTACATTATGGTATGGTCAAAGAGATAACAGACAGAATGTTTCCATTACATTATGGTATGGTCAAAGAGATAACAGACAGAATGTTTCCATTACATTATGGTATGGTCAAAGAGATAACAGACAGAATGTTTCCATTACATTATGGTATGGTCAAAGAGATAACAGACAGAATGTTTCCATTACATTATGGTATGGTCAAAGAGATAACAGACAGAATGTTTCCATTACATTATGGTATGGTCAAAGAGATAACAGACAGAATGTTTCCATTACATTATGGTATGGTCAAAAAGATAACAGACAGAATGTTTCCATTACATTATGGTATGGTCAAAGAGATAACAGACAGAATGTTTCCATTACATTATGGTATGGTCAAAGAGATAACAGACAGAATGTTTCCATTACATTATGGTATGGTCAAATAGATAACAGACAGAATGTTTCCATTACATTATGGTATGGTCAAAGAGATAACAGACAGAATGTTTCCATTACATTATGGTATGGTCAAAGAGATTACAGACAGAATGTTTCCATTACATTATGGTATGGTCAAATAGATAACAGACAGAATGTTTCCATTACATTATGGTATGGTCAAAGAGATAACAGACAGAATGTTTCCATTACATTATGGTATGGTCAAAGAGATAACAGACAGAAAGTTTCCATTACATTATGGTATGGTCAAGGAGATAACAGACAGAATGTTTCCATTACATTATGGTATGGTCAAGGAGATAACAGACAGAATGTTTCCATTATATTATGGTATGGTCAAAGAGATAAGAGACAGAATGTTTCCATTACATTATGGTATGATCAAAGAGATAACAGACAGAATGTTTCCATTATATTATGGCATGGTCAAAGAGAGATAACTCTAAATCATGGTTAATTAACATTTTCTGCATTATCATCCCTTCTTTTCAAATGAAGATAATGTAAATAGAATTTCTCCCCTGGATGATCAAATTCGGTGCGCAATGAAAAATTCTGAAAATGTCGGAAATGGAAATGTTTAATCACATAAAATAGATGGTATCATTTGTGCTGGATAACTGATTGATCTCTTAAATATATTGATAGGCCTAAATGGATGAAGGTAAAAAATATATAGTAAAGCGTTTGAGTTAGAAAAAAGAGCAAAATTTTTCGGATTTTACTGACAAGACAGTTGTTACATCGGTAACCGGGACTCTGTTTCATTCGAGCATAAATTAGTTTGGCTGCCATAAGTCTATTTCTCTGCCATTTTGATCTCATTATATGGAGCCTTGACGGGGGGTGGGGTAAAACATCATTCTTCCACTACTCTCTTAAGGGACCAATCCACATAGTCCACACATCTAATCCATACTTTACACTGGCTGGTTGTCATTAAAAGATTTTCGGAAAATACGCGTCTAACAAATTCTTTAATGTACTTAAATGCGAATCCTGTATCGATTAATATTGATAACATTTTTCTTAAATAAAAATGTTTTGTGAATTGAGGTCACAATTTGATAGAAACGTAGATATGTCTTTCTCGAACAGGTGACAGATTAATCGAAGTGGATTGTACGTTTTTTTTTTCATATCGCACCCCGTGTGAATACGTGTATGTTATCTCAGTACAAGGGGACTACTTTTTCAATAACACTGACATATAACAAGTATCCGATTGATAACTACAGGACACTGAATCTGAAAAATAAATTCATATTATCTAACAGAACTATACACGATGAATTTTTTTTGTAACTAGATCTAACCGTCATTATACCCTTTAGGCTTCTATATAACTAGAAACTCTACGGTTAACATTGTGTTACTCGAAAGATGCTTCCATTTTCTAAAATCTTACCAATGTAAACACCCAACTAAAATATATTTTGGTGCATTAAATGAGATATAATGTATGGATTGGATTGGAATATATAAGTAACGACTTGCCTTATATCAGTGATTGATTTATTGATTTGTGTCCGTCGCATTGACAAATTATCTTTGATTTATAGTTACGAAATGCCTCTGTCAACAGAACATTTATTCCCAGGAGAGGATAAGTTATTGCATGATGATAAATATACTGAGACGTGCAAAAGGTGGTCGGTTACAGACTCAATTCGTTGTATTGATAATCTTTTTTTCGAAATATTTGAAAATAGTTTTGCATATGACTTTTTGGCGAACTTTTAAGAACACGAACTTTGCTTTTGATATTGCTTTTAGATAAATTCCAGACATGGATTTTCTAATAATTTCTAATCATTTGTTCAAATTAAAAGTAGTAACTATTTTCAATAAGTCGGACAAAATGGCCGCTTATAAAATAAAAAAGTAGATCTAAATATTTTTGTTCTGATTTTGAAAATATTTAAAAATTTCGAAAATTTTTATTACAGTTCAAGACTTGGATATAGTTTTTAGCTATAAGGTCAACTAAAAATCCAATGTGGCCGCCGTTTTCAATACGGCCGACAAAATGACCGGCAAAATCACATTATATGTATTTAAAGTTTTTTATTAACCATTTCTTTCAATTTTTTTCATATTTTTATCTGCTTATTGTTTTTAATATATCCGCTGATGATTTTAAATCTAAAATGATTGCTATTTTCAATATGTCAAACAAAATAGCCGCTCAAATAATTGCAAATCAGGGAATATATAGATCTAAACATAACTTGTACCGATTTTTGAATTAGTATTGCTTAAAACATTTTGTACATATGACCTGTAATTACTCATTGATATATCTTATAGTTGTTTGCAATGAATGATGGCTGTCATATCCAATAAAATTGCAAACAAAAATCATGTTCAACATAACAATGTTTAAACATGTGATCTTATGTGTGAAATCACTAAAGTGACTTCTTCTTTCTGAACCGAGAGACCTTAAGGATTCCCAAACTGAATAATCACAATCAGCATGTTAAGTTATATAAAGTTTGCGAATAAATTTGACCTTGACCTTCGTTCAAGGTCAAATTAAACTTCAGATCGAAGTTTGCGAATAGCTTTTACCTTAATCTTAGTTCAAGGTCACCATGCCTTTGTATTTTTAAAACTAAATCTGACTTCTTCTCTTGATACTTTTTTAAATTTTTTACACAGTTTGCGAATTGATTTCACCTTGACTTGATTCCAAGGCTACAATAATGACCTTGTAGGTATAAATGCTTTAATGGCTTTTTCTCATAAACCAAAAAGGCATTTAGACATCAAACATCATATATTAAATCAGTGATTAAAATTTTGCATTGTTTCTTAATAGATTTGACATTGACCTTCGTTCAACGTTGCAGTGACACTGTAAAAAAATGTCATGCATAACTTTTCAAAGTATTCAAACATTTCAAGAACAGATTGATGTTATTTGCCACAAATATGACTTGTCGTGAACCAAAAGGAATATAATCATAAAACTAGGCAAGTTGAGCAAAAGATTTGACCTTGACCTTCATTAAAGGTCACAGTGACCTTATGTGGAAATTGTTATGAATGACTTCTGATTATCAAATTCCATATATATAATCCGAAGACATCACCACAGAAAATTGCTTTTATTTTGGCTAATGTGCATCAGGTGAACGATACAGGCCCTATTTATTTTGATTACAATTAGTATTGCGTGAAAACTATTTGTATTTAACTGATAATTATTATTATAAATTTTAGAAAGTATATAGGAACTACCCTGACCGTCCATCCATATTTCTGTCCATCCTCATGATGTTCGCGCTACATATCCGACATGTTTATGGATGGATTTTAATCAAATTTTGAACAAATGTAAAAAAAAATGAGATATGCGACAACTGTTATATATTTACGTAATTATATTTAGTGACCGCTTAAGCACAGAACTTGACATGGTTTTATTTGATTTTCAGGAGAGATTATTCTAGCTATTGGCTATTTATTGAATCCAAAATGTTATATCATTACCATTTTATATTATAACTCTTAGAATATTTATTTTTCCTAAAGTATATTTCAGGATAATTATTCAATAAATAAAACAGTTTATATGTCATTATTTTACATATATGACAATACCCGGCACATGTACATGGAAATTAAGAATAAAAAATCAAAACGCAACTTTTGTAATGAATTCGTTGTTTGTCGCAAAGTGCATCTATATTATTTACAAATTTTCATAATCAGTGATACAGTGATTATGAATTTTGATATGGACATTCCTTCGCCAAAGCAATTTAAAGTTCGTGACATTGGTTAAAGTTGATTTATTTTCAAGACCACAATCACTTACACACCCATATTTGATGACGTCCTAATCATTATACGTGAGAACGTCAACAACATTAATTACGTCATTATCAGAAGGCACCGCTGATGGCCTGAAAACTGAAAGTTTGCTGATTTTTTTGTTTTTAATCATCTTTTCATGCTGCAAATGTGTGAGAAAAAGAATCTTACACCAATAACAGTGTAATACAGAGATTACTCTTAAGTAGTTAACTCTTAAAACATTTTTTATGAACCAAATGGTCTAGAAGCTTAAAATTTTATTTGTAACGTATGGTGTATAGCTCTACTAAGTTAATGAAACTGACTTGCACTCAAGGTCGCAATGACCTTAATTTGTAAAATATTTAAACATCTTTTTGTCATTAAAAAGACATAGAAGCTTGACTTCATATCAAGCGTTATTAAGTTTGGAACATCTTGTTGACCTTAGTAAAATAGTAAAACAGGAAATAAATTTTGGTCTTAACAATGTCGTGTTTAGAAGAATATTGAAAATATTGATATGATCAATTATTCTGTTATATACTGTTGATAACTTATTTTCGCGTCACAGTCACGTTAGCCTTATTCGCGAATATTTCAATTCGCGTTTGGAATCTTATTGAACACAAGATACATATTTGAACATAGAAATATCTGTGTGTAGGAAATTTTCGCGTGATATTTTAATTCGCGAATAAGATGAGTCTCGAGTTTACGCGAAAATAAGTCTCTCGCGATCTACAGTAGTTTTAAGTCATGAGATTGAAGGTTAACCGAAATGGTTAATTGTCTCTTAAACAAATGAACATAAAATATATTCATTTATATTGAAACATATTCACTGCAAATGTGAGGATTAAACGATTTCAATACCAAGATGTCATGTAAATGAAATGGTATAAATATACTTAATTCAAACAAAAAAAAACCAATATACCAAGTTTTTAAGGTTAGTTTATTTATGCATGATCCAATTTCTCAAAAAATGTGGAGACGTTACCTGTGATATGAACCTGTACAATAGCAATAATAGTGTATAAAAATCTTATGATTCAATTGCAAGACCAGGAATTAGAGACATTTTATACGCTATACGAAAATAGCAAAAGATTCTAAATGCTGTTATTGTGGTTTTATACAATCGTTTCCAAAAAGAGTTGTTTTATAGGTTTTAAAGGGTTGTCTGTCCTCCAACTAAGTTGCAGATACTATTTTTATTAAATTTGATAAACAACATTACCAGGATATTATATTTTGTGAACTGAAAAAAGGATATTAATTTAAGTGCAAATTTGCCAGGATTGTGGTTTTTTTCAATTGATAACAATGTTTTCTAACCAGCCTACTTTTCCTACTTTTCCGAACGGAAAATGTCAAATAATAGACTAGATCCTTGGTTCTTCTTTTGAGTAATGTATTTTCTTTGTTTGTCGTCAATGCCATCTCACTAAAAAGTGCATATCTTGTTCAGCTTAGCAACATTCTTGTTAAAATTCGGTTAAGCCACGTTCTATGCTAAAATGACATGTACAGTCATTATAATTGCAAATGGTTTCTTAATTTCAGTACAAGTATTTATACTTGTAAGTCATGTACAAATAGTTTGCATGCAATATTGATTTGTAATTATACAAAATGCTTAAATCGATTTTTATTATTAAGGTAGCAGTTTTGTCCGTTATATTGGAAGTAGCAGGTATTCTGAATTTCAAATCATCAGTGGATATATGTAAAGATAATAAGCAAGCCTAAAACAAAAAAATTCCTGTATATTTGTAAACAAAATGCTAGCCACATTTTAACATTTTTTCATAAGACTTAATAAAAGTACAAAGAAAATATATTTTTTAGTTTCTTTATAAATATCATAGAAAGTACATCACATATGATCACATATGCCGATTTTATTGAAAATATAATTTGTCCCCAAAATTCTATGTTAAATCTATATTGAAACCAGCGTAAGAGTGTTTCTTGTCAGTATTTAAACGGTATTTTGTAGTATGATTGCCAAATTGTTTGAGAGAGACAAACACCCTCATCTGCCCCTGTTAAGTAGGTACGAGAACTTGAAGATTTACATAACATTTGTAAATTGTTTGACAACCCTTAACGCATTTCAGTAAAATGTTGGTGTGATGTGGAACAAATGGTTAATCTGTTTTTGTGTTATAGTATAATTTTTATTTGATATAAGTTACAAAACTAGAATATTTTATAAAATTGGTTTTAATTCTATAATTTCTCTGAAAGTTCTCGAAATCTAAAATAAGCCTGTGTTGTCTAACAGATCATTTATAAAAATAAACCCTTTGAGTAATATGATTCATAATACATGTACAATGATTTTCTCGCTTTAGTTATATGAGGATCATACCAAAGGCCTTTTATCTGTATATTTTTGATTTCTATATTTTCAATTTGTTTTTGAACCATTTTCCAGCTCTGTGATACATTTTTCCACAATGCGTTAGTTGTTTTTCTGTAAATGTTGATAATAGTCCCGCCCAAACATTGTTAAATTTCTAATATCAAGTTGAATTTCAGATTTGAAAAGTAGTATCCATTTTAAATCATTAAAAATAAGTATTCTATCCCAAGTAGATTTCAGAGCAGTTAAAAAGTTAAAAATATTAACCATTTTCAAACCCCATCTGCATAATCTTCTTTCTGTATTTCGTTTTTTTTTATTTTATCTAGTTTATTATCTCAAAATAATTTGTAAAATATTTTATTGATTTCATTTAAAATTCTTTCAGGTGGATATGGAATTTTTCAAAAATAAATGTGTTATTTGTGAATTCAATAAAAATTTTAAGAAAGAAAAGTTATTCTCCCATGTTGTTGGGTGTGCCTTTTATACCATTGATTTTTTTCCACTTTTTCATCATAGTTTAATTGTTGTATTGTATATAAATCAATCGAGAAATTTATTCCTAATATTGTAAAATTTCCATTCAAGTATCCATTTTTAATGATGAAACACCTTTTTTGAATATTTCTTGCTGCCTATCCAAATAGGTTTTTAAATTCTGTGATTTTAATTAGAAAAGTCTGGTTTGATATTATGATGTATTGTTGTCGCCGAGGACGTGAAGGTCTACGTGAATTGACTAAGGCTTCATATATAGTAAACACTGATGGTAGCGGCAACAAGTATATTAGTAGAAGTGGTTCCGAGGTAACAAAAACCACAGAAATGATCAGGAGGACACTTCTGGTGGTGTAATTTTAGAGGTCAAAGGCAGTGAATCTTGTCCTGTTAAATCATTTCAGTTTTATCTACAAAAGCTGAATGCAAAAAGTGATGCACTTTTTCAACGTCCAAAAGGTAATTTCTGTCCCTCTGATGATATTTGGTTTGATGCCCGTCCATTAGGCAAAAACACACTTGGTCAGTTAATGGTTAGCATTTCAAAGGCAGCAGATTTGTCCCAGGTATACACAAATCACTCGATTCGTGCAACCTCGATTACAGAGTTGAGTATTGCTGGATGTGATTCACGACAAATTAAAAGCATTTCGAAGCATAAATGTGTTCAGAGTGTGGATAGTTACACAAGAGACACTTCTCTCCCCCAGAAACGTAAAATTTCTGAAGCCTTTTCAAATGCATTGATAGGAAATGAAAATAATTCTGTGATACAGTTTGAAAACCAGTCAGTAAAGCGCTCCTCATCCAGTACCTGTACCCAGGGTCGAGAATTACAGTTACATGTAGCAGATAAAGATTTCCTAGATGATTCTTTTTTGTTGTCCCCAGAAGTAGATAGAATTTTAAATGATATTTCTTCTGAAGTAAATGTAAATAATAGTTATTTGTCTGAATCAAGGAACACCGTGATACCAAATAGTAGTGTATCCAATGTCTCTGGTGGTGTATTTAACTTTTACTTGAAATGACAGTTATAACTATTATTGAATATTGTATTTTATTATTTACATAGATTTGAAAAGAAACTGAACATTAAATTTATTGTTGTTATATTAATGTTTTGCTTTTATTACCCATGCAATTTTGTTTGTTCAATGCAATAAAAGCTTTAGTTACTTATGTAGAGGGCACTATCAAGATTTACAGACTTGTAAATTGTTTTTACAATATTCATGTTAAGACCAGTTATTCTAGCAAATAAATCTAACGTTTATTTTTGATGATGTCAAATATAGACAGCATTCTTCGTTATCTATTTCAATGTATTTAACTTGTCCGAATTTCTTATAAGTATAGCCATGACTTCAGCACATAAAAAAGAAAATATATGGCGATATTGGCTCGCCTTGATTTCATTCTTTTCCAGACAAAAAATCGTTTTGCAGAACTGATGCGCAGGAGTTTTTTCAAAAATGTACTAATCCATTTAATAAAAGACGGATTAAAATTGAATAAATTAAAGACATTGTTTATAAATTTCAAATTATTTGCAAGCAACCCACTTCGTTGTAGAAAGTCCCCGTAGTGGGAACATGCTCTACCCTAGCGTATTTATTGGGAAACAACTACACCATAAGCAGGAGAAGCAGGTTTATTGCTGCATAAAAAGGAAAATTGATAATAGCAAAATAGAAGTCATCAAGTTTCAAATGTAGCCTTTCGTGTGCGTCATAATCAAGGTAAAAGTCTAAATATGAGGCAGAACTTGAGGAATCAGTCGTGTCTTTTATTTCAAGCTCACTAGGATAGATGACATTTACATAGTCTCCAAATTTATGATTTTTAAGAGACAGAACGTCATCTATATATCTGTTTGTTAAGTTGAATGATTTGGCGACATTCTTCTCTCCAGATTTATCTGACAAGATACTATAATTCAACTTATCTAAACCAGAAGATATATTTTTATTTTCAAAGGAATTTCTAGAAGTGTAATGTTTTTGATAAAACATTTTTGTTTCGCTTAATATTTTATCTTGATCTAATATTTCAGTGCCAAAAGTGTAAAGGAATAACTACATCGCTAGCATTTGTGGAACAAGAACTAAATAAGCAGTTAAAACCCCATTGCTTCTGTACTAATGATTCCAACTTTTTGCTAAAATATGTATCTTGTAAACAAACTACATTAAAACTTTCAGTTTCAAGTAATTAAGTGCGTCTCTTTTATTATCAGCAGATGTTAAAAAAATAAATTTCTGCATACATTTGTACAAAATACACAATAACAAACATATTTTGTGATTGCGGAGGCAATTTTGACGGTCATATTGGAAATGACAACCATTTTGGATTTTTTGGTTGGGCTCATGTATGAAATTAATCTTTAGGCCGTTTATTGTAATCATGCCAAATTTCATGCTTTTAACGAAAGATCTACAATCTTGTCTTTTTTGCACGAAATCTGTTGGACTATAATAAAAGAACGTTAATCTCAAAACAAATCATTAAGTTTGAGAAAAATTATAATACCTAGAACACCTCGTACTTTAAAACTCGGTACGATAATCAAGGATATGAGCTATCCCATCATTACAACCTACCCATATCCTATCAAAATAGTTGACCCTTAGATTCTAAAGTCCTTGACCTCCGGTTATCACGTGCATCAAGAAGGTGCCATCGTTTTTAACCGGATGTACTCTATAGTTATACAGTCAGATATAACGATGACGTCTTCACTTGGTTTTCTGTCCATTGTGTCGAACGGGGAGCCATGGTTACCCCGATAGACAAATTTCAAGATAGAGGACGTACATCTTTGTTTCTCAAATACTTTGACATCTCCTCTACTTGGACTCTTTTGGTCTGTGATCCACTTTTCACCAAGGTTACTCAAAGTGATACGCTTAGGAAATGTGAAATATCTCTCTTTTTCATTTCATCTTTGAATTCTATCAGTGTATCAGGACAAATATCAAGTGTAAAGTCAGAAACATCAGAAACCTCTGCATCGGAATTAAAAATGGATGATAACCCTTGTACTTCAACTACGTATCGTCTGCTGTTTGGTGTCATTTCATACGACAGCGCATCTACATAGCAAATTGCCAATCTAAAAACTGTTTTCCCAAAATATTTAAGTACATAGTTGGTAGATAATTCCTCTAGTAAACATATTCCAGTGACAATATGATCCGTTGTATCCTTTCTATGTTCGACACTTATAACAGTGGAGTCACCAGCATATGATCTTACATCTGACGGATTGATGCATAAATGAAAATAACTTCCAACATTTACAATATATGTTGAAATAATTACCTGTTTACATTTATACAAGAAACAATCACGGATTAAATATTTTATCTTTCCTTGTGATGAACTGATAACTGTACATTCTTTTTGAAGTCGCCATTATCACTAAACATAGCTAGCTGTTTGTTTGAGTAACAGATAAGTACACAGTAACCACCAACTTCCTCATTATTTCCAAACGCTATACAGGTTACCGACCTATTAATTCCATGTTTAAATAAATGCAGAACAAATGGCTTGTAGATTCCATCAGCACTGTCAGAACCGATCAAGTTCAAGTTTCTTTATTTCTCATATTGCAATTTTACAAATTGAGAATATATAAACACACATATATATAACCAATAATGCATGAGTAACAGCATAACATAACTATACAACTACACATTATGTTAACCCGGAGGACCGGTAGTACCGATTCTTTCATTAATAATCTTTATAAACTTACTTAATTCAATTTGTAGAGATAAATTTGTATTGTTGAATAATGAATAAAATTGTAAAGTATTTGGTTTGACAGTATACCATTTAGGAATAAACATACTTCTTTCTGAAGACAAAGCAGTACAACACAAAATATAGTGATATTCATCACCTAAATCGGTGTTACAAAGTTCACATAATCTATTCTCTCTTGGGATATTTTTCCAACGTCCAACTTCAATAGGTAGTTTATGATTACTACATCTAAAATTACTTAAAGTAGTTTTGTTTCTATCAGAAAGATCTGAAGTTAAATACAATTGTAGTTTAAAATCAAAATGAGTAAATAAATTATAAGAGATTCCCCTTGAAAAGGTAGAATTTGTATACCAACTTTGTAAAAATTGATCATATAATTTTTGTTTAACACATTTAATTAACCAGGTACGGTTGCTATAATTATGAAATAGCCATATATTATTCATACCACATTCTTGAAAAATTGCTTCAACTGAGCTAATCCACACCATTTGAAAAATAGTTATATAATAATTTGTAAATAATTGACGCATATTTCGTATCGCTTTTCTCAATAATATTTGACCAGTAACTTATAATTCTAGTTTTGTCATAAAAATATAATGGTACCCTGCCTAATTCGCCATATACAATAAAACTTGGCGTACTTTTTCTAACTCTTAAAATAAGTTTACAAAATTTTAAATGGACCCTTTCTCATATATCTAATTTTTCAAAACCCCATATTTCTGAACCATACAACAAAATTGGTAAAACCATTTTATCAAACATATCTATTTGGCAGTCAATTGATAAATTTAAAGTTCTAGCTTTCTTAATAATCCCATACATAGCTTTTGTACCTCTTTCAGCTAAATACTTTTTTGTACATAAAAATGATCCGTATCTACTAAAAAACACACCTAAATATTTTATTTCCTTTACTATTTCTAAATCTATACCATCAATGTGAAAAGAAACATTATTTGGAACTTTACCTTTTGAAAAAACCATAATTTTTGTTTTCTTAATATTAACAGTTAATTTCCACATTTTACAATAAATAGAAAAATTATCTAATTGACACTGGAGGTCAGATATAGATTCGGACATTAACACAGTGTCGTCCGCATACAAAAGTAGAAACAACTTTAAATAAATATTAAGTTCATCTGCTAATTCTTCACTTATACACTTGATACCTGATATATTACTATCTATAAAAAATTGTTCAAGATCATTCATGTACAATGCAAATAATAGAGGAGATAAATTTTCTCCTTGTCGTACACCAATGTTACATGAGAAGAACTCAGAAACATGACCATCTACAGATATTCTAGATTTTGTATTTCTATACATATTAACAATAACTTTAAAACATTTACCAGTAATGTTATATCTTAATAATTTTTGCCACAACCCATAACGCCATACTTTATCAAAAGCAGACTGAAAATCTATAAAAGCACAATAAAGCTTTCTTTTCTTGAGTTGTAATAACTCAATTAAAGAATGTAAAATAAAAATATTATCAACAGTTGAATAATTCTTCCTAAATCCAGATTGATTTTCACATAAAATTTCAAACTCTTCAACATAATTATTAAGTCTAATGTTCATAATAGAAGTAAAAAGTTTACCCATACAACTAAGCAAAGTAATAGGTCTATAATTATTCACATCATTAATACTACCTTTATTTTTAAAAACTGGAATAATATTACCAACCAGCCATGATTCTGGTATAATACCTGTTTCTAATACAATATTAAATAATTTAACATATATAGGCAACATAACGTCGATACTAGATATAATATATTCGTTGGAAATTCTGTCTATTCCCGAAGACTTATTAGTCTTTAGATTTCTTACACATGACATAATTTCATCACCAGTGATGCATTCATTTAAAATATTACCATCATTATTTGAATTAGTATAATTATTTAAAATATCATCCCCACCCATAGAATCAGTACTGGTATTTATATTTTTAAAATGTGTGTAAAAATCATGAACTGAAATATTACTCTGTGTACCATTTGTTTTTTTCTTATTTATTAGTTTCCAATATTCACCTGGATTAGATGATCTCAACTTTTTAATCTTTCTTTGTAAAGCAATTCTATAATTCTTAATACTACAATCCATAACATTCTTATAGTGTTTCTCGGCATTTCGCATTTCTAATTTAAAACAATTCGATTTATATTTTCTATACATTCTTTGTGTTTTACGGAACTGTTTCCTAGCTACAAAACATTCAGTTGTAAACCAGTCTTTAGATTTACGTTTATTGGCAATGGATGTACCTTTATTTTTAATAGTTTTAAATGTACCAAAAGTTTGCTTAGCAGCTTCAACTAAAACATCACAAACTTGTGTAAATAAAACATCTAATTCTTTTTTATCAATAGTATTTACATCAACCATGTTCAAATTATCAAAAATAGATACAATCTTATCAACACTAATGTTATTACAAAAATCTGTACATTTAGTTATATTAAACGGTTTGATGTTATCTAACATTTCATCTCCATGAGTATTCACATTACAATCAGTATCATTAAGCAATATATTACAAGTTATATTACACGTTAAGGACAGTGAACATCTGAATACAGTTTGGTAAATTCAAGTATACAAAAATTTTCAACAATATTTAAGAAATCTACATTTCCAATAAAATAATCAATCACCGTTGAATTACATGTTGTGTAATCTCCAACACCTTTATCATTACCAACACGTCCATTGAGAATAAATAAATTATTGTTTTTACAAAACTGTAATAAATTATTACCAAAATTATTTTTCTTTAAGTCCTTATTAGATCTAATACGTGGAAAATTTAAATTGTCAAGTTTTTGTAGATCTGCATTACCATCTAAAAACGGATCTTCTGTTATTATTTCATAATTTGACAAATCGATATCATTAATAAAGTCACTACAGTTAGAAACACGGCTATTAAAGTCACCTGTAAGACATATAATATCATACTTACAGTTTAAGGTCGTATATTCATTTTCTATATCGCTATAAGCGTCTTTTGAACTGTACTTTGTTCCTTCAGGTGGAATGTATGTAATTCCGAACAATATATCCTTTTCGGAGTTAATTATATCACCTTTAAGCACAAACCAGAGAATATATTTACAATCAGTTTCCAAAGGAATAATATAATCCGACAGGTAACTTTTATATCCTAAGATAATTCCACCAGAACGAGTTTTTGATATAACACTTCGGTTCTTTGATTTAAATTCATATCCAGGAATGTTAAATTCGTCACAATCATCTGTTTTTGTTTCAACGAAACATAATATGTCATATTTTTGTATTAAATCCAGAAATTCCGGGTATTGCAGACGACGATTTAATCCACAAACATTTAAAGTTAAGATTTTAACGTTTTTGTAGACATTGTCATAATCACTTCGTGAATCGGTACTATTGTTTATATTTACATTGTATAAAAAGTTATTTGTTTTTCCTCCGTGGTAATCCTAGTCGCGATTGTTGCGCGAGTTATTTCCCTTTGCACGTTGTTTACTCCCGTGGTAGGCTCCAACGTTGTTCTGAGTTGTGCGTCTAGGTGTTTCGTTCTGTTGAGTTTCTCGTGTATCTGGAATAAAGAGGCGCCCATCGATGTACAGTTTGTCATATACTAAATTTGCCCTTTTATTGTTCCTTTTAGCAGATTTTAAGTGTGGATACAAAGCTTTCCTTCTGTCATTTATTTCTTTTGGAAATTGTTCGTTTACACCGTATTTGTGATTGTTCAAGGCCTTTAGTTTTTTAGGTGCGGATTTTCTAATCATTTCCCTATCCTTGAAATTAACAAATTTCGCCACTATTGGTCTAGGGCGTCCGGTTTGGAATTTTCTACCCATTCTATGTACTCTATGAAATTCTATATTTTTTCCTATTTCTAAATCTTTCACTATAAAATCTTTCAATAATTCCTCTGTATTCTCTTCTTCTAGTTCCTGAAAATCCGTAAATATAAGATTGTCTCTCATACTTCTTGCCTGTAGATCAATATGTTTTTCATTAAGACCGTTAAATTCCTCTCTTAGTGACGCATTTTCAATTTTTATTTCCTCTACAGATCAAGTAATTTCATCAACTCTGGATATTTTCTTCAAATTTGTCATTTATGAAATTTAAACTAGTGTCAATGTCTTTTATTTGATCCTTTAATACTTTCACATCCTTTGTTAAGGTATTTATAGAAGTTTCAAAGTTTTGTAGTCTTTGTTCTATACTATCTAGTTTTTCTAGTTTCTTGAACACAGAAATACTCGTCTTCACCGCTCTACACACTTGACGCTATTTTGTACAGTATGTTTTAGGTAATCATACAATACATTTTAATGATGACGTACTCTTGCCTTTATTATTTACCTAGTAAAATTGACATTTAAATTAGATTTTTTGAAAATACGCGTTTAAAATTTATTTTAAAAATATTTAAATACGATAAACATGGTTAACCTAGAGTGCCATATTAACTGTATGTTTGTCATTTGGGCCATTAAACATATACATTATGTAATTTAGGGGCTACATAAAGTTGATATATTTGTTATGTTATACCGAATCTTTAAAATTGTCAATATTCTATACCTCATAATCGTTTCCTTAAGAATTTAATAAATAAATAAATAAATAAATAAATAAATAAATAAATATAATTATAGAAGTCGATATCAGCTGAAAACAGTTGCTTCTTCGTAAAAACCTTATTATTATCAACATCATGCTTTTCAATCATTACGTGAATATGACTTAGGCTACATACGCCGAGCAAAATTCCCTGTCCAGTGCCTCTACTGATTATGATCTCACCGAAACGTCAGAGCTGTAAACACATGAAGTTTCCAATGTGAAGTTTTTAATAATTAATAATTTGTATCTGCATTGCAGTTTTAGGGTTATTGATAAGACGGTAAAAATGTCCTGTTGTTTTGCTTTTCATTTTACGTAGCGTTGACTGGTGCACTAAGTTAAACCAAAACGTTGATGTTCATGTTTTGGACTCCGTTTCCCCACAGTCCATTTTATTCTCTGAAGATCGCAGAAGGATAAGTAATTTGAGGTAACGATCACGCTGATGATACAAGTAAGGAAATACTTGTGTCTTTACGGCCAGAAAACTTGTTTGTGCTAACATTCAACACAAGTTCTTTTCCGACTGCAAAAAACAGAATCGTCATCTATTGTCGGCATTACGTTATGTCATTGAGGCTCAAAAGGACACAACATAAAAGTGAAAAAAATACTTAGGTATGACATCCTCGCCGCCGTATGAACTGGACTTTATAAATTGATAACTAATTCTAAAATAAATTACATAATATAAGAGATTTAATTTTACAGCACTAGACGGTCGTCTCTTAATACAAAATGTACAATTTCTCGTCAGTAGTGCACAGAAAAATATTAAAACAGTAGAACTTCGATAACTCGAAATACATGAAACTTTAAAAATAAGAGTTATCGGGGTGTTTGAGTTTTGGAAGTTGATGGATGACGTCACAATGTAGACTTTTATTTATATGGGATAAATCTAGGGTGACCGTTCACTGTTTACCAATACACTAATGTGATATGTATAACATAAACATAACAGCAAACAATCGGTATACCAATGAGTACTGTGCAACATTGCTTGCTGATTTGTTTCTTTATTCTTACGAAGCAGAATTTATGCAGAACCTTATTAAATCTGGAGAGAAAACTGTCGCCAAATCATTCAACTCAACATACAGATATATATATGACGTTCTATCTCTTAACAATCCTAAATTTGGAGACTATGTAAATGTCATCTATCCTAGTGAGGTTGAAATAAAAGACACGACTGATTCCTCAAGTTCTGCTTCATATTTAGACTTATACCTGAATTATGACGCACAGGAAAGGCTACATTTAAAACTTTATGACAAACGTGATGACTTCAATTTTTCTATTGTCAACTTTCCTTTTTTATGCAGCAATATACCTGCTTCTCCTGCTTATGGTGCATTTGTTTCCCAATTAATACGCTATGGTAGAGATTGTTCCCACTACGGGGACTTTGTACAACGAAGTAGGCTGCTTGCAAATAAATTGTTGACTCAGGGATATTGCAAGCCTAGGCTTATCAAGGCCCTCAAAAAGTTTTATGGCCGTCATCACAGTATTGTTGATAAGTTTGATGTCTCTGTGTCCAGGATTGCCTTGGATATATTTGACGTCTCATAGTTCCATGTTCCTTTCACACAATTTTGATTACACACGTGGCGGGTGTAGCTAGCTAAACAGGAGGTGCTTACGCTTCCGGAGCACCCTGCCTCACTTCCCTGGTGGAATGTCACGTGTCTAACCTAACTTGTCAGTTCCAAAGTTTTTACTTTGCTTCTAGATTGTGATTCGGAAATGGATCAGTATGTTTGTTTTTTATTATAATAAATAAATTAAAAAATAATAATCAATTTATTATGTTTTTGCCCTCAGCGCACTGCAATGACCAGACTTTCTTCAACTTCACTTTAGCTGACTGCGTCTCGATATAAGTGAAATAGTAGTCTTGACTGGGACGTTAAAAAACTTTAAACATTCATTTATTAAATCAATCAATCAATCAAACAGTTCTAATTTCCAATTGTGCAGATCTAAACCATTATGAGTATCCAATAAAGAAAATTTTACCTTGGGAGTGAACGTTTACGTCAAAGACGAAGCCTGACCAGAACCGTCTTCTGTTTAGCTCCTTTTATCCGCTACATGTAAAATAAAATTACTTACAATCAAAAATAACATACTGCTCAATGTCCGAAACGACACAAGATTACCACTCTATGTGTTCCATATAAGCGTGTATTTCTGACAACATAAACTGATGATGGGCGTCAGTAAACTCAGTTCATTCAACATCATTGTATGTAACGGATGTGTTACGGAAAAAGTTTAGAAGATTTTTATACCCATGTTTATTTTACCTCAGCATTTATTTTTAAACCACATGTCACCAAGAACAGTGACATGTTTTCAAATTGAAGCAATTAAAATGTAGAATAAATGAGTACATGAATGCGTAGGTATATTTTTCTCATGTTTGCAACTATGCAAAAGAATGAAAAATGATTACGTCACAATCAATTAATCTAACACAGGTACCTCTTAAATATGAAAAATAATACACTGTTTTTATTTTATCTTTATTTTTGACATAACGATCACCGACCTTTAACATTCCAGTCAAATGCCTCTTAAGTTAGCCCTTGAACAAACTCAGACAACTTTATATAGAATCTTTTATCAGACACATTTGTATCAGTTCTAGAATGAATAAATATGTATAAATTGTAAGACAAAAGTTGTTATGAGACTCAAATTTAATGACAATAAAGCTGGCAGATTAACGTCTATATTATGGCAAATGTAAACATATGTCTCAAAAAATTATAAAAGAGAGAGAAAGAGAGAGAGAGAGAGAGAGATGTATTATATTATAAAAAAGAAGAATTTAGCTCAAATTGAAATTCAAATAAAGTTGACAAATTTATTCTATGTCAAAATCTCTGACCCAGACTATCCAATGGCCACTTCGAGATTGACTCTTTGCATAAAATAAAATCCAAACAACGCTAACAAAAACACCTGGTCATGGAAACTAAGCACTATAAAACATTACGTAATTAATGTCACAGGTAAAATATCACATTGAAAATGTAATCGTTAATGACTCGGAAATTTTAATTGATCCGTTGTCATGATAATCACTGTTCCTTTTGTTATTAAATTGGTATAACTCAATTCACAGATAAAAAACATGACGAAATAAGTTTATTTTTAAGAATAATTTGACAAAAATGTTATATTGAAAATAAAAATAGAGAAGTTATGCACTGACA
Organism: Anadara kagoshimensis; assembly: GCA_021292105.1. Taxonomy (NCBI): domain Eukaryota; kingdom Metazoa; phylum Mollusca; class Bivalvia; order Arcoida; family Arcidae; genus Anadara; species Anadara kagoshimensis. Next base: position 5,953,568 of record CM037868.1, on the reverse strand, counting down.
CAGTTATGTCCAGAACATCTCATGCTTCAAACTCAGTACGATACTTCAGGATATGAACTGTTCCATCGTTGCAGCCTACCCATATCCTATCAAAAACGTCGACACATAATGTCCTTGGATACTGGAGTCCTTGACCTCCGTTCATCACGTGCATCAAGAAGGTGCCATCGTTTTTAACCAGATGTACATTATGATTACTACAGTCAGATATAACCATGACGTCTTGACTTGGTCTTATGTCCATTGGGTCGAAGGTGGATCCAGGGTTACCCCGATAGACAAATTTCAGGAGAGAGGACGTGTTACTTTGATTCTGGAATACTTTGACATCCTTTTTAAATGGAATGTATATTAAATGGAAGAAACTTCCTCCGTTCTCATTATTCACTGCAAATACACTTAGTTCATCAATAATCCAGCAAATGTCACGGATAAAATATCTATGGATCTGTAGTAAACTTTGTAATCGAACTTTTTTTTTGAAATCACCATTGTCACTAAACAAAGCTAACTGTTTGTTTGAGTAACAGACGAGCACAAAATAATCAATCTGCTCTCTTCTTACAAACGCTATAGAGGTTACCGTATCAATTCCATGTTTAAATGTTTTCAGAACAAATGGCTTGTAGATTTCATCAGCACTGTCTGAAACGATCAAATACTCGTCGTCGTCACCGCTGTATACGCTTTACGCCATTTTGTACCGTATGGCGTAATGTAAAACACAGACTTACTCAACATTGTTGGATTGATGGATATTGTTAACGTAATAGAGAAGATACGTGCTGTTTATTGTTTAAATAACTGACAGATCTAGAATCAAAACTATTGATCAAATCAGTGAATTAGGCGTGAATTTCCATAAAAAATCTAATGAACTTGAATACTGTTTCATTGACATTCTTCACTTTCTGACAAGCCATTTCTTATATAGGTAACCTGGACACCATTTCATTCATATATTATATATATATATATATATATATATATATATATATATATACTATAGTATTAGCTGAGGGAACGTTTGATCAGCTTTAACCCTCTTGTTGCCATACGGACATATGTCTCTACCGTCAGCCTGCCACACGGACATATGTGTCCTCTACCGACAGCCTGCCACACGGACATATGTGTCCTCTACCGACAGCCTGCCACACGGACATATGTGTCCTCTACCGACAGCCTGCCACACGGACATTTATGTCCTCTGCCGACAGGCTGCCACATGGACATATGTGTCCTTTACCTACAACCTGCCACACGGACATATGTGTCCTCTACAGACGTAACAGTCGTCTACCGACAGCCTGCCACACGGACATATGTGTCCTCTACAGACGTAACAGTCCTCTACCGACAGCCTGCCACACGGACATATGTGTCCTCTACCGACAGTCTGCCAAACGGACATATGTGTCCTCTACAGACGTAACAGTCGTCTACCGACAGCCTGCCACACGAACATATGTGTCCTCTACCGACAGCCTGCCACACGGACATATGTGTCGTCTTCAGACGTAATAGTCGTCTACCGACAGCCTGCCACACGGACATATGTGTCCTCTACCGACAGCCTGCCACACGGACATATGTGTCCTCTGCCGACAGCCTGCCACATGAACATTTGTGTCCTCTACCGACAGCCTGCCACACGGACATATGTGTCCTCTGCCGACAGCCTGTCACACGAACATTTGTGTCCACTACCGACAACCTGCCACACGGACATATGTGCCCTCTACCGACAGCCTGCCACACGAATATCTGTGTCTTCTACCGACAGGCTGCCATATAGACATATGTGTCGTCTACCGACATCCTGCCACACAGACATATGTGTCCTCTACCGACAGCCTGCATACGGACACATATGTGCTTTAAATGGAATTGACAGCTCTTGGTTAAAAGACTAAGGGATACATATTATCTTTTTGTAAAGTAAACAAATATGCAAAATATTGACAATATTGAGATTATAATCTAAAATTAATTAATGATGTCATATGACTACAGACGCGTCTGACGTCATATTCTATTGTTGACGTCATATCATTTCGCATTGTGAACTTCAATTTGGCACTGCCAACGTTGCGCTGAAAATTGTTTTGGCAGCAAGAGGGTTAACTGTCAATGATAGATTCTGTTATTAACCTCATTATAAATGACCTTGACACTTTACTCCGCTCTAAATGGAAATTTCGGGACCAATCCACATGTCTGTTCCATACTTTACACTTATCTTAAATATGACCTGGTTGTGGTTAAAGGTAGATTTTCGGAAAAACGCGTCTGAAGTACTGAAATACGCAGGCTGCATCGATAAACGTTGATAACCTATTTGGAACGATAAAGATGGGTTTATAAATGAGGTTACTATTTAGTAAATACATTGAAATCTCTAATGACGGGTATGTATAATACATACTTGAGTTATTTTACTTACATGTAGATAAAAGATCAGGATGAAGGCGGCTGTAGCTACCTTAACGGGTAGCGAATTATTTACTTGTGCAAATTGATTGTCCAATTCTTTTATAATTCCGTAACAAAATGAAAAATAAGTTTTATTTCTTATAATTCTTTTTTTCAGAAATTTGTCAACAACAAATCAACAATTTAAACAACAATATAGCCGTGGGACGTAAAAAAATAGAAAATAATTGCGTAGGAATTCAAATGCCTGTGTATGTCATCCATAATGAGATGACGTCACTAAGAGCCAATCCATTCATGCAAACGTAAAAAAAATCTGACCAATCAAAATGCTTGTAACAAATTGAATTATAAATTTATAATGAGTTTATTCTTTTCTTTCTTTAATCCTTGGATCGGAGGATACCGTTCACAATGACCTGTACACGAACCAGGTACACAGTAAGATCAGGTATATACTGGGCGGTCTGAACCTGCTTACATCACCAGTACAACGAATGTAGATCGGTCTGTTTGCTTCATCTGTAAATAATAATAATAATAATAATAATAATAATAATAATAATAATAATAGCAATAATGATTATAATAATAATAATAATAATAATATAATCAGCAATAATAATAATAATAATAATAATAATATTAATAATATAAACAACAATAATAATAATAATAATAATAATAATAATAATAATAGCAATGATAATAATAATAATAATGATAATAATAATAATAATAATAATAATAGCAATAATAAATAATAATAATAATAATAATAATAATAATAAAATAATAATAATAATGATGATAATAATAATAATATAATAATAATAATAATAATAATAATAATAAATAGCAATAATAATAATTAATAATAATAATAATAATAATAATAATAATAATAATAGCAATGATAATAATAATAATAATAATTAATAATAATAACTAATAATAATAATATATCGACATCAACAAAATCAATAACAAAAAAATAAGGAAAAACAAATGGTTTCGGCTCACTCAGATTATTTTCACTCGAACCAAGGTGATCAAGGATTCAATTACGACAAGTTACGTTAAGAAAACCAAGAGGCCCATTGGACATGATATGCTCACCTGATAAATAACGGTTTGCTGAAATATTTTAAGAAAATAAAATGCTGAGGTGTACGGTGGCAGAGGTTCTGCTTATTCCACAGTGACATAATGGTCAGCTAAATTTAAACGTGGGCGCACCTCACTGAGGGATGACCCACGGTCAGGTCGGCCAGCTGATGCCATCACAAAGGAAACTGTCACGTCTGTGGAGATCCTCATCATGAATGATCGTCGAATTAGGATTGATGACATAGCTAGGGAGTGTGACATTTTACATGGAAGTGTTTACACGGTTACCGACGAACATCTTTGGATGTCAAAAGTATCCACAAAATGGGTCCCCAGAAACCTTAATGTGCAGGATCGCTTCCAAAGACTCTAGTCAAGTCAGGAGATTCTTGGCATTCATAATGATAACCCGGAAAGCTTCTATTTATGTTTAGTAACTGGTGATGAAACACTGATTCATCATTGGGACCCAGAAACCAAAAAAGAGTCACTTTAATAGCAGCTTTCAGCTGCTTCATTTTCATTTATAGTAGTTTCAGAGGAGAAATCGAAAAAAGGTTTTAACAAGGCGGTCTATTCTGGATGTTGGAGGAAACTTTGTACCTTGCACACTGACCAATTTTCTTGCATTAGTATTTGCCCCGAGCGAGATTCTAACCTAGGCCCTGAGACATGTAATCGCCCCTTAGACAACTCGGCCATCGAGCCCCCGCTCGTTTGGGTAATGAACCCTAGCTTCTTTATATACAGTATATATATATATAGTGCGTCAAGTGTGATTTTTAATATGAATATTCAAACAGATACATGCATTGTGTAATTTAGGGGCTATAAAAGTTCATATATAAGGCTAGATGATGATGATGCTGAATACCGGGGGTATATTGTAATGAAACATGCTGCTTTTAAAAAACGCACGTCTATTAGCCCAATCTGATATTTAAATTAAAGGTCAAACGGCCAGATCAAACATTACCTAGAACTGATTGTAGTTTGGGTAAATAATCTCTCCAAAACGCACACTGTTTATATCTGAGTCTACTTCCGGTGGTCAGTTGTCCAATGTTTAGTTTGATATACTGGTCAGTTATGTTATTGTACTCCGGCCAAAATGGTAGATTGATGTCAGTTGAATGACCGTTTGGATTTCTAAAATAAAAAAATGATATGAAATTATATAAAAAAAAAACATATAATAAATTCTGGTGGGTCTGGCCGTTAGTTAAGAGATATAAAACATAATGGTAATTTTGACACGATTTTGACCACCAAAGTACGGTATACACATCTCTAACAAGGCAATCCATATTACTGTTATTATATGCTCTAGAAAAGTCTAGACAAATACGAAAAACTACCAAAACCAGAAATGATATTGGATGTGAATGCTTATTTCCAGATTTTAACTTTTAGATAGTATACTTAACAAAGTAACATATCTAGTGGAATATTTATTTTAAAAAAGAGGTTTATATATATATATGAAAGCAACATGAACATGCTCTACTTGTTAAACTCTATTTAGATTCCTCTTGATCAATATAATTTGTGTTGACATTATCCCCAGATACAATACACATGTTCGTATTTGTGTTGACATTATTCCCAGATACAATACACATGTTCGTATTTGTGTTGACATTATCCCCAGATACAATACACATGTTCGTATTTGTGTTGACATTGTCCCCAGATACAATACAAATGTTCGTATTTGTGTTGACATTGTCCCCAGATACAATGCACATGTTAGTATTTGTGTTGACATTGTCCCCAGATACATTACACATGTTCGTATTTGTGTTGACATTATCCCCAGATACAATACACACGTTCGTATTTGTGTTGACATTATCTCCAGATACAATACACACGTTCGTATTTGTGTTGACATTATCCCCTGATACAATACACATGTTCGTATTTGTGTTGACATTATCCCCAGATGCAATACACATGTTCGTATTTGTGTTGACATTATTCCCAGATACACTACACATGTTCGTATTTGTGTTGACATTATCCCCAGATACAATAAACATGTTTGTATTTGTGTTGACATTATCCCCAGATACAATACACACGTTCGTATTTGTGTTGACATTATCCCCAGATACAATACACATGCTAGTATTTGTGTTGACATTATTCCCAGATACAATACACATGTTCGTATTTGTGTTGACATTATTCCCAGATACAATACACGTGTTCGTATTTGTGTTGACATTATCATTAGATACAATACACATGTTTGTATTTGTGTTGACATTATCCCCAGATACAATACACACGTTCCTATTTGTGTTGACATTATCCCCAGATACAATACACATGTTTGTATTTGTGTTGACATTATTCCCAGATACAATACACATGTTCGTATTTGTGTTGACATTATCCCCAGATATAATACACATGTTCGTATTTGTGTTGACATTATCCCCAGATACAATACACATGTTCGTATTTGTGTTGACATTATTTCCAGATACAATACACATGTTCGTATTTGTGTTGACATTATTCCCAGATACAATACACATGCTCGTATTTGTGTTGACATTGTCCCCAGATACAATACACATGTTCGTATTTGTGTTGACATTATTCCCAGATACAATACACATGTTCGTATTTGTGTTGACATTATCCCCAGATATAATACACATGTTTGTATTTGTGTCGACATTGTCCCCAGATACAATACACATGGTAGTATTGTGTTGACATTATTCCCAGATACAATACACATGTTCGTATTTGTGTTGACATTATCCCCAGATACAGTACACATGTTCGTATTTGTGTTGACATTATTCCCAGATACAATACACATGTTCGTATTTGTGTTGACATTATCCCCAGATACAATACACATGTTCGTATTTGTGTTGACATTATCCCCAGATACAGTACACATGTTCGTATTTGTGTTGACATTATTCCCAGATACAATACACATGTTCGTATTTGTGTTGACATTATCCCCAGATATAATACACATGTTCGTATTTGTGTTGACATTATCCCCAGATACAATACACATGTTCGTATTTGTGTTGACATTATTCCCAGATACAATACACATGTTCGTATTTGTGTTGACATTATTCCCAGATACAATACACATGTTAGTGTTTGTGTTGACATTATCCCCAGATACAATACACATGTTCGTATTTGTGTTGACATTATTCCCAGATACAATACACATGTTCGTATTTGTGTTGACATTATTCCCAGATACAATACACATGTTCGTATTTGTGTTGACATTATCCCAAGATACAGTACACATGTTCGTATTTGTGTTGACATTATTCCCAGATACAATACACATGTTCGTATTTGTGTTGACATTATCCCCAGATACAGTACACATGTTCGTATTTGTGTTGACATTATTCCCAGATACAATACACATGTTCGTATTTTTGTTGACATTATCCCCAGATATAATACACATGTTCGTATTTGTGTTGACATTATCCCCAGATACAATACACATGTTCGTATTTGTGTTGACATTATTCCCAGATACAATACACATGTTCGTATTTGTGTTGAAATTATCCCCAGATACAATACACATGTTAGTGTTTGTGTTGACATTATCCCCAGATACAATATACAATACACATGTTAGTATTTGTGTTGACATTATCCCCAGATACAATATACAATACACATGTTCGTATTTGTGTTGACATTATCCCCAGATACAATATACAATACACATGTTCGTATTTGTGTTGACATTATCCCGAAGATACAATATACAATACACATGTTCGTATTTGTGTTGACATTATCCCCAGATACAATATACAATACACATGTTCGTATTTGTGTTGACATTGTCCCCAGATACAATACACATGGTAGTATTGTGTTGACATTATTCCCAGATACAATACACATGTTTGTATTTGTGTTGACATTATCCCCAGATACAATACACATGTTTGTATTTGTGTTGAAATTATTCCCAGATACAATACACATGTTAGTGTTTGTGTTGACATTATCCCCAGATACAGTACACATGTTCGTATTTGTGTTGACATTATCCCCAGATACAATACACATGTTCGTATTTGTGTTGACATTATCCCCAGATACAATACACATGTTAGTATTTGTGTTGACATTATCCCCAGATACAATACACATGTTAGTATTTGTGTTCACATTATCTCCAGATACAATACACATGTTCGTATTTGTGTTGACATTATCCCCAGATACAATACACATGTTAGTATTTGTGTTGACATTATCCCTAGATACAATACACATGTTCGTATTTGTGTTGACATTATCCCCAGATACAATACACATGTTAGTATTTGTGTTGACATTATCCCCAGATACAATACACATGTTAGTATTTATGTTGACATTATCCCTAGATACAATACACATGTTCGTATTTGTGTTGATATTGTCCCCAGATACAATACACATGTTCGTATTTGTGTTGACATTATCCCTAGATACAATACACATGTTCGTATTTGTGTTGACATTGTCCCCAGATACAATACACATGTTAGTATTTGTGTTGACATTATCCCCAGATACAATACACATGTTAGTATTTGTGTTGACATTATCCCTAGATACAATACACATGTTCGTATTTGTGTTGACATTATCCCCAGATACAATACACATGTTAGTATTTGTGTTGACATTATCCCCAGATACAATACACATGTTAGTATTTGTGTTGACATTATCCCCAGATACAATACAGATGTTCGTTTTTGTGTTGACATTATCCCCAGATACAATACACATGTTTGTATGTGTGTTGACATTATCCCCAGATACAATACACATGTTCGTATTTGTGTTGACATTATCCCCAGATACAATACACATGTTTGTATTTGTGTTGACATTATCCCCAGATACAATACACATGTTAGTATTTGTGTTGACATTATCCCCAGATAGAATACACATGTTCGTATTTGTGTTGACATTATCCCAGATACAATACACATGTTAGTATTTGTGTTGACATTATCCCCAGATACAATACACATGTTAGTATTTGTGTTGACATTATCCCTAGATACAATACACATGTTCGTATTTGTGTTGACATTGTCCCTAGATACAATACACATGTTAGTATTTGTGTTGACATTATCCCTAGATACAATACACATGTTCGTATTTGTGTTGACATTGTCCCCAGATACAATACACATGTTAGTATTTGTGTTGACATTATCCCCAGATACAATACACATGTTAGTATTTGTGTTGACATTATCCCTAGATACAATACACATGTTCGTATTTATGTTGACATTATCCCCAGATACAATACACATGTTAGTATTTGTGTTGACATTATCCCCAGATACAATACACATGTTTGTATTTGTGTTGACATTATCCCCAGATACAATACACATGTTCGTTTTTGTGTTGACATTATCCCCAGATACAATACACATATTCGTATTTGTGTTGACATTATCCCCAGATACAATACACATGTTTGTATTTGTGTTGACATTATCCCCAGATACAATACACATGTTTGTATTTGTGTTGACATTATCCCCAGATACAATACACATGTTTGTATTTGTGTTGACATTATCCCCGGATACAATACACATGTTAGTGTTTGTGTTGACATTATCCCCAGATACAATACACATCTTCGTATTTGTGTTGACATTATTCCCAGATACAATACACATGTTAGTGTTTGTGTTGACATTATCCCCAGATACAATACACATGTTAGTATTTGTGTTGACATTATTCCCAGATACAATACACATGTTAGTGTTTGTGTTGACATCATCCCCAGATACAATACACATGTTCGTATTTGTGTTGACATTATTCCCAGATACAATACACATGTTAGTATTTGTGTTGACATTATCCCCAGATACAATACACATGTTAGTATTTGTGTTGACATTATCCCTAGATACAATACACATGTTCGTATTTGTGTTGACATTGTCCCCAGATACAATACACATGTTAGTATTTGTGTTGACATTATCCCCAGATACAATACACATGTTAGTATTTGTGTTGATATTATCCCTAGATACAATACACATGTTCGTATTTGTGTTGACATTATCGCCAGATACAATACACATGTTAGTATTTGTGTTGACATTATCCCAGATACAATACACATGTTTGTATTTGTGTTGACATTATCCCCAGATACAATACAGATGTTCGTTTTTGTGTTGACATTATCCCCAGATACAGTACACATGTTCGTATTTGTGTTGACATTATTCCCAGATACAATACACATGTTCGTATTTGTGTTGACATTATCCCCAGATACAATACACACGTTCGTATTTGTGTTGACATTATCCCAATATACAATACACATGTTCGTATTTGTGTTGACATTATCCCCAGATACAATACACATGTTTGTATTTGTGTTGACATTATCCCCAGATACAATACACATGTTAGTGTTTGTGTTGACATTATCCCCAGATACAGTACACATGTTCGTATTTGTGTTGACATTATCTCCAGATACAGTACACATGTTCGTATTTGTGTTGACATTATTCCCAGATACAATACACATGTTCGTATTTGTGTTGACATTATTCCCAGATACAATACACATGTTCGTATTTGTGTTGACATTATCCCCAGATACAATATACAATACACATATTCGTATTTGTGTTGACATTATTCCCAGATACAATACACATGTTCGTATTTGTGTTGACATTATCCCAGATACAATACACATGTTTGTATGTGTGTTGACATTATCCCCAGATACAATACACATGTTCGTATTTGTGTTGACATTATCCCCAGATACAATACACATGTTTGTATTTGTGTTGACATTATCCCCAGATACAATACACATGTTAGTATTTGTGTTGACATTATCCCCAGATACAATACACATGTTCGTATTTGTGTTGACATTATCCCCAGATACAATACACATGTTAGTATTTGTGTTGACATTATCCCCAGATACAATACACATGTTAGTATTTGTGTTGACATTATCCCTAGATACAATACACATGTTCGTATTTGTGTTGACATTGTCCCTAGATACAATACACATGTTAGTATTTGTGTTGACATTATCCCTAGATACAATACACATGTTCGTATTTGTGTTGACATTGTCCCAGATACAATACACATGTTAGTATTTGTGTTGACATTATCCCCAGATACAATACACATGTTAGTATTTGTGTTGACATTATCCCTAGATACAATACACATGTTCGTATTTGTGTTGACATTATCCCAGATACAATACACATGTTAGTATTTGTGTTGACATTATCCCCAGATACAATACACATGTTTGTATTTGTGTTGACATTATCCCCAGATACAATACACATGTTCGTTTTTGTGTTGACATTATCCCCAGATACAATACACATGTTCGTATTTGTGTTGACATTATCCCCAGATACAATACACATGTTTGTATTTGTGTTGACATTATCCCCAGATACAATACACATGTTTGTATTTGTGTTGACATTATCCCCAGATACAATACACATGTTTCTATTTGTGTTGACATTATCCCCGGATACAATACACATGTTAGTGTTTGTGTTGACATTATCCCCAGATACAATACACATCTTCGTATTTGTGTTGACATTATTCCCAGATACAATACACATGTTAGTGTTTGTGTTGACATTATCCCCAGATACAATACACATGTTCGTATTTGTGTTGACATTATTCCCAGATACAATACACATTTTAGTGTTTGTGTTGACATCATCCCCAGATACAATACACATGTTCGTATTTGTGTTGACATTATTCCCAGACACAATACACATGTTAGTATTTGTGTTGACATTATCCCCAGATACAATACACATGTTAGTATTTGTGTTGACATTATCCCTAGATACAATACACATGTTCGTATTTGTGTTGACATTGTCCCCAGATACAATACACATGTTAGTATTTGTGTTGACATTATCCCCAGATACAATACACATGTTAGTATTTGTGTTGATATTATCCCTAGATACAATACACATGTTCGTATTTGTGTTGACATTATCGCCAGATACAATACACATGTTAGTATTTGTGTTGACATTATCCCCAGATACAATACACATGTTTGTATTTGTGTTGACATTATCCCCAGATACAATACAGATGTTCGTTTTTGTGTTGACATTATCCCCAGATACAGTACACATGTTCGTATTTGTGTTGACATTATTCCCAGATACAATACACATGTTCGTATTTGTGTTGACATTATCCCCAGATACAATACACACGTTCGTATTTGTGTTGACATTATCCCAATATACAATACACATGTTCGTATTTGTGTTGACATTATCCCCAGATACAATACACATGTTTGTATTTGTGTTGACATTATCCCCAGATACAATACACATGTTAGTGTTTGTGTTGACATTATCCCCAGATACAGTACACATGTTCGTATTTGTGTTGACATTATCTCCAGATACAGTACACATGTTCGTATTTGTGTTGACATTATTCCCAGATACAATACACATGTTCGTATTTGTGTTGACATTATTCCCAGATACAATACACATGTTCGTATTTGTGTTGACATTATCCCCAGATACAATATACAATACACATGTTCGTATTTGTGTTGACATTATTCCCAGATACAATACACATGTTCGTATTTGTGTTGACATTATTCCCAGATACAATATACAATACACATGTTAGTATTTGTGTTGACATTATTCCCAGATACAATACACATGTTCGTATTTGTGTTGACATTATTCCAGATACAATATACAATACACATGTTAGTATTTGTGTTGACATTATCCCCAGATACAATATACAATACACATGTTAGTATTTGTGTTGACATTATTCCCAGATACAATACACATGTTCGTATTTGTGTTGACATTATTCCCAGATACAATATACAATACACATGTTAGTATTTGTGTTGACATTATCCCCAGATACAATATACAATACACATGTTAGTATTTGTGTTGACATTATTCCCAGATACAATACACATGTTCGTATTTGTGTTGACATTATTCCCAGATACAATATACAATACACATGTTCGTATTTGTGTTGACATTATCCCCAGATACAATATACAATACACATGTTAGTATTTGTGTTGACATTATTCCCAGATACAATACACATGTTAGTATTTGTGTTGACATTATTCCCAGATACAATACACATGTTCGTATTTGTGTTGACATTATCCCCAGATACAATATACAATACACATGTTAGTATTTGTGTTGACATTATTCCCAGATACAATACACATGTTCGTATTTGTGTTGACATTATTCCCAGATACAATATACAATACACATGTTCGTATTTGTGTTGACATTATCCCCAGATACAATATACAATACACATGTTAGTATTTGTGTTGACATTATTCCCAGATACAATACACATGTTCGTATTTGTGTTGACATTATCCCCAGATACAATATACAATACACATGTTAGTATTTGTGTTGACATTATTCCCAGATACAATATACAATACACATGTTAGTATTTGTGTTGACATTATTCCCAGATACAATACACATGTTAGTATTTGTGTTGACATTATTCCCAGATACAATACACATGTTCGTATTTGTGTTGACATTATCCCCAGATACAATATACAATACACATGTTAGTATTTGTGTTGACATTATTCCCAGATACAATACACATGTTCGTATTTGTGTTGACATTATTCCCAGATACAATATACAATACACATGTTCGTATTTGTGTTGACATTATCCCCAGATACAATATAAATACACATGTTAGTATTTGTGTTGACATTATTCCCAGATACAATACACATGTTAGTATTTGTGTTGACATTATTCCCAGATACAATACACATGTTCGTATTTGTGTTGACATTATCCCCAGATACAATATACAATACACATGTTAGTATTTGTGTTGACATTATTCCCAGATACAATACACATGTTCGTATTTGTGTTGACATTATTCCCAGATACAATATACAATACACATGTTCGTATTGTGTTGACATTATCCCCAGATACAATATACAATACACATGTTAGTATTTGTGTTGACATTATTCCCAGATACAATACACATGTTAGTATTTGTGTTGACATTATCCCCAGATACAATACACATGTTCGTATTTGTGTTGACATTATCCCCAGATACAATATACAATACACATGTTAGTATTTGTGTTGACATTATTCCCAGATACAATACACATGTTAGTATTTGTGTTGACATTATTCCCAGATACAATATACAATACACATGTTAGTATTTGTGTTGACATTATTCCCAGATACAATATACAATAAACATGTTTGTATTTGTGTTGACATTATCCCCAGATACAATATACAATACACATGTTAGTATTTGTGTTGACATTATTCCCAGATACAATACACATGTTAGTATTTGTGTTGACATTATCCCCAGATACAATATACAATACACATGTTAGTATTTGTGTTGACATTATTCCCAGATACAATACACATGTTAGTATTTGTGTTGACATTATCCCCAGATACAATACACATGTTAGTATTTGTGTTGACATTATCCCCAGATACAATATACAATACACATGTTAGTATTTGTGTTGACATTATCCCCAGATACAATACACATGTTAGTATTTGTGTTGACATTATCCCCAGATACAATACACATGTTAGTATTTGTGTTGACATTATCCCCAGATACAATATACAATACCCATGTTAGTATTTGTGTTGACATTATCCCCAGATACAATACACATGTTAGTATTTGTGTTGACATTATCCCCAGATACAATACACATGTTAGTATTTGTGTTGACATTATCCCCAGATACAATATACAATACACATGTTAGTATTTGTGTTGACATTATCCCCAGATACAATACACATGTTAGTATTTGTGTTGACATTATCCCCAGATACAATACACATGTTAGTATTTGTGTTGACATTATCCCCAGATACAATACACATGTTAGTATTTGTGTTGACATTATCCCCAGATACAATATACAATACACATGTTAGTATTTGTGTTGACATTATCCCCAGATACAATACACATGTTAGTATTTGTGTTGACATTATCCCCAGATACAATACACATGTTAGTATTTGTGTTGACATTATCCCCAGATACAATACACATGTTAGTATTTGTGTTGACATTATCCCCAGATACAATACACATGTTAGTATTTGTGTTGACATTATCCCCAGATACAATACACATGTTAGTATTTGTGTTGACATTATCCTCAGATACAATACACATGTTCGTATTTGTGTTGACATTATCCCCAGATACAATACACATGTTAGTGTTTAGTACATTTGTACATGTAAGAAAAATCTAGAAAGCAATTCTTCATAACGACGGGTGACAAAAAACCGAAGTTTACCAGGGGGAAAATTCACAAAAATGTATTCACAAAAATGTATTCACTCTTATCAAATCTCAAAATTGGCAAGAGAATGAGGGGTTTCATTTCAAATATATTTCAAGGTTTTGATATTTTATACACAAATATTTAAAACCTCCCAGTCTCGGTCAAAGGAGCATTAAATCGCCGGGATATGGTCTCATTTGGGCTGTGTATGTCGTTATTGGATAAACAAACGTCATTGCGGTTCACATGACTCTTAAAGTGAGTATATACATGAATGTGCAATGAATTTATTCACCGAAGTAGAGGAAATGTTCAGAAAATTTAAGCAGATCAGACTGTGTTACAAATCTATCAATTAAAACTATTATCATTCACAGCTTGCGAAAGCTGAGGATCATCCATACAAAGATGCTAAATTGTTAAAATATCTAACATTTTGTGGGTAAAGACAACTAGATTTAATTTGTTAGTATATCTTTGTTGTTTTGGGAAAGTTTAGTTTGTATCCTTCCGGGGGCGGGGGGCGGGGGGGGGGGGGAACAGGTCTTTATTTGGTAATTATTTTAGGCAAACAAAATTAATGTAATGAGGATCGTGACTTTTTTCAACATGTCATAATTCATGCAATTTGCAATATTTGATGACATCAATTTTCAAATTTTAAATGCAACAGAATCACTACAGTCACGACGAAGTCTTCAATGTGGCACAAAACGTGCTTTACCACTAATAACTAGACGCTTCTAGCACTACAGTTAAAGTGGAACTTTAATGATAAAATATTTTTATTATCACCGAAACACTAAATTTGAGAAGTTAAATATATGAGTTAACAATACAGTCCAACCTGTCTTAAATGTCACCTCTATATAAGAGTCAACTGCTTATAAAGGCCAGTAGAATTGTATCCCAATTGTTTATTTGAGTCTGTATATAAAGACCACCTGCCTATAAAGGTCACTTTTACTGGTTCCCTTAGGTGACCTTTATAGACAGGTTCGGTATGTCCACTGGACGTCTTTTTGTCCAGCTTGTCTGTTTCTAAAATGGACTTTTTGAGTTTTTGATTGCATTGACTGTTCCTAAATAAATATTTTCCAATGGTTTATTTGAATATTTCTTTCTTCTCATGTATAGGCCCAAATGTTCATTCTAGAAAGGACCATTGATCACTTATGTTAAGGCCTTAGATGGTAATAGTTAACATGATATGAAGTTATAAATATTTATCTTATGGTGTATAAAAGGAAAGTTTTGAGAAAATTCCCCATTCTAAAAAACCTTAGGTTTAATTAGTATAGGTTATACTTGCCCTGTCTTAGCGAAGTTTGTCCAGTATTTCATCATCACGTGACTTAATTGTTTCTCTTCAGATTTGAACTTTGAATTACTATCAGAAGGAATTCCAAACACGTATTCCACTTCATCTCCATGCATAACTCCCATCCAACTTGGCCACACATTACTAGAGGAACGGTGCTCGAATGTGTACATATAAACGGATTTCTTTTTTGGCGCCATCTCACGGTAGTCTTTGGCAAAATCTACTACCGGACATTTAAACCAATTGTCACCTTCTGTAACAAATATCACCATGGCTACCTTTACAACATCACATGACTATAAATAACAACTGGGCTCTATATATACCACGGGTAAATGTTGCTCATTTCAATTCTAACATGACTTAGACAAAAACAATTGAAGTAAACATTGCAGACTCTTTTTTCACTTATAGCGAGAATCAAGACGTCACCAGCTATAGACAAAGGTGCATGAATTTTGCCTGTGCGTTGCGCTGATGGCATTATACAGCAGGGTTTTTAGCGTGCCAAGCCTACCATGACACAGGACCTCGTTTATTTTAAGTTCCCATCCGAAAGAACCGTGACTTTCATTCCGTATTACCGAGTGTTTGGCGAATGAACAGTCACTACCCACTTTCAAAATTGGGTTAGACCCGATCGGGGTTCGAACCCACGATATCCCACTTACGGAGCGAGCACTATACCAACTGAGCTACCACAATAGTGTACGGCAATAGACGTTATAGTACTATAAACGTCATTTCTAGACAGTTTAATGGTTATACTGTTCAAAGAAATTTCTCGCATACCGATTGACTAACTTGCCGGGGTACATAGAACTATGTTCGGTAATCTGCAGGGGTGACGTTTAGCGGTAAAAGGGAAGTAACTCGTACATCGCAGACGTCTAGTTATCGTAAACAAACATGGCGACAACGTGCGCAAGTCACAGAAAATACGAAATTGGAATTTAAAAAGATGCAATTAGAACTACTTTGAAGGGTAATAAAAACCTTATACAGGAATTTGGCAAGCTCAGGGTACATAAATCTTTGACGGGGTACATGGGGCCGTGTAACCGACCAAAACGTGTAAAACTTATATTATTCTATTTTAGTTTAAAATAAAGGGAACATGAAATTATGAGACCTTAATTATTCCTAGGGAAATTTTGGATCCAGATATCGTAGTTTATCAACAAAACATTGATGACGACCATAAAACATTTTAAAGGCCTAGACCTGTTGTAGCTAGCTGTATTTAATATAAATAAAATGTTACTTACCCACGTCATCTATAATATCTAGGTACTTGTCATGTTCCGGGTTCGATCCCATGTCATATTGTTGTAAAATGGCATCCAGTAAGAATCTGTTCGACCTATCAAAGGAGAAATTTGGAGTCAACTGTGGCATCAGTTTTCGAACTTCATCTTCAGTGAAGGTATAATTGGGATGTGTATCAGCGTTGTATATCCAGTATATTAAGAAGTAGCTGTATTCGTTGGTGTTTACCCCTAAGATGACCTCTTTGTTGGCGATATCAGCTTGGTTTAGGTATTTACTTGGTGGCTTTTAAGAATAACCGTCGACCGTTCCGGGTATAAAATCCGAGGTGAGAAGCTGTGTGGCATCTAAAGTATTTAAACATTTCATTGTTTCTTTTACTGTCGTTTTATTACATTTTAGTTTTTTGACAATATTCATTGATTTTTGTTTTGCTTTTTCCGGAGTTGAAACGCCCAGTGACACAGACCGGTTGAACTTTGCATGATTGCACTGGAACAAATCGACGATAGTGGAGAGAACATGTGAAAATTGACGCTAGCCGCACCGGCACTCTCACCAAACAAAGTTATATTATTAGAATCCCGCCAAATTTATCAATATTTTCACTTATCCATTTTAAAGCCAGATTTTGATCCAAAAGTCCCATATTTCCCGGAGCTGCTTCGTCCCCTAGATAAAGAAAACCCAGAGTATCCGTCCTATACGCTATTGATACTATTATAACCTTGTACAGAGAGGCTAGATATTTCCCATCATACACATCAAGATCTGTACTTCCGGAAAAGAACCCACCGCCATAAATCCAAACTAACGTACTAAGTTTGTGTCGTCTGCTGTGTGTGGCGCCCATATGTTTAAATACAGACAATCTTCGCTAAAATTAGATTTAGGATTCCAAGCCTCCTCTCCTGCTTCTTCCGGTTTCCCCACGAACACAGTAAATTTTGCTTGGGTACAAGCATCTGCAAATTTCTTTGTTTCCAATGTAGAATTCCAGTTTTGGACCGGAACTGGTCTCCTAAACCGGAGGTCACCAACAGGTGGCACTGCAAAGGGGATTCCAAGAAATGTTCTTATATCTACGCCATTGAAACTTTGTATGAATCCCCGGACAGTACCGGAAGTTGTTGATACTTCCGGGTCGATTGGTTGTACCGGAAGTAGCATCATTGTCAATAACAATACGGCCGATAAAACGTACACTTTCATTTTACTACCTGTAAATATATTATAAAAATTTCACTCCAAAAATCGAATAAAAGTTAGAATTTTATTTTTACTACCATAGATGTAATTGTTTTAACGTATAGTACAGATCTAGAACTTTCGGAATTTTACCATTATGATAACTAATTAGTGCCGAATCGGTAGCTATCTAGGTCTCTGATTTGTTACACCTTGTCAGCTAGTTATCTATACAGTCAACGTCGAAAATAACGAATTTCTCGGGACCCATTTAATAAATTCGTAATATCAGAAATTCGTTATTAGCAAAGTGACAAATGAAATATAATCAACAAATTTTACAAAAATAATGTTCACTTTAATTATATTATATCAAAAATATATACATGTATGTATGGATACAACATCGTAAATCGGGAATGCTTTTGGGGATTTATCGTTTAAAGAAAAAGTCTGTTATTGATTTTTGCTTTTTAGAGACAATGGAGACATGTTCATCAAAAAAATCATTAATTTCTTTTCTTTAAAATTGTACTTAAAGTACTAGGCTTGATATCAAACTCTAATGCAATTTCCTTTTTTGACTCTGTACCTTTCTTAACTCCCTGTAATATCTCGTATTTCTTCTGGATTGATAAAGTTTGCCTTTTCGGTGTGGAAGCCATATTGACAATAACAAAACAAAACAACAACAAAACAGTGATTAAAATTCTTTTACTCGTTTAAAACAACTCACTGGTGCAA
This sequence comes from Anadara kagoshimensis, assembly GCA_021292105.1. Classification (NCBI taxonomy): domain Eukaryota; kingdom Metazoa; phylum Mollusca; class Bivalvia; order Arcoida; family Arcidae; genus Anadara; species Anadara kagoshimensis. The sequence goes on along the minus strand of CM037868.1, from coordinate 5,933,997 downwards.
GACTTCATTAATCCGTTCAGTACTCAATGAACCATACACTACCTTAACAACTAATTACCTACTCGTGCAGTTAAAACAAGTACACCCTTATTCAAACAACTGGAACGAGGCCAGTAATCGTGCAGTTAAAACGAGTACGTCCTTATTTAATCAACGAGGCCAGTAAGTTATTATTCGTAATAGCAGGTGGATGAGACTCTGCGGCCTCATTTTGGGTTCGTTATTTCCGACTTTTACGTTATTTCCGACTTCGTTAAATCAGTGTTATATCAAAGAAGATTTAAAGAGAAAAAATCGGGACCTTGAAAATGAGTTCGTTATTTCCGAAAATTCGTTATTTGCAACTTCATTATTTTCGATGTTGACTGTATTCCGACTACTCAGTAGCCGAACTTTGGCTCCTTTTCGTAACCTCAGTGTCAAATATTTGACAGGTCTGTACTATATACGGGTCTATAGCCAAATCTACCTATTACGGCCACCCAAGGGAACCTGTAAAAGTGGCCTTTATATATATGGCCAGGTGGTTTTTATATGCAGGTTCAAATAATGTTATATGAATAAAGAACAAGTAGGATACATGTTTTCTACTGGCTTTAATAAGCAGGTGGTCCTTACTATAGAGGTGGCAATCACTACCTACTTTTAAGTATTGGATCAAACCCGGACGGGGATCATACACACGACCTCCCACTTGCGGAGAGAGCACCTTACCGCGGTAGTAAACTAGTCTAGGAGATTATGCACTAAGATCGAGGCCAATAGGTCTAAAGGTAAATTGGTGTAGGCAAATATCTCCAGTTTTCGAGAACCAATTTCTTAAGCGTCAACTCGTTTACGATTTTTCAATGAGAAATAGTTTTTGTAGAAAAACCCCTGAAAATTTTAATTTTTGCAAATTATTTAAAATTTCATATTTTAAATTATTCTGTGGTAAAAAACAACATATAAATGTTTATTCTATCTTTCATTGTGGAAACATCATAGACTAAAATGCAAAACATTTTTACAGTTTTTCGATTGTGTTTCAAATTTTTAAAAGAAGCAAAAAAATCAGTGATTCAGTTTACATCTATCGTCTTTCGATTCTTGTAAATTTGTAATTTATGCGTTAAATCTGTATATCTATATATATCTTTATGATGCCTGTGTTGTCCTGTAGTAAATAGTGTTAAACAAATTCGGAAAATTATTCAGTTGATAAAGCTAGTATTTGTATTTTTAGTAGTTTGTTTATAAAAATGCAATTATGTTATATTGATGTAAATAATTTTTATGTTGTATTGTATGAGGCATGCGAATTATTGTATTTTTGTGTATATATTACCTCGTGTACCACCTCCTGTGGGCTTGAGTGAATAAAGTGAATTGAATTGTGAATTGCAATAAATGGGTCACGTGACTCAGTTTGTTCCATTGAGTGTGAATGCTCAATATTTTAAAACGGCGCGATTCAGGCGAATGGTATTTCTGCTTGATGTTAAAAACAAACTAAACGAAATCGACAGAAAATCCACCTAACCCAACCCCACCCCCGTCCACATTAACACTCATATCGGAATTACATTTATAAATATCGATATATTATATGATGTTCTCGTAACTAGTTTGAATTTTAAGTTATCAACTCACTGAAGCTTGTCGGTTTACGCTTTTTGAACATCTTTCGTCGACATTATAACCTACATACATACGTAAAGCAGTATAAATACAATGAGAGGGTATTTTATTAGATATCTTGCTTGATATAAACACATAATTATATTCCAGTTTATGAATATTTTTTCTGAAATTCTTTTAGGTTTTCCAAATATCTGCCTTGAGTTCGTGTACATGAGTTGATAATGCTATTCTAAACGGGCGAGGGGAATTATGATTCAGTTTCCATGGGGGGTAGGACACTGACCAATTTTTATATTGTGTTTGAAGACAACGGCTCTGTATTCAGTTTCCATGGGGGGGGGGGGGGGGGGTAGGGCACACTGACCAATTTTTATATTGGTTTGAAGACAACGGCTCTGTATTCAGTTTCCATAGGGGGTAGGGCACACTGACCAATTTTTATATTGTGTTTGAAGACAACGGCTCTGTATTCAGTTTCCATGGGGGGTAGGGCACACTGACCAATTTTATATTGTGTTTGAAGACAACAGCTCTGTATTCAGTTTCCATGGGGGGGGGGGGGGGGGGGGTAGGGCACACTGACCAATTTTTATATTGGTTTGAAGACAACGGCTCTGTATTCAGTTTCCATGGGGGGGGGGGGGGGTAGGGCACACTGACCAATTTTTATATTGTGTTTGAAGACAACGGCTCTGTATTCAGTTTCCATGGGGGGGGGGGGGGGGGGGGTAGGGCACACTGACCAATTTTTATATTGTGTTTGAAGACAACGGCTCTGTATTCAGTTTCCATGGGGGGGGGGGGGGGGGGGTAGGGCACACTGACCAATTTTTATATTGTGTTTGAAGACAACGGCTCTGTATTCAGTTTCCATGGGGGGGGGGGGGGTAGGGCACACTGACCAATTTTTATATTGTGTTTGAAGACAACGGCTCTGTATTCAGTTTCCATGGGGGGGGGGGGGGGGGGTAGGGCACACTGACCAATTTTTATATTGTGTTTGAAGACAACGGCTCTGTATTCAGTTTCCATGGGGGGGGGGGTAGGGCACACTGACCAATTTATATTGTGTTGAAGACAACGGCTCTGTATTCAGTTTCCATGGGGGGGGGGGGGGTAGGGCACACTGACCAATTTTTATATTGTGTTTGAAGACAACGGCTCTGTATTCAGTTTCCATGGGGGGTAGGACACACTGACCAATTTTTATATTGTGTTTGAAGACAACGGCTCTGTATTCAGTTTCCATGGGGGGGGGGGGGGGGGGTAGGGCACACTGACCAATTTTTATATTGTGTTTGAAGACAACGGCTCTGTATTCAGTTTCCATGGGGGGGGGGGGGGGTAGGGCACACTGACCAATTTTATATTGTGTTTGAAGACAACGGCTCTGTATTCAGTTTCCATGGGGGGGGGGGGGTAGGGCACACTGACCAATTTTTATATTGTGTTTGAAGACAACGGCTCTGTATTCAGTTTCCATGGGGGGGGGGGGGGGTAGGGCACACTGACCAATTTTATATTGTGTTTGAAGACAACGGCTCTGTATTCAGTTTCCATGGGGGGGGGGGGGGTAGGGCACACTGACCAATTTTTATATTGTGTTTGAAGACAACGGCTCTGTATTCAGTTTCCATGGGGGGGGGGGGGGGTAGGGCACACTGACCAATTTTATATTGTGTTTGAAGACAACGGCTCTGTATTCAGTTTCCATGGGGGTAGGACACACTGACCAATTTTATATTGTGTTTGAAGACAACGGCTCTGTATTCAGTTTCCATGGGGGGTAGGGCACACTGACCAATTTTATATTGTGTTTGAAGACAACGGCTCTGTATTCAGTTTCCATGGGGGGGGGGGGTAGGGCACACTGACCAATTTTTATATTGTGTTTGAAGACAACGGCTCTGTATTCAGTTTCCATGGGGGGGGGGGGGGGGTAGGGCACACTGACCAATTTTATATTGTGTTTGAAGACAACGGCTCTGTATTCAGTTTCCATGGGGGTAGGACACACTGACCAATTTTTATATGTGTTTGAAGACAACGGCTCTGTATTCAGTTCCATGGGGGGAGGGGGTAGGGCACACTGACCAATTTTATATTGTGTTTGAATACAACGGCTCTGTATTCAGTTTCCATGGGGGGGGGGGGGGGTAGGGCACACTGACCAATTTTTATATTGTGTTTGAAGACAACGGCTCTGTATTCAGTTTCCATGGGGGGTAGGGCACACTGACCAATTTTTATATTGTGTTTGAAGACAACGGCTCTGTATTCAGTTTCCATGGGGGTAGGGCACACTGACCAATTTTTATATTGTGTTTGAAGACAACGGCTCTGTATTCAGTTTCCATGGGGGGTAGGGCACACTGACCAATTTTTATATTGTGTTTGAAGACAACGGCTCTGTATTCAGTTTCCATGGGGGGTAGGGCACACTGACCAATTTTTATATTGTGTTTGAAGACAACGGCTCTGTATTCAGTTTCCATGGGGGGTAGGGCACACTGACCAATTTTTATATTGTGTTTGAAGACAACGGCTCTGTATTCAGTTTCCATGGGGGGGGGGGGGTAGGGCACACTGACCAATTTTTATATTGTGTTTGAAGACAACGGCTCTGTATTCAGTTTCCATGGGGGGTAGGGCACACTGACCAATTTTATATTGTGTTTGAAGACAACGGCTCTGTATTCAGTTTCCATGGGGGGTAGGGCACACTGACCAATTTATATTGTGTTTGAAGACAACGGCTCTGTATTCAGTTTCCATGGGGGGTAGGGCACACTGACCAATTTTTATATTGTGTTTGAAGACAACGGCTCTGTATTCAGTTTCCAGGGGGGTAGGGCACACTGACCAATTTTTATATTGTGTTTGAAGACAACGGCTCTGTATTCAGTTTCCATGGGGGGTAGGGCACACTGACCAATTTTTATATTGTGTTTGAAGACAACGGCTCTGTATTCAGTTTCCATGGGGGTAGGACACACTGACCAATTTTTATATTGTGTTTGAAGACAACGGCTCTGTAAAACAGTTCTTTCATTTTTATCATTATTGTAATTTTAGCGGCAAACTCGGCCTTGGTAGATGACCGAATGTCCTCTCCGTGTTCTGTGTTTGCAAAAAGCGGATAGTTTATCATATTGATAATACAAAACGTATAGTAAGTGCAACTTTGAACCACCACCCCCCCCTCTCTCTCTCTCTCTCTCTCTCTCTCCTCTCTCTCTCTCTCTCTCGTTTCCGATTATAAATAAATATCAAACATCTATTTTTCCATTACTTACCTAACCTCTCATACAAACCTAAGGTAGAGAATATTTAAACAAAATCCACGTATAACAAAAATTGTACAGTTATATATATATATATATTCACTTATTTTTACGGTATTTGATTTTTAGGCCTCCTTTATATTCTGTGTGATTTAACAATGTTTGTATATCACTTCAAGTTCTATATCAGTGAAGAGTCGAGGAATCTAAAAAATATTTAAAAAGACACAAGAATAGTTATGTTTATAAAGTTTATAAATAGTGAAGTTCACTTGACCCAAGTATAGGTATACAACATTGACCTGTACGCTTAGGGCGATGGACATTTGAGCGAAAATTAAAAACTCCTAGTGGACATTTGAGCGACAGATTTTCATGGAGATTTTAATGGACATTTGAACGACAGATTTTAATGGACCTTTGAACGACAGATTTCAATGGACATTTGAACGACATATTTTAAATATTACCTTATTTTAGGATGGACATTTGAGCAACATTTCTAATCTACTCACTTGTATATATACTTACCTGGTAAGTATGATATCAGTAATTAACTTGTCAGTATCGAAGATTTTACTTTGATTTCTGGATTGTAATTCGAACATGAATTAATATGTTTGTTTTTGATTTTTCATTTCTAGCCTGACTTACTAGGTCCATCTCTCCTTGTGAAGAATTGGGCCATTTCTAGTCTGACTTACATGACTTATGTCCATCTCTCCTTGTGGAGAATTGGGCCATTTCTAGCCTGACCTACTTGACTTATGTCCATCTCTCCTTGTGAAGAATTGGGCCATTTCTAGTCTGACTTACATGACTTATGTCCATCTCTACTTGTGGAGAATTGGGCCATTTCTAGCCTGACTTACTTGACTTATGTCCATCTCTACTTGTGGAGAATTGGGCCATTTCTAGCCTGACTTACATGACTTATGTCCATCTCTCCTTGTGGAGAATTGGGCCATTTCTAGCCTGACTTACATGACTTATGTCCATCTCTACTTGTGGAGAATTGGGCCATTTCTAGCCTGACTTACTTGACTTATGTTCATCTCTACTTGTGGAGAATTGGGCCATTTCTAGCCTGACTTACATGACTTATGTCCATCTCTACTTGTGGAGAATTGGGCCATTTCTAGCCTGACTTACATGACTTATGTCCATCTCTCCTTGTGGAAAATTGGGCCATTTCTAGCCTGACTTACTTGACTTATGTCCATCTCTACTTGTGGAGAATTGGGCCATTTCTAGCCCGACTTACTTGACTTATGTCCATCTCTCCTTGTGGAGAATTGGGCCATTTCTAGCCTGACTTACTTGACTTATGTCCATCTCTCCTTGTGGAAAATTGGGCCATTTCTAGCCTGACTTACATGACTTATGTCCATCTCTCCTTGTGGAGAATTGGGCCATTTCTAGCCTGACCTACTTGACTTATGTCCATCTCTCCTTGTGGAGAATTGGGCCATTTCTAGCCCGACTTACTTGACTTATGTCCATCTCTCCTTGTGGAGAATTGGGCCATTTCTAGCCTGACTTACTTGACTTATGTCCATCTCTCCTTGTGGAGAATTGGGCCATTTCTAGCCCGACCGTCAGTTAATTAAGTTTGAGATATAATTCGTTGGAACTTCTTGAAACCTACTTCAAACTTCGGGTTCTTATATTCGAGCAAGATAAAATCTGTAACATTTAATGGTGATATCAGGAAAGTATGGTGGTTTATTCCTGACATCCAGATAATTTCGGTCGACATGACATTATCTCGACATGTTGACTTAATATCATGACAAGTCGAGATCAGATGATGCAAAGTTGAGATAGTAAAATAGAATGTTGAGATAAATAAACATGACATGTCGAGATACTTATGCGATAGTCATGGTAAATATCTCGCTATAAGTATTTCGACATGTGTTATTTATCTCAACATTTTATTTTACTATATATCACAACTTTCCATCATATTGCATGTATCTTGTCGTGATATCAAGTCAACTTGTAGAAATAATTTTATGTCGACCGGAATTATCTGGGGCCAGTTGCACAAAGTTTGATTAGTTAAATCAATTGGATAGTCAAAATTAGAATTTCTCATAATTTCAGATCTGTTGAGAATTAAAGTTCAAAATGTTGAAGTAAACAGAATTCCATCAAACTTAACCACATCATTATAAAACTATCAATTTGATCATGTTATTTTGATTTAATTGTCTTATTAATTTTTTAATCGTTGATTAAACTAATCAGGCTTCGAACACGTGGGTCCTGGATGTCAGGAATAAGCCACCAATTAATTAATTGATTAATTAATTAAAGAATAAATGGAATAAAAGTAAATCAATAATTCATTTTAATGATAGTTTAATGCATTTGATACATTTTCAATTAAAATAAATAAATAATAAAAACCATGTGCACTCAATTTATGGAGATACAGAAAACCATGTACTTCGTGTAATTTATTACACAGTCAAAACTTTTTAATACGGCCATCTCCGTGATTTGTAATAGATTTAAAATAATTTTGTGAGAGTTATGTTCCCTGACTCAAGGTTTGTATTAGCCAATGTAGAAGTCAACGTACGCAGTGTAATATATTAACCGTGGATCCTAACATCAACCACGTGATGGATAGATCCATCTACAGTCCAACCTGCCTTAAAGGCCGCCTCTATATAAGGGCCTTCTGCTTATAAGAACCAGTTGAATCGTATCACAATTGTTCTTTTCTCATATTATTTGAACCTATATATAAAGGTCACCTGTCCATAAAGGCCACTTTTACTGGTTCCCTTGGGTTGCCTTTATAGACATGTTTGACTGTATATGAATATTTCTAATTTCTAATGAAAGGTCAAGTGGACAGGTCAATCTTGTTTGCCTATACTATGAGGGGTCTTGGCGGTGGTGTTGTCTAGTCATATGTGCGACTTTACCGATCACATTGGCTCTAACCATCTAAGATCGAATCCAGAACTGGAAATCCTTGTGTCGGGAAGTTTGTAAATTCGCTTGTTAGTGGTCGGTGGTTTTCTACCTGATACGTTTTTCCCTTCACTATCCCACAAGTGGCGGCCTGGATATAAGTTAAAGAATCTTGACTGTTGTACCTCAATGTTACTATCTAGGAACTGGTCTCGGTTTCACAATCGTTCCTCAACTAATATTTCCCTTAACTTAAATTTAGCAAATTTAGCAAATTTTGGTAATCTTATATTGGGGCAACTGATTGATATTTTTGTCAAAACTAAATTCAGATGTTTTAATTTAGAAGTGATCTTAAAAATGTCACCTTAAATTCCTGAATATCTTGAAAATTGATTTGAATTTTTGCCATATTTAAGTAAAGGAAAATCTTAGCTAAGAAATGATTGTGAAACTGAGGCTAGTACGTCTCGATATAAGTGAGAGAATCTTGACTGTTGTGAAACACCATTACTCCACTTACATGTACATGTAATTCTAAACCTTGAACACAGATCTAATTAGATCTGGTCATCTCGATGTCAGTCGAAGAACCTTGACTTCTGTGTTACACAAAATGACACCACTCTATTTCAGTAACCAAAATCACAAGTAAAAGAATATATATTTTAAAAATAATATTGTCCATTGTACTAAACACCATAAATCCACTCAGGCATAAAAAAATTCAAAATCGCTATATAGAATAGAAAGCCTCTTGACTGAGGTGTAATGCACCATTAATCCACTCCGACATCACCATCGCTATATACAGTAAAACCTCGTTATAATACCCCTGGATAAGGTTGCCACCTCGTTTATCGCCACTATTTTGAAGTCCCAAAATCCATTTTGTTTATGATTTTCTTTATCGACCTCCCCCAATTTATCACCAAACCCCTTTATAACTAAAAAATTGGACTGAACAAATGATGGCGATGTATCGAGGTTTTACTGCGGAATAGAAAGAATCTTGACTGGGTTTATCTACTCCATCACGTGATTGTAGTTTACCTGTGTGCGTTTACGGACAACGTTACCTACAGTACAGACCTGTCAAAAGTTTAACACTTAACTAGCGAATAAGTGCCGTATCGACAGCTCATATCGGCTCCTCGCTAGCTATATCGGCTCCTTGCTGGCTATATCGGCTCCTTGCTGGCTATATCGGCTCCTTGCTGGCTATATCGGCTCCTCGCTAGCTATATCGGCTCCTCGCTAGCTATATCGGCTCCTCGCTAGCTATATCGGCTCCTCGCTAGCTATATCGGCTCCTCGCTAGCTATATCGGCTCCTCGCTGGCTATATCGGCTCCTTGCTGGCTATATCGGCTCCTCGCTGGCTATATCGGCTCCTCGCTAGCTATATCACAGCATTCAACTGTTACTATCTCTCAGCAGCATTTCGGCCACAAGCTATCCATACCTCAGCAACTCAACAGCTTAAATTCGAACCATTTTTGTTATTTAAGTGTTAAACTTTCGACAGCTCTGTACTGTAGGTTTTTAATTCCACTCGAGCAGTTCCTCTTAGGAGAAATATTGTCAGTTTGTTTGTCAAAATAGGACACAAGAGACTCCGGTACTTCAACATAGGCATCTCCAAACTTAAAGGCCATATTTAAACAAATTATTCCAGCGACGGAAATGTCTTCTAAATTATTGCCGTTCTAAATTGGGAAACTAATCATATAAAATTTTCAGAAATTATACTTATTCTGGATATCCTTACGTTTTATTTTTTGCAATGTATGACAGGCTCCAAATTGACATCAAACAAAAAGTTAACCAGATTATAAAACACAGTTTCAGAAAGTAGAATATCGGAAATTGTCACATGATTTTAATATGCTTTCTTCTTAACTATCCTGATCTTTATGATAGATGTCAACTTCCGGTGTCATCTCTAACAAAGTCAAGATGTCAACTTCAAGTGTCATCTCTAACAAAGTCAAGATGTCAACTGCCAGTGTCATCTCTAACAAAGTCAAGATGTCAACTTCTGGTGTCATCTCTAACAAAGTCAAAATGTCAATTTCCAGTGTCATCTCGAACAAAGTCAAGTGTCAACTTCTTATGTCATCTTGCCATAGTCCCGGTGTCAACTTCCGATGTTATATCTTAATGTCTAAATGTCAACTTCCGGTGTCATCTATGACTGACTCAAGATGTCAACTTCCGGTGTCATTTTTTTTATAAAATCAAGATGTCAACTTCCGGTGTCATCTCTAACTAAGTCAAGATGTCAACTTTCGGTGTCATCTCTAACAAAGTCAAGATGTTAACTTCCAGTGTCATCTCTAACAAAGTCAAGATGTCAACTTCCAGTGTCATCTCTAACAAAGTCAAGATGTCAACTTCCAGTGTCATCTCTAACAAAGTCAAGATGTCAACTTCCGGTGTCATCTCTAACAAAGTCAAAATGTCAACTTCCAGTGTCATCTCGAACAAAGTCAAGTGTCAACTTCTTATGTCCCGGTATCAACTTCCGATGTTATATCTTAATGTCTTAATGTCAACTTCCAGTGTCATCTTTTTATAAAATCAAGATGTCAACTTCCGGTGTCATCTCTTACAGATTCAAGATGCCAACTTCCGGTGTCATCTCTTACAGATTCAAGATGCCAACTTCCGGTGACATCTCTTACAGATTCAAGATGTCAACCTCCGGTGTCATAACGACAAAGTCAAAATGTCAACTTCGGGTGTAATCTTGACAGAGTGACGATGTCAACTTCCGGTGTCAATATTATTACTTCCGGTTATTTTTCTGATTTAATACAACATGGGCAATGCTAAGCATCTAATTCATTATAATAGTAAAAGTTTTAAATGATTATTATAACTCAAATATTCAGTACAGACGTTGGAATGTCTAACATGAATACGCAGAATAGTGCAAATAAAAGTGATGATACTGAGAAAATATTTCCCCTGCTTTGTGTCACACCTTTACTTTGGCAATCTGTAAATAAACAAATAAAAAAATAAATAAATATATAAATAAATAAATAAATAAGGAATTAATATAAATAAATAAATGAATAATTAAATAAATAAAATATAAATAAATAAATAAATAAGGAATAAATATAAATAAATAAATAAATAAATAAATAAGGCATAAGTAAATAAATAAATAAATAAATATAAGACAAAAATAAATAAATAAATAAATGCACACCAAACGTGTTTGCTTGTATAAGAATCGGTACATTTGGTTTTGAGTGGTGTATATCAGAAAAGGTTGCCTCCCTTTGAATATATAAGCGACAACGTGTCAGATTATAGAAAAATCCATAATAGACAAATTTTGAAAATTTTATTCAGAAAATCAAAAAATTCATATGACACATGGATTGTTCAGTCTCTTAGAGATACAAGCATATAGGCAAACGGAAATCGGAAATTTAATACAAGGTGTAAATATTATTTTGAGAAATAACTATTTTGTAGAGCCAGTAATTCTCATTCTAACATCGGCTGTATTACAATGCATATTCTTGAAGTGTCTTCATTGCATCAAATATTCCGACTTCGCCGGAAGTGACCGTTTTACATCACATGTTACGTTATTGATAAATAGTTCTGCTTTCAAAATTCTAACTGTATCAAAAAATGCAAAAACGCAACCACAACTTTACTGTCTATATTTATTGAACCTGAGCTATTGATAAAAAGAAAACGTTTTGAACTATGAACCGATTATTTCAAATGACATTTTTATGTTCAAAGGTATTTTATGAGATGTGAAATACTGACATGCAACATAAAGAAGTGTTTAGATGACGTCACGAAATAGGCATTATGAAAAGTAATATTGAACATGTGAAATAGCGCTCTTGGTTTCTTTTTCAGTTGATAGATCTCACACGGATCTTACAGCTATAGGGGAAAAGGAAATTTTGAACTTTGCAGTGCGCTCAGGACAATGTGCAGGAAGGGTTCTTTAACGCGCTACGCCTGAAGTATGCGTGACATTTCTTTTAGGGTCTTTTCCGAAGGACCTCGTGTTTTCATTTCTTAATGCCGAGTGTTTGGCAAAAGAACAGTCACTGACTATTAAGTTTTGTTCAGACCCCGTCGCGACTCGAACCAAGACCTCTTATATACAAAGCCAACACTACTAACTGAGCTAAGGTGTTTGGATATACATTTACAAGGCATGACCGTTAAAAACGCACGATAACCAGTTTACTTCCGAACTAAAAAGCAGAATTAAATACAGTGATGGAACCCAAGTAATTTTTGTAAAGCCTAACTTCTCCCGTTTACAAAGTAAAGAATGTGTCTCTAAGTATGGGTACATAACAGACCTGTCGAAAGTTTAACACTGAACTAACGACGCTTAGTGTCCGGGATATGAATGGTTAGTGGAAGTAAAGCTGCCAAGATATATAATGCTGCCGAGATGTCGGCGGGGGGGGGGGGGGGGGGGGGGGGTTAAGATGAACTAACAAGAGTAGTCGTAACGACTGCTTAGCGTCCGGGATATGAATGGCTAGTGGAAGTAAAGCTGCCAAGATAAAAACAGCTGCCGAGATATCGAAGGGGGGGGGGGGGGGGGTTAAGATGAGTTGTCGATTCGACAATAATTCGTTGTCTTAATGTTAAACTTTTGACAGATCTACACTGTATACTCACGGGCTAGTTTACTGAGTTTTGGTAAATATGGAAGTGACACTGTCGATATATAACAGCTGCCGAGATATCGAAGGGGGGGTTAAGATGAGTTGTCGATTCGACAATAATTCGTTGTCTTAATGTTAAACTTTTGACAGATCTACACTGTATACTCACGGGCTAGTTTACTGAGTTTTGGTAGATATGTATTCCAGAAGTGACACTGTCGGTGCCTGATACCATACTTAATATCTAACGTATGCTCCGTCGTAAGTATTAAGTAGTCCTCGTATTGTCTGGAATATTGAGGCCAGTTTGGTAAAGTCGTGATGGCACCATTACCGTTTGGATTCCTGGAAATATACAAAATACCTCAGACATAATCATTTTTTAAGCAAAAATTTTATATACTTTACATCTGAACCCGGTTTCCTTAACTTAAATCTGGTCACAATCATTCCTTATCAACTTAAAGCTCGTCCCGTTTCACAATCATTCCTCAACTTACTTAAATCTGGCCCCAGCTTAACTAAGATTTTACTTAATCTAAATCTAGCCCCAGTTTCACAATCATTCCTCAACCCGATTCCCTATTATATTTCTTAACTTAAAGCTTAAACAAATTTGAAATCGGAGTAATTTTGTTGCTTTCAAGATAAAAAATGTGTCCATAAAAATTGAAGTGTCATTTTGAAAATCACTGTAATATAAGATACTCCCCCCCCCCCGTTTTTGACAACTATCACTGTTTTTATTACCCCACCCCATCTGTTTTTGATTACTCACCTCTTGTTCTTGGCTACTTACCTGGTGTTTTGGACTTACTCCGTTCTTGGCTACTTACCTGGGTTTTGGACTTACTCCGTTCTTGGCTACTTACCTTGTGTTTTGGACTTACTCCGTTCTTGGCTACTTACCTTGTGTTTTGGACTTACTCCGTTCTTGGCTACTTACCTTGTGTTTTGGACTTACTCCCTTCTTGGCTACTTACCTGGTGTTTTAGACTTACTCCGTTCTTGGCTACTTACCTGGTGTTTTGGACTTACTCCGTTCTTGGCTACTTACCTGGTGTTTTGGACTTACCCCGTTCTTGGCTACTTACCTGGTGTTTTGGACTTACTCCGTTCTTGGTTACTAACCCTGTTTCCATGACTTACCCTGTTTTTGCGAAGTTGCTCCAGTAGTTCATTATTTGGACTACTAACTCTTGGTTCTTGGTTACTCCCCCTGTTTTCACGACTTACCCTGGTCTTGGCTACCTACCCTGTTTTAGATACCTACCCTGGTTTTGCGAAGTTACTCCAGTATTTTATCATTTGGACTACTTACTCCGTTCTTGGCTACCTATCCTGTTTTCATGACTTATCCCGTTTAAAAAACTTACCCTGGCTGCTCTTGGCTACCTACCCTGTTTTAGATACCTACCCTGTTTTTAGATACCTACCCTGTTTTTGCGAAGTTACTCCAGTATTCTGTTCTTGGCTACCTACCCGTTTTATGACTTACCCTGTCCTTGGCTACTTACCCCGTTTTATGACTTACCCTGTTTTGGCTACTTACCCTGTTTTATGACTTACCCTGTTTTGGCTACTTACCCTGTTTTATGACTTACCCTGTTCTTGGCTACTTACCCCGTTTTATGACTTACCCTGTTTTGGCTACTTACCCTGTTTTATGACTTACCCTGTTTTGGCTACTTACCCTGTTTTATGACTTACCCTGTTCTTGGCTACTTACCCTGTTTTATGACTTACCCTGTTCTTGGCTACTTACCCTGTTTATGACTTACCCTGTTTGGCTACTTACCCTGTTTTATGACTTACCCTGTTCTTGGCTATTTACCCTGTTTTATGACTTACCCTGTTCTTGGCTACTTACCCCGTTTTATGACTTACCCTGTTCTTGGCTACTTACCCTGTTTTATGACTTACCCTGTTTTGGCTACTTACCCCGTTTTATGACTTACCCTGTTTTGGCTACTTACCCCGTTTTATGACTTACCCTGTTCTTGGCTACTTACCCCGTTTTATGACTTACCCTGTTCTTGGTTACTTACCCTGTTTTATGACTTACCCTGTTTTGGCTACTTACCCCGTTTTATGACTTACCCTGTTTTGGCTACTTACCCTGTTCTTGGCTACTTACCCTGTTTTTGCGAAGTGACTCCAGTATTTCATCATTTTACGACTAAGTTCGTATTCTTCCCTTGTATATCCTAAACTAGAATTTGTGGGAAGTCCAAAAACATACTCAATCTCATCACCATGGAGAACTCCCGCCCATTTCGGCCACACATTACTCGACGATCGATGATTAAACATATACATGTACACTGACTGTGTCCCAGATTTTGCTCTGTTGAAATTTTGTGCCAAACCTATTACAGGGCATTTAAAATCGTAATCTCCACCTAAAATAAAACAGAGTTGAGTTGAGTAATAGGGGTTTAACGTTCCAGTCAAGAATATTTCACTTATATCGAGACGACGCCAGCTATTGGCGAAGGTGCAGATATCATGTCTGTGCGTTGCGCTGATGGCATTATACAGCAGAGTTCTTTATCGTGCCACGCCTACCATGACATGCTACCTCATTAATTTTATTTTCTTATCCGAAAGAACAGTGACTTTCATTTTATAATGCCAAGTGCTTGGCGAAAGAACAGTTACCGTCCTCTTTCAAGTCTTGGGTCAGACCTCTCACTTATGGAGCGATCAATCTACCAACTGAGCTAGCTACTGCAGTGTTGTGTTTTTATGGATGATTATGTTGAGTTGAGTAATGTGCCATTGTATGAAGCTCGAAGTTTGTTAACCAAATAGCCCATTTTAAGGTAATATTTTACCATTTTTGTGTGGATGTTATAGAAACAACTTTTCCCCAAAAATTGTTAGAATTTACATTTGGGTCATAAATGCAGTGTAAAAATAATGTAATAATTTTCTGAATTGAAAAAAAAAACATCAACATTAATGTTGTTTCAGAAAAAAATTAAATATGTGCTCATAAAAATAAATGAATTAGTGACAAAATTGACTAAATTTAAGTGTCTACTCACACCTGAGGCCTGTAACCTTAACAAACCAAATGCTTCAGCTATCTCAAATATTAACGTTGTGCAATTAATTTATTTATAAAACATTATTTTTAGATTACTTGATTGAAGACGATTCACATTACACAATATGTTGTACAATAAAACAAGTATAAAAATACACGTGTGATGTCTGATCTTAGATCAATAAACTGTGACTATGATACAGGCCTGTCAAAAGTTTAACACTAAGCTAACGGATTAATGCCAAATCGGTAGATCATCTAGGCTCCTCCACATATACAAGGGGAGGTCAAAAAGTTCATAGAATGGGTATAGATTGCCACAACAAACCAACCATTTTATTATTATTTTTCAATTTAGTCCCCATTTACCCCAATGCACAATGACATAGCCCACTTTTCTTTCAGACTGTCTTTGCCTTTGAAATAGAAGTCTTCGGTTTGGTCCTGAAACCATGTTAATGCCGAACCGACAGCTCATGTCAACCCTTCATTACCTACATCACTGAATATTTTCTGCTTACTGTACATCCATACGGTCACTAGCTGTGCATATTTTATCCCATCGGCAGCCGAACTCCGACTCCAAGTTATCGTCATACATAAACATCATTTGATCTATGAGTTATCCCCTCTTAGATCAAGGCATTTACTTATAGGTGTAGACTATTCCTAAACTAACATTTACCTCAAATTAAATTTAGCAAATTTTGATAATCTCTTTTTTGGAACTACTGACGAATATTTTTGTCAAAACTAAATGCAAATGTTTAAATCTAACAGTGATCTTAAAAATGAAAACTTAATTTCTGAATATCTTAAAAATCAACAAAAAATTTAAAGATTTGAAATTTTGCCATATTTAAGTTAAGGAAAATTTAAGCTATATAATGATTGTGAAACTGGGACCTGAACTGACCCCTGGTGAACAATCATTCCTTAACTAAGATTTTACTTAACTTAAACCTGGAAAAGTTTATATTGTTATAATTTTGTTGATTTTTAAGATATTAATTTGGTTATTTTAGATGTCAAATTGAACATAATTTCAAAATTATAACATTTGTATTCACACTTTTTATCAAAAATATTAATTTGCAGTTCCGAAAAGGATTGTCAAAATAAGATAAATTTAAGTGAAGGAAAATCTCAGTTTAGGAATGATCGTTAAACCGGGGCCTGGTCTGTCGAAAGTTTTACATTCGCTAACAAATAAGTGTCGAACTGACAGCTCATGTCAACCCTTCATTACCGATGTCTCGACATATTTCTACTTACTGCTAGCTACATTGTATACAACTGTATATTTGTGGTCACTAGCTATACATACTTCACTGTTCTATGATCCGGCATCCGGTATCCGAACTCCGACTCCAAGTTATCGTCAGCTCAGTGTTAAACTTTCGACATGTTTGTGCTGTACATTAGATTCATTATGTATTCTGCTAAAATTTCTGTCTATATATCTATGAATTCAAGAATGTGTACCTTTATTTATTTTTTTTCGATTCGACTAACTGGACATGCCGTACATATAGCATTCTGCCGTGTTTAAGTAAATTCATCAACACATTAATAATAATAATAATAATAATAAAAATAATAATCTTACCTATATCGTCCAAGATATCAATATAAGTTCTGTTATTTGGATAATTCTCTTGTTCATACTCGTGTAATATTGCTTCCAGGAGGAAATCACTCTTCAATGTTAGAGGTATATATTTCACTACTTCCGGTATAAGACTTAGGAACTCTTCTCTGTCAATGTTGTATTTAGGATGTCGACTTTCATTAAAAATATCATAAATTAAAAAATAATTGTATTCATTACGATTTACACCAACTAACAGGTCCTTATTTGTAAATTCTGGCTCGCTGAGGTATGAATTTGGCGATTTTGTTATGAAATAATTATCTATGGTGGGTTTAAACATGATGTGATTTTTTATTGTCTCTGTCTCGATCAAGTTAAGACATTTCATTATACTTTCTGTTGACATTCTGTTACAGTTATATTCAGCCGCTAATTCGTAAGCTTTGTTTTTGGCCGTTTCCGGCGATTGATATGCCCAGTTCCCTAACACTGACGCACTCTGCATTATAGCTCGCTGGAAATATTTATTAGATAATGGGGATATAAGTTGGTAGTTTACGCTAGCTGCTCCGGCACTTTCTCCAAAAATTGTAATGGAATTTGAATCACCACCGAACGACGCTATATTTTCAATATCCATTTTAATCCTAAACTCTGATCCTAATCCCATATTTCCAGGTGCCACGTCATCTCCAAGATACAGAAATCCCAAAGCGCCTAACCTATACGAAATTGACACAACAATGACGTCATCTAATGACGCAAGGTATTTCCCATTATACACATCTAACGACGTAGAACCTGAGTAAAATCCTCCACCGTAAATCCAAACCATTGTCGTAAGATTAGCGCTCGTTCTACTTTTCGGCGCCCAAATGTTTAAATATAGACAGTCTTCACTCATGTTGGTTTTTGGGTTCCACATATCTTCACCTCTCTCTTCCTGTCTACCTTTGAACACCGTAAAGACAGGCTGAGGACATGCAGGTCCATATTTTTTAGTGTCAATCGTAGTTTCGGATTTTTCTGGAGGAACTGGTCTCTTAAAACGGAGGTCTTTAATCGGTGGTTTGGCGAAAGGAACGCCGAGAAATGTATCAACAGTGACCCCATTAATCTGTTGTGAAAATCCTTTAATTTTGCCAGACGATGTGGTGACTTCCGGATCAGAAGATTCCACCAGGTATGTCATTAGAACCACTAACCAAATTATAAATAACCGTCCCATCCTTTAAAACAGAAATAAAAAAAAAAACAGAATAAATAACAAGAGAAAGAACAATGATATTTGTTCTCGATTTTCTGGAGAAATTCTTATATCCGAAATTTATAACACATTTGTACTAATGAGCGTTAATAGATGAAATAAATGTAAAGCCGTCGTATAGCTGCGTGATGTTGTAGGTTTCCACCTCAAGATGTTCCCAATGATAACCACTATTAAGAAAACATGCTAATCATATCTAATAAACGTAAAGACTCGTTTATATGTAGACTGACATGTTTTACCTGGTGGAGTTGACCTTAGTTTGAAATAAATACATAACTAAAACCATACTCCTTTTAGTGATTTTAACGCCATGTTTTCACAAAATTAATCAAACTTTTTTATATATATACTCAAGGTATGCATTTGTAAATAAAATTGAAAAAAATTCGATGGCAAAAAGTGAATATTTGGATAAAAAGGTCATAACACTACGTCACCAGGTCAAACTTGCTGAGTGACATGTAGGATTATTGTTATTCGTTGATGGTGATATTGATATGACAAAGGTAATAAATTCCTTCCGCTAAACACAAGTATATCATTGTTTGATGTCGGGGTATATCGGGGGGGGGGGGGGGGGGTTTGGTCTTCCGAGAATTCCTCGAATTCCTTATACTAAATTATAATCAATTGATTACACTCAGTTTTATGGATTTTTCTCAAAAACCGATTGAAGATGAGAAACAGAAATTTGGCTGTGTATATAACAATTCTCGGCCTAATTTATCATAATGGTTTGAGTTTTTCATCGCTTGAGACTTTGCCTCTGTATAGTGTAAATTTTTGTCAAAAATGTTCAATCTGAAAAAATCTAAGTTTTTGACTCCACCTCTTATGACTAACCCAACCCTTTTTACTATGAGTTTCATTCAAAGTTTAAAAAGTGTCACAGGTGATTGACTTATAAACTGGACAACAGCTTAAAGACACCAAAATGAGGCCAAAGGAAAAAAAACGCCTGTGTATAAGGTTATGGAGAGAGTAAAATAGATCCAACAATTGTCAAGTAAATTGCAAAGTGAATGCAATTTATACATGTTTATTTTTAACTGTTTACAAGAGCATAAGCGTATACCACTAATTGTTTTTTAAGCCATTGCTCAATTAAACTACGGGTAAAAAAGTAGTACCAATGTTAGGTTTGAGATGTACATGTATTATGCATCTCTGTATATTTCTGAGAATTAAAAAAATGAATTCCAGATACATACCTAACTTCCCTCACCCATATAAGCATTTTCCCATCTGAATCATAGCGGAAATTCCTTCAGAATGCATTATGGTAAAATAACATTAAACTGAACTTGATTTAGTTTGGCCTTAATACAGGGCAGAGTACATGGTTGATTAGTCTTCCTTGCATAATAAACTGGTTTTATGATGAAAAAAGGTCATGAACTATCATTATGCCTTACATGGGAAAAAGGCGGAGTAAATAGACTTTGTTAATTTTCCATCATTGCAGAAATTGTGAAATTTTTCTCAGTAAAGCTGGATTATGGCAAACTATACATTATGGAGACCTAAAGTGCATATTAGGCCGGTTGATTATAAATACATTTTGTCAAGAAAAAATAAAATATTTTCAGTAATAAATTTTTTAGAGACAAATAACTGAGTGTAATCCATTTCTGTTTATACTTTAGTTATCTTGTCTCATTTGTAATTACAGAACGACCTGTCGGGTTATACCGGGGACCGTGGTGTGTAGCAACACACTTTGAAAAAAATCAAATTGCGTTAAATCTGCGTCAAGCTCAACGCGATTTGATTTTTTTTCAATTATCGTTGTACTTGTCCCGCATTTAACGCAGTTTGAAAAAAAATTCAAAGTGCGTATTTTTTTCAAAGTGGGTTGAGCTGAACCATTTTTTGACGCAAATTGAGCTTGACCCAGATTTAACGCAATTATAAAAAAAAATCAAAGTGTGTAATTTTTCCATACTTTGTATACTTGATGTTCATGTTCACAATCCAAGTTATATAATTAGCTTCAAGATAATTGCCCTCGATGATTGTACACGCCCAAAATAAAGCGATACAGAAGTCTAGTGTGTCCTCCAATCCAACCCAACCAAATAATATATTGGCTATTCTAAACATTAAGCTATATATTATATAAAGACTCTGTCCTCCTCAAATCAAGCTAAATTTTAAGTATTCAGTTCGACTGCCGAATAAAATATTGGCTGTGTATCCACTGAAATACCACATCACTGACTAAATCAATCTCCGTCATCAAAGGGAAGGTAACCTGAGAATTGTGCTCCCAATGACCTCTATATATTAGAATTCAATCAAACTTGTGACGTCAGGGAGTATATATTAAAGCATTTTTCTCAACATATGTCAAATACCATGTATCTGACACCTATATCTGAGTCATAATTACTTTTGTAAACGTGTGTTTATTTTTGTTAGGATTTAATGTAAAATTACAGATAAATAATGACAGTGGGGAGTATAATTCTTGCTGCCAAAACACGATTATCCCCCTTCTTAAAATCTTCTTGTTTTGGATGATAAATAATGACATTGGGAAGTATAATTCTCGCTGCTTGCATTTTAAGGCAAAACACGATTATCCCCCTTGTTGAAATCTTCTTGTTTTGGAGGATAAATAATGACAGTGGGGAGTATAATTCTCGCTGCTTGCATTTTAAGGCAAAACACGATTATCCCCCTTGTTAAAATCTTCTTGTTTTGGAGGATAAATAATAACAGTGGAGAGCAAAACACGATTATCCCCCTTGTTAAAATCTTCTTGTTTTGGAGGATAAATAATGACAGTTGGGAGCAAAACACGGTTACCCACCTTGTTAAAATCTTCTTGTTTTGGAGGATAAATAATGACAGTGGGGAGTATAATTCTCGCTGCTTGCATTTTAAGGCAAAACACGATTATCCCCCTTGTTAAAATCTTCTTATTTTGGAGGATAAATAATGACAGTGGGGAGTATAATTCTCGCAGATTGCTTTCAAGTATAATGCAAAATACGATTATCCCCTTGTTAAAATCTTCTTGTTTTGGAGGATAAATAATGACAGTGGGGAGTATAATTCTTGCTGCTTGCATTTTAAGGCAAAACACGATTATCCCCCTTGTTAAAATCTTCTTGTTTTGGAGGATAAATAATGACAGTGCGGAGTATCATTCTCACTGCGTTCATTTTAAGGCAAAACACGATTATCCCCTTGTTAAAATCGTCTTGTTTTGGGGGCTAAATAATGACAGTGGGGAGTATAATTCTCGCTGCTTGCATTTTAAGGCAAAACACGATTATCCCCCTTGTTAAAATTTTCTTGTTTTGGAGGATAAATAATGACAGTGGCGAGTATAATTCTCGCTGCTTGCATTTTAAGGCAAAACACGATTATCCCCCTTGTTGAAATCTTCTTCTTTTGGAGGATAAATAATGACAGTGGGGAGTATAATTCTCGCTGCTTGTATTTTAAGGCAAAACACGATTATCCCCCTTGTTAAAATCTTCTTGTTTTGGAGGCTAAATAGTGACAGTGGGGAGTATAATTCTCGCTGCTTGCATTTTAAGGCAAAACACGATTATCTCCCTTGTTAAAATCTTCTTGTTTTGGAGCATAAATAATTACAGTGGGGAGTATAATTCTCGCTGCTTGCACATTAATGCAAAACACGATTATCCCCCTTGTTACAATCTTCTTGTTTTGGAGGATAAGTAATGACAGTGGGGAGTATAATTCTCGCAGATTGCTTTCAAGTATAATGCGAAATACGATTATCCCCCTTTGTTGAAATCCTTTAGTTTTGGGGAAAACAAACGCATTTCTTTTTTATCTAGTTTATTGAGCCACAATTGATGCTAAACAAATTATATGTATAAAATTTTACTGAAACTTCCAATTGTTTGTTTATCAAAAGAAAAGCTGCGTGACTTGTACTTAAATGAAATATTGGCAAACGATAAGAATTTAAAGCAAAGAGTTTTTTCCCACTTCCATATGATGTTAGATTAATAGAATATATCATGAGTACCCATGTAGGATAGGGAAATCTCACCCGAAGGGTTGAGATTTCCCTATCCTACATGAATAAACTCATGATTGATTCTTTTTCTTCCATTTTGATGACAATTTTTGGCTTGACGTATCAGTCACATCGACATCGACGCCATCTTTGTAAATCTAACTTTGTTATTTAACGTTGTACATAAAAATAAATATTACCATCGGACAGAATGTATCTGATTTTGGTTTATAAATACAAAATGTATAAACTAGAAAACAAAGCCAATTATTCTAATCTCCCAAAATAAACATTTGAAACGCAGTGAAAATATCTAAATTTTGGAGACTAGGGTGTCATTTTCTCGCAAGACGACGTCATGCCTCCACGATATGACGTCATTCAATTGTCATTTGATTGTGACGTCACTGAAAGCCGCACGAGGAGGTGAAGATAGGCACGCGGAGGTGAAAATAGAAATTTCTACCATCGTTTATTCAAGCGGAAATCTCTATCTCCAAAATAGGAAGATGGAAGAAAATGCAGTTTTTCATCAGTCTTGAGCATCATGTACGCGTTTGAAGACATTTCCTAACATAATTATGTAACAACGAATATAGTCCAATGCCAAACGTATTCTAGACTTCGTTAAGCGTTGACAAATGTGACACCTAATGAAGACCAATGATTAAGGCGCAAACGCCAAACGTACTTTAGACTTCGTTAATCGTTGACAAATGCGACACCTAATGAAGACCAATGATTGAGGCGCAAACGCCAAACGTATTCTAGACTTCGTTAATCGTTGACAAATGCGACACCTAATGAAGACCAATGATTGAGGCGCAAACGCCAAACGTATTCTAGACTTCGTTAATCGTTGACAAATGCGACACCTAATGAAGACCAATGATTGAGGCGCAAACGCCAAACGTATTCTAGACTTCGTTAATCGTTGACAAATGCGACACCTAATGAAGACCAATGATTGAGGCGCAAACGCCAAACGTATTCTAGACTTCGTTAATCGTTGACAAATGCGACACCTAATGAAGACCAATGATTGAGGCGCAAACGCCAAACGTATTCTAGACTTCGTTAATCGTTGACAAATGCGACACCTAATTATAATGAAGACCAATGATTGAGGCGCCAACGCCAAACGTATTCTAGACTTCGTTATTCGTTGACAAATGCGACACCTAATGAAGACCAATGATTGAGGCGCAAACGCCAAACGTATTCTAGACTTCGTTAATCGTTGACAAATGCGACACCTAATGAAGACCAATGATTGAGGCGCAAACGCCAAACGTATTCTAGACTTCGTTAATCGTTGACAAATGCGACACTTAATGAAGACCAATGATTGAGGCGCAAACGCCAAACGTACTCTAGACTTCGTTAATCGTTGACAAATTCGACACCTAATGAAGACTAATGATTGAGGCGCAAACGCCAAATGTACTTTAGACTTCGTCTACCGTTGACAAATGTGACACCTAATGAAGACCAATGGAGTCGGCTCCAGACGAGAAGTCAATTGCAGTCATTCAATTTTGAGGATAATACCGAACTTTAGACGTTGGACTCCATTAGAATATGTTACATGTACCCGTGTTTACCAAACAATATATAATGTATGTTAATTTAATGTTTTTAAAAGCCAAATTAATGTAATAGCGAACCTGTAAATAGTGATAGACACGACTGGATCTTCAAGTTAGAATTCTGCCTTATATTTTTTAAGACTTTTACCTGAATTGACATATCGCACGGCCACGCCCACAATGTTCCGACAAAGGCCGCCATCACGGTACCAAAGCAGCGTTACGGCAACTAATTACGTACTGGTATCAGTGACGTCATTAAATGGCACAGTTCAGACCGTGTTTTCGATCTTTTTGTGTGTAATTCAGGCCTTTTTCGGAACATTGTTGGCGTTGCCGGCGATACGTCAACTATGTCGATGCCTAGAAATATCTTCATTTGAAACTTTATGGCAAACATGATGACTTCAATTCTTCTATTGTCAACTTTCCTTTTCTATGCAGCAACTACATGCTTTTCCTGCTTATGGTGTATTTGTTTCCCAATTAATACGCTATGGTGGAGCTTGTTCTCAATACGGGAACTTTGTACAGCGAAGCAGGTTACTTACAAATAATATAGATTGATTGGTAAGCCTAGACTTCTTAAGGCCCAAAAAAGTTTTATGGCCGTCATCACAGTATTGATGATAAGTTTCCTGTCTCTGTGTCCAGGATTGCCCTGGATATATTTGACGTCCAATTACTTTGCTTCTGAATTGTGAATCGGACATGGATTAGTATGTTTGTTTTTGATTACCATTTAAATATGTCTATCATGTGCTGCATTGAATGCATTATTTTATGAACATGACACGCCTATATGTATTTGCCAACTCGTAGACAAGTATCCCACAACATGGTGGAGTCAAACAAAAACATGCAGAGTAGAAGAGTTATATATTACATATGCTGAGAGAGAGAGAGAGAGAGAGAGAGAGAGAGAGAGAGAGAGAGAGAGAGAGAGAGAGAGCGGTGCATATATCTTCGTTAGCTAAAATACCATATAAGAGAGAGAGAAAAGAGAGAGAGTGACGGGATGTACATACCTTCGTAAGGTACAATGTTATATGCATAAGTTAGAGAGAGAGAGAGAGAGAGAGAGAGAGAGCGGTGCATATATCTTCATAAGCTAAAATACCATATAAGAGAGAGAGAGAAAGAGAGAGAGAGAGACGGGATGTACATACCTTCGTAAGGTACAATGTTATATGCATAAGAGAGAGAGAGAGAGAGAGAGGATTACATACCTTTGCAAGCTACAATACCATATGTATGCAACTACAATCTATAGTATGTGAAAAATAACAATAATCAAATTATTATGTTATTTATAAACGCGTTGTATTTAATTGCAGGAAACTATTAAATATCGATAAATCCACGTTAAATACAGATGTAAATGGTGATATCATGTCGTATAATGTGTGTATTGTATGTGATTTACGTACGTAATTATAACATGTCGTATAATGTGTGTATTGTATGTGATTTACGTACGGAATTATATCATGTCGTATAATGTGTGTATGTGATTTACGTACGGAATTATATCACGTCGTATAATGTATGTATTGTATGTGATTTACGTACGTAATTATAACATGTCGTATAATGTGTGTATTGTATGTGATTTACTTACGGAATTATATCATGTCGTATAATGTGTGTATTGTATGTGATTTACGTACGGAATTATATCATGTCGTATAATGTGTGTATGTGATTTACGTACGGAATTATATCACGTCGTATAATGTGTGTATGTGATTTACGTACGGAATTATATCATGTCGTATAATGTGTGTATGTGATTTACGTACGGAATTATATCATGTCGTATAATGTGTGTATGTGATTTACGTACGGAATTATAACATGTCGTATAATGTGTGTATTGTATGTGATTTACGTACGGAATTATATCATGTCGTATAATGTGTGTATGTGATTTACGTACGGAATTATATCACGTCGTATAATGTGTGTATTGTATGTGATTTACGTACGGAATTATATTATGCCGTATAATGTGTGTATTGTATGTGATTTACGTACGGAATTATATTATGCCGTATAATGTGTGTATTGTATGTGATTTACGTACGGAATTATATTATGTCGTATAATGTGTGTATTGTATGTGATTTACGTACGGAATTATATTATGCCGTATAATGTGTGTATTGTATGTGATTTACTTACGGAATTATAACATGTCGTATAATGTGTGTGTTGTATGTGAATAACGTACGGAATTATATCACGTCGTATAATGTGTGTATTGTATGTGATTTACGAACGGAATTATATCATGTCGTATGATGTGTGTATTGTATGTGATTTACGTACGGAATTATAACATGTCGTATAATGTGTGTATTGTATGTGATTTACGTAAGGAATTATAACATGTCGTATAATGTGTGTATTGTATATGATTTACGTACGGAATGACATCATGTCGTATAATGTGTGTATTGTATGTGATTTACGTACGGAATTATATTATGTCGTATAATGTGTGTATTGTATGTGATTTACGTAAGGAATTATATCATGTCGTATAATGTGTGTATTGTATGTGATTTACGTACGGAATTATATCATGTCGTATAATGTGTGTATTGTATGTGATTTACGTAAGGAATTATATCATGTCGTATAATGTGTGTATTGTATGTGATTTACGTAAGGAATTATATCATGTCGTATAATGTGTGTATTGTATGTGATTTACGTACGGAATTATATCATGTCGTATAATGTGTGTATTGTATGTGATTTACGTAAGGAATTATATCATGTCGTATAATGTGTGTATTGTATGGGATTTACGTGCGGAATTATATCATGTCGTATAATGTGTGTATTGTATGTGATTTACGTACGGAATTACATCATGTCGTATAATGTGTGTATTGTATGTGATTTACGTACGGAATTATAACATGTCGTATAATGTGTGTATTGTATGTGATTTTCGTACGGAATTATATTATGTCGTAAAATGTTTGTATTGTATGTAATTTACGTACGGAATTACATCATGTCGTATAATGTGTGTATTGTATGTGATTTACTTACGGAATTATATCATGTCGTATAATGTGTGTATTGTATGTGATTTACGTACGGAATTATATCATGTCGTATAATGTGTGTATTGTATGTGATTTACGTACGGAATTATAACATGTCGTATAATGTGTGTATTGTATGTGATTTACGTACGGAATTATAACATGTCGTATAATGTGTGTATTGTATGTGAATTTCGTACGGAATTATAACATGTCCTATAATGTGTACGTGCTATTGTATGTGATTTACGTACGGAATTATATTATGTCGTAAAATGTTTGTATTGTATGAAATTTACGTACGGAATTACATCATGTCGTATAATGTGTGTATTGTACGTGATTTACTTACGGAATGACATCATGTCGTATAATGTGTGTATTGTATGTGATTTACGTACGGAATGACATCATGTCGTATAATATGTGTATTGTATGTGATTTACGTACGGAATTATATCATGTCGTATAATGTGTGTATTGTATGTGATTTACGTACGGAATTATATCATGTCGTATAATGTGTGTTTTGTATGTGATTTACGTACGGAATTATATCATGTCGTATAATGTGTGTATTGTATGTGATTTACGTACGGAATTATATCATGTCGTATAATGTGTGTATTGTATGTGATTTACGTACGGAATTATATCATGTCGTATAATGTGTGTATTGTATGTGATTTACGTACGGAATTATATCATGTCGTATAATGTGTGTATTGTATGTGAATTACGTTCGGACTTATATCATGTCGTATAATGTGTGTATTGTATGTGATTTACGTACGGAATTATATCATGTCGTATAATGTGTGTATTGTATGTGATTTACGTACGGAATGACATCATGTCGTATAATATGTGTATTGTATGTGATTTACGTACGGAATTATATCATGTCGTAAAATGTGTGTATTGTATGTGATTTACTTACGGAATTATAACATGTCGTATAATGTGTGTATTGTATGTGATTTACGTACGGAATTATATTATGCCGTATAATGTGTGTATTGTATGTGATTTACGTACGGAATTATATCATGTCGTATAATGTGTGTATTGTATGTGATTTACGTACGGAATTATATTATGCCGTATAATGTGTGTATTGTATGTGATTTACGTACGGAATTATATTATGCCGTATAATGTGTGTATTGTATGTGATTTACGTACGGAATTATATCATGTCGTATAATGTGTGTATTGTATGTGATTTACGTACGGAATTATATCATGTCGTATAATGTGTGTATTGTATGTGATTTACGTACGGAATTATAACATGTCGTATAATGTGTGTATTGTATGTGAATTACGTTCGGACTTATATCATGTCGTATAATGTGTGTATTGTATGTGATTTACGTACGGAATTATATCATGTCGTATAATGTGTGTATTGTATGTGATTTACGTACGGAATTATATCATGTCGTATAATGTGTGTATTGTATGTGATTTACGTACGGAATTATATCATGTCGTAAAATGTGTGTATTGTATGTGATTGACGTACGGAATTATATCACGTCGTATAATGTGTGTATTGTATGTGATTTACGTACGGTTTTATATCATGTCGTATGTGTGTAGTGTAGGTGATTTACGTACGGAATTATATCATGTCGTATAATGTGTGTATGTGATTTACGTACGAAATTATAACATGTCGTATAATGTGTATATTGTATGTGATTTACGTAAGGAATTATATCATGTCGTATAATGTGTATATTGTATGTGATTTACATACGAAATTATATCATGTCGTATAATGTGTGTATTGTATGTGATTTACGTACGGAATTATATCATGTCGTATAATGTGTGTATTGTATGTGATTTACGTACGGAATTATATCATGCCGTATAATGTGTGTATTGTATGTGATTTACGTACGGAATTATATCATGCCGTATAATGTGTGTATTGTATGTGATTTACGTACGGAATTATATCATGTCGTATAATGTGTGTATTGTATGTGATTTACGTACGGAATTACATCATGTCGTATAATGTGTGTTTTGTATGTGATTTACGAACGGAATTATAACATGTCGTATAATGTGTATATTGTATGTGATTTACGTAAGGAATTATATCACGTCGTATAATGTGTATATTGTATGTGATTTACGAACGGAATTATAACATGTCGTATAATGTGTGTATTGTATGTGATTTACGTACGGAATTATATCACGTCGTATAATGTGTGTATTGTATGGGATTTACGTAACAGAATTATATCATCGTATAATGTATGTATTTATGTGTTTACGTACAGAATTATACATGTCGTATAATGTATTATGTATGTGATTTACGTACGGAATTATCAGTCGTATAATGTGTGTATTGTATGTGATTTTACGTACAGAATTATATCATCGTCGTAATGTGTTGTATTGTATGTGATTTACGTACGGAATTATCATCATGTCGTATAATGTGTGTAATTGTATGTGATTTACGTACGGAATTATATCATGTCGTATAATGTGTGTATTGTATGTGATTTACGTACGGAATTATAACATGTCGTATAATGTGTGTATTGTATGTGATTTACGTACGGAATTATATAACATGTCGTATAATGTGTTGTATTGTATGTGATTTACGTAGGAATTATAACACGTCGTTAATGTGTATATGTATGTGATTTACAACGGAATTATAACATGTCGTATAATGTGTATATTGGTATGTGATTTACGTACGAATTATATCATGTCGTATAATGTGTGTATTGTATATGATTTACGTACGGAATTATATCTGCCGTATAATTTGTATATTGTATGTGATTTACGACGGAATTATAACCTGTCGTATAATGTGTATTTGTATGTGATTTACGTAAAGGAATTATATCACGTCGTATAATGTGGTATATTGTATGTGATTTACGAACGGAATTATAACATGTCGTATAATGTGTGGTATTGTATGTGATTTACGTACGGAATTATATCATTCCGTATAATTTGTATATTGTATGTGATTTACGTACGGAATTATATCATGCCGTATAAATGTGTGTATTGTATGTGATTTACGTACGGGAATTATATCATGTCGTATAATGTGTGTATGTATGTGATTTTACGTAAGGAATTATATCATGTCGTATAATGTGTGTTTTGTATGTGATTTACGTACGGATTATATCGTGTCGTATAATGTGTGTATTGTATGTGATTTACGTACGGAATTATATCATGTCGTATAATGTTGTATTATATATGATTTACGTACGGAATTATATCATGTCGTATAAGTGTGGTATTGTATATGATTTACGTACGGAATTATATCATGCCGTATAATTTGTATATTTTGTATTTACGTACGGAATTATATCATGTCGTATAATGTGTGTATTGTATGATTTACGTAAGGAATTATTCATCTCGTATAATGTGTATATTGTATGTGATTTCATACGAAATTATTCATGTCGTATAATGTGTGTTTTTGTATGTGATTTACGAACGGAATTAGAACATGTCGTATAATGTGTGTTTTTGTATATGTTTACATTACAAATGCATTGCCTTATTTGAATCTCTTTGGAACCATTGCTTTAATTTTTCGATGACAGCAGTGGTCGCGCGCTCTGTGTAAGCGATACGTCAGTTAATATCTTCAGCCAATCCGCTTTCGATGTACAGCGGAGGAATACATACCACCAAGGAACTACTTATTCATTCATAATTTCCTGCGGGGTTCATTCATAAATCTATCCGGCGACTGCAGGGACGCTCTTACGAGCGGTAACAAACGTGAAATTTGTCATACTGCACCAATTTTTAAAAATGATTTGAAAATAAAAAGAATACTAAAAACCAATATTTGTTGTCTTTTTATATCAAAATAATTTTTTAATGATTTATGACCATTTCCCATTGCCTATAAAGATACGAAGTGAAAAAATTAGTGAGTCCGAGGACACCACATTTAAATTATGAATAACTGTTTGTTATTCGACTAATAATTATATTCATAAATATCTTACCAAACAGATATTGTTTGTGAAAAAAGGAGAAATAGAATTTAATTTTTAAAAGTGTTTTACGGACTATATTTTACGATCGCCAAGCAACGAGACAAATCAAACATGGCTGTTCTCTTTATATGGTTCTATGGTTCTACAATAGGAGTTTCTCGCTTTAAGTGTTCCACACATTAATACCCGACTTTCGGAAAATTAATAATACCTTTTTGTGGTAAAAATAATGTAAACATAGGATTGAATGTCACTTTGAATGCTGTCATCGAGGTATGACTGCATCAGCTCACGTTCAAAATTAACATGAATCGCTTCGAGATTCATTTACTTTGAACGTGAGGCTGATGCAGTCATACCTCGATGACAGTATTCAAAGTGACATTCAATCCTTAAGTGATTTACGTACGATATTTATACATGTCGTATAATATGTGTATTGTATGTGATTTACTTACGGAATTATATCTGTCGTATAATGTGTGTATTGTATGTGATTTACGTACGGAATTATATTATGTCGTATAATGTTGTATTGTATGTGATTTACGTACGGAATTATATCATGTCGTATAATGTGTGTATTGTATGTGATTTACGTACGGAATTATATCATGTCGTATAATGTGTGTATGTGATTTACGTAAGGAATTATATCATGTCGTATATGTGTGTATGTTGTGATTTACGAACGGAATTATAACATGTCGTATAATGTGTGTATGTGATTTACGTAAGGAATTATATCATGTCGTATAATGTGTGTATGTGATTTACGTAAGGAATTATATCAGTCGTATAATGTGTGTATGTGATTTCGTACGGAATTACATCATGTCGTATAATGTGTGTAATGTATGTGATTTACGTACGGAATTATTTATCATGTCGTATAATGTGTGTACTGTTGTGATTTACGTACGGAATTATATTATGCCGTATAATGTGTGTATTGTATGTGATTTACGTACGGAATTATATTATGCCGTATAATGTGGTGTATTGTATGTGATTTACGTACGGAATTATATTATCGTATAATGTGTGTATTGTATGTGATTTACGTACGGAATTATATTATGCGTATAATGTGTGTACTGTATGTGATTTACGTACGGAATTATATTATGCCGTATAATGTGTGTATTGTGTGTGATTTACTTACGGAATTATAATGTCGTATAATGTGTGTGTTGTATGTGAATACGTATGGAATTATATCACGTCGTATAATGTGTGTATTGTATGTGTTTACGTTCGGAATTATATCATGTCGTATAATGTGTGTATTGTATGTGATTTACGTACGGAATTATATTATGTCGTAAATGTTTGTATTGTATGTAATTTACGTACGGAATTACATCATGTCGTATAATGTGTGTATTGTATGTGATTTTCGTACGGAATTATATTATGTCGTAAAATGTTTGTATTGTATGTAATTTACGTACGGAATTACATCATGTCGTATATTGTGTGTATTGTATGTGATTTACTTACGGAATTATATCATGTCGTATAATGTGTGTATTGTATGTGATTTACGTACGGAATTATATCATGTCGTATAATGTGTGTATTGTATGTGATTTACGTACGGAATTATAACATGTCGTATATGTGTGTATTGTATGTTGATTTACGTACGGAATTATAACATGTCGTATAATGTGTGTATTGTATGTGAATTTCGTACGGAATTATAACATGTCCTATAATGTGTACGTGCTATTGTATGTGATTTACGTACGGAATTATATTATGTCGTAAAATGTTTGTATTGTATGTAATTTACGTACGGAATTACATCATGTCGTATAATGTGTGTATTGTACGTGATTTACTTACGGAATGACATCATGTCGTATAATGTGTGTATTGTATGTGATTTACGTACGGAATGACATCATGTCGTATAATATGTGTATTGTATGTGATTTACGTACGGAATTATATCATGTCGTATAATGTGTGTATTGTATGTGATTTACGTACGGAATTATATCATGTCGTATAATGTGTGTTTTGTATGATTTACGTACGGAATTATATCATGTCGTATAATGTGTGTATTGTATGTGATTTACGTACGGAATTATATCATGTCGTATAATGTGTGTATTGTATGTGATTTACGTACGGAATGACATCATGTCGTATAATATGTGTATTGTATGTGATTTACGTACGGAATGACATCATGTCGTATAATATGTGTATTGTATGTGATTTACGTACGGAATTATATCATGTCGTATAATGTGTGTATTGTATGTGATTTACGTACGGAATTATATCATGTCGTATAATGTGTGTATTGTATGTGATTTACGTACGAAATTATATCGTGTCGTATAATGTGTGTATTGTATGTGAATTACGTTTGGACTTATATCATGTCGTATAATGTGTGTATTGTATGTGATTTACGTACGGAATTATATCGTGTCGTATAATGTGTGTATTGTATGTGAATTACGTTTGGACTTATATCATGTCGTATAATGTGTGTATTGTATGTGATTTACGTACGGAATTTTATAATGTCGTATAATGTGTGTATTGTATGTGATTTACGTACGGGATATTATATTATGTCGTATAATGTGTGTATGTGATTTACGTAAGGAATTATATCATGTCGTATAATGTGTGTATTTTATGTGATTTACGTACGGAATTATATCATGTCGTATAATGTGTGTATTGTATGTGATTTACGTACGGAATTATATCATGTCGTATAATGTGTGTATTGTATGTGATTTACGTACGGAATTATATCATGTCGTATAATGTGTGTATGTGATTTACGTAAGGAATTATATCATGTCGTATAATGTGTGTATTGTATGTGATTTTACGAACGGAATTATAACTGTCGTATAATGTGTGTATGTGATTTACGTAAGGAATTATATCATGTCGTATAATGTGTGTATGTGATTTACGTAAGGAATTATATCATGTCGTATAATGTTTGTATGTGATTTACGTACGGAATTACATCATGTCGTATAATGTGTGTATGTGATTTACGTACGGAATTACATCATGTCGTATAATGTGTGTAATGTATGTGATTTACGTACGGAATTATATCATGTCGTATAATGTGTGTACTGTATGTGATTTACGTACGGAATTATATTATGCCGTATAATGTGTGTATTGTATGTGATTTACGTACGGAATTATATTATGCCGTATAATGTGTGTATTGTATGTGATTTACGTACGGAATTATATTATGTCGTATAATGTGTGTATTGTATGTGATTTACGTACGGAATTATATTATGCCGTATAATGTGTGTACTGTATGTGATTTACGTACGGAATTATATTATGCCGTATAATGTGTGTATTGTATGTGATTTACTTACGGAATTATAACATGTCGTATAATGTGTGTGTTGTATGTGAATAACGTACGGAATTATATCACGTCGTATAATGTGTGTATTGTATGTGATTTACGTTCGGAATTATATCATGTCGTATAATGTGTGTATTGTATGTGATTTACGTACGGAATTATATCATGTCGTATAATGTGTGTATTGTATGTGATTTACGTAAGGAATTATATCATGTCGTATAATGTGTGTATTGTATGGGATTTACGTGCGGAATTACATCATGTCGTATAATGTGTGTATTGTATGTGATTTACGTACGGAATTATAACATGTCGTATAATGTGTGTATTGTATGTGATTTCGTACGGAATTATATTATGTCGTAAATGTTTGTATTGTATGTAATTTACGTACGGAATTACATCATGTCGTATAATGTGTGTATTGTATGTGATTTACTTACGGAATTATATCATGTCGTATAATGTGTGTATTGTATGTGATTTACGTACGGAATTATATCATGTCGTATAATGTTGTATTGTATGTGATTTACGTACGGAATTATAACATGTCGTATAATGTGTGTATTGTATGTGATTTACGTACGGAATTATAACATGTCGTATAATGTGTGTATTGTATGTGAATTTCGTACGGATTATAACATGTCCTATAATGTGTACGTGCTATTGTATGTGATTTACGTACGGAATTATATTATGTCGTAAAATGTTTGTATTGTATGTAATTTACGTACGGAATTATATCATGTCGTATAATGTGTGTATTGTACGTGATTTACTTACGGAATGACATCATGTCGTATAATGTGTGTATTGTATGTGATTTACGTACGGAATGACATCATGTCGTATAATATGTGTATTGTATGTGATTTACGTACGGAATTATATCATGTCGTATAATGTGTGTATTGTATGTGATTTACGTACGGAATTATATCATGTCGTATAATGTGTGTTTTTGTATGTGATTTACGTACGGAATTATATCATGTCGTATAATGTGTGTATTGTATGTGATTTACGTACGGAATTATATCATGTCGTATAATGTGTGTATTGTATGTGATTTACGTACGGAATTATATCATGTCGTATAATGTGTGTATTGTATGTGATTTACGTACGGAATTATATCATGTCGTATAATGTGTGTATTGTATGTGAATTACGTTCGGACTTATATCATGTCGTATAATGTGTGTATTGTATGTGATTTCGTACGGAATTATATCATGTCGTATAATGTGTGTATTGTATGTGATTTACGTACGGAATGACATCATGTCGTATAATATGTGTATTGTATGTGATTTACGTACGGAATGACATCATGTCGTATATATGTGTATTGTATGTGATTTACGTACGGAATTATATCATGTCGTATAATGTGTGTATTGTATGTGATTTACGTACGGAATTATATCATGTCGTATAATGTGTGTATTGTATGTGATTTACGTACGAAATTATATCGTGTCGTATAATGTGTGTATTGTATGTGAATTACGTACGGAATTATATCATGTCGTATAATGTGTGTATTGTATGTGATTTACGTAGGAATTATATCATGTCGTATAATGTGTGTATTGTATGTGATTTACGTACGGAATTATATCATGTCGTATAATGTGTGTATTGTATGTGATTTACGTACGGAATTATATCATGTCGTATAATGTTGTATTGTATGTGATTTACGTACGGATTATATCATGTCGTATAATGTGTGTATTGTATGTGATTTACGTACGGAATTATATCATGTCGTATAATGTGTGTATTGTATGTGATTTACGTACGGAATTATATCACGCCGTATAATGTGTGTATTGTATGTGATTTACGTACGGTTTTATATCATGTCGTATGTGTGTAGTGTAGGTGATTTACGTACGGAATTATATCATGTCGTATAATGTGTGTATGTGATTTACGTACGAAATTATAACATGTCGTATAATGTGTATATTGTATGTGATTTACGTAAGGAATTATATCATGTCGTATAATGTGTATATTGTATGTGATTTACATACGAAATTATATCATGCCGTATAATGTGTGTATTGTATGTGATTTACGTACGGAATTATATCATGTCGTATAATGTGTGTATTGTATGTGATTTACGTACGGAATTATATCATGTCGTATAATGTGTGTATTGTATGTGATTTACGTACGGAATTATATCATGCCGTATAATGTGTATATTATATGTGATTTACGTACGGAATTATATCATGCCGTATAATGTGTGTATTGTATGTGATTTACTTACGGAATTATATCATGTCGTATAATGTGTGTATTGTATGTGATTTACGTAAGGAATTATATCATGTCGTATAATGTATGTATTGTATGTGATTTACGTACGGAATTATATCATGTCGTATAATGTGTGTATTGTATGTGATTTACGTAAGGAATTATATCATGTCGTATAATGTATGTATTGTATGTGATTTACGTACGGAATTATATCATGTCGTATAATGTGTGTATTGTATGTGATTTACGTACGGAATTATATCATGTCGTATAATGTGTGTATTGTATGTGATTTACGTACAGAATTATATCATGTCGTATAATGTGTGTATGTGATTTACGTACGGAATTATATCATGTCGTATAATGCGTGTATTGTATGTGATTTACGTACAGAATTATATCATGTCGTATAATGTGTGTTTTGTATGTGATTTACGAACGGAATTATAACATGTCGTATAATGTGTGTTTTGTATATGTTTACATTACAAATGCATTGCCTTATTTGAATCTCTTTGGAACCATTGCTTTAATTTTTCGATGACAGCAGTGTGTCGCGCGCTCTGTGTAAAGCGATACGTCAGTTAATATCTTCAGCCAATCCGCTTTCGATGTACAGCGGAGGAATACATACCACCAAGGAACTACTTATTCATTCATAATTTCCTGCGGGTTCATTCATAAATCTATCCGGCGACTGCAGGGACGCTCTTTACGAGCGGTAACAAACGTGGAAATTTGTCATACTGCACCAATTTTAAAAATGATTTGAAAATAAAAAAGAATACTAAAAACCAATATTTGTTGTCTTTTTATATCAAAATAATTTTTTAATGATTTATGACCATTTCCCATGGCCTATAAAGATACGAAGTGAAAAAATTAGTGAGTCCGAGGACACCACATTTAAATTATGAATAACTGTTTGTTATTCGACTAAATAATTATATTCATAGTAATATCTTACCAAACAGATTATTGTTTAGTGAAAAAAGGAGAAATAGAATTTAATTTTTAAAAGTGTTTTACGGAACTATATTTTACGATCGCCAAGCAACGAGACAAATCAACATGGCTGTTCTCTTTATATGGTTCTACAATAGGAGTTATCTCGCTTTAAGTGTTCCAACCACATTAATACACCGACTTTCGGAAAATTAATAATACCTTTTTGTGGGTAAAAATAATGTAAACATAAGGATTGAATGTCACTTTGAATGCTGTCATCGAGGTATGACTGCATCAGCTCACGTTCAAAATTAACATGAATCGCTTCGAGATTCATTACTTTGAACGTGAGCTGATGCAGTCATACCTCGATGACAGCATTCAAAGTGACATTCAATCCTTAAGTGATTTACGTACGATATTATAACATGTCGTATAATATGTGTATTGTATGTGATTTACTTACGGAATTATATCATGTCGTATAATGTGTGTATTGTATGTGATTTACGTACGGAATTATATTATGTCGTATAATGTATGTATTGTATGTGATTTACGTACGGAATTATATCATGTCGTATAATGTGTGTATTGTATGTGATTTACGTACGGAATTATATCATGTCGTATAATGTGTGTATGTGATTTACGTAAGGAATTATATCATGTCGTATAATGTGTGTATTGTATGTGATTTACGAACGGAATTATAACATGTCGTATAATGTGTGTATGTGATTTACGTAAGGAATTATATCATGTCGTATAATGTGTGTATGTGATTTACGTAAGGAATTATATCATGTCGTATAATGTGTGTATGTGATTTACGTACGGAATTACATCATGTCGTATAATGTGTGTAATGTATGTGATTTACGTACGGAATTATATCATGTCGTATAATGTGTGTACTGTATGTGATTTACGTACGGAATTATATTATGCCGTATAATGTGTGTATTGTATGTGATTTACGTACGGAATTATATTATGCCGTATAATGTGTGTATTGTATGTGATTTACGTACGGAATTATATTATGTCGTATAATGTGTGTATTGTATGTGATTTACGTACGGAATTATATTATGCCGTATAATGTGTGTACTGTATGTGATTTACGTACGGAATTATATTATGCCGTATAATGTGTGTATTGTATGTGATTTACTTACGGAATTATAACATGTCGTATAATGTGTGTTTGTATGTGATACGTATGGAATTATATCACGTCGTATAATGTGTGTATTGTATGTGATTTACGTTCGGAATTATATCATGTCGTATAATGTGTGTATTGTATGTGATTTACGTACGGAATTATATTATGTCGTAAAATGTTTGTATTGTATGTAATTTACGTACGGAATTACATCATGTCGTATAATGTGTGTATTGTATGTGATTTTCGTACGGAATTATATTATGTCGTAAAATGTTTGTATTGTATGTATTTACGTACGGAATTACATCATGTCGTATATTGTGTGTATTGTATGTGATTTACTTACGGAATTATATCATGTCGTATAATGTGTGTATTGTATGTGATTTACGTACGGAATTATATCATGTCGTATAATGTGTGTATTGTATGTGATTTACGTACGGAATTATAACATGTCGTATAATGTGTGTATTGTATGTGATTTACGTACGGAATTATAACATGTCGTATAATGTGTGTATTGTATGTGAATTTTACGGAATTATAACATGTCCTATAATGTGTACGTGTATTGTATGTGATTTACGTACGGAATTATATTATGTCGTAAAATGTTTGTATTGTATGTAATTTACGTACGGAATTACATCATGTCGTATAATGTGTGTATTGTACGTGATTTACTACGGAATGACATCATGTCGTATAATGTGTGTATTGTATGTGATTTACGTACGGAATGACATCATGTCGTATAATATGTGTATTGTATGTGATTTACGTACGGAATTATATCATGTCGTATAATGTGTGTATTGTATGTGATTTACGTACGGAATTATATCATGTCGTATAATGTGTGTTTTGTATGTGATTTACGTACGGAATTATATCATGTCGTATAATGTGTGTATTGTATGTGATTTACGTACGGAATTATATCATGTCGTATAATGTGTGTATTGTATGTGATTTACGTACGGAATGACATCATGTCGTATAATATGTGTATTGTATGTGATTTACGTACGGAATGACATCATGTCGTATAATGTGTATTGTATGTGATTTACGTACGGAATTATATCATGTCGTATAATGTGTGTATTGTATGTGATTTACGTACGGAATTATATCATGTCGTATAATGTGTGTATTGTATGTGATTTACGTACGAATTATATCGTGTCGTATAATGTGTGTATTGTATGTGAATTACGTTTGGACTTATATCATGTCGTATAATGTGTGTATGTGATTTACGTAAGGAATTATATCATCTCGTATAATGTGTGTATTTATGTGATTTACGTACGGAATTATATCATGTCGTATAATGTGTGTATTGTATGGATTTACGTACAGAATTATATCATGTCGTGTAATGTGTGTATTGTATGTGATTTACGTACGGAATTATATCATGTCGTGTAATGTGTGTATTGTATGTGATTTACGTACGGAATTATATCATGTCGTATAATGTGTGTATTGTATGTGATTTACGTACGGAATTATATCATGTCGTATAATGTGTGTATGTGATTTACGTAAGGAATTATATCATGTCGTATAATGTGTGTATTGTATGTGATTTACGAACGGAATTATAACATGTCGTATAATGTGTGTATGTGATTTACGTAAGGAATTATATCATGTCGTATAATGTGTGTATGTGATTTACGTACGGAATTATACATCGTCGTATAATGTGTGTATGTGATTTACGTACGGAATTACATCATGTCGTATTGTGTGTATGTGATTTACGTAAGGAATTATATCATGTCGTATAATGTGTGTATGTGATTTACGTACGGAATTATCATGTCGTATAATGTGTGTATGTGATTTACGTACGGAATTACATCATGTCGTATAATGTGTGTATGTGATTGACGTAAGGAATTATATCATGTCGTATAATGTGTGTATGTGATTTACGTAAGGAATTATATCATGTCGTATAATGTGTGTATGTGATTTACGTACAGGAATTACATCATGTCGTTAATGTGTGGTATGTGATTACGTACGGAATTACTCATGTCGTATAATGTGTGTGTATTTGTATGTGATTTACGTACGGAATTATATCATGTCGTATAATTGTTGTATGTGATTTACGTAAGGAATTATATCATGTCGTATAATGTGTGTATTTATGTGATTTACGTACGGAATCATATTATGTCGTATAATGTGTGTATTGTATGTGATTTACGAACGGAATTATAACATGTCGTATAATGTGTGTATGTGATTTACGTAAGGAATTATATCATGTCGTATAATGTGTGTATGTGATTTACGTAAGGAATTATATCATGTCGTATAATGTGTGTATGTGATTTACGTACGGAATTACATCATGTCGTATAATGTGTGTATTGTATGTGATTTACGTACGGGATATTATATTATGTCGTATAATGTGTGTATGTGATTTACGTAAGGAATTATATCATGTCGTATAATGTGTGTATTGTATGTGAATTACGTACGGAATTATATCATGTCGTATAATGTGTGTATTGTATGTGATTTACGTACGGAATTATATCACGTCGTATAATGTGTCTATGTGATTTACGTAAGGAATTATATCACGTCGTATAATGTGTGTATGTGATTTACGTAAGGAATTATATCATGTCGTATAATGTGTGTATTGTATGTGATTTACGTAAGGAATTATATCATGTCGTATAATGTGTGTATGTGATTTACGTAAGGAATTATATCACGTCGTATAATGTGTGTATGTGATTTACGTAAGGAATTATATCATGTCGTATAATGTGTGTATGTGATTTACGTAAGGAATTATATCATGTCGTATAATGTGTGTATGTGATTTACGTACGGAATTATATCATGTCGTATAATGTGTGTATGTGATTTACGTAAGGAATTATATCATGTCGTATAATGTGTGTATGTGATTTACGTAAGGAATTATATCATGTCGTATAATGTGTGTATGTGATTTACGTAAGGAATTATATCATGTCGTATAATGTGTATGTGATTTACGTACGGAATTACATCATGTCGTATAATGTGTGTATTGTATGTGATTTACGTACGGAATTACATCATGTCGTATAATGTGTGTATGTGATTTACGTAAGGAATTATATTATGTCGTATAATTGTGTATGTGATTTACGTAAGGAATTATATCATGTCGTATAATGTGTGTATTGTATGTGATTTACGTACGGAATTATATCATGTCGTATAATGTGTGTATTGTATGTGATTTACGTACGGAATTATATCACGTCGTATAATGTGTGTATGTGATTTACGTAAGGAATTATATCACGTCGTATAATGTGTGTATGTGATTTACGTAAGGAATTATATCATGTCGTATAATGTGTGTATTGTATGTGATTTACGTAAGGAATTATATCATGTCGTATAATGTGTGTATGTGATTTACGTAAGGAATTATATCACGTCGTATAATGTGTGTATGTGATTTACGTAAGGAATTATATCATGTCGTATAATGTGTGTATGTGATTTACGTAAGGAATTATATCATGTCGTATAATGTGTGTATGTGATTTACGTACGGAATTATATCATGTCGTATAATGTGTGTATGTGATTTACGTGCGGAATTACATCATGTCGTATAATGTGTGTATTGTATGTGATTTACGTACGGAATTATATCATGTCGTGTAATGTGTGTATGTGATTTACGTACGGAATTATATCATGTCGTATAATGTGTGTATGTGATTTACGTAAGGAATTATATCACGTCGTATAATGTGTGTATGTGATTTACGTAAGGAATTATATCACGTCGTATAATGTGTGTATGTGATTTACGTAAGGAATTATATCATGTCTTATAATGTGTGTATTGTATGTGATTTACGTACGGAATTATATCATGTCGTATAATGTGTGTATGTGATTTACGTAAGGAATTATATCATGTCGTATAATGTGTGTATGTGATTTACGTAAGGAATTATAACATGTCGTATAATGTGTGTATTGTATGTGATTTACGTAAGGAATTATAACATGTCGTATAATGTGTGTATTGTATGTGATTTACGTAAGGAATTATATCATGTCGTATAATGTGTGTATTGTATGTGATTTACGTACGGAATTATATCATGTCGTATAATGTGTGTATGTGATTTACGTAAGGAATTATATCATGTCGTATAATGTGTGTATGTGATTTACGTACGGAATTACATCATGTCGTATAATGTGTGTATGTGATTTACGTACGGAATTATATCACGTCGTATAATGTGTGTATGTGATTTACGTAAGGAATTATATCATGTCGTATAATGTGTGTATTGTATGTGATTTACGTACGGAATTATATCATGTCGTATAATGTGTGTATGTGATTTACGTAAGGAATTATATCATGTCGTATAATGTGTGTATGTGATTTACGTAAGGAATTATATCATGTCGTATAATGTGTGTATGTGATTTACGTAAGGAATTATATCATGTCGTATAATGTGTGTATGTGATTTACGTACGGAATTATATCATGTCGTATAATGTGTGTATGTGATTTACGTAAGGAATTATATCATGTCGTATAATGTGTGTATGTGATTTACGTACGGAATTATATCATGTCGTATAATGTGTGTATTGTATGTGATTTACGTACGGAATTATATCATGTCGTATAATGTGTGTGTTGTATGTGATTTACGTACGGAATTATATCATGTCGTATAATGTGTGTATGTGATTTACGTGCGGAATTACATCATGTCGTATAATGTGTGTATTGTATGTGATTTACGTACGGAATTATATCATGTCGTATAATGTGTGTATGTGATTGACGTAAGGAATTATATCATGTCGTATAATGTGTGTATGTGATTTACGTAAGGAATTATATCATGTCGTATAATGTGTGTATGTGATTTACGTACGGAATTACATCATGTCGTATAATGTGTGTATTGTATGTGATTTACGTACGGGATATTATATTATGTCGTATAATGTGTGTATGTGATTTACGTAAGGAATTATATCATGTCGTATAATGTGTGTATTGTACGGAATTATATCATGTCGTATAATGTGTGTATTGTATGTGATTTACGTACGGAATTATATCACGTCGTATAATGTGTGTATTGTATGTGATTTACGTACGGAATTACATCATGTCGTATAATGTGTGTATGTGATTTACGTAAGGAATTATATCACGTCGTATAATGTGTGTATGTGATTTACGTAAGGAATTACGATAAAAGTCAATGTTTTGTGTCATTCTAAATTTTGATTTCACACGTGAGACATAGCGTAACTAGCTAAAAAGAACACCCGACCTCATTTTCCCGGGTGATATTCACGCGTTTAACCTAATTTGCCAGTTTCAAAGTACATGTACAGGTA
This sequence comes from Anadara kagoshimensis, assembly GCA_021292105.1. Taxonomy (NCBI): domain Eukaryota; kingdom Metazoa; phylum Mollusca; class Bivalvia; order Arcoida; family Arcidae; genus Anadara; species Anadara kagoshimensis. The sequence goes on along the minus strand of CM037868.1, from coordinate 5,889,660 downwards.
TTTCTCACACCTGTGACATGGGAATCCCGCGTTTTTACCCATGTGGGATTTCCTTGTCTCACCCTAGGGTTGAGACAGACTACATGCCGAATTCCCCGCGTAGTTATACCTACTCTGGATTTATCGTTGAAAGGACTTAATAAGCTGAGAAAAGTCCCGAAGTCAACCAACAATTTCTCAACGTCAAAATCACTTACACGCGCTAAATTGATGACGTCACAATCATTTTACATGAGAACGTCAACAAAAATCGATTACGTCATTTTCACCATGCACGGATGGTGACATGAAAACTTAACATTTTATGTAATTTTATGTTTATTCTAATCATGTTTTATGTTGCAAATGTGTGAGAAAAAGAATCCTACACCAGTAACAGGGAAAGATAGAGATATCTCAAACGAGGATGAAAATATTCATCGGAGTTTGAGATATCTCTGTCTTACCCTGTTACCGGTGTTAGATTTTATTAGTATTTTTTTTTTGCTTTGAAATTGTGATTTTGACATGGATTGGTATGCGTGTTTTTACTTTACGTGGCCACCTCATAGTCAATAAGCTCTCCATTGCCGATTGACGTATCGCCGGCCATGTCTTTTATGTTTCGACACTGGCCGCCATCACGGTACCAAAGCAGCGTCACGGCAACTAATGACGCACTAGTGAGAGTTTTCATTCTTTTGTGTGTTATTCAAGCATGCCAGGTCTTTGTCGGAACATTGCGGAACATTGACTAGCGATCCGTCAATTACATAGTAACATGTGCTATGTGACACGATATAGATCACGCCGTATACAGCTCTCGACTACATCACGTGGTGACCTAATATAGTCATCCGTTCAGGCCGGCTGGTCAGCGTAAGAGTTATTCCCCTTTATCAGCATCAATAATGGTAGTTTAGTGGTAAACACGTCATACTTGAAAACAATTGTGTCAAATATGGACACCAATGAAGATGTATACTATATTTTATTCTTTTATTCCAAGAAAAAAACATGCCAATCCATGCATGTCCAAATTACAATCCCAAAACAAACATCCCAATACATGTCTAAATAACAATCCAAAATTCATGTCCAGAGCACAATCCCAAATGAAAACATACCATCAAGTCAAAAGAAAGAAAGAGAGGGAACGAAATAAAAAAGAGAGTCGATTTTATTGAACAAAACGCCATTTAAAGTTAATCTATTTATTACAAAAACATACAGTATATTTAAACGATGCTAGATATAAATTACGGTGCTATTGCTGACTGATACGGGAGACTCTTTATTTATCATCTCCTACTGTCCTGTCTAAACTTGTGTAATACTGTAAACGTATTTAATTTCGTTTGTATTTATTTTCGCGGTTAACGAAATTTAGACCAATCCGCATAGTCAATTTTTCGTTTGTATTAATTTTCGCGGTTAAGGAAATTTAGACAAATCCGCGTAGTCAATTTTTCGTTTGTATTAATTTTCGCGGTTAACGAAATTTAGACAAATCCGCGTAGTCAATTTTTCGTTTGTATTAATTTTCGCGGTTAAGGAAATTTAGACAAATCCGCGTAGTCAATTTTTCGTTTGTATTAATTTTCGCGGAAAACGAAATTTAGACAAATCCGCGTAGTCAATTTTTCGTTTGTATTAATTTTCGCGGTTAAGGAAATTTAGACAAATCCGCGTAGTCAATTTTTCGTTTGTATTAATTTTCGCGGTTAAGGAAATTTAGACATATTCGCGTAGTTAAATTTTCGCTTGTATTAATTTTCGCGGTTAAGGAAATTTAGACATATTTGCGTAGTTAAATTTTCGCTTGTATTAATTTTCGCGGTTAAGAAAATTTAGACATATTTGCGTAGTTAAATTTTCGCTTGTATTAATTTTCGCGGTTAAGGAAATTTAGACATATTTGCGTAGTTATTTTTGCGCGTTTTTGAAATATGCACTATAACACAATAAGCATAATATATTTTTCGCTTGGTATTAATTTTTGCGCAACACACTCGACCGCGAAATAAGCGAAAATAAACTAATACACCGCGAAAATAAATACATTTACAGTATTGAATGGACAAGCAATAACTGAAAACGAAAACTTAATTGTTAGTAACTATAGTAACAAATATCCCTCCTACTGGTTATCGAACCTTGTAAAAATGATCACTGTGTTTTAAGTAAACGTGGAAAGTGTAACATAATTTATGGGGTTCGCCGCTGTACCACGTGATACCCTCTAGTGCGGAACACTTGTTTCCATTTGATATGGAGGCGCATAACAATCCGTTTTCCCGTAAAAACGACGTCAATCCGGGAATTTGTGACGTTGACGTTTCCCAAAACGTTCCGCAAAAAACGTTAAAAGTTATTGATCACGTGGTACAGCGGCGAACCACATTATATGACGTTAATGTTGCTTTTTATTTATAAAATATTTCTTAAATACACGCTTTGTTTCTGGTATATTTGGTTCCGTGATCAAATTAACAAAACCTTGATATTCTAAGAACGTCAGAGATGTTATGTCATTTCGTAATTTTACCCAAAACATTTCATATCCATGACAAAAGTTTTATAAAAATAATGAAAAATAAACAAATGTACATTGTACATAACACATCACTTTACACGTGACCGAGGAATCCAATAATGTATTGGCTAACAACATTGACCTGTCCGCTTGACCTTAATGTGTTCATTTACGTATTGGAAACATAAGTATTTAATATGGATGAGTTCATTTACGTATAGGTAACAAGTATTTCATATGGACTAGTTCATTTAAGTATTGGGAACATAAGTATTTAATGTGGACGAGTTTATTTACGTATAGAGAACAGAAGTATTTAACTTAGTCTCCATACTACTACACCCGTATATTGAATGAATACCGGTATGTATAAACCCTAACACTACCATTGTGCCAGGTAGACAACCCTATTTGAATTGTTCTTCATGAATGGTCAAGTGGGCAGGTCCGTGTTGTTTAACTATACGGCTGTGGTCTTTGTAGCCATCAAATGTCACAACTCTGCGTGTTCCTTCGAATTCATTAATACTAGTAACGGTAGAGGTTGATCGAATGCATCACCCATTCGGAATACCAATTAACTTTCTTTCCTTCTGACATGCGCATGAACTTGTATCTTCCGTTTCCTGGACCAGAATTTCTTCTAGTCACTTGACATGAATCGTGCACCCTTTAAGACCCGTAATTGCTCTTGAACATTGGACTTAAAAACCACAAAATAATCACGTGTGCTAATTAACATAAATAATCCCTAAGGAATGCTAAATGTGACCTATAATCATCTGTAATCTAATAAAAGTAGTCCGCGTAGTAATATAACAATAAGCACTAAGTTCTGTCCAATGGTGTCCCCTGCATTCACACACATGATGTTCGGCTGTTTAGTCGATTTCTTCTTATCTAAAAATCAGAAAATAAAAGAAAAAATGCACATTAATTTTTGGATTTTAATTTGTGAATACCCCAACACAGCTAAATAAAACACAAACCATTCAATCGGACTTAAATAAATATGTCACATTTTACGATTTAAACGAGTTAATCACAGAAGGAAAATAAATGGGGTATATATGTAACAACATAATTCATTTGAACTAACCAACTTTAGGAACAGTTGCAGCAAAAGGTCCGACAGGATACATGTGGACGACGTCACGTTACTTGAACTCTGTCAATCTTCACCAGATATTTAAGCATTTAAGGTAATGTTACTTCCAATCCCTTATGATTCAAATCAAATATAACCTTGAAAGCACTATTGTTATTTTATTAAATCTCTCTCTCTCTCTCTGTGTGTACCTATAACTGATTATAACTTTAGTAACATGTGGCTCCAGAACAACAGACACTTCCTGTTTTTCAGACTGTACTCTCTCTCTCTTTCTCTCTCTCCACCTATAACAGCTGGCTGTAAATTTGGTAAAAAGTCTATCCAGAACAGAGACTTATGATTCAAATCAAATATAAGCTTGAAAGCACTATTGTTATTTTACTAATCTCTCTCTCTCTCTGTCTCTCTCTCTCCCCCCCTCTCTCTCTCTCTCTCTCTCTCTGTGTGTGTGTGTACCTATAACTGATTATAACTTTTGTAACATGTGGCTCCAGAACAACAGACACTTCCTGTTTTTCAGACTGTACTCTCTCTCTCTCTCTCTCTCTCTCTCTCAGTACCTAGAACTGAATGTAACTTTGGTAAGAAGTCGCTCCAGAACAGACACTCCCTGTGTTTCAGACCATACTGAGTTTGTAGTAACTCTCCAGCTTTTAACACGGCATATTCCTCCATTTGATCCGTGTACTTTGGCCAGGTGTAATACGAAAATCGGGAAGCTTCGTTCTCTGGATTCCTGCAATTTAAACGACGTTTAGCAGTCAAAGGGAGATAACTCGTATTTACATAAAAGTTTAATACTGAACGAACGAAAAGAACTCAAAGATCGACGTAAGAGTGATTGAGGTAAGGGTAACTTAGTGGCCGAAAAGCTGCAGATGTATAAAGATGTATGGATAACAGCTGCCGTAAACCTGACGAGATACTAACGTACTGTCGATCCACGGTTACTTAGAAGGGATTTTACCATTCTGGAATAGTTAGACACTTTCAGTAAATCCGGAATATTAAGACCACATCCGGAATAGTCAGATAAAACTCCTGTTTTCATGAAAATGGCAGCTATATTGGAAATTTAAAGTACAGATTGCACATCTAAATGGTTGATATAAAGTTTCATTTAGATTTAGTTAGGCATCTCTGAGAAAAAGTGTGGACAAACAGCGTTCGGAAAGTGGAATAATAAGAAGAAAAGAGGAGAAACGAATAAATAGGGACAATAAGTCTCCCATACACAGTGTAGTGGGAAACTTAATAATAAATAAAATGATTTAAGTGTCACAAAACATATATGTACATGTAGTCAGATATAATACGAAAGACTGGATGTGAAATAAAGATGTATATCGTACCAGATATAAATAAATAAATAAATTAATTAATTAATTAATTAATAAATAAGTTATAATAACATTATTTCATTTAAGTGTTTTTGTTCATGCAGCCAGATGCATGTATCATACAAAAGACTGAATGTGAAATAAAGATACATATTGTCCCAGATATAGAAAGAACAACTAGATTACGCGAAATATATTCTGAAAAATTATTCCAAATGTGCATACGTAATCAAATGCATGACCCGTCTGAGAATACATATCTCACGATAAAACAGATATATTTTTTCACGTTCATTTACCGCGCTATTTCCGATGCGTACTATTTCATAGTGTAATAAATAAATAAATAAATAAAAATAAATAAATAAATAATAACATTATTTCATTTAAGTGTCACATATAAAATATTTTTGCACATGTTGCTTATATTGCTTACTCGTAAGCTACAGTACAGACCTGTCCAAAGTTTAACACCCAGCTAACAATTAGTGTCGAATCGGTAGCTTATATTGCTTACTCGTAAGCTACAGTACAGACCTGTCCAAAGTTTAACACCCAGCTAACAATTAGTGTCGAATCGGCAGCTTATATTGCTTACTCGTAAGCTACAGTACAGACCTGTCCAAAGTTTAACACCCAGCTAACAATTAGTGTCGAATCGGTAGCTTATATTGCTTACTCGTAAGCTACAGTACAGACCTGTCCAAAGTTTAACACCCAGCTAACAATTAGTGTCGAATCGGTAGCTTATATTGCTTACTCGTAAGCTACAGTACAGACCTGTCCAAAGTTTAACACCCAGCTAACAATTAGTGTCGAATCGGTAGCTTATATTGCTTACTCGTAAGCTACAGTACAGACCTGTCCAAAGTTTAACACCCAGCTAACAATTAGTGTCGAATCGGTAGCTTATATTGCTTACTCGTAAGCTACAGTACAGACCTGTCCAAAGTTTAACACCCAGCTAACAATTAGTGTCGAATCGGTAGCTTATATTGCTTACTCGTAAGCTACAGTACAGACCTGTCCAAAGTTTAACACCCAGCTAACAATTAGTGTCGAATCGGCAGCTTATATTGCTTACTCGTAAGCTACAGTACAGACCTGTCCAAAGTTTAACACCCAGCTAACAATTAGTGTCGAATCGGCAGCTTATATTGCTTACTCGTAAGCTACAGTACAGACCTGTCCAAAGTTTAACACCCAGCTAACAATTAGTGTCGAATCGGTAGCTTATATTGCTTACTCGTAAGCTACAGTACAGACCTGTCCAAAGTTTAACACCCAGCTAACAATTAGTGTCGAATCGGTAGCTTATATTGCTTACTCGTAAGCTACAGTACAGACCTGTCCAAAGTTTAACACCCAGCTAACAATTAGTGTCGAATCGGTAGCTTATATTGCTTACTCGTAAGCTACAGTACAGACCTGTCCAAAGTTTAACACCCAGCTAACAATTAGTGTCGAATCGGTAGCTTATATTGCTTACTCGTAAGCTACAGTACAGACCTGTCCAAAGTTTAACACCCAGCTAACAATTAGTGTCGAATCGGTAGCTTATATTGCTTACTCGTAAGCTACAGTACAGACCTGTCCAAAGTTTAACACCCAGCTAACAATTAGTGTCGAATCGGTAGCTTATATTGCTTACTCGTAAGCTACAGTACAGACCTGTCCAAAGTTTAACACCCAGCTAACAATTAGTGTCGAATCGGTAGCTTATATTGCTTACTCGTAAGCTACAGTACAGACCTGTCCAAAGTTTAACACCCAGCTAACAATTAGTGTCGAATCGGTAGCTTATATTGCTTACTCGTAAGCTACAGTACAGACCTGTCCAAAGTTTAACACCCAGCTAACAATTAGTGTCGAATCGGTAGCTTATATTGCTTACTCGTAAGCTACAGTACAGACCTGTCCAAAGTTTAACACCCAGCTAACAATTAGTGTCGAATCGGTAGCTTATATTGCTTACTCGTAAGCTACAGTACAGACCTGTCCAAAGTTTAACACCCAGCTAACAATTAGTGTCGAATCGGTAGCTTATATTGCTTACTCGTAAGCTACAGTACAGACCTGTCCAAAGTTTAACACCCAGCTAACAATTAGTGTCGAATCGGTAGCTTATATTGCTTACTCGTAAGCTACAGTACAGACCTGTCCAAAGTTTAACACCCAGCTAACAATTAGTGTCGAATCGGTAGCTTATATTGCTTACTCGTAAGCTACAGTACAGACCTGTCCAAAGTTTAACACCCAGCTAACAATTAGTGTCGAATCGGTAGCTTATATTGCTTACTCGTAAGCTACAGTACAGACCTGTCCAAAGTTTAACACCCAGCTAACAATTAGTGTCGAATCGGTAGCTTATATTGCTTACTCGTAAGCTACAGTACAGACCTGTCCAAAGTTTAACACCCAGCTAACAATTAGTGTCGAATCGGCAGTTCATATCGGTCCCTCGTAAGCTAGGGTACAAACGTGTCAAATGTTAAACACCCAGTCAACGAATGAGTGTCAAGTCAGCAGTTTATATCGGTCCCGCGTTGGGTATAGAGCGACTACAGCTTTCTGAACACTTACTATCCATACCCCAGTGATTTGGCAGCCTTGTGCAAAAATTAAGGCTCCAGACGAGAAATAGTTTTGATATTACAAAACTGGAGACTTCATTTGGCGCTGTACACTTGCTGTAATTTCGACGACTTGGCTTCAATAGTTTCACACTTTATTAGAAGTTGTTGTTGAATCTTGCTTTACGTCGCATCAGCAATTTTTCAGCTATTGGCGACGAGAACTACTTTATTAATCTCTATGGATTAATCTATGAACAAGTTTGTGTATGCATGTGAAGTGTGAGTGTGTTTTATGTTCTGCCTTGTACTTGGGCGCACTCAGGGTGACTTTAAGGTGCTAGCTCCCCGAGTCATAACGCCGCAGAGAAACGTACCACTCCCCGAGTCACATTATACTGACACCGTATGAACCAGTAAAGGCCAACGACAAGGAAAATTCACTTTCCCACTCGTGGTCTGAATGAGACTCAAACTGACAGCGGTGAAAGGCCATGTTTTTGTAGACAGGGAACCGCGGCCATCATTAGAAGTTTTTACAAACCCAAGAACGACTCTGTTTTTCGTTAGCTCAGTGTTAACCTTGTGACTGGCCTGTATATACATCCTTAATCAAAAGCTGTGACGTATTGCTTACAGTTTTAGAACATATAAATTGTAGTCAGATCCTAAAATCATCATTTGGTAAAATCTCTTTATGACAATAAAAATCGTAATCAAGTCGATGACATTTTTATCATTGCTGGTCGTAACCGATGTCATATATAGTACTTCACTGTTATTATGAGAGAGAGAGAGAGAGAGAGAGAGAGAGAGAGAGAGAGAGAGAGAGAGAGAGAGAGAGAAATTTGGTGTTTAACGTCCAAGTCTAGAATATGTCACTTTTATCGCGACGTCGCCAGCTATAGGCGAAGGTGCAGAAATTTTGCCCGTGCGTTGCGCTAATGGCATAAAACAGCAGGGTTCTTTATCGTGCCAAGTCCACTGTGACAAGTCACCTCGTTTATTTTAAGTTTCCATCCAAAAGAACTGTGACTTTGATTTCGTAATACCGATGCTTGGGGAAAGTACAAGTCACTACCCACTTTCAAATCTTGGGTTAGACCCGAGGGGGCTCGAACCCACGACCTCCCACTAACGGAGCAAGCAATCTTTCAACTGAGTTACCACAGTGATGAGAGATAGAGAGAGAGAGACACTGTTTTTGTGAAATTTGACCAGTATTTCATCCTTTTATAAAAGAGGAGGAAAGCTCCAGCCGACCAAGAATGTGGGGACACAGATCTACGGTAGGTTACTTGAAATTTTTCAAAAAGCTATGAATTTACAATAAAGTATGATTAGAATTATATGGTGACATTTAATTGTCCCGATAAAAATGTCCCCAGATTTAAATATTGAAAATGGCCTCACATTGTAGGTAAAAGAACTAACATATTTCTTATGAGACTTACATTGTCCCCACTATTTATCTTACTTGTCCCTACTTTACACTGTTAAGAGAGAGAGAGAGAGAGAGAGAGAGAGAGAGACCCTGTTTTTGCAAAATGTGACCAGTATTTCATCAGAGAGAGAGAGAGAGAGAGAGAGAGAGAGACCCTGTTTTTGCAAAATGTGACCAGTATTTCATCAGAGAGAGAGAGAGAGAGAGACCCTGTTTTTGCAAAATGTGACCAGTATTTCATCAGAGAGAGAGAGAGAGAGAGAGAGAGAGAGAGAGAGAGAGAGAGAGAGAAAGAGAGAGAGACCCGGTTTGTTTGGAAAATTTCACCAGTTTGTCATCAGAGAGAGAGAGACTTATTCGGTTTTTTGCGAAATTTGACCAGTATTTCATCAATGAGAGAGAGAGAGAGAGACTTGCCCGGTTTTTGCGAAATTTGACCAGTATAGCATCAGGGAGAGAGAGAGAGAGAGAGCTTGGACTTACCCGGTTTTTGCGAAATTTGACTAGTACAGTAAAACCTCTCTAAACCGGACAAGCTCCGGACCATAGATTTTGTCCGGTTTAGGGAGGTGTCCGGTTTAGAGAGGTTTTGAAATTTTAACCTAGCTTATCTCCCCTTAACTAAATAAATAATACATGTCAGAGAAGTCACAATCAGCAACTGTTGGTACACATGTACATCTCATTATAGGATATGCTATATGTAAAAGCACTAATTGGATTTAAGTCACCTTTAATTCACTTTCTTAGGAGGATTCTAATTAGGATACTTAAGGCAAATAAACTACCTTTATTAATCCCTGACAGGACTACAATAGTGTTGACACTTTAACAGTCCCTTTGATACTCAAGGTGTTATTTAATGGATAATAATTAACAAAACAACTCTAGCAACTATAGAGATATAGAAGTGCTTATCTTAAATTATTGTGTCAATTAATAAATAAATGAATAAATAAAGAAAAATCTCAAAAAGAAAGAATAGAAATATATATATATATATATATATATTTCTATTCTTTCTTTTTGAGATTTTTTTTTCTTTGAATAAATAAAGAAAAATCTCAAAAAGAAAGAATAGAAATATATATATATATATATATATATATATTTCTATTCTTTCTTTTTGAGATTTTTCTTTATTTATTCATTTATTTATTAATTGACACAATAATTTATATATATATATATTTAGATGAAAAATATTTAATATTGAATAAATAAATTGAATTAAATACCAAATATTTTAAACAAGAATAAAAAAGAATTTAAAAAAATCATTATTTTTAAATGTTCATAAATGAATATTTTTATAGATCTGTTTAAAACTAATATAATTAAAAAGGAAAAAAAAACAAGTCATTAAAAAAAATCAAAATGTTGTCCGGTTTAGAGAGGTTAAATTTAAAGGATATAACCAATTTGGGACTAAAAAGTTTGTCCGGTGTCCGGAATAGAGAGTGTCCGGTTTAGGGAGGTTTCACTGTATATCATCATATATAGAGAGAGAGAGAGAGAGAGAGAGAGAGAGAGAGAGAGAGAGAGAGAGAGATTGGACCTACCCAGTTTTTGCGAAATTTGACCAGTATTTCATCATTTCTTGACTAAGTAGTTGTTCGTCTAAAGTGTATTTAGTTTTGACTGTGTTGGGTATACCAAACACGTATTCGATCTCATCACCGTGCATCACGCCAGCCCAGGACGGCCACGGGTTACTGGACGACCTATGCTCAAACGAATACATGTACATTCTCTTTGAGTGTCCTAGTAATGCTTTGTTGTACGTTTTGACAAAGTTTATTGTTGGACATTTAAAGGCCGAGTCACCACCTGGAAAATAGAAAGAAAATGTTTACCATCTTATATATAACATTATATATTGACATTGACCTGTCCGCTTGACCTTTCATTTTAAATTTCCATTATGGACGAGTTGATTTAAGAATGGGGATCACGCGTGTAAACTTCGTTTATATGATGTGAACAATTATTATGGGCAATGTGTATATGCATTGACTGCCAATCTTAACACACCCCATGTGTTGGGTGGACCATCCTATAGCTATATGAATATTCCTAATGAAAGGTCAAACGGACAGGTCATTGTTGTTAACGTTAACCTATATGTTCTTATTGACGAGAATAATGTTGTACAACCATCTCCACGTTAGAATCGCATCAGCGCCCGTGTGACTCGCAAATAAGTATGATAGAATCGCACAGCATTGCTTTGAATCCAAACACGAGGTAAGTTGTTGTTACTTTGTACTCAGTCTCAAACTTTGATTACAAGCATGCAAACTACGAACAATAGACACCTGGAGAGCATCTTCCAGTGTATTGAACCACTTAAATGAACCAGCCGTTTCTTTAAAGCCTTCGTTTCAGTTTCAGCCTTTCGAAGCAGATGCGTAAATTTTGTCATCTTTTGACAAAAAATTCTATAGCCGCTCTAAAATGCTCAAGAAAAAGTAATTTTGGCTGTAACGTAATTGTCAAATCGGATCTTAATTTGGACATTTTTACTGTATTGAAAACGTTATTTGAAACTTGTATCTCGATAATCAATCTGTAAACCTCTATCAGATAGTAATCAAAAACATACATACTTATCCATGTCTGAATCACAATCCAGAAGCAAAGTAGCAACTTTGGAACTGACAAGTTTGGTTTAACATGTGAACTTCCACCAGGGAAGTGAGGTCGGGTGTTCCGGAACTGTAAGCACCTCTGTTTAGCTAGCTACACCCGTCACGCGTGTAATCAAAATTGTGTGAAAGGAACATGGAACTTGGGACGTCAAATATAGCCAGGGCAATCCTGGACACAGATACATCAAACATATCAACAATACTGTGATGAGGGCCTTGATAAGCCTAGGCTTGCAATATTCCTGAGTCAACAATTTATTTGCAAGCAGCCTGTTTCGTTGTACAAAGTCCCCGTAATGGGAACAGGCTCAACCATAGCATATTGATTGGGAAACAAATATGCCATATAAAAAAGAGGCAGGTATAGTAACTTAGTTCTGAGTACATACCCATGTTGTCCATAATTCTGAGATAGTCCCTCCGATGACCTGGATAGTAACCGGAAGCATATTCCTGTAAAATGGCGTCAACTATTATCTTCTCAGAATCCAGGTGAATTAAACGCTTGCCATTCTGTGATGCTATTTTTGGAATGTTTGAGATAAATTGGTCATTTGTGATGACGTAACTCGGATATTTACTTGAATTAAATAACTCATATAATAAATAATAAGATCCTTCATTAAGATTTACACCCACTAAATAATCTTTTTTACTGAAATTACCTTTTTTCATATAATCCCCTGGTGATTCATTTATAAAATAATTATCTAAAGTTGGCGCGAAAGGCCACGTGTAAAATGTATACGGTAGTCGCCATTGGTAACTGGTCAACTTGCTTGCATTGGTTGATTTTAGACACGTGATAATATCGATGACACGTGATCTCTTACAATCAACAAGATCGGCTAATCCCAGAGCATACTGTTTTGCAACATCCGGTGGTTGGTAAGCCATGTTGCTGAGGAATGAAGCGCTTTGTAGAATTCCTCTTTGGAAATATTTACTAGATAATGCTGACATCATATGAAAATTTACACTTGCTGCCCCAGCGCTTTCTCCAAATAATGTAATACTTTCTTTGTTTCCGCCAAAACTTTCTATATTATCATAAATCCACTTAATCCCGACATACTGATCCAGTAATCCCATATTCCCTGGTGCCAGATCATTATCTAAATATAAAAATCCTAATACACCTAATCTATATGATATCGAAACAACAATGACGTCATTACTAGACGCTAATGTGACGCCATCATACACTTTGAGATCTGTCGAGCCGGTAATAAAACCTCCCCCGTAAATCCATACCATAGTCGATAGTTTTCCGTTTTTACGTTTAGGCACCCAGATATTTAGATACAAACAATCCTCACTCATGTTTGTGGTCGGGTTCCACATTTCCTCTCCATTTTCCTCCGCTAATCCTGAAAACGTTTTAAGCGGAAGTTGCAGGCAGGCGCTTGTATAATTTTTTGTCTCTAGCATGGTATCCCATCTTTCTATCGGTTCAGGTCGTTTAAATCTTAAATCATTTATTGGTGGTTTTGCAAATGGAACGCCAAGATACGTGTCGATTGTTTTTCCATTAATTTCTCTTCGGAAACCTCTTATCTTTCCTGTTGTTGTATCCATTTCCGGGTCTACAGTATACACAATCGGAAATGACATCAACATAAGACATGATGACGTAAACAACAAGTCCACCATCTTTATAAATTGTCAACCTGAAAAGAAAATGAATACAGTTGAAAAGTGTGATAAACTAAAGAAAGAAATTGATTAGTTCAGCATTTATATATGTTCCTTCTTAATGAATAACTGTTCACGTGTGTTTTATCAAATAAATAACAGTTTAAGTTGATTACCTCGGTGTTTATAGCGGAATGAAGAGGGCTAAATCAATAAAAACGCGGGAACGAGGACACTAATATTACCACGTGATCAATCCAGTAATTTGTAACAACAAAAACTTGATTATTTTGGTTTTGAGTTAGTACAGACAAATTACTTTGTATATAGAAATTGTGAATAGAAAGAACTCAAATATTGTCAATGTTACACAAACATGTACATACTTGATTTTGTATTATATAGAGGCGACAGAGAATGAGCTCTTAACTAGTACTCCGACAGGTAGTCTTGGTAAAACACTGGACACATACAAGTATGCAGATACACTTCGCAAAGAGTGAAACATCTACTTCCATTATATTTATTTATTTATTAATTGCATGGAGTTTACATCCAGTCAAGAATATTTCATTTATATCAAGACGTGTACAACTGTGGGCGAAGTGACTACGAGCCACCCATGAAGTGACAGGGAGGAATCCTTAAGCTTTACGAGCCACCCATGAAGTGACAGGGAGGGATCCTTTACGAGCCACCCATGAAGTGACAGGAAAAGATCTTTTACGAGCCACCCATGAAGTGACAGGAAGGGATCTTTTACGAGCCACCCATGAAGTGAGAGGAAGGGATCCTTTACGAGCGACCCATGAAGTGACAGGGAGGGATCGGGATCTTTTACGAGCCACCCATGAAGTGACAGGGAGGGATCCTTTACGAGCCACCCATGAAGTGACAGGGAGGGATCCTTTACGAGCTACTTATTTTCAAGTCTTGATCAGACCCGGCCGCGGTTCGAAACCATGACCTCCTACATAAGGAACGAGCACTCAACCGCAGTGGTTATATTTACATAACAACCAGGGGTTCTATTCTTAATGTATTGATTAGTATGGATACACTGGGACTGGTATACATTGGTAACCTTTGAACACCAACCGCCCCACCCCACAAAGCTTAAGCATAACCAACTACATGAACTGGAGAGACGAAATGAAAATGTAAAGGGGTCTTGGTCATTCTACTAGATTACTAAGCGTGTTCTATCATCAATTCTGACTTCAGTGATGTAACACCTGCAATAGTTCAATTCTCCTTTGTTATAAGTTCTTTGATTGGTCAATTCGTTTCTGTTATTTTTGCATGAAAAGATTGGGTCTCCGTGACGTCATCTCAAAATGGACGATGCACGAGACATTTGGCGTTTTCCGCTATAACGATAATTATAACAATGTGAAGATATTCTTAGTATTGAAATGTGGTGGCACATTTTTGTATTGAAAATCATATGCTCCACTTAACCCCACTCTCTAGCATTTCAACTAACCTACCGTACATCTTGGGACACAAGATGCGTCCTTACATTGTTGGTGGTGTCCCTACTATCTTGTGATGGAGCTATAGCAAGTGTCCTCAGATCAACGTTTGTAGCTCTCTTCTCTCTCTCTCTCTCTCTCTCTCTCTCTCTCTCTCTCTTTGATATCCTGTGATATTAGGAATTCATTTGTTTTATATTTTATAGATCATCCCATCATCAGTAAAACACGACATATGTTAAACTGTTAGTATTAACAAGCTGTGTATAAAGTGGATTAACGAGGCACAGTAAAAACAAAGGTAATAAATACACGTAACATATGTCTGATGTTAACACTGAGCTATAAATACTTATATATACAGGGTCAGATGGTTAACCAGATCCTCAAAGATTGGAATTTTTTTCGTTCGAATCAAGAGTGGAGTATTGGTGTTTTACGTCCCAGTCGAGATCGTTGAACGATGAGGGTCAGATGGTTAAATAGATCGTATATGTGGAGTAACGGTGTTTTACTCCCTAATAAGAGCCAAATTTTAGTGTTTTACGTCACACTAATGTTGTTTTACGTCCCAGGCAAGAGGTTAGTCGTGGTGTTTTACGTGGAGCCATGTTTTACGTCTAACTAATGCTGATTTACGTCTCTATCTAGAATAGAGTAATTGTGTTTTACGTCCCAGTCAAGAGGCGAGTCATGGTGTTTTACGTGGAGTCATGTTTTATGTCTCACTAATGCAGCTCTACGTCTCAGTCTTGAATGGAGTTATGGTGTTTTACGCCCCTGTCAAAAGTGAATTAATGGTATTTTACGTCCCACTCCAGTAGACATTTTTTTACGCCTAAGTCTTTTTGAGCAACAGTGCTTTACTCCAAACCAAGAGTGTAGTCATGTTTTTTCGTCCCAGTCAAGAGAGGACTTATGGTGATTTTACAACAGTCAAGGGTGAAGTTATGATGTTTTACGCCCAATCAAGAACTGGGTTATTGTATTTTACGCTACAGACGAGAAAAGCGTTATGATGCTTTACGCCCCAGTCAAAAACGGAGTAATGATATTTGGAGCCATAGTCAAGATTGGAGAATTGAAGTTTTACGTCTCAGTCAAAAGTGTTAACATGCCTGGTCAACAAAGGGTTAAACGATTTCTCGTAAAAGTAGTCAATGGCGATTTTGGCTACCACAAACATATATGTAGATACGATCTTTATGAGTAGGCGACCTTTATATAGAAGTGGCCTGTTCGCTGTATAGTTATTTATTGTACGATTTTGTGAAAATCTTTTGATGTAACTTCTGAGGAAGAACAGGATGAATTGACGGTTTTACAATTTTACTTATTCTTAAACATGAATAAAAATCCAACCACACCATTGTACCAGATCAAACATGGGACGTACTTTATTAGACATGCATTTGTATCAGAGGTGCCAGATCAAAACCGGGGCGTACTTTATTAGACATATCAGAGGTAACAGATCAAAACCGGGGCTTACTTTATTACACATATCAAATAATCTGTATTAAACACAGGCTGTTTTAAGTTCCCATCTGGATGGGCGTACACGTTGAATCAGAGGATGTTGTATAACAGATATATAAAATTAAATAAAAATAACTTAAAATAATCTGTAACAACTACTAAAAATAATCTGGCCCCAGTTTTACATTTTTTTATAACTAAGATTTTCTTTAACTGAAATCTTGCTTTGAAAGATGAATAATTGCTAATTTTCAAGATATATCTGACTCTAAGGTGTCATTTTGAAAATCACTCTAAGCTTATTACATCTAGATACAAAATTTATTGAAGCTTATTATTTGCAGTACTATAAAATATAAAGTTGACAGATTTTAGCTAAAGGCCCAGTCACACAGCCGATCACGCATAAATGACGTATAAATCACGTATAAAGTTGGCTTGTGCGTGATTGTCAGTGGAGAAATTGACCATTTTTGGGGGTGTGCGTGGTCGAAAATCACCGATGAATTGCGCATGAAATACGTACAAATCACTTACAATCACTTACAAATCACTTACAAATCACGCACATCAGCGCATAGGGCCAAGACAGGGACAATATTGGTTTTTATTGACGAACACACCACGCATAAACTGCGTATGAACCACGTATAAGCACGTATGAACCGCGCACGAGCACTGATGAACGACGCATAGAGCGCGCATGGATCACGCATGGATCACTTCTGATTCGCTGATGGCTCGCGAACAGCGGGCGTCACTATCACATCCGCTCCGCGCACAATAAATAGCCTGCATTGACGTGGTTTTGCCAGTCTCGTTCCAGTAGCCGAAGCAGCCACATCAGAATACTACTTGAATACTACTTGAAGATGCCACCCAGGAAAGGTCATCAGCCCTCCAAGACCAGGGTCCAGAAGAAGAAGGCTCCAGCTGCTCCAGAAGAAGAAGTTCCTGTAGATCTCCCGCAGAGAGAGGCCGCTGGAGATGAAGAGGCTCCCAGGAGGTCTCCAAGACTCCACCTCCTGATCTTGAAATCCAAGTGGAGGTTCATGCTGCTGATAAGTCTGCTCCCATTGCTGCTGTTGATGAGTCTGAAGAAGATGCACGTCCTGTGGGCAAGGGCAAGTTCTTGGGTCTTCATTCCGGAGCTCCACCATCAGGCGATCATACAAGCCCTGCTCTGGTCTTCTAGTGATCCAGTCTCTCACCCAGACGTTCCAGATCTGTCTTCTCCTCCTTCTTCTTCTTCTCCTGGCCAACATCTGATGAAGTTGCAGCAGCTGATCATTCTGGTTCTGGATCAGGAACACCAGGACATCTCTTCTCTGGGGGTTCATGCTGGATGTGTACCCCTTGGCAGCAAGGACAAGACTGGCAAAAGTTGAAGAAATGGTTGCTTTCATACGGCAAAAATCATACGTGAGTTGTTAGTGATACATAAGTGATTCATAAGTTTTTCATAAATTTTTTATGCGTTTTTGTAAGTGTTCTGTAAGTGTTTTATGCGTTAATACTTTTTTTGTCAGTGATTGTCAGTGGATATCAGTGAAATGTACGTGTTACTACAGCGAGACATGCGTGATATGTGCGTTATTCGTCAGTGAAAAGTCATCGACCTGCGCGGTAGCGGTAAATTTCTTGCGAACAACCACTAACGGTCCACGCATATGTCGCGCATTGTCCGCGTCAGAACTACGCAAAGGACGCATGAATTACGTTAAACGGCGCACAATCGCGCAAACTTGTGCGTGATCAAGATTTTTGAGCAGCTCAAAACCTGGAATCGCGCACAAACCCGATTCGACGAATATCCACTGACAACTACTGATGCTCCACGTCAGAAAAACTTATGAATTACGCACAGCACCGATGAATCGCGCACGACTCAAAATTTCTGCGCAATTCATGCGTAAATCGTAAGTTTTTGCTGTGTGACTGGGCCTTTAGAAAAAACTTTAGGAGCGATTGTGAAACTGATCACAGGGCCTGCTGTTACAACTACTAAACCTTCTACAATAACATGTATTAAGTCACTTCACTAGATGTACAAATACCGTATCATGTCATTATTTTTAATAAATTTTTAACCTTTTAATACAGTTGAACCTTCATTAAAGGCCATCTCTATATAAAGGCCACCTCTATATAAGCGCCACCTGCTTTAAAAGACCAGTAAAATGATCCCAATTTATTCATATTTTTAACCCGTATATAAAGACCACCTGTCCATAAAGGTCACTTTAAATGGTTCCCTAAGGTGACCTTAATAGACAGGTTTGACTGTACACATAATATTAATTAAAAATAATTTTTAACAACTTATCAAATGGTACACTTAATATAGACTTAATCTATGATGAATTCACCTTCTGGATATAATATAAGTCGGTCCAGCAACGAACGAACGACCTAATTAACGAAAATGTTTTACTTTGTTATTCAATGTCCCTCACTGGTGTCCATACTAGTGATATATACGTCTTACATAAAATAACTCTCTATACAGATTTTGATGACAGTAAAGTCCTTCACGGGCGTCCATACTAGTGAAATATACGTCTAACATTAAATAACTCTATACAGATTCTGATGACAGTAATGTCCCCCACGGGCGCGCATATATTAGTGAAATATACGTCTAACACTAAACAACTCTCTATACAGATTCTGATGACAGTAATGTCCCTCAGGCGCCCATACTAGTGAAACATACGTCTAACATTAAACAACTCTCTATACAGATTCTGATGAAAGTAATGTCCCCCACGGGCGCGCATATATTAGTGAAATATACTTCTAACACTAAACAACTCTCTATACAGATTCTGATGACAGTAATGTCCCTCAGGCGTCCATACTAGTGAAATATACGTCTAACATTAAACAACTCTCTATACAGATTCTGATGAAAGTAATGTCCCCCACGGGCGTCCATACTAGTGAAATATACGTCCAACATAAAACAACTCTCTATACAGATTCTGATGACAGTAATGTCCCTCACGGGCGTCCATACTAGTGAAATATACGTCCAACATAAAACAACTCTCTATACAGATTCTGATGAAAGTAATGTCCCCCACGGGCGCGCATATATTAGTGAAATATACGTCTAACACTAAACAACTCTCTATACAGATTCTGATGACAGTAATGTCCCTCAGGCGCCCATACTAGTGAAATATAGTCTCACATTAAATAACTCTCTATACAGATTCTGATGAAAGTAATGTCCCCCACGGGCGTCCATACTAGTGAAATATACGTCTAACATTAAACAACTCTCTATACAGATTCTGATGACAGTAATGTCCCCCACGGGCGTCCATACTAGTGAAATATACGTCTAACATTAAACAACTCTCTATACAGATTCTGATGACAATAATGTCCCTCACGGTCGCCCATACTAGTGAAATATACGTCTAACATTAAACAACTCTCTATACAGATTCTGATGAAAGTAATGTCCCCCACGGGCGTCCATACTAGTGAAATATACGTCCAACATAAAACAACTCTCTATACAGATTCTGATGACAGTAATGTCCCCCACGGGTGTCCATACTAGTGAAATATACGTCTAACATTAAACAACTCTCTATACAGATTCTGATGACAGTAATGTCCCCCACGGGTGTCCATACTAGTGAATTATACGATTCTGATAACAGTAATGTCCCTCACGGACGCCCGTACTGGTGAAATATACGTCCAACATAAAACAACTCTCTATACAGATTCTGATGACAGTAATGTCCCCCACGGGTGTCCATACTAGTGAAATATACGATTCTGATAACAGTAATGTCCCTCACGGACGCCCGTACTAGTGAAATATACGTCTAACATAAAACAACTCTCTATACAGATTCTGATGAAAGTAATGTCCCTCACGGACGCCCGTACTAGTGAAATATACGTCGAACATAAAACAACTCTCTATACAGATTCTGATGACAGTAATGTCCCCCACGGGCGTCCATACTAGTGAAATATACGTCTTACATTAAACAACTCTCTATACAGATTCTGATGACAGTAATGTCCCCCACGGGTGTCCATACTAGTGAAATATACGATTCTGATAACAGTAATGTCCCTCACGGACGCCCGTACTAGTGAAATATACGTCTAACATAAAACAACTCTCTATACAGATTCTGATGACAGTAATGTCCCTCACGGGCGCCCGTAATAGTAAAATATACGTCTAACATTAAATAACTCTCTATACAGATTCTGATGACAGTAATGGTCAATTTATTTTACTCAATAATAAAAAAGAGGACTTTATTGATCGACAAAAATTTTGAATGTCAGCCTTAATCAACACAAATAAAAGAGTGTTGATGTTGGCGGTCCAGCGGGAGACTCCCACACACATACGTACATCTCCTCACTAACAAAAGGAGACACGGCTGAATATCAAATATAAATCTCATTGTCTTCCAAACGTTTAACAAATATAACGGATCTACTGGCTAAATCGAATGATATCACAATAAATCAGTCTCACGGTGACACTTGATAATTTAATCCGCCAATGTCGGCTGCTTCTCAACAGTTTGTGGTGTGTTATAATACCCCATAGACAATATTACTGGTGTTATTTGACAAGATATCGTTCTTAAAACAGCATACACCCACGACAGGCTGTTTTTATAGAGTTTGAATGATCTAACATTGAAACGTCAAAGACTAATGACGTTCCGGACGTTTTGTAAACAGGTTCCCAATAGTCATCATAACCGAACATGTTTTAACACGTCCAAACACAGAACAAAAATAACATATCAGTGGATATTGGTCTTGAATTAAGAAACAGCGTTCAGTCTAGTATTTTTTCAGAGGAACCATTCTCAAAAAAAACTTTCTCTATAACACCATTAAAGTCTAAACTGCCTTAAACGCCGTCTCTATATAAGGCTCACCTGCTTATAAAGGAGGCTAGAAGAATTGTATCCCAATTGTACTTTATATTATTTGAACCTGTATATAAAGGCCACCTGTCCATAAAGGCCACTTTTGCTGGTTCCCTTGGGTGGACTTTATAGACAGTTTTGACTGTACATTTACTGGTTCCCTTGGTTGGCTGTTATAGACAGGTTTGACTGTACATTTACTGGTCCCCTTGGGTGGACTTTATAGACAGTTTTGACTATACATCTATATTTTTGCATTTATACTGTGTTAAATATGGTCCCTTAGACCTGAAGAATGTGGTCATTTTTGGCAAAATGAGGGACCAATGGTCCCATGACCTTTTTTGAATGACCATTAAAGAGGGGAATACATAGCATATCATTTTTGTCCAGGTACATACCGATACACATACTGGAAATGGCTTCTCATCTATGTGATTCGGTTGATAACCAACGGAAATATAAGTGGTGATTTTGTGTAACAGGAATGGATTTATAGATGTGTTAGTTCTTACACCTGTAACTTATGGCTGGTCTATAACAAACACACCTGTACTAGGTTAGTCAGACGTTTGTGTTTCATTAAGTAAAATTACCAAAATCAACAGACCACTATATATATTGTGTGCGTTATATACTTAATAATTAGGTGGTATGCGCTAATGTGCTATATTATAGATAATCGCGATAATTAGTAGAAATGTTCAATAACTGCAATGATTACAGTTTAAACTGGTTACATGGTATTTTTTGGAAAAAATTGAGAAAATATGACAATCGGTATATTGCAAATGATAATCAATCATGGTTGAAGAGCAAGAATTTTCTTTGGATATGGCACCGTATAAATTGACGTTTTTACGTAAAACGACATCGATCATTCTGGGAGATTTCAATGAAGATTTTAATGTTTTACTTATTCTGATTGGTGTTAACTACTTGATACCCTGTTAACCTCGATTGATAAAAGATTGACACGGAAAATAATAAATGTTTTGTTTTACAGGTGGATAAAAGCTGTCGAGGTTTTAGATAGCAAACGAGGGACGAGACGATCGTTCGATCTTTGGCTTAGAATTTAACATTCGACAGGTCTCACGGCAATATACATGTACGTAAAACAGATCAAGCATCTACCAGTCATTGATTTATCTAAACTCACACTAAAATAATTTTGAGTTGAGTTGAGTTGAGTAATGGTGTTTTACGTCCCAGTCAAGAATATTTCACTCATATCAAGATGTCGCCAGCTATAGGCGAAGGTGCATAAATTTGCCAGTGCATTGCGCTGATGGCATTATACAGCAGGGTTCTTTAGCGTGCTAAGCCCACTGTGATGCCGAATGCTTGGCGAGAAAGAACAGTCACTACCCACTTTCAAGTCTCGGGTCAGACCCGGCCGGGGATCGAACCCACGACCTCCCACTAACGGAGTGAGCACTCTACCAACTGAGCTACCGCAGTGGTTATTACAAGAGGTTTCTTTTAATACTGTTTGGTAAAACGCTTCCTTATATTGATCTTAAAAACGGACTAAGGTGATGAAACTATCTCCGGTCAATACCAAAATCCTGGATCACGAACAATACTGAACTTAAGCAAAAATTTACATGTATTTTGTAAAATATAAGTGTTGACTTAATTAAGTTAAGTCCAAACTAATTAAGTTGTGTTCGTGATTCCAGGGTCTGGTACTTGTGTTAGAAAAGTTAAGTTCAAACTAAGATTTAAAAAAACAAATGTTTGTTTCGTGATCCCGGATTTACTTTTTAATTCTCAGGGTTAAGAAACAACGTGGATGTAAGTATAAAAACTAGCTTAAGTATCGTTCACAGAACATTTTATGTATTTTTTATCTGAATTTTAACAGTGTGTTTATTACATGTATTCCGCCATTTATCAGTTGCTTCAGTTACATCTCCGGGGTTCTCCAGATAGTGGAGGGAGCGTATACCACAGAAAGAAGAAGTGCGGTCAAACAATGCCTCTACCGATCAATTCATTTATTTATCTAAACGCACATTTACTTAGAAACAGACAAATTAAATTTGACATAAGAATATCTGGTCTACATGCTGATGTCATGAAAACAACGCGATAACGAAAATAAGTGCGAGAATACAAATTCACGTGACTGATGTTCCGATATACATTTCAAACAAGATGTCACTTCAGATACAGGTTGGTAAAATGATTTATCTTATTGAAATCGCTGTCCGAAAATTACCAAAATCTTTTGAAATTTTGCACTTGAAAAACCATAAAACGTAATATTACATACCGTTACTGGGTATTATATAAATTGATGCAATGAGATGAATGATAATAGTCACTGCAGAACTACCGGAAGTGACATATTATAACAATAACATTGTGTTTAAACGTCCCTTGACTTGTACAGTAAGTTGAGAGACCGGGCAAATATGGATTACATATTAACAATATAAAGAGCGAAGGAACACCTGCTGGCTGTCTTTACTTTTCTGACCAAAGACATTTTATCTGCTAACATCTACAAGAATTATTTGATTGTAGTGGGGTTATAATGAATTTGGTTTCAGCTACATTCTCTTGATATTGATAGAAACAAATGTGAATGTCTAAATATTATAATACACTTAGATATGTGTAGCGAGGTGGAAATTAAAATCAAAAGATAATATGTCTTGTAAAACCTGACGATGAGTTTACCGTCTGCATGTGGCCTGTCGACAAACGAGCAGACGGTAAAAAAACCTGACAGACGGCCATTTTGGCACTTTAATATCAGTACAGTGAAAACTGTCTATAAAGACCACCCAAGGGAACTAATAAAAGTGGCCTTTATATACAGCTTCAAATAATATGAATAAAGAGCAATTGGGATACAATTCTACTAGCCTTTATAAGCAGGTGGTCCTTATATAGAGGTGGCCTTTAAGGCAGTTTGGACTGTAGTTCAATTTGATACATGTCGATACGACGTCGACATTATTACTTCTTATCAATTTTTAAATATTCACCCACCTCATAATACAGAAAGGTCAACATCTAGTTCAGTTTAGTGCAGTTTAAAATAAAAACGGAAAGATCTGTCCCAGTGGGATTCGATTCTTGGAGGCATAAGCTGTCCAAGAGAGGTTCTAACCTTTGCGGCAAGATCTTCCAAACTGGGTTTATTGCAGTTTAAAAAATGAAGTGACTAACCTAAAAAACATAATGCCTACTAGCTATCCATATCTCAATCACAAGGTAGTCGAGTTGAGTTCAGTAATGGTGTTTAACGCCCCAGTCAAGAATATTTCACTTATATCGAGACATCGCCAGCTATAGGCGGAAGTACAGAAATTTTGCCTGTGTGTTGCGCTGATGGCATTATACAGCAGGGTTCTTTATCGTGCCAAGCCCACTGTGACACCGGACCTCGTTTATTTAAAGTTCCGAAAGAACCGTGACTTTCATTTTGTAATGCCGAGTGCTTGGCGAAAGAACAGTCACTACCTTCTGTCAAGTCTTGGGTCAGACCCGGCCGGAGATCAAACCCAGGACCTCCCACTTACGGAGCGAGCACTCTACCAACTGAGTTACCGCAGTGGTCGAGTTTTGACTTCTCCTCGTTATAATTAGTTCGGCGTCAAACACTTGACATGATGTCTGTACTGTGTATGAGGTTTAAACCTTTCAGTTCAGAGGTTTTTTGGTTGGTTGAATGTTGCTAAACGTCGCATCAGCAATTTTTCATCTATTCGCGACGAGAACTAGTTTATTAATCTATGGACTATTCCGTCCGTCTATACATGTGAAGGGCGAATGTTTTTTATGGTCTGCCTTGTACTAGCGTGCACTCAAGGCGACTTTAAGATGATAGCTCATCGAGTCAGTACGCCACAGACAAGTGTACCACTCCCCCAGCCACATAGTATACTGACACCGGGTCAACTACAAGGAAAATTTACTTTCCCGCATGTGGTCTGAGCGGGACTCGAACTAACAGCGTTGAGATACCTTTAATCTGTAGACTAAAGTCGTATCCATTAGGCCACCGTCGCCTCCTGTGTCAGTTCAGGGGGATTTCTAAAACTATGGGAAACCGAAGACGGTCAGTGGCTGCTGATCCGTAAGCCACCCCATGGCACGATATCTTATAAGATATTTTAAATTTGCGTCGTGTCCACCTTTCATAATGATTAACGTAAAAAATAACGTCAAAAGACAATTTTGTATTTTGGTTTAAGGAGTGTCCTAGTGGGGTTCGAACCCGTATAGGCCGTGGAATGTGTTGTTAGATCGTCCAAAAAAAGAGAAAATAATAAACAAAACAAAGCACATAGGGTGACCACTGGACACAAACATCGGGCCAATTTTGGGCATCCACTGGACACAAACATTGGGCCAACTTTGGGCATCCACTGGACACAAACAATGGGCTAACTTTGGACAATCACTGGGCACAAACATTGGGCTAAATTAGGGCATCCACTGGACACAAACATTGTGCCAACTTTGGGCATCCACTGGACACAAACAATGGGCTAACTTTGGACAATCACTGGGCACAAACATTGGGCATCCACTGGACACAAACATTGGGCCAACTTTGGGCATCCACTAGACACAAACAATGGGCTAACTTTGGACAATTACTGGGCACAAACATTGGGCATCCACTGGACACAAACATTGGGCCAACTTTGGGCATCCACTGGCCAAAAACATCAGGTCAATTTTGGACACTCACTGGCCATAAACATCGGGCCAACTTTGGACATCCACTGGACACAAACATCAGGTCAACTTTGGACATCAACTGGGCACAAACATCGGGTCAACTTTGGAATCCACTGGACACAAACATCAGGTCAACATTAGACATTCACTGGGCACAAACATCGGGCCAACTTTGGGCATCCACTGGACACAAACAATGGGCTAACTTTGGACAATCACTGGGCACAAACATTGGGCATCCACTGGACACAAACATTGGGCCAACTTTGGGCATCCACTGGACACAAACAATGGGCTAACTTTGGACAATCACTGGGCACAAACATCGGGCCAACTTAGGGCATCCACTGGACACAAACATTGTGCCAACTTTGGGCATCCGCTGGACACAAACAATGGGCTAACTTTGGACAATCACTGGGCACAAACATTGGGCATCCACTGGACACAAACATTGGGCCAACTTTGGGCATCCACTGGACACAAACAATGGGCTAGCTTTGGACAATCACTGGGCACAAACATTGGGCCAACTTTGGGCATCCACTGGCCAAAAACATCAGGTCAATTTTGGACACTCACTGGCCATAAACATCGGGCCAACTTTGGACATTCACTGGACACAAACATCAGGTCAACTTTGGACATCAACTGGCCGCAATCATCGGGTCAACTTTGGAATCCACTGGACACAAACATCAGGTCAACATTAGACATTCACTGGGCACAAACATCGGACCAACTTTGGGCATCCACTGGGCACAAACATCGAACCAACTTTGGGCATCAACTGGCCACAAACATCAGGTTAACTTTGGACACCAACTGGCGACAAACATCAGGTTAACTTTGGATATCCACTGGTCACAAACATTGGGCCAACTTTGGACATCCACTGGGCACAAACATCGGGCCAACTTTGGGCATCCACTGGGCACAAACATCGGGCCAACATTGGGCATCCACTGGTCACAAACATCAGGCCAACTTTGGACATCCACTGGTCACAAACATCAGACCAACTTTGGACACCCACTGGCCACAAACATCCCAACCGTTGGAAACCCACTGATTATAAATATCTCTAGCAAGTTTTTACCCGGATAACCGTGAAAGATACTGGTTTTTTTACATGTACTTTCTTCAATAATTAAGGTTAAAATTGTTGTATATTACTTGTAATGAGTTTACATAAAACATAAGAACTTCTTCAAAATATTTAATTTTAGATCTACACCAGATGTTTACTAATCCAATGTACTGTTGAGTGATGTCTGCCACACGTGCATAACACGTGTAAAACACAAGACCATATGTTATCAACGTAATAATCTCGACAAATATAAACTGTCCATCTGACCTTTAATTTGAATTTTGAAAATTAGCCTTTTTGTGCAATATTAGAAACTTGACCTTTATAAAGCAATCTGTCTTATATGTTTATTTTGAATGGAAAAACGAATTTATCTGGTATCCGGAAATCAATCCCGTTATCCAGTTTAGAAATTACAAACCAGTCCAGCAGTTTAAACATGCAGAGTTACATAACCTTTTAATGATGTTATATTTATAAGATGTGGAGATAATTGTTTACATGACGTACAAATATTTTTTTATAAATCGTAAAACCAGGAAGACGGAAAGGGAACAAAGTAAAACCCGGAAACGTCTACCATCAATCAAAAACAAACATGCTAATCCAAGTAATATTAATTTTGTCATAAAAATGAACACCTCTATAACGAGTGATGTGTATGTTAACTAGCTATATATACGCGTTCATGTTCTAATCCGGCCTGGCTACACGACTTCTTCATAAGACCTGAAATGACGCCCACGAATTTCATTTTTCAATTTTGCAAATAGGAAGAAGTCGCTAAAAGCTAGGTCAGGCGAAAAGGCAGAATGTGGTATTGCTTCATACAACATCTCGCCCTACAGCCTCCATTACAATTTAGTCTGCAAGTGTGGACTCGCGTTGTCCTGTTGCAGCGAAACACCTTTAGTTTACCTCGGCATTTTCACGGATGGCAGTTCTCAGCTGGTCTACAAGTCTGTATAGTATGTTGTACTTGTTTGGGATAAAAAGTCCAACAAAATAACACCTTTTGTGTCCAAAAATACTTTGGCCATCACCTCGCCAGCAGATAGTTGAGTCTTGAACTTCTTTGGCCTCAGGGACCAGGGTCCTACCCACTGACGGCTCTGGGCTCATAATAATGAACCCAAGTCTCAATTACAGTCTTCTGAGACGCAAAAGGAAATTATCATTTGACTCAAAACGCCTTCACAAGATGCTGTATACTGTTGCTGTTTGCTCATCATGGTGCTAACATATTTGGTGACCGAACAAACTGAAAACTTGCTCGAACGTAAACGATCATGTTAAAACTCTACCAATGAAATGACAAATACCCGCGCTATTTCTCCATCTGAAGTCGTCTATCAGTGTATACCTTTCACACTTATTTGTCTCTTCGACATTTCGTCCCATACATTGGAGCATTGCGTTCTACATAATTATTGGAACATTTCAACCATAAAATTGCAACATTTCGTCCTACATATTGGAACATTTTAGCCATAAAATTGCAACATTTCGTCCTACATATTAGAACATTTCAATTGCAACATACGAACATTTCAACCACAATATCGGAACATTTTAACCACTGAAACATTTCGTCCTACATACTGGAACATTTCGACCATAGCATTAGAACATTTCGTCCTACATATTTGAATATTTCGGCCGTAACATTGAAACATAGCGTCCTACATATTGGATCATTTCAACTACAATTAATATCGGAACATTTCAGCCACAATATCGGAACATTTTAACCATTGAAACATTTTGTCCAACATATTGAAACTTCAATATTGGAACATTTCAACTTCAATATTGCAACATTTCGACCATAACATTAAAATATTTCGTACTATATATTGGAACATTTCGACCATAACATTGAAACATTTTGTACTACATATTCGAACATTTCACATTGCATGTTGGAAAATTTTACCCTGCATGTTGGGACATTTCAACCATAACATTGGAACATTTCGTACCACACATCGCCTATATTCAGAATATTGTTTTAATACTGATTACAAAAGGAACTAAAATCTAATTTTGTTATTGTGTGAATTGGGCGACATCTGCAGGTACAGAAATGATCTAAATAAGGGAGATAACACATAATCTTGAATCATTTTTTTCATATTTTCCCTGTGTGTTCGGGATTTAGTGACGTGAGCGGAGTCATATAGCGAAGTGGGCGGAGTCATATAGCGAAGTGGGCGGAGTCATATACTGGTGTGCGGTTAATTGGTTTTCAGAAGGGAGATTACACACGCCAAACATCTTCCCGGCTTAACATCTGTGAGAGATGCTTTTCTTTATCAAGATAATTATCATCAGATTTCACATGGACCAGTGGCGAGTTAATTGAATTTTAAACTACTGCTGAGAAGCCGTGAAGGACTCTGATGACAGGGGATTGGATTAAACAGCTGTTATGAATCAAATCTGACCTCTGTGTAAAGGTCAACACAATCCTGACCCTTGTATAAAGGTCAAACTCTTGTGAAAATAAGAAAAACTATCGTCAAATTTATTTTTGAATTTCGTTTTGTGACTGTTTTTCTTAGTGATGAGATACAAACACACTGATATATTTGTATTAGTTATAAAAATGTTATTCTTATTTAAACATCAGTGTCTACATAGCCTATAGTAATAACATTATAGTGGGACACAATATTTTACTTAAAGTAAATGACGGATCTACGTTCTCGGATACCCGATCATGTGTATTTACATCCCGATCTAGGGACCAAGGTGGACAAGTGGTCTAATTAAATTGCGAGCTTACGGATCATAACCGGCCTTTGATCGCCCAAGTTCGAATCTAGAATTTGACAGACCACGTGTGATGAAATAAATGAGTTCCCTTGTCAAAGGTCGGTGATTTTCCGTCAAGGTCCTCCGGTTTACCCCTATCCATGAACTGATACTCTATATAAGTGAAGGAATCTTGACTGGGACATAAATCACCAATAATCTACACCATCTCATATCACCAATACCGTACACCATCTCATATCACCAATACCGTACACCATCTCATATCACCAATACCCTACACCATCTCATATCACCAATACTCTACACCATCTCATATCACCAATACCGTACACCATCTCATATCACCAATACCGTACACCATCTCATATCACCAATACCGTACACCATCTCATATCACCAATACCCTACACCATCTCATATCACCAATACTCTACACCATCTCATATCACCAATACCGTACACCATCTCATATCACCAATACCATACACCATCTCATATCACCAATACCGTACACCATCTCATATCACCAATACCGTACACCATCTCATATCACCAATACCGTACACCATCTCATATCACCAATACTCTACACCATCTCATATCACCAATACCGTACACCATCTCATATCACCAATACCGTACACCATCTCATATCACCAATACCGTACACCATCTCATATCACCAATACTCTACACCATCTCATATCACCAATACCGTACACCATCTCATATCACCAATACCGTACATCATCTCATATCACCAATACTTTACACCATCTCATATCACCAATACCGTACACCATCTCATATCACCAATACCGTACACCATCTCATATCACCAATACCGTACACCATCTCATATCACCAATACCGTACACCATCTCATTGCGATATTTCGGTCTTTTGTTCCAATTTCCTTACTCTTTCGGGGCATCCGAGCCCACTTCCCTGAAGTGCAATTAGTGGATTAGAACCAGACATATTATTAAAACTAGCAGTTTTTAGTTTACTGGTCACATTGAAGAGTTAGTTGAGACTGACTACAGACAATTTACTAATGTTTATTTGTTAACAAAGTTCGGTCTAGTTATAGTTTTGCTGTCAAGTACCTTTTTGAGTGATATATTCATACTTAAAGGGTTATATATATATATATATATATATATATATATATATATATATATATATACGGAGCATGCGCTCGGACTCCCTAGTATTTCAGGCTGCCTCGGTTATAATTGGTTCACATCTACGCCCCTGATTATCCAAGTGGATTTTCCATATTTAAACCGAGATGGCCTGTATTCTAGTCCTAAATGCGATATATCCATGACAACTGCTTATTTTACATTTCAAGCTCCGTAACAAGTTCATATATCGGAAGTCATTAGCCCACTGGAAACAAGAGGTGAATTGCTACCTTTAAAACTGCAACATCGACAGTCACTAGGGGATCTTAAGCACGGAACACCTCAATTAACCTGAAATCCTGTTACTGGACAATGTGGATAGTAAGGGTTGGGCTCTAAACCACACACCTCTATTCAGTGATTAAAGTCTTGTGTCCGTACCCAGAGACCCATCGATTGTCGATTTTCTGACCGCGGTTTTACTTGTCTGTACCCAGGTCCCTGTCGTTTCTCGATTTTCCAACCGCGGTTTTTCTGAGTAATTAGGTAATTAATTGCGGTCCTGTGCCAGTACCCAGATCCCTTTCGTTTCTTGATTTTCTAGCTAATTAAGTAGCTCGAGTTAACGAACCATACCGCTATCGTGTCCATACTTACTGTAATCAGCAATCGATCTTATCACAGAACAGTGCATTAACTTGCAATAAACATCATGCAGGGGAACAATATTACCGCATGTCAGTATTTGACACACGTGTTTGGTAATTTATATATTTTTTTCTCTACTGAAGCAACTTTATGACTTTTTGTCCATGTTGCTACCAATATAATTTCTGACATAGCAATTTCAACAACCATTTAAGATGTCAATGTAATTTACGATCTTTTTTTCTTCATGGCATCGCATAACAATACCGAGTCTTATACAAGTATATCATGGTATTTACAATAATTGAAACTTTTTAGCAAAACTTTAACAATATAATTTTCATTTTTTTTTTTAAATCAACAGTGGGGTCGGGTCATAACATACAACCATTACAGAACGGTCATATTTTCCAAGGTCCAACTTTTAGGTTACGAGGTTCCTTTGTTAACTTGTTTCTCATGAATATAATCTTAAATATGGAAAATAAAATCCAGCTACCAAAAACCCACAATTTTCTCTGAGTTTCATTTGATAACAAATTTGAATAGGTTTAACCTCGCCGGCAATTGCCATCCACATACCGCGATTTTCGGTTAAAAACAGTTTTATAGTTACGGCATGTATACACATGTTTTTTCAGAATCCATCCTCTGATTTTATTTATTGATAGACTAATTTAATAACAATGCAATTAGATTTTGAGATAATGACATGGACCGGAGTTCGGCATGACTTTACAATTAAGGAACTTTTGGCATCTTTGGAGTTGGTCGGGTGATTTTGAAATTCGGTACATCCATTTTCTCTGATCGTTATGTTTTAAATCTAGTTTAAAAACTAAAAAAATTAAGTAATGGACACAAGAGAATATAAAATCTACTTGTACAATCACTGTTATTCACAATGCATTTTAAATATGTGTCAATTATTTGCACAAACACATAAGTGCATAATTTATTTATTTATTTATTTATTTATTTATAAAAAATTATTTATTTATTTATTTATTTATTTATTATTTATTTATTTATTACACGAACAGATTAATTCATGCAGACAATTAATACTGATGCCTCCATCAATGTAACCTCACTGATCACAAGCTGCGAATTTCAAATAAAAATAATTATTAAAAAAATATATAATTCATCACAACAAAATAAATTTCAAAAAGAAAAAAAAATCAATAAAATTGTCATACAAACATATGTGTTCACATTTCAAAAATATTAATTTCTATAAATAATTTAGATAAATTATATCGATTAAGTTTATGTGTATGATAAGTAATGTCTTACCTGGCAGGTGCCCGTCCGTTAGCAGGTGCCCGTCCGTCCACTCACTCAGAAATCTTACAACAATAGTAAAATCCTTCAGTTAATCATTCGACCAGACCTGACTACAGGCTAGTTATACGAGATACAGAAGCTGAACTAAGTATATATACACGCTCTCAGTAAATTACTACAAATTTAAAACACGTCCGACAATAAAAACGCAGTCTTCTATAAACTGGTTAAGGTTCACCTCTTTTTAAGTTCAAACCATAACGTGAAACCATGACAGTATGTTACCGTGACGCCGGGTAATTTTTCTCACTGCATCATGTGAGAGTACAGTGGCTTTGTTTCCTATATAGGCATTTTATATATATCATATACATATACAGAGGTTAATCCGTTAATCCTGGTGATAATCTATTGATATGCTAATCCTACAATCAGCATTTTTTTGGGATTTTTTTATTAATTTTATACTCCGCTTCACTAGCTATAGGTAGAAGATGGCCTGGCTTTCTCCAGGTCAGTGGATTTTTTTTGAGAAATGACCACTGATTTCAATACACAAGCACACTAAACCTACAGTATCCCCTTGTCCGAAGGTTTTGACCAGCGGTCAGAGATTGACCATCTAGACTGACCTGTGATTTGTTTATCCTGTTAAGATGGGTGTAATTAATGTGTAACAAACACGTGTAAACACTTTGTTTGACTTCGTCGGTACATCAGACACATCATGCTAGGACTGGTCTGATACTGATAAAGTAGTGGTTTATCATCATATCAAAGAGGGTGTCGGACAGGGAGGGGCGTGCTAGGCCGAGGCTAACATAGATACTGATAAAGTAGTGGTTTATCATCATATCAAAGAGGGTGTCGGACAGGGAGGGGCGTGCTAGGCCGAGGCTAACCGGTATCATAGATATTGGTAAATAAAGATTATGATAGCTAGAGATTTTATCAGATTGATTAAATAGAGATTTACGTCCCAGTCAAGAATATTTCACTTATATCGGGACGTCACCAGCTATAGTTGAAGTGGCTGAAATGTTTTATCGATTGGGTTTTTAACGACATGCGAGGCACTGTGCATGATTCAGTTTTTAAGGTATTCTCCGTAGGACCCTTTTTAAAAAATGCCAAGTACTTATCTAAAGAAGAACAATCGCTACCAATCGGACAGGGTGAGATGTCCCGTCTCGGAGTGATGGTACTGGACAAGGAGATTTTTTCATCCGTGGCCTAGTGAACAAAGCAAAGCAGTTCATTGAAGATTTGCTAGTTTTAAAATCTGGGTCATCACTTGATGTCCTTGAATAAAAGAAAGTCAATTCTTATATTTACAATATTTTTCCTAACATTCTTTTTACAAACTTCTCGATTGCGTCATACAATTAAGAAAGAAAACCCGGTAAATATCGAATCTGTCGACAATGTAAACATTCTGGGAAAGCCAATATGTCAATCAAGATAATTCCCGCCTACTCATAAATGGTGTGACGTAATAGGTGGCTTAAAAAATCATGAGTAGGCTGAAAACAAAAAAACATTTCATAAAAAAATTTTCGAATTGACAAAAAAGTTACAAATTCATCTTAATTGTCAAATTACAACCGTTGAACGTGAATTTGTTAAAAATCCCGATTGTATAAATGACAGGTTATTCGAAACATCAATGCGCGATGTTGTGTTGGACTGGGTTTTGCATAGGTGTATTCATACGCACAATGTATGTGAAAAAGCATGGGTCATTGCCGAATGTTCCAAATTTTCTACAATGAGTTCATCACAGAAATTTAATATATTCGTGTTTATGTATTTAGAAACTACTTGACTTCTTATTATGATTGTCAACAATTGGAGCTTTCTGATCTCTCGTGTTCCAAAAAAAAAAAAAAAAAAAAAAAAAAAAAAAAAATCTCGACGTTTCCTTCACTAATTACAAACAACTTGTCATTACGATTTGTGTTAGATTACAGAGTGTAATAATTTAAGTGTGTGTGTGTATATATTAATCGTATAAGGGATATCGCTAAAACTGAAGTTGTTATGTTTGACGGCAAGGGGCGCTTAAGATACCGGAAGCCATGCTGTGATTGTAAGTACATATCCATTTGAAGATGTCTTCAAAAATGACCACGTTGTAGTTAATCTTTAAACTCAAGTGCATTTTTAAAGGTCAAAGGTTGTCACGCTTTTTATTTGGTAAATCCCAAGTGTTTACACTACAAGTCACTACGTGGTTATTCCAATCTCCGGTCATTTTGAGTTCGGGAATCCTGATTATCAGGATTATCATAACGATGTTAATCATTAATCTTTATATCTATAAGAAATATAAACACGGGGGAATGGTGTAAAATGTGTACTGGATTTTGACAGTTGGAATGAATCAATGAGTTATAAAGTACTTTACGCATCCGAGTCAAGATTCTTTTATTTATATCGAGGCCGTCAACTTCATTGTAAAAAAGGTTGTGCACGGAAAAGTGTTGTCCTAAACTAGATGTACGGTACGTGTGTCCTTGGGAAAATTACAAGTACGTTTTCTAATTTCTCTTCAACAAATGCTAATAACTTTCTTAATAGGCCTTAATTCGTCGTCGTAATCACTACACAACCCATTGGGAACCCCAGTGATCAAGCACAGTCACTTCACAACCAAAGGTGAACACCAGTGGCCAATCACTATCACTACACAATCTATTGGGAACTACACAAGTCACTTAACCCTACACAGCCCTTCGTGAACCCCAATGATCAATCGTAACTTCACAACTCATACTGAACCCAATCACTAAACAGCCTATGGAGAAGCCATTTGGTCCATTATTATAACTACAAATCCTTGGTGAACCCCACTGGTTTACCAGTATCATTACACAGCCCATGGGGAACCCCACTGGTCAATCATTTTCACTACATGGCATCATCACCGTACAAAGTTTATTGTGGATTGGTTTGTTACGACTAATAAAAACATAAGGTAATGATACGCCAAAGTGTAACACAGTGTTTGGCGCTAAAACTGTGTGCGATGGTAGTCATTAGTTTTAATTAAAGAAGACGAATTTAAAGCTAAGATAACATTACTATGGTGATATTAATGAAGTAAGGGGACTTTATTTGATTAAAAGTCGCTAGAGGTTTTTATGTAAATAAGGATGAAATGTTTTACTCTGATTTGACGCGGTCTTTAAAATAACTCGCGTTTATAACAGGATTCGTATGGATACAGCTCAAGGCCGAATTATCTGCTGTTTTGATTTTGTGTCAAGGTTTGTATATTAATAAAAGAAAAAAAAGTAAAATAAATTCTGAAGGCAAATTTCACTTCGTCAAAATCTGTATAATGAAATGTTGTATGGTTGTTTTCGTGCATTATTTCTTAAATATTACAATGTTCATGTTTATTCCTGGAAAGCACACCTAATCGAGTGTAAAATCAAGATTATTCGACTTAGAAATACACACTGGTATACTAAAATATCCACGCCAAAATATTCCTACAAAGGCCCGGCATGCTTGAATTAATTAATTAAATTAATTTAACACAAACTCGGCCTGATTGTGCCATTTAATGACGTCACTGATACTAGTACGTTCGGACAGGGATTAGTATGTTTGTTTTTGATTAGTTGTCGTGACGCTGCTTTGGCACTATGATGGCGGCCAGTGTCGGAACATAAAGGCATGGCCGGCGATACGTCAATTAACGGATCATTGGCCACGCCCACTACAGGTCAATGTCAAAATTAAAGTCACCCCTACTGTGTCAAAATAAACGTCACCCCTTCAGCCCCGCAATTCTGCCAGATTTGCAGCAAAAATGTTTAAACTGAAGTTCCATAATTTTTTTCTTAAGAATTTGCTCCCCTTAAATTTACAAATTGTCGTTGAATTCTCAATATCCAGCATTTCGTTCAGTTGTTGAGGTAAATTTCAGTTCTGAAACATTATTAAAAACATTTTTTATACGAAAATCATAAATGGTCTCAGTTCGTTCCATTTCCTAATGGAAAAACCGAAAAATTCCCGGCAAATAAATTAAAAACCGTTTAAAATATGACTCAAATATTTACAAAATCAGAAAGGTTTGTCATCATTTCGCGGCAGCCAAAAGGTACAGTTGAAAGAAGATTGTGGTGTCTGATCAAAGAGGCTATTAAGGCAAGTTAACATCCTTTTTTATTGGTTTCATATATGTTGATTCTGTTGCTTATTTGACATTTGTTTTTTTAAAACAACACTGATTATCCTAAAAGGCTATGGCTCCAAAATAGTTTTCTGATTTTTTTCTAGGTGTCATGCCACGTCTATCTACAGAGCAGAGAATTAAGATAGTAACGTTGAAAGACGCTGGAAGAACGTGGGAACAAATTGCAACTCAACTGGGTGACATTGTATGTACTAAACGTATTATGCAACGGCTGTATAGAAGGTATAAGACTACACATTCTATATCAGATCTAGGAGGTAAAGGTAGGAAAAAGGTTACTTCAAACAGAGTTGATAGGACCAACAGAAGAATTTGCTTAGACGATAGACGGCAGACTCTGTATCGTATACGTTCGCGCTTGCGTAGAGACACTGGTTTGAAAGTTTCGCGTTCTACGATATCAAGGCGATTACATTTACCATTCAGCTCAAAATCATTTGCATTTTTAATCAAAGCTATTTAGATAATTGATTTTCGATAGGGGTGACGTTGATTTTGACACAGTAGGGGTGACGTTAATTTTGACATTGACTTGTATGTTCCGACAAAGGGTCGACATGCTTGAATTACATGCAAAAACAATGAACACTCAGCCTGAATTGTGCCATTTATTGACGTCACTGACACTAGTACATCATTAGTTGCCATGACTCTGCTTTGGTACCATAATGGCGGCCAGTGTCTGAACATAAAGGCATGCCCGCGGTACGTCAATTATCCAACTATGAGACATCAAAAATATATTCGAGGCAATCTTGGACACAGAGACATCAAGCTTAACAACAATTCTGAGGTGAAAGCCATTAAAAATTTTGAGGGCCTTGATAAGCATAACCTTGCACTATCCCTAGGGCAACAATTGTAAGTGTAAGCAGCTTGCTTCGTTGTATACAGTTTCCGTAGTGGAAACAAGCATTTTAATTGGGAAATAAATACACCATAAGCAGAAGAAGCAGGTATATTGCTGCATAGAAAATAAAATTGACAATAAAAAATCACTGAAGTCATCACGTTTGTCATACAGTTTCAAATGACGTCTTTCGTGGGCATCATAATTGACATATAAGTTTAAATATGAAGCAGAACTTGAGAAATCAGTCGTATATATTTAGGTCCTTTTTGGGATTTTTTTCAAAATCTTTGAAAAAGTTTTGGTTTCATAATTTTAGTCCAAGCACTACTAATGAGGAATTGTATTCCGAAACAACCGTCTAGTGCTGTAAAGTTAAGACTGGTAATGTTATCGTATCGTCTTACATATCTGCAGAAAATTCGGCCTAGAATTACCTCTGTCTTAGCTAATTGTCCTAATCTGTAGTTGTGTCATGTGCTCAATTTGAATATAAAACGTGACATTCAAAATTAGCACATTACAAATCTGAATGTCATGAATAAATTCAAGATTAGCACACTATAGTTTTAATGAGCACTATTGGTGGTTGCTATGGTGGCACAACTGTGGTATCTGTTAGTGACCTTGATCGAGGGTTTTGTAGTGGTAGTAATCATCATCATTTAGTGTCATTTTTTCTTTGTTATTGCTTTCAAGTATCATTTGTTGTTATTTATTTATTTATTTATTTATTTATTTATTTATTTAAAATTTGCTGACTACGTACAGACCCGCAAAATTGCCCATAGCAAATGTATGATGTAACCAGTATTTTCCCCGTTTAAATGCGGAATGGTTTGGAAATTGTTTATGTAGCTGTTCCCACGATGACGACATTTTTTGCGGAAAAGTGTCAACTATTGCCACGGAAATAATTATTTCCACAAACTTAAGAGGGTATAATGTGGTATGCTGGTGAGTGAATCTTAATTTGGCGAAAATGAAACAGACAAGGATGCTGTATTTCTCTATTCGTGATGTATCAATTATATTAATATTCGCAATTTTCACGGTCATGTTTCAACGGTGAAAATAAGTACTCCGCTAATTTTTCTACAAATACGCTTATATAATTACCTGTCAGCTCGTCAACCGCGAATATAAGGTACACGCAAACACGCTTATATAATTACCTGTCAGCTCGTCAACCGCGAAAGTAGGTACACGCAAACACGCTTATATAATTACCCGTCAGCTCGTCAACTGCGAAAGTAGGTACACGCAAACACGCTTATATAATTACCCGTCAGCTCGTCAACCGCGAAAATAGGTACACGCAAACACGCTTATATGATTACCTGTCAGCTCGTTAACCGCGAAAGTAGGTACACGCAAACACGCTTATATAATTACCTGTCAGCTCGTCAACCGCGAAAGTAGGTACACGCAAACACGCTTATATAATTACCTGTCAGCTCGTCAACCGCGAAAGTAGGTACACGCAAACACGCTTATATAATTACCTGTCAGCTCGTCAACCGCGAAAGTAGGTACACGCAAACACGCTTATATAATTACCTGTCAGCTCGTCAACCGCGAAAGTAGGTACACGCAAACACGCTTATATAATTACCCGTCAGCTCGTCAACCGCGAAAGTAGGTACACGCAAACACGCTTATATAATTACCCGTCAGCTCGTCAACCGCGAAAGTAGGTACACGCAAACACGCTTATATAATTACCTGTCAGCTCGTCAACCGCGAAAGTAGGTACACGCAAACACGCTTATATAATTACCTGTCAGCTCTTCAACCGCGAAAGTAGGTACACCGCTACAAATACGCTTATATAATTACCTGTCAGCTCGTCAACCGCGAAAGTAGGTACACCGCTACAAATACGCTTATATAATTACCTGTCAGCTCGTCAACCGCGAAAGTAGGTACACCGCTACAAATACGCTTATATAATTACCTGTCAGCTCGTCCACCGCGAAAGTA
This sequence comes from Anadara kagoshimensis, assembly GCA_021292105.1. Taxonomy (NCBI): domain Eukaryota; kingdom Metazoa; phylum Mollusca; class Bivalvia; order Arcoida; family Arcidae; genus Anadara; species Anadara kagoshimensis. The sequence continues at coordinate 5,849,817 of CM037868.1, read as the reverse complement.
GGTACACCGCTACAAATACGCTTATTTAATTACCTGTCAGCTCGTCAACCGCGAAAGTAGGTACACCGCTACAAATACGCTTATATAATTACCTGTCAGCTCGTCAACCGCGAAAGTAGGTACACCGCTACAAATACGCTTATATAATTACCTGTCAGCTCGTTAACCGCGAAAGTAGGTACACCGCTACAAATACGCTTATATAATTACCTGTCAGCTCGTCAACCGCGAAAGTAGGTACACCGCTACAAATACGCTTATATAATTACCTGTCAGCTCGTCAACCGCGAAAGTAGGTACACCGCTACAAATACGCTTATATAATTACCTGTCAGCTCGTCAACCGCGAAAGTAGGTACACGCAAACACGCTTATATAATTACCTGTCAGCTCGTCAACCGCGAAAGTAGGTACACCGCTACAAATACGCTTATATAATTACCTGTCAGCTCGTTAACCGCGAAAGTAGGTACACCGCTACAAATACGCTTATATAATTACCTGTCAGCTCGTCAACCGCGAAAGTAGGTACACCGCTACAAATACGCTTATATAATTACCTGTCAGCTCGTCAACCGCGAAAGTAGGTACACCGCTACAAATACGCTTATATAATTACCTGTCAGCTCGTCAACCGCGAAAGTAGGTACACGCAAACACGCTTATATAATTACCTGTCAGCTCGTCAACCGCGAAAGTAGGTACACGCAAACACGCTTATATAATTACCTGTCAGCTCGTCAACCGCGAAAGTAGGTACACGCAAACACGCTTATATAATTACCTGTCAGCTCTTCAACCGCGAAAGTAGGTACACGCAAACACGCTTATATAATAACCTGTCAGCTCGTCAACCGCGAAAGTAGGTACACCGCTACAAATACGCTTATATAATTACCTGTCAGCTCTTCAACCGCGAAAGTAGGTACACGCAAACACGCTTATATAATAACCTGTCAGCTCGTCAACCGCGAAAGTAGGTACACCGCTACAAATACGCTTATATAATTACCTGTCAGCTCGTCAACCGTGAAAGTAGGTACACCGCTACAAATACGCTTATATAATTACCTGTCAGCTCGTCAACCGCGAAAGTAGGTACACCGCTACAAATACGCTTATATAATTACCTGTCAGCTCGTCCACCGCGAAAGTAGGTACATCGCTACAAATACGCTTATTTAATTACCTGTCAGCTCGTCAACCGCGAAAGTAGGTACACGCAAACACGCTTATATAATTACCTGTCAGCTCGTCAACCGCGAAAGTAGGTACACCGCTACAAATACGCTTATATAATTACCTGTCAGCTCGTCCACCGCGAAAGTAGGTACACCGCTACAAATACGCTTATTTAATTACCTGTCAGCTCGTCAACCGCGAAAGTAGGTACACCGCTACAAATACGCTTATATAATTACCTGTCAGCTCGTCCACCGCGAAAGTAGGTACACCGCTACAAATACGCTTATTTAATTACCTGTCAGCTCGTCAACCGCGAAAGTAGGTACACCGCTACAAATACGCTTATATAATTACCTGTCAGCTCGTCAACCGCGAAAGTAGGTACAACGCTACAAATACGCTTATATAATTACCTGTCAGCTCGTCCACCGCGAAAGTAGGTACACCGCTACAAATACGCTTATATAATCACCCGTCAGCTCGTCAACCGCGAAATTAGGTACACCGCTACAAATACGGTTATTTAATTACCTGTCAGCTCGTCAACCGCGAAAGTAGGTACACCGCTACAAATACGCTTATATAATTACCTGTCAGCTCGTCAACCGCGAAAGTAGGTACACCGCTACATATACGCTTATATACTTACCTGTCAGCTCGTCAATCGCGAAATTAGGTACACCGCTACAAATACGGTTATATAATTACCTGTCAGCTCGTCAACCGCGAAAGTAGGTACACCGTTACAAATACGCTTATATAATTACCTGTCAGCTCGTCAACCGCGAAATTAGGTACACCGCTACAAATACGGTTATATAATTACCTGTCAGCTCGTCAACCGCGAAAGTAGGTACACCGTTACAAATACGCTTATATAATTACCCGTCAGCTCGTCAACCGCGAAATTAGGTACACCGCTACAAATACGGTTATATAATTACCTGTCAGCTCGTCAACCGCGAAAGTAGGTACACCGTTACAAATACGCTTATATAATTACCCGTCAGCTCGTCAACCGCGAAATTAGGTACACCGCTACAAATACGGTTATATAATTACCTGTCAGCTCGTCAACCGCGAAAGTAGGTACACCGCTACAAATACGCTTATATAATTACCTGTCAGCTCGTCAACCGCGAAAGTAGGTACACCGCTACAAATACGGTTATATAATTACCTGTCAGCTCGTCAACCGCGAAAGTAGGTACACCGCTACAAATACGCTTATATAATTACCTGTCAGCTCGTCAACCACCAAAGTAGGAACACGCAAACACGCTTATATAATTACCTGTCAGTTCGTCAACCGCGAAATTAGGTACACGCAAACACGTTTATGAATGTTAAACCGCGAAAGTTTCTACTTGCGAATTTCTCGTTACAAGTATACAGTAATATACAAGATGACCCATATTTAAAGTGCATGTTCTTTTCGCAAAGCACTAAGTTAACCTGAGACAAAACCAAAATCCGTTAATCTAGAACATTAAAACATTGCTCTGATTCTATTTTCTATACCATTATGTGATTTTTTTAAATGGTTTAGACAAATAGCCACATTTCCCGCACTGCTTCGAGAATCACGCGTTACTAGTTAACATCCGGTTTGTTTATTACTTTGCCTATGACGTCACGAGGGTAACCCCATGGGGGACAACAAGGAGCTAGTTTAAGTATCCAGATTGACCTTACATATACCCTGTGTTCAAATATTTACGACCATCGTCACAACCTAAAAAACAAAGTATTTTAACCAGAATCCGAACGCCGTTTAAACCTCTTGGGAAATCTCACAGACCATTTCAAGATTAGTTCAGGAGTTATTGATTTAGAAAGGCAGTCTGATTTTAGTTAAAAGGGGAAAAAATATCTATTTAAGTAACTGCCGTTAATGTTTGATATTCCCAATGGCAGCATATGTCACTCAAAATCTGACAAAAATAGTTAATTATTGAAATTTGAAATGATTTTAGAAGCATTTTCCGAAATGAAATAAATTAAGTACAACATCACCTAAGATCTTGTGACCAATTGTAATTTCTCAGTATAGTCAAGCCTGCCTTAAAGGTCACCTCTATTTTAAAACCTCCTGCTTATAAAGGCCAGTAGAATTGTATTCCAATTCTTCTTTATTCATATTATATGAACCTGTATATAAAGGCCACCTGCCAATAAAGACCACTTTTATTGCTTCACTTGGATGGCCTTTATAGACAGGTTTGACTGTAAGTAATATGGTTTTGCGTTGCCTTGTCAAGAAAAAGTAAGTAATGGAGGGATGGTGTTTGGGTGTTTAGCATAGGCGTAGGAGCAGGGGGGGAGCAGCGGGGGCCGCCCCCCCCCCCCAATGTCAGAGAAGGGGGGCCAGGCCCCCGCAATATATTGTGCGAAATTGTGTATCATGCTAAAAAAAAAAAAAAAAAAAAAAAAAAAAAAAAAAAAACCAGCTTTAACAGGAAATGTCCATCTGGTAACCAATCAATTATCAATTTCATCATTATACTTGTAAATGGCGTCAAAATTTTTTCCGGGGTACCCCATATCCAGTGACGGATTCAGCGGGGGGCGTAGGGGGAATACGCACCCCCCTTTATGTCGCTAATAATACATATTGTTCAGCTCAGATTGCACCAGAATGCAGGATTTTTGCGCCACTTTTTCAAAATTTTCCGGGGGAGCACGCCGGGACCCCCTAGAAGGTTCGAGCCTTCATATCTCACATTATATGCCTCCTTTCTAAAATTCTGGATCAGCCTCTGATAATCACCCCTCTCATTGGAGATGGAGATGGAACTTGTGTCATACGGTTATTTTATATAATCTTGCCTTGAGATCACAGTATTTTAAACCTATCAAAACGATGCACAATACATTAAAATGCGTCTAGACAGGACTTAGTTTTGACAATTTTCCGGGGGAGGCCCCCGGACCCCAACCTATGCGAGGGGTTTAGCACCCCTCTCATACTCTTCCCGCCTCGTGCCTATGGCACGAGGTCGTACCTGCGGCACGACATAGGACATAGCTTCGGTTTGGCCCCCCGATATTAAAAACCCTCCTACGCCTATGTTTAGACCCACACCGTGAAGATAGAAAGTGACCGTTAAGCATCTAACACAGTCTATATCTTAAAACCTTTGCTATAGGCCAGCTGTTTGCAGGCTCCAGTGTCACAAATTCTCACAATCATTCCTTGAGATTTAAATTAAATTTTACTGATTTTGAAACTCTCTGTAGGAACCACAAATTAATATTAGTTTGACGAAACAAAATACAGAGGTGATCTAAAAGATGGCACCTTAAATTCTTAAATATCTTAACAATTTGCAAAATTATCAAGATTTCAAATATGCCTGATTATTTTGCCGTTAATTTTCACGAACGAGTATTAGCATATTGCCAGGTTATCTTAGTTAAGGAATGATTGTGAAACTGGGAGCAGAGCGTTTATTTTCACGGACGAATTTAACTGGCATCTGTAGGTGGTAATAGCGTATTTTCTTATGTGTATAATCACGCCGTCCCACGCTGTTCTCATTCCAACTATCATAATTTTAAAATAAGTTAGCTCTTTTTTCTTTTTACCAGATCGTGAACAGCCTATTGTCAAGGCAGTATCCTTCAAGTATCTCGTATGATGTCGACTCGCGATCGCTTCGTATGTGGAAATCTTGGATTCGAACCCCAACCTAGACGTGAAAATTGGTAGTGACTGTTTTTCGTCAATCACTCTACATTTGAAAATTATAGTAAAGGGTTCCTTCGAAGAAGACCTTAAAAACCGATGTACTGTGTTACGGAAAGTGCATATAAAAAAAACCCTGCGCAATGCGCTGAGTGCACTGCAAAGGCAAAACTTCTGCAACTTCTCCTATAGCTATCTGGATATAAATGAATGTACAGTTAGAGGGAAATAACTCCGATATAACAAGCGTGTACTTTGGTTACATCATATTTGGAGGAGTTGCTTCCCTTCTATTGTTACAGTACAGGCCTGTCAAAAGTTTAACACTTTAGTGCTGATATAGTGGCGAATCGACAACTCGTCTCAGCCCATCGGCGGTTATATCTCGGTCATAGTAATCTATTTCTCGTAACTTTTCGGTAACTGTTGTCCATCTCTCGGCAGTTTTTCGGCAGTTTTTCAGTAGCTGTTGTCCATTTCTTGGCAACTTTTCAGTAGCTGTTGTTCATCTCTCGGCAGTTTTTCAGTAGCTGTTGTCCATCTCTTGGCAACTTTTCAATAGCTGTTGTCCATCTCTCGGCAACTTTTCAGTAGCTGTTGTCCATCTCTCGGCAACTTTTCAGTAGCTGTTGTCCATCTCTCGGCAACTTTTCAGTAGCTGTTGTCCATCTCTCGGCAACTTTTCAGTAGCTGTTGTCCATCTCTCGGCAACTTTTCAGTAGCTGTTGTCCATCTGTCGGCAACTTTTCAGTAGCTGTTGTCCATCTCTCGGCAGTTTTTCAGTAGCTGTTGTCCATCTGTCGGCAACCTTTCAGTAGCTGTTGTCCATCTCTCGGCAACTTTTCAGTAGCTGTTGTCCATCTCTCGGCAACTATTCAGTAGCTGCTGTCCATCTCTCGGCAACTTTTCAGTAGCTGTTGTCCATCTCTCGGCAACTTTTTAGTAGCTGTTGTACATCTCTCGGCAGTTTTTCAGTAGCTGTTGTCCATCTCTCTGCAGTTTTTCAGTACCTGTTGTCCATCTTCGGCAGTTTTTCAGTACCTGTTGTCCATCTCTCGGCAACTTTTCAGTAGCTGTTGTACATCTCTCGGCAGTTTTTCAGTAGCTGTTGTCCATCTCTCGGCAGTTTTTCAGTACCTGTTGTCCATCTTCGGCAGTTTTTCAGTACCTGTTGTCCATCTCTCGGCAACTTTTCAGTAGCTGTTGTACATCTCTCGGCAGTTTTTCAGTAGCTGTTGTACATCTCTCGGCAGTTTTTCAGTACCTGTCGTCCATCTCTCAGCAACTTTTCAGTAGCTGTTGTACATCTCTGGGCAGTTTTTCAGTAGCTGTTGTCCATCTCTCGGCAGTTTTTCAGTAGCTGTTGTCCATCTCTCGGCAGTTTTTCAGTAGCTGTTGTCCATCTCTCGGCAACTTTTCAGTAGCTGTTGACCATCTCTCTTTTCACACGGCTCCTCGACACTTTTTCGGCAGGTCGGCTCCTCGGCACTTTTCGGTCGCTCGGCCCCTCTTTAGCTTCTCGGCCACCCGACCTCTTTTTCAAAAACATCAGTTAAACATGTCTGCAGTCACGCGTATATCGCCATATTTTAGAGAGAAAATCGTGCCATATGTAAGTCTGAGTTAGTCAAAGAGAGATTAATAGGATAATAAACAGAGAGGATAATGTACATATATCCTACCTCTCACTTGTTTCTGTGAATTTCATTCGACAATATCGGTCACGTGGTGACCTAATATAATCCATGTCGGGCAGGTTTGTTCCATATCTAGTCAGTATGAGAGTTACTTCCCCTGATCAACGTCAATGGCGCCCGCCTCGTAGTAAACACGTCATATTTATCACAAATATTTACGGCAAATACGGACAGTAGTAAAGATGTTGTGATATTGAAACTAAATATATATATTTGATTTCCAAGGATGAAAGTGCAATTGATTTCTTTGACGGAAGTTGCTAGTAAGTCAAATCCATTATTATTTTCAATATTTTGTCAGACAGAATGCCAAACGATGGTATTTCTAACTCAGTCCAGTCGCATGTCGCTGTGTGGATACATTCAAATTGGTTTTGTAAATGACTTATTGATATGATCGGTATGATATAATAGTTACACGGTGTTTTAGTATATAAAGGGTTTGTTAGAGCTATAGGTTACTAAAACATACAACAGTGTCTCATCCTGAACTTCTCTCCGGTCTCCGTATCCGTGTACTGTATATTTGTTTAAAGGTATCCACCGTGGGTCTTCAGGGTGATCGGTAGTATATAATCGTTACACAGTCTGTTGGTGACCTAATATGGTTTATACAGGGTCAGTAAATTCCAAATCTGGGCTCGGGCTTCCCCCTCGCCCGATATGGAATTTACTGACCCTGTATAAACCATATTAGGTCGCCAACAGACTGTGTAACTAATAATATTGCTCGATATTCTTTGGCTTTGGCAACGAAAAGTCGTGTATCTGATGATAGCAGGGGATTAACAGATTAGGATTATGACACCTGATGTTTACCTGTTTAGGTACATTTAATGACTTAATAAAAACTACGATGGCAGTAGTTTAAAATCCCACTCTATAATGAAATACACATGTATAATCAAAAACAAACATACTAATCCATGTCCGAAACACAATCTTGAAGCCATACTAATCGATATCCGAATCACAATCCAGAAGTCAGAAACAAACATACTAATCCATGTCCGAAACACAATCTTGAAGCCATACTAATCGATATCCGAATTACAATCCAGAAGTCAGAAACAAACATACTAATCCATGTCCGAATCACAATCCAGAAGTCAGAAATAAACATACTAATCCATATCCGAATCACAATCCAGAAGCAAAGTAAAAACTTTGGAACTGACAAGTTAGGTTATACACGTGAACTTTCACCAGGGAAGTGAGGCCGGGTGCTCCGGAAGTGTAAGCACCTCTTGTTTAGCTAGCTACACCCGCCACGTGTGTAATTAAAATTGTGTGAAAGGAACATGGAACTATGAGACGTCAAAAATATCCAGGGCAATCCTGGACACAGAAACATCAAACTTGTCAACAATACTGTGATGACGGCCATAAAACTTTTTGAGGGCATTGATAAGCCTAGGCTTGCAATATCCCCGAGTCAACAATTTATTTGCAGCCTACTTCGTTGTATAAAAGATTTATGAAATTCTGAAGAAAGGGTCGCGTAGATCTATTCCACCGTCCATTATTTATTTATTTATTTATTTATTTATTTATTTTCTATTGATTCATTTATTAATTAAAAAAAATAATTTTCATTTTAAGTCCTTATCATTACCGAATGATGTTTTATTGTTATTATTATACAATTAATCTCTGTCAGTTGTCAATTGCTTGCCCACTCCTTAGCTTGTGGCCGAGACTCGCTACCTAGAGGCCGAATGATCTGCCGAGCTTTGGACAGTTCAAAGTGCCGAGGGGGTGAATGAGCTACCTCGACTCGGCTGTCAAAAAGGCCGAGCTGTGGACAGCTCCTTGTGCCGAGGGGCCTGATCGGTTGCCGAGACTCAGCTTTCAGGGAACCAAGCTGTGGACAGCTCCAGTTGCTGAGGGGCGGAGAGATGGGCAACTTTTCGGCCACTAGTTGTCCACAACTCGGCCCCTCGTCAGCCGGGTCTCGCCGCTCTTGTTCGTTAGCTCAGTGTTAAACTTTCGACAGACCTGTACTGTATATCGGACAATGTTCTGAGCGGTCAGCGACCACGTGTTATTGCTAGGTAAAGGGACCGATCTCGCTACTAACTGAGTCACTAGAGTGGTACATAACAACAAGAAAAACATGATGAATATTTACTTCATTAATACATTGAAAGTGTAAAAACTTTTACGCTGCACAATCAGACGTTTTTGGTTTACAATAGGTACTGAGGTCGATCCCGAGTTTGGTCGCGCTTGTCTGTAGAGATTGAAGATCCGTCTCGGAGAGGGTAGGAGTTCTGGAATACACAACGGACCCTTCAAAGAACCAGTTATCGGTAACTCTTCCACAATAGTAGGCTAATACGTAATTACCATTTACAGCATAATCCAGAATTCTCCACTGGGATGAAGCCTTGTGTCCCATCTGTGAACTAGTGTAATTAAGTAGTCCCCCTTTACCAGGGTCGGTCTGCTCGACTGTCTCGTTAACTTCTCGGTGCACGATCCCGCCTTGGATGGCATGGACGTCAAACTTCTCATTCACCCTGTACATACTGTAAATAGACGGACTAGTCATCGGGTGAAAGCTGGTGATCTGACAATCAAAGCAGTCATAAAGAGGGTTCTTACCCCGAACGATGTACCAGGACCCGTTAAGTTGGTCCAGAGTGAAATCTTTGACGTAAGTTGGCGGAGGTCTGCAGACAACAGGTGGGTTTGGTGGTACAAGCGGGATGCAGTCATGCTCTGTCGACACACATTTCATAAAATCGTCAAATATTTTATCTTCGTACGAGTAGAGACACCTAAACATACATGTTTGGTTCGTTTCTCCACATTCTGTGATGCAGAACAAAGCTGTATGGCAGTTCTGGTCCTCCATACAATCTTTAGACTGCTCAAAACAATGCATCAGCATGCAGGGAATGTTTGGTCCCGCGCCATCACAAACTCCAACACAAAATAAAACAGCTAACAACTTGAACGCCTCCATTTTATCAGTGATTCTGTTTTGCTAGCTATAATGCTTATCTATAGGTCTTATCATGGCCGTTAACCCTGAGTAAGAGTACACTTGTCACACTTTTATATTATTTTATTCTATATAGATAACAATGTCGGTTAAATATTTACAAGTTCAAATACCAGTAACTCGTACAAACATCCGCTGTACGCCTATCCAAAGACGGGCAAAACCAAATTAATGAACTAGTAATTCGTTTTATTTTAGACCGATACAAACATCCGCTGTACGCCTATCCAAGGACGGCCACATACCAAATTAATATACTAGTAACTGGTTTTATTTTAGACGGATACAAACATCCGCTGTACGCCTATCCAAGGACGGCCACATACCAAATTAATATACTAGTAACTCGTTTTATTTTAGACGGATACAAACATCCGCTGTTGTATGTTAGACCAGTAAAAACATCCGCTGTACGTCTACCCAAGGATGGCCACATACCAAATTAATATACTAGTAACTGGTTTTATTTTAGACGGATACAAACATCCGCTGTACGTCTACCCAAGGATGGCCACATACCAAATTAATATACTAGTAACTGGTTTTATTTTAGACGAATACAAACATCCGCTGTACGCCTATCCAAGGACGGCCACATACCAAATTAATATACTAGTAACTCGTTTTATTTTAGACGGATACAAACATCCGCTGTACAGTTGTATGTTAGACCAGTAAAAACATCCGCTGTACGTCTACCCAAGGATGGCCACATACCAAATTAATATACTAGTAACTGGTTTTATTTTAACGGATACAAACATCCGCTGTACGCCTATCCAAGGACGGCCACATACCAAATTAATATACTAGTAACTGGTTTTATTTTAACGGATACAAACATCCGCTGTACGCCTATCCAAGGACGGCCACATACCAAATTAATATACTAGTAACTGGTTTTATTTAAGACGGATAAAAACATCCGCTGTACGCCTATCCAAGGACGGCCACATACCAAATCAATATACTAGTAACTCGTTTTATTTTAGACCGGTACAAACATCCACTGTACGCCTATCCAAGAACGACCACAACCAAATTAATGTACTAGTAACTGGTTTTATTTTAGACCGGTACAAACATCCACTGTACGCCTATCCAAGGACGACCACAACCAAATTAATGTACTAGTAACTGGTTTTATTTTAGACCGGTACAAACATCCACTGTACGCCTATCCAAGGACGACCACAACCAAATTAATGTACTAGTAACTGGTTTTATTTTAGACCGGTACAAACATCCGCTGTACGCCTATCCACAACCACAACCAAAATAAATTATTCTAGTAACTCGTTTTATTTAAGACCGGTACAAATATCCGCTGTACGCCTATCCAAGAACGGTCACAAACAAATTAACATACTGGTCACTCGTTTTATTTTAGATCGGTACAAACATCCGCTGTACACTTATCCAAGGACGCTGACAACCAAATCATTGTCAATCTTTAATGTTTAGAGACAGTCGTTTTCATAAATAACTTTTATACTTTTTAAATTTTAGAAACCTAATTTTGATATTTTATTTTGAAAACAAAAAGTGCATTTAAAAACATTTTTATTTTTATTTTTACTTTTTCTGTCATTCTCCTACATAGAGAAAACTTTACATTTTTAACTAAAAATCAGCTGTAATATGTTCCCTTGGTGACCCCATATGCATATAAAACTTAAAAAGTTCAACTAAGATCAACAATTACAATGCAAATCACAAATCTATATATTACACTTGTTATTGGAATTGGTTTTCAAAATATCCATTTTATATGATATGAAGTATGTAATTTTGAAGTTTTGAGGTGTTTTAATTTGTAAAAAAAAGGGGCATTAGGATCACATTATTTAAAAGTGAACAAACTGATCAAGTCTATGACACAGGCGTGATTCAGGCGTGAATATCAATGATTTAGAACATGGGGTCTAAAACGGGTGTCCTAAGTCTTAGTCTAATCACGATATTTGTAAATTTGCCGATTTTTTCTCTATATACAGAAATAAATGTGATTATTTCAATTTTTCATGTATTTTTCCTTGTTAGTATTTTTGTTTTTAAACACAAATATTGTGGTTATTTTATGAGACACCAAATGATAATATAACAATTTTAGTTAATGACTGTCTATTAGTATAAAAGACGAACAATAATATAGTAGTAACTCGTTTTTTTTATACCGATACAAACATCCGCTGTACGCTTATCCAAGGACGGCCACATACTAGTAACTCGTTTTATTTTATACCGATACAAACATCCGCTGTACGCTTATCCAAGGACAGTCACATACTAGTAACTTGTTTTATTTTATACCGATACAAACATCCGCTGTACGCTTATCCAAGGACAGTCACATACTAGTAACTCGTTTTATTTTACCGATACAAACATCCGCTGTACGCTTATCCAAGGACAGTCACATACTAGTAACTCGTTTTATTTTATACCGATACAAACATCCGCTGTACGCTTATCCAAGGACGGTCACATACTAGTAACTCGTTTTATTTATACCGATACAAACATACGCTGTACGCTTATCCAAGGACAGTCACATACTAGTAACTCGTTTTATTTTAGACCGATACAAACATCCGCTGTACGCTTATCCAAGGACAGTCACATACTAGTAACTCGTTTTATTTTATACCGATACAAACATCCGCTGTACGCTTATCCAAGGACGGTCACATACTAGTAACTCGTTTTATTTTATACCGATACAAACATCCGCTGTACGCCTATCCAAAGACGGTCACAACATGTATGTTCTACTTGCAAATCACAAATTTTCTTCAAAGATATGTATGTCTTCACTCATATCGAGACGTCACAAACTATAGGTGAAAGCCCCCCTCTCTCTCTCTCTCTCTCTCTCTCTCTCTCTCTCTCTCTCTCTCTCTCTCTCTCTCTCTCTCTCTCTCTCTCTAAAACAGCAAACCACTGCGGTATCGTGTGTAGGAGGTAGAGAGTTTGATTCCCGGCTGGGTCCTGCCTTGAAAAAGGTATTGGTTATTCTTTTACTCAGCAGTTACGGGGTCCTTCGGAAGAGACCTTAAAAACCGTGTCATAGAACGTTAAGGAACCCTCCCTGCACATAGCACTGGACACAATTTTAAATCAATTCCAACTTTCGATACACCTTTGATTTTGTTGATAAAATTTTGCGGGAAAAACAGCGTGTAGGCTATCTTGCACAGGGGGGTACAAGATGGAAATATCTTGCACCTCTCTTTTTATGGATTTTTCTATCTGGGGCGCAAGAAAAAAATGTGTACCACTTCACATAAAGCTTATGACGTATCCATTCAATCAATCTTAAAGAATAAAAATAAAAATAAAAAATGCTCATAATCTTCAACAGTTTTTGTATCACAGAATTAAGAAAATATAAACATCACCGTTTATGTTAAATAACACAGTATTTTCAACTCTACATCAAGACCACCTGCTTCTATACATAACTCTATATATTTTATGCTCTACAATACTACTATAGGCAAACAATATTCACTGCCCGCTTGACCTTTGATTTAGATATGTAATATGGAAAATTGCATTTTTGTATAGGAATCACACATGTAATTTTCGTCTTCATAACACCTATCAAGTGCCTTTTATTTTAGTCAGGGGGTAGATCCCAAAAATGTGACACCCCCTAAACTGTTTTGTTAAAAGCAGGAAACATGGTGGATTTTATTGTCCTATATGTACTTAGTTAGGCTAGGTAGGTTTCCATCTTGACTTTATCCGTTTAATGAAAATATGGCTGACAATCCAAGAAGGACGCCAAAAAAGATCATTTAAGTGTAAAAATTCAATATCAAATCAACCACTAAACCTTTTTATATGAAATTTGGTATTTGATCAATTAAATATTTTTTATAACTAATTTTCCATGAATAAAAATTAGTTGTAAAATTCAATATGGCCGCCGTTATCAAGATGGCCGACTTATAATCATCACTCTGCATTTTAAACCAAATACAACAAAGGATGTCATTATTTCATAATATAAAACCAATGTATTGTATTTATGGATATGTACTTAGTCAGGCTAGGTATGTTTCCACCTTGAATTGTACATCTTAGATTGGCAGCCATATTTTCATTAAACGGAAAAAGTCAAGGTGGAAACATACCTAGCCTGACTAAGTACATATAGGGCAATAAGATCTACCATGTTTCCTGCTTTTAACAAAAAAGTTTAGGGGGTCAATAAAAAGGCTACTTTTTTTAGATCTGCCCCCTGCCTAATCAGCGGATCCTTCTATATGAAAATTCCTGATGGAAGGTCAACCACTTGGACTACGCGTACGGTAGCTCAATTGGTAGAGTGCTCGCTCCGTAACTGGGAGGTCGTGGGATCTTTTGACCAAGATTTAAAAGAGGGTAGTGACCGTTCTTTCACCAACCACTCGGCATTACGAAATGAATGTCACTGTTCAACTTAAAAAAGGCCCCGTGTTACGACGGGCTTGTCACTAACTGAGAACCCTAGTGTAAATGTTGTTAGTTGTCATATGCTGATTTTGAATGCATTTTTTTAATAAAAATTCAAAAACAGCACATGACAATGCCATCAGAGCAACGCATGGGCAAAATTCCTGCAACTTCACATATAGCTGGCGACGTCTGGATATAAGTGAAATATTTGGAGGCGTAACACAATTACTCAACTCCTAATGAAAGGTCAAACAGAGAGGTTATGTTGTTTTCCTATTCACCTCAGTAGACATCATAAAATGCACACTTGTACAGGTATATATAAAGATTATAATATACGTACTGTCACCTTTAGCGGTTTTTCCACGTTTACCTTCATACCTTTAATGGCAGTAGAGAGACATAAACTCGTCTATTTATTAACTACCTGAGTCAGGTATGAATTACCTACTTCACAATACACAAAAGGAATACACATTCAGGTTTACGTAATGTAACGTGCAGGGGTTACCATGCCGGAAAGTCACGAAGGTATTCGAGTTAACCCGTTTCCTGTTTCGGTTTCTTTACGGACACACCCGGGATGGATGTTATCACATCAATAGTAAAATGTATCATTTTCTCTCTAGGATTTCTCTGGATTTTATCTGTCTGTGTCAACTCACAAACAACACAAAGTGATGACGTCACAACATCAGGTAAGTTTTGGAGGAATGTTTAATATTCTTAAGTTTTGAACATAACTTCTTTACCGGGAATCAGAGACCGGTAACATTAGTTATATATACGTCTCTGCTAGAATGATATAAACAAACAGATAAATAAATTTAAATTAATAATCAATTATATGAATAAATAAATGAATAAATAAATAAATATAAATTTAAATAGATAACTACATAAAATAAATAAATAAAATGAGAAATGTAGAGTATTTGTTTTTTTAGAGGCATTTAGACTGAATAAAATATAAGTAAATAAATTTAAATTGAAAATAAACAAATAAATTAAATTATGAGACATTTAAAGTATTTTTTTCTGGAGGCAGGTAGACTGGATACAAGATACCACGTCCATTTTATTTTAGAAAACCTCAAACAAATTAATTAGCTGTGACCAGAAATAAATCCTGTGTCCTGCATGCTTTAGTTTAACTTAATATGGGCAAACAACATTGACTTGTCTGTTTGACCTTTCATTGGTAATATTCATATAAGATTGTCCACCAGATACAAATGGTTCGTGTTAGAATCCATTGTTTATACATAGGCAATGCATATCCCCCTGTAGACAAAATAAACAACTGTGTCCCTTTAACGTAAATATACTGGTTCATCATAACTATTAAAATAACAGGTCAACCGGACAGGTCAATGTTGTTTTCCTATGTATATAAACATCACTTTGTGTGTATTTACTGTCAGTTTAATAACAAGGTAAATCGGATTGTGTCTCACTTCAAATCGTGATTCAATTCAAATATTTTAAAATTTAAATTAAATTTAAAATTGATATTCATTTATTCAGTTCGTGATTTAGTATAACAGGAACAAAAAATATAAAGTTTAAAATTTAAATTTAAGTCACGTGATCATTGATATTTTTATGTAATAGATATGTGATCTACACCGTTCAATTCATTATACACGTATGTACATGACAAATCGTTTAGATACATCACTGTGGTTTTTTTAGTTAGAACCCTTGGAATTGCGATAACCGATAACAGATGGCAGAAAAGTTTTTTTTTAAATCTAAAATATGCTCCTAAAATTGTTATTGTTCCAGTTTCCATTAAAATCTGTCCGCCAATCGATGTGTTTTATATGTTTCGATATGGAACAGAACCCAATCATTACAACATCTTCAAAGTGCCTTCTTAATATGTTCCTAATCAGAACTCTCTCTCTCTCTCTCTCTCTCTCTCGCTCTCTCTCTCTCTCTCTCCAGACTCTCTCTCTCTCTCGGTGTGTATGTCATCTTTTCCATACCAGGGTGTCGCTTGGATGGCCATATTAACAATAACTTTACTTAACATTTAGATGAGAAATACTTGCTTCAATGATCCGTGAACAAATTAAAATCAACCATAGTTAGTTAAACATTTAACAAACAGGTATTTACATCCGTATATAGATCACACTGCATTGATAATTGCCGTTCTCGTACAAAATCTATCGACTATGATTCCAAAATACCCTACCCTTTTATTGTCTTAACCCCTAGAAATAACTGCTTTCCATGACAATTTCGGTCCACAAACTAGGAATTCAAGTTTTTTACACACTCTACTTCTTAATATCATCACGTTTCTGTTTTTCTACTTCCGGTTTCAATTGTTACTGGTCAGATAACCAAGCTCCTCATTTCAACAAGGTCACTTCAAATTATCAAGGGTTTTTGGGTGACCCGGATCCTTTCTTATGTTGAATTTAAATACTTTTCTCAATATTCCAGGCACCCAAGTATAATGTTGATTTATGTTCAGGTATTATCCTATGTCATACGATTTAAGTGTTTCTTTATAATCATATGGAATTCGTTTGACCAAAACCACTAAATTTTCTACCTAGCAGACAACCGGAAGTGCTTAAACAAAGGGAAGTAACTCTCAATATAGAAAATTTGTCAATTATTTTTAGGATCTATACTTTTACACCACGTTACTGCACTCCACTCCCTCGTCAAGTTTGCACAATGCATACGTGTACAAGTCCCCCGCGGAGAAACACCCAGTCCATCCCCCACCCGTGTTATGCATGCATATGCATTTGTCGCTCCACCACCGTAGAACTGACAGCATCGATATACAGTAAGTGTGAGCAGACTTTAAAAGGTAAAAAAAACTACGTAACCCCATTCCACTTCTTTGGCAACTATGCACACAAGTTCCCCCAGTTACATCCCCCCCACACACACACCACCACCACCACCTCCACCACCACCACCATCCTAAAAGTGACGGTCGAATACAGGGTAAGTGGACAAATCTAAAAAGTGAAACACGTAACATCACTTCACTTATATTATTTTGCAAGATCTTCGTTTTGTCCTGTGTTAGTTATAGTGTATGTTAATGGTCCTGAGTCATAATCTCTGGCTGAGGTTGTATAAATTATAAAGTATATTGTACACACTCGGATAAATGACATATATCTTATATCACTTAATGTCACCATTAGCCGGGCGGCGAGCGGGAGAAGGTTACACAGTACAGATATGTCTAAAGTTTAACACTGAGCTAACTGGTTAATGCCGAATAAACACCTCATCCCACCCCTCCCATTTTCGTTATACATCGACAGCAGATAACGATCTATCGACAGCTTTTTCGATCACTAGTTGACCACATCTCGAATATTTGACAGTCATTCTTCGACTCTCGTTCATCAGCTCGGTGTTAACCTTTTGACAGGTCTGTACCGTATAGCTGTCATATATCACTTTTTGGATTTAATCATAAAATACATTCAAAAAGTGATATATGACATTGTTATTTTAATATGAGGCATGTATCATCTCCATACATTTTGTACATGGTTCATTTCCTGCTTTATCGGTTGAATGATTCCCACTTGGGGTAGATGTTTCTTGTAGTTTTTTGGAAATTACCATCGATGAACTCTCCGGATAATCTGGTTTCCTATACCATTCCAAAACTGACTGAACGGTTCTCACTCGGACTATGTCCTATGTGTTCGGAAATTGTCGGCTCGTCGTTGAGTCAAGATCGGTGGCATCTCCTGAAACAGTGGTTTTCTCCCCATTCCAGAACTGACAGAACGGTTTTCATCGGAGCTTATTCGAGTTTTTGAAAATTGACAGCGCGTTGTTGATTTAAGATCAATGTTCTGTAGTGACTCCTAATGAAGTCCAATGACTAATGAAGTCTAGTCGTCGAAATTGTAAACCCTTAATGAAGTCCGGTCTTGATTAGGATTTGGTACAATGGTCTCTCTTTATACTCTGCTTAATGAAGTCCGGTCTTGGTTAGGATTTGTTACAATAGTCTCTCTTTATACTCTGCTTAATGAAGTCCGGTCTTGGTTAGGATTTGGTACAATGGTCTCTCTTTATACTCTGCTTAATGAAGTCCGGTCTTGGTTAGGATTTGTTACAATAGTCTCTCTTTATACTCTGCTTAATGAAGTCCGGTCTTGGTTAGGATTTGGTACAATGGTCTCTCTTTATACTCTGCTTAATGAAGTCCGGTCTTGGTTAGGATTTGGTACAATGGTCTCTCTTTATACTCTGCTTAATGAAGTCCGGTCTTGGTTAGGATTTGGTACAATGGTCTCTCTTTATACTCTGCTTAATGAAGTCCGGTCTTGGTTAGGATTTGTTACAATAGTCTCTCTTTATACTCTGCTTAATGAAGTCCGGTCTTGGTTAGGATTTGTTACAATGGTCTCTCTTTATACTCTGCTTAATGAAGTCCGGTCTTGGTTAGGATTTGTTACAATAGTCTCTCTTTATACTCTGCTTAATGAAGTCCGGTCTTGGTTAGGATTTGTTACAATAGTCTCTCTTTATACTCTGCTTAATGAAGTCCGGTCTTGGTTAGGATTTGTTACAATGGTCTCTCTTTATACTCTGCTTAATGAAGTCCGGTCTTGGTTAGGATTTGTTACAATAGTCTCTCTTTATACTCTGCTTAATGAAGTCCGGTCTTGGTTAGGATTTGTTACAATGGTCTCTCTTTATACTCTGCTTAATGAAGTCCGGTCTTGGTTAGGATTTGGTACAATGGTCTCTCTTTATACTCTGCTTAATGAAGTCCGGTCTTGGTTAGGATTTGGTACAATGGTCTCTCTTTATACTCTGCTTAATGAAGTCCGGTCTTGGTTAGGATTTGGTACAATGGTCTCTCTTTATACTCTGCTTAATGAAGTCCGGTCTTGGTTAGGATTTGTTACAATAGTCTCTCTTTATACTCTGCTTAATGAAGTCCGGTCTTGGTTAGGATTTGTTACAATGGTCTCTCTTTATACTCTGCTTAATGAAGTCCGGTCTTGGTTAGGATTTGTTACAATAGTCTCTCTTTATACTCTGCTTAATGAAGTCCGGTCTTGGTTAGGATTTGTTACAATAGTCTCTCTTTATACTCTGCTTAATGAAGTCCGGTCTTGGTTAGGATTTGTTACAATGGTCTCTCTTTATACTCTGGTTTCCTCTACCATTCTAGAACTGACCGGACCGATACCACCGACACCTGTAAAATGTTGACAGGGGTGTAAAACACTGCACAAGCAACAAAACCAAAGCATACCTGAGATTTTTTTACAAATTAATTCTTAACCAAAATTTTCTTTAACTTACAAATCTGGCAAATTAAAAATAATTTTATTATTTTTCAAAATATTCGCGATTTTAAGGAGCCATTTTGAAGATTATCTTTAGTTATTACATTCTAAATTGTGAAAAAAAATATTTGAAGTATAATCAAATATTTCAAAAGTTTTCAAATTTTAGTTTAGGAAAATCTTAGTTAAGGAAAATCTTAGTTAAGGACTGATTATGAAACTAGGACCAAAACATTGATTTACTAATATTGTTATGAACCAGTTCAGAGTAATGAGTTGGATTAGTATAAAATCGGATCTTTTCACTTCCGCGTATTATTAAAATATTTATAGTTGCTTGGTAACGACGTTTTATTGATACATTTAGGGACGTTATAAACTGTTATTATAGTATTTATAGTTTTTGTCGCAAATGCAGTACAGACCTGTCCAAAGTTTAACACTAAGTTAACGAATTATTATCAAATCGGCAGCTTTTCGAGAAAATATTTATTTCAAACGGATGCATTTATCGTGGTATAGGGTATATGAATGTTGAGAAATATTATATTATAACCCGGTATTAAATTCAAGTTTCTAGTTTCCGTCCGTCCAAAAATCTTATATGTGCTAATTCTACAAAGCATTATTTCACAAATCATTCTAAAAAGCATCAGGATTGATAGCTTACCCGAGCTAATTTTTTTGGGAGTTATGGCCCTTTGATTGATATATTTAAAATAGTAAAAGTTCTAAAACACATGATTGGAGCCAATATTTCATGTGATATATATTTTATATAGCTCTAAGCTAATACTGTAAACCGCTTTATATTGGCGCATACTTATTTTAGCGATTGATAAATGATGAACATATTAGCGCAGTTTAGTTTTAGCGTAATCAATGCCAGTCTGAACTGTTTAATATCGCTTTATACTACTGAATTTTCTCTCCTAAAACCGCAACTTTAAGAAAAAAGTTTGAGAAGGGGGGGGGGGGCAGTATGCGATATGTTACATGAAGATTTTAAAAATAAATGTTACTTTGATTTGTTTGACTTTTACTAAGAGAAAATCTTGGTAACTGATCCAGGAAGCCAACAGAAAGACTGATGACGCCAATTGTGCTAAAATAAAACTGCCGCTTAAAAAAACACAGTTTACAGTAATTCATTCATTCCCTGGAATTTTGATACAATATGGGTCAAGCGAAGCATCAGGAGATGTGCATATCATTAAGTTGGTTTGCTTATTTTTTTCTTGGAATCATTGCCCTTTGAACGTAAGTGCAAATCACAAAAAAGAACCGGCTGGCGGGGGATCCTAATTAAACTAGAAAAACTGTGAGACACAAGCTAACAAAAAATACCCCCCCCCCCGCTCCCAAAAATCCATCGGATCAAATTTTTAAATAGAAGGTGCACATCTACATTATATCACAAAGATTGTGTGAAAGTTTCATGAAAATCCATTGAAGGGTTTAGGAGGAGTTGCGGATAAGAGAAGTACCCTAAGGTGTGACTGAAGGACGGACACACGGACGGACACCCCTATCACTATATACCCCCCCCCCCCCCCACTTTTTAAGCGGG
Organism: Anadara kagoshimensis; assembly: GCA_021292105.1. Taxonomy (NCBI): domain Eukaryota; kingdom Metazoa; phylum Mollusca; class Bivalvia; order Arcoida; family Arcidae; genus Anadara; species Anadara kagoshimensis. The sequence continues at coordinate 5,828,918 of CM037868.1, read as the reverse complement.
GGTATTATAAGTTACATGGTTTGTAAGTGTCCGGTACGGAATGATACAGGGTCAGTAGGAAAGATACTGGGTGAGGCGACAGCCGAACCCGGTATGTTTTCTACTGACCCTGTATCATTCCGTACCAGACACTTACAAACCATGTAATTTTTTTACCCTACCGATGACCCGGGGCTATTGAAAAAGGTTTTTAAAATGCTACCAATGTCAATGAATAAAATTAAAAAAAAAATTATTTGGGTGCAATAAAATACTGCTGTGGCCAAAAAATACTAAAATTAGCTTATTAACGAACTCTAGCAGTCTTTCCTTTGGCTTTCATTGTTTCGAAATACTACTTCCATGCGTTTTAACTCACTATATTCAGCAGAAGGTTCAGCAAACCATGTATTTACGGTCGCCATTTTGGTTGACGTTTACGTTAGAGACAGGGGACGTAACTCTAACCCACCCAGTATGAGCCTTACTGACCCAGTATTTTTGCGCGTGCGGCTATGTACGGAATGATACTAGGTTGGTCATGTGATTCGATTTAGCCAATCATTTCCATAGATTTTAGTCAGAGGTAGGGTAAAATGAAGTTACTTGTGTGTATTGGAATCGTATATATTTAACACTAGCTATGTATAAGGTGGTTCCTCTTATATGATTATTCCTAGTTTTACATCAAATGGGCAGGTCAATGTTGCATTTTAGTTTACGTGTCATGTCTATAGATTGAATAATGATTCTTTGATTAAAAACTATTAAAATATTTAACGTTGGTGAGTGTAGCTATCTAAACGGGGGTACTTACTCTTCAGGACATACGGCCTCAATTTCCGTCCACGTGATTAATCTTATTTGCCAGCTTCAATGTTTCCTATTTGCTTTCGGATTGTTGTTTTGACATGAAATGGTATGTTTGTTTTAACTTTGCTGTGGGTTTGGGATTTGGACATGGATTGTTATGTTTTATGTATGTATTTATTTATTTATTTATTTATTTATTTATTTATTTATTTATTTTTATTTGTTACAGATTACACACCGTGTCCAGCCGGTCAAACGCTGTGTGGTAATGGCACTGGTTGTTATCCTGTCAACTATGAATGTGATGGTATCGTAGACTGCAGCGACGGTTCTGATGAGCTCAACTGTCCTAGTGAGTGCAATACATATAACATCAGTACACAAATACATCTGTCCTAGTGAGTGCAATACATATAACATCAGTACACAAATACATCTGTCCTAGTGAGTGAAATACATATAACATCAGTATACAAATACATCTGTCCTAGTGAGTGAAATACATATAACATCAGTACACAAATACATCTGTCCTAGTGAGTGAAATACATATAAAATCAGTACACAAATACATCTGTCCTAGTGAGTGAAATACATATAAAATCAGTATACAAATACATCTGTCCTAGTGAGTGAAATACATATAACATCAGTATACAAATACATCTGTCCTAGTGAGTGAAATACATATAATATCAGTACACAAATACATCTGTCCTAGTTAGTGAAATACATATAACATCAGTACACAAATACATCTGTCGTAGTGAGTGAAATACATATAACATCAGTACACAAATACATCTGTCCTAGTGAGTGAAATACATATAAAATCAGTACACAAATACATCTGTCCTAGTGAGTGAAATACATATAACATCAGTACACAAATACATCTGTCCTAGTGAGTGAAATACATATAACACCAGTACACAAATACATCTGTCCTAGTGAGTGAAATACATATAACATCAGTACACAAATACATATTTCCTAGTGAGTGAAATACATGTAACATCAGTACACAAATACATCTGTCCTAGTGAGTGAAATACATATAAAATCAGTACACAAATACATCTGTCCTAGTGAGTGAAATACATATAACATCAGTACACAAATACATCTGTCCTAGTGAGTGAAATACATATAACACCAGTACACAAATACATCTGTCCTAGTGAGTGAAATACATATAACATCAGTACACAAAAACATCTGTCCTAGTGAGTGAAATACATATAACATCAGTACACAAATACATCTGTCCTAGTGAGTGAAATATATATAACATCAGTACACAAATACATCTGTCCTAGTGAGTGAAATACATATAACATCAGTACACAAATACATCTGTCCTAATGAGTGAAATACATATAACATCAGTACACAAATACATCTGTCCTAGTAAGTGAAATACATATAACATCAGTACACAAATACATCTGTCATAATGAGTGAAATACATATAACATCAGAACACAAAAACATCTGTCCTAGTGAGTGAAATACATATAACATCAGTACACAAATACATCTGTCCTAGTGAGTGAAATACATATAACATCAGTACACAAATACATCTGTCCTAATGAGTGAAATACATATAACATCAGTACACAAATACATCTGTCCTAATGAGTGAAATACATATAATATCAGTACACAAATACATCTGTCCTAGTAAGTGAAATACATATAACATCAGTATACAAATACATCTGTCCTAATGAGTGAAATACATATAACATCAGTACACAAATACATCTGTCCTAGTGAGTGAAATACATATAACATCAGTTAACAAATACATCTGTCCTAGTGAGTGAAATAAATAAAATCAGTATACAAATACATCTGTCCTAATGAGTGAAATACATATAACATCAGTACACAAATACATCTGTCCTAGTGAGTGAAATACATATAACATCAGTACACAAATACATCTGTCCTAGTGAGTGAAATACATATAACATCAGTACACAAATACAACTGTCCTAATGAGTGAAATACATATAACATCAGTACACAAATACATCTGTCCTAGTGAGTGAAATACATATAACATCAGTACACAAATACATCTGTCCTAGTGAGTGAAATACATATAACATCAGTACACAAATACATCTGTCCTAGTGAAAAATAACACAAACAAAAGTGAAATACATATAACATCAGTACACAAATACATCTGTCCTAGTAAGTGAAATACATATAACATCAGTATACAAATACATCTGTCCTAGTGAGTGAAATACATATAACATCAGTACACAAATACATCTGTCCTAGTGAGTGAAATACATATAACATCAGTACACAAATACATCTGTCCTAGTGAGTGAAATACATATAATATCAGTACACAAATACATCTGTCCTAGTGAGTGAAATACATATAACATCAGTACACAAATACATCTGTCCTAGTGAGTGAAATACATATAACATCAGTACACAAATACATCTGTCCTAGTGAGTGAAATACATATAACATCAGTACACAAATACAACTGTCCTAATGAGTGAAATACATATAACATCAGTACACAAATACATCTGTCCTAGTGAGTGAAATACATATAACATCAGTACACAAATACATCTGTCCTAGTAAGTGAAATACATATAACATCAGTATACAAATACATCTGTCCTAGTGAGTGAAATACATATAACATCAGTACACAAATACATCTGTCCTAGTGAGTGAAATACATATAACATCAGTACACAAATACATCTGTCCTAGTGAGTGAAATACATATAACATCAGTACACAAATACATCTGTCCTAGTGAGTGAAATATATATAACATCAGTACACAAATACATCTGTCCTAGTGAGTGAAATACATATAACATCAGTACACAAATACATCTGTCCTAGTGAGTGAAATACATATAACATCAGTACACAAATACATCTGTCCTAGTGAGTGAAATACATATAACATCAGTACACAAATACATCTGACCTAGTGATTGAAATACATATAATATCAGTACACAAATACATCTGTCCTAGTGAGTGAAATACATATAACATCAGTACACAAATACATCTGTCCTAGTAAGTGAAATACATATAACATCAGTACACAAATACAACTGTCCTAATGAGTGAAATACATATAACATCAGTACACAAATACATCTGTCCTAGTGAGTGAAATACATATAACATCAGTACACAAATACATCTGTCCTAGTGAGTGAAATACATATAACATCAGTACACAAATACATCTGTCCTAGTGAGTGAAATACATATAACATCAGTACACAAATACATCTGTCCTAGTGAGTGAAATACATATAACATCAGTACACAAATACATCTGTCCTAGTAAGTGAAATACATATAACATCAGTATACAAATACATCTGTCCTAGTGAGTGAAATACATATAACATCAGTACACAAATACATCTGTCCTAGTGAGTGAAATACATATAACATCAGTACACAAATACATCTGTCCTAGTGAGTGAAATACATATATCAGTACACAAATACATCTGTCCTAGTGAGTGAAATACATATAACATCAGTACACAAATACATCTGTCCTAGTGAGTGAAATACATATAACATCAGTACACAAATACATCTGTCCTAGTGAGTGAAATACATATAACATCAGTACACAAATACAACTGTCCTAATGAGTGAAATACATATAACATCAGTACACAAATACATCTGTCCTAGTGAGTGAAATACATATAACATCAGTACACAAATACATCTGTCCTAGTGAGTGAAATACATATAACATCAGTACACAAATACATCTGTCCTAGTGAGTGAAATACATATAATATCAGTACACAGACACATCATATCACTGATCTATGGAAACATGAAGCTTAATTGGTAGAGGGTAGGACTCGAGTTTCAAAGGCCGTGAGTTCGAATCCCTACTAATTTTATGACTATCTTCTTTACTCCTAGTGAAGCATACGACGAGACACAGATCTCTCCACTTCGTCCTACTCACATATATATGTATACCAAAACTTCAGCGGCTAAGTTTTCCAAAACGGATGCCAAGTAAATTGGAGCGCCAGCACCATCTAAACAGTCCTCTAACTTGGCCCGCCTATATCATTTCTTTCCTTTTCAGTTTATCTTCTACATGTCTCTCTTGGTCTTCCTATTTTTCCTGAAGTCCAGGTGAATGCAGTCTTTTCACTTTCGTTGTTCTCTTTCTTTGTGTCTTATGTATCTCAATAATCTTGATTTTATTGTTAAAGGTCTTCAATACATCACATGATAAAATGTAGGATATTGATTGGATATCTACATAGACAATATTTTGTATAGTTTCTAATTTTCCTTATCAACACGCTCCTCCCCTTGACAATACTAAACTTTCGTTGTTCCAGACAGGTACCATACTTTCTTTCGTGCGTCCTAGGAAACCAGTTATGTTCCTTTTGGCGCTGTCCAACTGCATTTGTTTACAAAATTAGCGTCAAAAAAGGAAATCTAAAGAAAGCATGAACTTTTACGGGGTTACTTAAAGGTAGAATACAAAAACATTAACTTAATATTTTATCTATTTTATAGTGTCATGTGATGTACTAAATACATTTTTAGTACAGGTCCCTTCAGGAGCACCCAATCTTAATCCCCTTATTTTGCCAGTTTTCTTTTGTTTTACTTCGACTGCCGATTGTAAGAATTATTCACTATTCACTGCCAAATGGTCAAATTGACCGATGGTAGGGGTCTTTAAATTGACCGATGGTAGGGGTCTTTAAATTGACCGATGGTAGGGGTCTTTAAATTGACCGATCGTAGGGTCTTTAAATTTACCGATGGTAGGGGTCTTTTACTTTTGGAATTGTGATTATAACATGTACCGGTATTTGACTTTGTACTTGGAGGGACAAGATGTGTATTTTGGAGACTTAAGGCTACATAATTGTTTTTAATGTACTTATATTGTCTGTATTTTCACAGCACTGCCGCCATCTTGTCCAGAACAACAAAAAAGATGCCCGGATGGTAGTTGTATCAATCCAAACAATGACTGCCCAGTTTTGTTCGTGAATACCACGACTATTGTTCAGCAATCGTCAACAGATTCGGTAACACCCGCGTCATCGTCCCATCAACCAGACAGTTCCGGTGACAGCGTACACCTGTCGTCAACAATTCCAGTAATACCCGCGTCATCGTCACATCAACCAGACAGTTCCAGCGTGCACCTGTCGTCAACAGATCCAGTAATGCCCGCGTCATCGTCCCATCATCAAGACAGTTTCAGTAGTAGCTTGCACCTGTCGTCAACAGATCCAGTAATGCCCGCGTCATCGTCCCATCATCAAGACAGTTTCAGTAATAGCTTGCACCTGTCGTCAACAGATCCGATAACATCCGCGTCATCGTCCCATCAAACAGACAGTTTCAGTAGTAGCTTGCACCTGTCGTCAACAGATCACCAAGCTGACATAACACCATCACCGCAAGTGACAACATCGAGTTCAGACATTGAACTACCAATGAGTTTTCCTTCGAGCCAATTTTCTGTTTCTTACACGGCAGAATATTCAAAACAGACAGTTTCAACATCCAGTGTACCCGCTGACATGGCAACGAACACAAGCATTGCAATTTCACCATCTACACAAACACTAATGACGTCATCATTAAATGTGCAAAGTTCGACTGAATTTTTATCGACGTATTTAACAACCTCGTCCCCATTCTTTTCATATCCAAAAAGTTCTATGTCAGTAACAAGTGTCCATCATACGTCACGTGACATAAGCAGCAGTATTGTCACCACCCAGTCAATTTCTACAGTGATCTCATCAGATGACATCAGAAATTCAACTCACATTCAACAAACCTCATCAGACGTTTCAATTTCTGGAATAATTCTGTCGACGTCGGCAATTATTCAATCGTCGTCATTTGTTTCGTCATCGTTTGACACTACAGAAGATTTCACCAGCGTTACATCATCATCGAAATCGTCTTCATTCATATACATCACAAAAATGATGACGCAATCAACAGAAACGCCATCTTCGACGTTACAGCCAACAGAAACAATTTCAATAAATCCTTCAACTTTACAGACTACTTCTGATATTAGACCAAGTAAAACACTTAGTGATATATATACTTCTTCATTACTGATAAGTGACGCTGTTACGTCACCAGTTAACCGATCTTCAACTGTAGCGCCACCTACCGACGAACCGCTACTTCCATGGGTGATAGCATTAATTGTGTGCGGATCTGTTATATTTTTATATTTGGTTTACCTGCTATACGTTTTGGTGAGTCACATGATGTAATTGCGTTCGCCGCTGTACCACGTGATAACCCCTAACGTTTGTGTGGAACATATTTTAAATAGATATGGAACCACACAAATTGATATTTTTGCGCAAGAACAACGCTTTTTTGCGGAAAATTTGCAAGGTTAGCGTTTTTCAAATTGTTGTGCACAAATGTTAAAAGGTATTGATCACGTTGTAGAGCGGCGAACCCTATTTTATTATATCCTTACATTTCATTATTTGCTGACAAGGAGGCATTGCAGGCCTAGTAGCCTTGTCAAAGTCCTGAAAGACTTGTCATGGCCGTCATCACAATATTGTTGATAAGTATGATATATCTGTATCCTATATTATTCTGGATATACTTGACGTCCCATAGTTCCATGTTCCTTTTACTCCCAGTTTTGATCACACTCCTTGCAGGTGTAGCTAGTTAAATAGAAAGTGCTTACCCTTCCAGAGTATCCGGTCTCACCGGTCCCGAGTTATCAAGAATGGCAAGTGAAACTGTTTTCCGAGTCCGTAAAGACACATGTCATCCAAGATACCATAGGGGTTCGCCGCTGTACAACGTGATACCCTATAACGTTTGTGCAAAACACTTATTTCCAAAGGATATGGAATCGCATAACATGACGTTTTCCATGAAAAAGACGTCATTCCGGGAATATGTTACGTTGACTTTTTCCAAAACGTTCCCCACAAACGTTAAGAGGTATTGATCACGTGGTACAGCGTCGAACTCCATTGGCAATGAACTATATACAAAACATCTATGGCACAATTTTTTCATTACCTCAGTATTCAATGTATATTTTACAACAAAATAGATTTAAAATATTCAATTTTTCTCCCGACCTGTCTACCAATCGGCATTGTTTAAACTGTTGTGTTGTATGATCAGAGTTACCTGAACGCTTAGTAGAGGCACCAAGGGAAGAGAAATTATTTGTACATAATATGGTTTGTGCATTGAAAACTTCGTTCTGTCATGAAACAATTTATGAACTGTTTCATTTCTGTCTTGTATTTAACAATAATTATCTGTTAATGTACTTTATCGAATAACTTTGACGAAAATTACATACGAGAAGTTCATGAAACTTTATGACAAATGTGATGACTTGAATTTTTTCTTTTGTCAACTATCCTTTTCTATGCAGCAATATACCTGCTTCTACTACTTATGGTGTAATTGTTTTTCCAGTTATACGCTATGGTAGAGCTTGTTCCAAATACAGGGGCTTTGTACAATAAAGCAGGCTGCTTGCAAATAAATTGTTGACTCAGGGATATTGCAAGCCTAGGCTTATCAAGGCCCTCTAAAAGTTTTATGGTCATTATCACAGTTATTGTTGATAAGTTTGATGTCTCTGTGTCCAGGACTGCCCTAGATATATTTGCCGTCCCATAGTCCCATGTTCCTTTCACACAATTTTAATTACACACGTGGCGAGTGTAGCTAGCTACACAGTAGGTGATTACCTTTCCGGAGCACCCGACCTCACTTCCCTGGTGGAAGTTCATGTGTCTTACCTAACTTGTCAGTTCCAAAGTTTTTACTTTGCTTCTGGATTGTGATTCGGACATGTATTAGTATGTTTGTTTTGTTTATATTTTTTAAATTTTTTTCTCTTCATTTCAGTGCACTAAAAGACACAAGCTTACGAAGTACAAGATGGATTATAATGAAGACCCGGATGATATCGGTTATAGAAGGAGTATTGTTAAAAGACCTGGGCATGATTATGCTAGCTTTGATAATAAAATTTACTATGAACAACCGGACACACCAGATTCTGAGATAGATAATCCCTTTACGATTAGAAATCTCAGAAATAGTGATTTTAGAAATGTAAATGAATAGTTAATCCTCGTATAAATATTTATACTATTTTTTATATATAAACATTTATACAATATATAATTATATATACTTATTATAACTTTGTATGTTGTTTGTCCAAAAATGTTATTTCATTGAATAGAACTTTGTGTCCCAGTCAAGTAAATTTCACTTATATCGACAAGAGATAGACAAAATGATGCGAATTTTGGTCTTTGCAATGCGCTCAGGCTAATGTGCAGGAAGAGTTCTTTAACGCTTCACGCTTATAAACAAATAGGTGATTGAGTGTTGGTCTAAAGCGGGAGCTAACATAGCCTCTTACCAACTAGGTTTGGATCTCATAATGCGAGGTAGTTCGTCAGTTCGCATGACAATTCTTAATCTAACCGCCTTATTATACATGAAAATTTCTTGATTTCCTGTTAACACCATTCAAAAGATCTACAATGACACAAGACATCTTTAATTTTTACAATTACAAAAATTGATTATGGCTAGATTGAATAGAAAAAAATGCAATGATATGGCATAAAGAGAGATAACTCAAGCCAAGTCCAGTTTTTCAATGTGATCTAAATTACCTTCCGTTGGACATTAATGAAGGTTTAAATGCAAAAGTCATTAAAGATATTGATAGCAAAAATACATGTACTATATCCATTATTATGACAATTATATTGTATGACAATTTGTCAGTTCGCCTAACCATTCCTGAGTTGTTTGCCTTTATGAAGTGAAAATTTCTTGCCTGGCTGTAAAACAGCATTCAAAAATCTACAATAACACAAAACATTTTTAACCTTTCTTGGGTGGTTGCAGACGTAGCTCAACACCAGTTTCAGGTGAAAATTTCTTTTATATATAATTCTCCATTTTATTGCTATATATTTTAAATGAGTGGTTAAATCATTTTTTATTGAAGTTCTTTAAAATCTAATTGCGTTTTGATTTCACTTGAAAGTTACCGTTTATTCGAGATTCTATCAATAACAATAGCGTGTCAGCCATGTTGTTTACATTGGAGATCGTAGAAATGATGTATTCATCCGCCGGCCTAAGTGTTCACGTGATATCGTAAATGGAATTATGAGGTGATATTTACAGTCCCGTTTACAATAAGAATAATAAAAAACTATACACAGGATGTAAATATATGATAATGACAGACTGATTGAACAAACATTCAATATGACACAAATAGAGAAAACTCAAGCCAAGTCCATTGTTACAATCTCTATTTGATGTATTTATATTAATATTTATAGAAAATACTATTTTTATCATCTTTATGATAATTATAATGTATGATTCATGTATAATTGAGGTCGGGTGCTCAAGAAGGGTAAGCACCTCCTGTTTAGCTAGCTACACCCGCCATGTGTGTAATCAAAATTGTGTCAAAGGAACATGAGACGTCAAATATATCCAGGGCAATCCTGGACACAGAGACATCAAACTTATCAACAATACTGTGATGACGGCCATAAAACTTTTTGAGGGCCTTGATAAGCCTAAGCTTGCAATATCCCTGAGTGAACAATGTATTTGCAAGCAGCCTACTTTGTTGTACAAAGTCCCCGTAGTGGGAACAAGCTCTACCATAGCGTATTAATTGGAAAACAAATACACCATAAGCAGGAGAAGCAGGTATATTGATGCATTAAAAAGGAAAGTTGACAATAGAAAAATTGAAGTCATCACGTTTGTCATAAAGTTTCAAATGTAGCTTTTCGTGTGCGTCCTAATTCAGGTTTAAGTCCAAATATGAAGCAGAACTTGAGGCATCAGTCGTGTCTTTTATTTCTAGCTCACTAGGATAGATGACATTTACATAGTCTCCAAATTTAGGATTGTTAAGAGACAGAACGTCATCTATATATCTGTATGTTGAGTTGAATGATTTGGTGACAGTCTTCTTTCCAGATTTAACAAGGTTCTGTATAAATTCTGCTTTGTAAGAATAAAAAAAAATCAGCTAGCAATGGTGCACAGTTTGTACCCATTGGTATACCGAATGTTTGCTGAAAAACTATATTACCAAACACAACAAATATGTTTTCTATCAAAAACTCCAGTATTTTGATGATAGTATCTTCAGTGTATTTTTGTTTGGAATCCGTAAGGTGTTTGACAAAATAACCAGAATCCCTGTTCAGCACCAGATACTTATATTATAACGGAGTATTTCATTTATCCAAACATTTTAGATGTTACAATGGTTATGGTGTTTTGATTAAATATGATTTTTAGTCCCAGTCAAGAAAATTTCACTTATATCGATCGGCTATTGGTAAAGTGACGCAAATGTTGGCCTTTTGCAATGTGCTGATGGCAATGCACAGTGAGTGTTCTTTCATTGAAAAGGTGTTTCCATTGAATAAGATTTGACGTCCCAGTCAAGAAAATTTCACTTATATCGACCAGCTATAGGTAAAATGACGCAAGTTTTGGTCTTTGCAATGCGCTCAGGACAATGTACAGGGAGGGTTCTTTCACTGATAAGGTTTTTAAATTGAATACGATTATACATCCCAGTCAAAAAAAATTCGCTTGTATCGACCAGCTATAGATAAATTGATGTATTTTTGGTCTTTGCAATGTGCAGATGTGTTTGTTAACGTGTCACGCCTACCATGAACTTGGTGACCTAGTGGTCTTAGTCGGGAGCTTACGGATCATATCACATCTCACCGACTAGGTTAAAATCACAACCCGCAGAGATAATAATGCGAGGCAGTTTATCAGTTCACTTACCGAAGTCGGTGGATTTTTTCCGAGCACTCCTTGGTTTCCTTGACCATTTCTGAACTGACCACCTAATTATAAATAATAAATTCTCAACTGGATGTAAAACACTAATCAAATTCTACCCTGACACAAGAGTATCTTACAAAGAACCATGTTTCTTCATTTTCAAATGAAGAGTGCTTCGCAAAAGATTAGAACCTACTCATAATAGTGATTTACAACCAAGTCAAAACTACTTCACTTTTACCAAAGTCAGCGTCTGCCTCGGGAGCGGGGGGTCATGGATTCGAACTCCGACACAAGACTTAAATGTCAGCTTATCCTTCCTCGTCTGGCGCTCAACCGCTGTGGTCGCTAAGTTGGTAGAGTGCTTTCTCCGTAAGTGGGAGGTCGTGGTTTTGAACCCCGACTGGGTCTGACCCAAGACATGAAAGTTGGTAGTGTCTGTTCTTTCTCTAAGAACTTGGCATTGCGAAATGGAAGTCACCGTTCTTTTGGATGGGAACTTAAATAAAATGAGGTATCGTGTCACCCCTTTATCATGCCAAATTTTGACAAGGAAATGCAATTAATGAATAATTTTAAAAATCAGTATCATTTGTGTAAATCCCCAAAGTAATAAAATCTGAAATGTTAAAGACTTCCAAAATATGTAATTTTTATTTTACAAATAAACACACAGTATAAGTCACATAATTATATTGTGATATGACGTAAAACACCAGCAAAGTTATTCTATAGGAGTTTGTAAAAGATTAAATACTCGGACCCATTAACCTGATTACTGTAATACTAGTATTAAATATACATAGTAATATTTAGTTATTAAATTTTTACCTTTACCTGATTAACAAATTTTTCAACTTATCAGAAGCCTTCATATTCATTAACTGTGACATTTTAAACCTATTCAGGTTGTAGCAACTCCCAATGAAGACCAAGACAACGCCTACACTTCATAAGACGTCGAAATATCAATACCTTATGAAGCCCTGGCTAGATTAGGCGTTCACAATGTCGACACATAATGAAGTCCTGGCTACATTAGGCGTTCACAATGTCGACACATAATGAAGTCCTGGCTACATTAGGCGTTCACAATGTCGACACATAATGAAGTCCTAGGTTGAGGCTTTACAATATAAGATAATTCTCAAAATTTAACGACTATATTTCACTTCTCGTCTGAAGCTCCAAACTTTTGTCAACATTTTCAATTGTTATATCGACCTTTATCAAATCTGGACATCATTAGGCATTAAATCTCATTTGGAGTTGCTACAAATAAAACATTTTGTCTAATGTGATCAAAATTGGAACATTTAAATAAAAAATGAAATCCGTCTCCAATGAATTTCTGTTACATAGGTTACAAAATATATTAATATTTTCACATTTTCCTTTTCTATTGGCAATTTATGATAACATGTTCGAAACTTTACTAATAAAATCACACGTATGCGTTCTCTGGCAATATATAAAAGTATTGTCCAATTTCTATTTTTAATTTAAATATTCTGTAATTTATAGACTTAGTGAACAAAAAACCCCTTGAATACCAATTTTGTATATAATTAATTCTACAGTCATCTCTATCGCATTGATAAGCCAAGTTCTGCTAACATTCTGTTATCATTCCCACAATGTATAATCCTGATGTTACCAAATCCTTAGTTTTTAAATAGAATATTAAAATCAATCCACGAAATTCGATTTCTCCATAAAGTTCTTAGACTAACAAAAGCTTATTTAATTTCGCATGTATTTATTTTCGCGGTATAGGGAATTTAGACATATTCGCGTAGTTAAATTTTTGCGTTTTTGAAATATGAACTATGAAGCATAACACAGCAAGCACAAAATAATTTTAGCTTGATATTGATTTTCGCGCAAAACAAACGACCGCGAAATAAGCGAAAATTAGTACAACGCGAAAATAAATACAGTATTAGATATCTTTAAATCTTTGTCAATTTATTTCAACCAGTATGAAATCATTCTCTTGGCGACATTTATATCGATTGGAAATCTTCCTAATTCCAAATAAATCATAAATTTTGGGTTGAAGATTTTAATTTAAGAATTCGCTTACAAAACTGCACATGCTTGAGCATGAGACAGTTTGGTCTGCCATTAAGTATGCATTGTTTCATGCCTGCTTAGAGGAGCTAAAATTTCACGAACAAAAACCTTGGTTATTAAAAAAGTCTTGATACAATGTCAATCTATAAACGTGACCAAAAATTTATTAAGATATTTCAAATTGACAAGATAATTATCTGAACAAATTATCAATTTAACTAACAGAAAAATATATGTCACTTGGTCCAGTTGACTAAATACTAAAAAAAAATTGAAATAAAATTTTAAAATAATAAAAAAAATATGTGGAAAAATTATTAAATTTACTTACAGAAAAATGTATGTCAATTGATCGATTAAAACTTACTACTAATATAAATTCAAAATAACATTTTAAAATGGCAAAAACAATATCTGGAACAAATTTCAAATTGAGCAACAGAAAATATGAGTAAATTATTCTATTTAACTAAATACTAACATAAATTAAAAACAATTTTTCAAAAAGGCAAAAAATTATCTGGAAAAATCAATTTAAGCTTAAATAGAAAATCTGATGAAAAACAGTCATGCTATACACGACACCTGTTTCGCCATTAATTTCTGAACTAAGAATCCCTTCACTTAAATCTGACAAATTTGAAATACGAACATTTTGTTAGTTTTTAAGATGTTCTTGACTTTACCTATAAGATTTCTACATCTTTATTTATTTTTTATTATCATTTACATATGTGATTAGGTAATACAACAACAATGCGTACAATAACTATGGATAACAAGCCAATTTGACTAACAGAACAAAATGTGTCAAATAACCCAGTCAAAACTAAATACTAAAATAAATTCAAAATAACATCTCAATATTACAAAAAGTTTTCTGGAAAAATAATTAATTTGACTTTTAGAAAGAAATTGTAAATTGATCCAGTTAAACCAAGTACTAAAATAAATTGATAATAAAATTTCAAAATCACAAAAACAATAAATGTTAGGAATAAGGTAATTTTAAAATGTCTTTATAAACTTGCAAAGTATAATGGGCTGTGTTAAATGTTTTGTAAGAAAGGTTTCGCCTTTGGAAAACTACTTTATTCTTAAATATTCAAATTTATAATTGATTTAGGTAATACAACAACAATGTGTATAATAACTATGGATATCAAGTCAATTAATGAATTAAAATAAATCTAGAAAATAAATATGACCAACGAATTATCTCGAACAAATATCAATTTGACTAACAGAACAAAATATGCATTAATGTGGTTTGCCGCTGTACCACGTGTTACCCTGTAACGTTTGTGCGACACACTTATTCTCAATGGATATGGAATCGCATAAGATTTTTTACATCTAGATATAGGCAAACAACTTTGACCTGTCTGCTTGACCTTTTATCTTTCAATATTTATCATAGACCAAGTACATCTATGTATAATAAGCAGTTCTGTTCAAAGCTTTCATAAAAATATATAAATACACTTTGTATAGTGCGTAAAGTTTGACCTTTAAAATAAATATTCAAACAGACATATTGGATAGATGATAGTAACACTGGGTACAGGATGAAACATGCCGTCTTACTTAAATCACACAGTCTATAGTGAAATTAAATGTCAAACGGCCAGGTCAAATTTGACGCAATATATAAAAAATGTTATAAGTGTGCCAAATACCATAAAACCTACATTACGAAGATAAAATAACGTAACATCCAGCCTAAAAGACTTTAAAAAATTTATATAATATATACATAAATATATACATTCAATTTACAGCAGTGTGTGTGTGTGTGTGGTGTGTGTGTGTGTGTGTGTGTGTGTGTGTGTTGAAATGTAATGTGATATAATAATTTAAAAAATAAATATGAAAAGAATAATAAATTATTATGAAAAACAACGTTTCCTTCTATTATAATTATTTTACATATTAAAAATTAAAAAATATTATTTTGACCACAAATGGCTGTAAAATAGTTTGTTGTATTAAACATTTCATTTTTTTGTCTTACTTAAAACATTAAAACCTGTATTAATATTCTCATTAAAATAAAATAAATCAAAACAAACAAGATTAAAAATCACAAAATAAAAATGTTTGTCGTCCTCAGTATGACAGTTTTGACCACCTACAAAATAAAAATTGTCTTTGCCACTAATGGTTGTAAAACAGAACTCGTTTTATTAAAACGAAAATAGGACTAAAAATCACAACATAAAAAATATCGTACTTAATATCACAGTTTTTACAAAGTTAACATAAACGATCAGTCAAAGAAGTTTTCGGTTTGCTTTATCGTCCCGTTTCCACTTTAAGTGGCAAACTGTCACATCTAAAACCTGAATATATCCGGCGATGGTTCCTTATTGATAATTGGAATAAATATTGTTCACAATCAATTTCAGATTTAAATGTTAGATACGTTCTAAGTTTAATTCCATTGTCTTTATTTCCTTTGTCGTTCCATAGTTCCTTTTTCCATTTATCACAGTCTTCCTTTAAGATTACTGTTTCAAAAAATTATTGATTTGGTTTTTGTCTGTCCACTATTCAAATAAATCGTATAAGTTAATATCACATAACAACTTTAAAATCGATGAGTTAGAAAATTTCTTACTCCAATGCACAGCACACACTTATCGATCAATTGACAACGTAATTAGCTTCAACAAATAACGTAGGACTTCGATCTTCGATCGGGGCTTAGTACTCGTAGGCAGAATAGTGCGTCAAATTTGACCTATCCGTTTGACCTTTAAATTAATCATTCAAACAGGCAAATTCATTCTGTGAATTAGGGGATTATATGAACCAGATATAGATGATAGTAAGATAGCGGGTGTTTATGGTAATGAAACAGACTTTGTTACCTAAGTCACATAGTCTATTGGCCAAAACTAATTTTCAAATTAAAGGTCAAACGACAATGTCAAACTTGAGGCACTATACATAATTCCCCGCCGTTAATAAACACTATAGACGTAGGAAGTGATCAAGGTCAGTCTTTGTCAAGGGTGGTTAATAAAAAAATTGATATGGCTTGAAATATGTAGGAGTAGTAGCCTGGACAACACATATGTATTTATGCCAAACTCCTTAAAAAAAGTTAAACAAGTAGGTTAAACAACCAGTAATTCCTGAAAAAATAAAAACACTGATCACATACACACCTTTGGTATTTTTGCAAACTGATATTGGTATTTCTATAAATCTGTAAGAGGTGTTGCCCAGACTATGTATTATATACTCAAACACGGCTAAGTTGACCATCGATTTTTCGAGTATTACACAACGTCTCTGTAAATCTAAGTAAACATATAATATTGACATTGAGCAAACCACATCGGTTTTATCACAACTTCCGATGTACGATTCTCTTCTAAACCAGTCTAAAATACTCTGCATGAACGGATATACATACTTAAACAACAGTACAACAAAACTTTGTAATAACGCATCTAAACCTAACACCTTACATATCACAACGGTTTTGTCAAACTTTGTCACAATGTCCCTCAAAATTTTTGCCACCTCACTAATAATAATCACAAACTGGTATCGCAAATGATCACATACTCACAAGATAAATGATTACAAACTCGCATAGTAAATAGTAACAACATTGTAACCTAAATTATTGCAAACTCGCAGCGTAAATGATCACAAACACATAACGTAACTGATCACAAACTCCCAACGCAAAGACCACAAACATCTAACGTAAAGATCACAAACTCATAACGTAAAAGAACGCAAGCACAGAAGGTTAATTATCACAAAATCACACCAAAAATGATAATAAATTCACAACGTAAATAATAACAAGTACAAAAGGTAAATTATCACAAACTCTCAACGTAAAATAATCACAAAGTCACAACGTAAATAATTATTGATATTTACAACGTAAATGATCATATATTGGCAAGGTAAATGACTACAAACTCGCATCATAAATAGTTATAAACTTGTAACCTAAATTATTGCAAACTCGCAGCGTAAAGGAACTCAAACACATAACGTAACAGATCACAAACTCACAAGGAAAATTATCACAAACTCACAACATAAATGATAACAAACTTAAGACGTAGATAATCACAAACTCCGAACAAAAAGTACACAAGCACAAAAGGTAAATTATCACAAACTCACACCACAAGTGATTACAAATTCACAATAAAAATAATCACAAACACAACAATTAACTGTTCAGAACTCACAATGTAAATGATCACAAACTCGCAACATAAATGATAACAAACATTCACAACGTAAGTTATCACAAGCTGGCAACGTAAATAATAACAAACTCACATCGTAAATAGTTACAGCCTCGGAACGTTAATAATTGTAAACTCGCATCGTATATGATCAAGAACACATAATGTAATTAATCATAAAATTACAACGCAAAAAATCACAGATTCATAGGGTTAATGATCACAATCTCACAAAGCAAATGATCCCAAACGCACAACGTGAACACACATGAACTTAAATCATAAATAATCAGAAACTGACATTGTAAATAATCACAACCTCAAGTCGGTAATTATCACAAACTCACGACGTCAATCACAAACTGACAACGAAAATGATCACAAACTCACGAATATGTGATGACATATTTTTGCATTATTTTTTCTATACCGGAAATTCAGTATTCATGGACTTTTGATTACACATATTTTATTATGGTGATTTTCATTTTTCCAGTATTACACACCCACAGTCTACCATGGCTATCCAAAGCCCATCCATGTGGCCTGTCACATCTATGTGCAGGTGTTATCAGATATTGCAAAAACTTGCCATTTTTATCTAAGACATGTACTACAGAGTTGTTACAGTCACTGATTGTTAAAGGCTGGATATATATGAATCTCTTCTGTCCCTGTTGGTCCTTTGGGTAGGTTTTCAACATCTTCAAAATATTTTTGGTTTTATAATTTTTGTCCAAGCACTACTGATTAGGAATTGTACTCCGAAACGACCGTCTGTAAAATTAAAACTGGTGTAATTAACTACTACTACTTTATTATGATCTGTAACTATAATGTCATCATTTATGTTAGAACATACACATAAGGGGTTGGTAAATAATAATGTGCTCATTTCATGTTGTATGGTCCCGATATGTTGTCCACTGGTTGTTCTCTTTATTATCTTACTATCATAATTAAACAACCCAACAAGAACACTCCCTGTATCTATTGCAGTTTCCTTCTGTCGTAGAGTGTGCCGTGTATTACAAACTCGCATGGTAAATAGTTACAGCATTGCAATGTAAATTATTGCAAACTCACAGCATAAATGATTAACAACACATAACGTAATTAATCACAAACTCACGACGCAAAAAATCACAGATTTATTAGGTTGTTAATTCATAATCTCAAAAGGCAAACGATCACAAACTCACAACGTAAATACTCATTACCTCAAAACGTAAATTATCAGAAACTGACAACGTAAGTAATCTCAAACTCAAATTGTAAATTATCACAAACTCACAACGTTAATCACAAACTCACGACGTCAATCACAAACTCACGAATATGTGATGACAAATTTTTGCCTTATTTCTGCTATACCGGAAATTCAGTATTCATGGACTTTTGATTACACATATTTCATTATGGTGATTTTCTCATTTCCAGTATTACACACCCACAGTCTACCATGATTATCCAAAACCAGTCCACGTGGCCTGTCACATCCATGTTCAGATGTTATCAGATATTGCAAAAACTTGCCATCTTTATCTAAGACATGTACCACAGAGTTGTTAGAGTCACTGATTATTATATAGCCATATTTATCTGTGACTATATACTGTGGACTAAATGATTTTTGGAGTTGTCTCTCTTCACCCTTATATATAAATCTCTTCTGTCCCTGTTGGTTAATAACTGCTACTTTACCATCATCTATAACTACAATGTCACCATTTATGTTACAACATATACAGAAGGGGTTGGTAAATAATAATCTGTTATCCACTGTGTCACATTGTATGGTCCTGATGTGTTGTCTAGTGGTTGTTATCTCCACTATCTTACTGTCATAGACTGAAAATGTGTTCTTATACAACCCAACAAGTACATTCCCTGTATCTGTCACAGTAATTCCTAGTGTCCTATAGCGGTCCTCTGATTTATATATGTCTGTAAATTTGTTATGTCTGATTAACTTCTTTATTGTATTACCATTGATATCTGTCACAAGAAGATCTCCAGATGTAGAGACAGCAGCATCCCATACAATAAAGTCAGTGTTAATACGCCGATTTACTTTACCATCTGATGTCACCAGTGATATACCTCTGTAATAAGGACTCCATAACCAAGCCTGGTCATTATTTGTTGTTACTACACGGGTCATATGACTTGTAAAACTGCCGACTGTCACCATATCTATCTCATCATCGACTGATGGAACGTTTTTCTTAAGCGGTAAGGACAGGTTGAATGCTGTCTTCATATCAATATGTCCAAAAAGCGTTTTTAGGTCCTTATCATCCACGTGTCTTGTTATCAGGTCCGGTGGAATTACTTTGTCTGGTGGATCACATGGTCTGTATTTACTGTAAACCGCTTTATATTAGCGCATACTTATTTTAGCGATTGATGACTAGTAAACATATTAGCGCAGTTTAATTTTAGCGTAATCAATTCCAGTCTGAACTGTTTTATTCGCCTAAACCCACAACTTTTAGCCAAAGAAATAAAATAAAATTTGAGAAGGGGATGTCAGGTTACAAGAAAATAATACAAATAACTATGTAGTGCTTGACTTTTACTGAGAGAAAATCTCCGTAACCGACCCAGGAAGTCACTAGACAGACAGATGTCTGCAGGAAGCTTTCATTATAATTTGGCCCTCTCGTCGATTAGATATATTTAAATAAATAATAACCTATTTTGTTTTTATTCATTTAAATACCAACTGGGTTTTTTTTTAAATATAAATGTTTCGACACATTGTCGATGTATCCCCGATAACAGCCGCTTAGATCATTATAGAGGTCAATAATTAGGATTTATATTATGTTGCCGACGTCACAGAAAAAATAAACAATTTTCGCATAACGGGTCTAATTTGTTGATACAATTGTTAATATTTTAATGATTGAAGCCATCTACTGATAAATTAAAATTAATTACATGAAAAGGAGACTTGTCAGATTGTACGTATCACATACAATGGCCAGTAATTAACAGCTATGCCAGTGTTCCATCATTTGTCGGTGGTCAGTCTACCAGGTCTGGGTAATTAATCCCCAATCACTTATCATATGCGGGTATATTGATGGAAGCCATACTAGTGTCATTCAGAACTATTATTATTTTAACACTGACTATATAACCATTTAACATGCGTCCATACCCATTCATAGTCACAGTAGCGCTGTACAGTACTGACCTTTTATGTTGTAATTTTAGCGGTAGTTTTATTTTAGCGCTGACACTCTTATCGCCAATTACGCTAAAATAAAACTGCCGCTAAAAAAACACGGTTTACAGTATCTAGTCTCTCCGTTACGTCTGTCACAAACTTAACAATCTCTATATTTCTTTCTCTCTGTTTTCGTTCACATTGTTGTAAAAGTTGTTTAAGATCAGACATTTCTTCTTGCAATCTTTGCTCCAACTCTGTCATGGCTTTCTTATGATCTTTGTCTATATTTTGTAATTGTTGGATCAATTCAGATTCCATTTTGTCTAGTCTTTTTTTAAGCTGGTTGTTTCTAGCTTTCACTTCCTTGATTTTCTTGGTAATTGACTCTGAAAATTCCAGTTTATTTTGGGTGAGGGTTTTAATGATACCGTTATATCTTCTAGACTTTTCGTCTGTTAGTCTGATGATATTTGATAGTTGTTTATGTTTGGTATCTATAACCTCTTCTACTTTTACCATGGGATGATGAAGATAGACACCAATGGAAATACATTCTCTGCAGATTGGACAATTACAGGTATTACAATACATAAGTAAATCCTCCTTCTTATGACTTGGACATTTATTCCATATTAGATTATTTTCATATATCTCAGCGGATTTTAAATTAACCATTTTGTGATGTTTTGTAGCTTTGCTCTTTAAATGTGATTTTTTACAAGTGAAGCAGACCATCTCGTCACAGTTCAAACACTTAAACGTTATATTATTGATTTCACATAACTCACAATTCTGGTCGAGGATAACTGGCCACTGGGCTTCCGGTACCTTTGCCTCAGCCATCTTAATATATTATCTCTGGAAAACATAAAAAATACATACAAAACATATTTGAATTATCCTTAATAGATTCATTGGCATACAAAACACATACATGTACATAAGACTTCCTTATAAGCATGAAGAACAACACATAAGTCCTTCCCAGTAGATTCATCAGGTTGTCACTTTTTATAAGTCCTTTCAATAGACTCATCAGGTTGTCACTTATATAAGTCCTTCCTAATAGACTCATCAGGTTGTCACTTATATAAGACTTTCATAATAAACTCATCAGGTTGTCACTTATATAAGTCCTTCCTAATAGACTCATCAGGTTGTCACTTATATAAGTCCTTCCTAATAGCCTCATCAGGTTGTCACTTATATAAGTCCTTCCCAATAGACTCATCAGGCTGGTACTTATATAAGTCCTTCCCAATAGACTCATCAGGTTGTCACTTATATAAGTCCTTCCCAGTAGACTAATCAGGTTGTCACTTATATAAGTCATTCCCAATAGCCTCATCAGGTTGTCACTTATAAAAGTCCTTCCTAATAGCCTCCTAAGGTTGTCACTTATATGAGTCCTTCCTAATAGGCTCATCAGGTTGTCGCTTATATAAGTCCTTCCCAATAGCCTCATCAAGTTGTCACTTATATAAGTCATTCCCAATAGCCTCATCAGGTTGTCACTTATATAAGTCCTTCCCAATAGGATCATCAGGTTGTCACTTATATAAGTCCTTCCTGATAGCCTCCTAGGTTTGTCATTTATATAAGTCCTTCCCAATAGGCTCATCAGGTTGTCTCTTATAGAAGACCTTCCCATAAACTCATCAGGTTGTCACTTATATAAGTCTTCTCAATAGGATCATCAGGTTTTCACTTATATATCCTTCCTAATAAGCCTCCTAAGGTTGTCACTTATATAAGTCCTTCCCAATAGCTCATAAGGTTGTCCTTATATATTCCTCCCAATAGATCATCAGTTGTCACTTATATAAGTCCTTCCCAATAGCCTCATCAGGTTGTCACTTATAATATCAGTTCTCAATAGGATCATCAGTTGTCACTTATATAAGTCCTTGCTAATAGCCTCCTAAGGTTGTCACTTATATAGTCCTTCCAATAGGCTCATCAGGTTGTCACTTATATAAGTCCTTCCCAATAGATCATCAGGTTGTCACTTATATAAGTTCTTCCTATCCTCATCAGTTGTCACTAATATATGTCCTTCCATAGGCTCATCAGGTTGTCACTTATATAAGTCCTTCCCAATAGCCTCATCAGTTGTCACTTATATAAGTTCTTCCTAATAGCCCTACAGGTTGTAACTTATCAAAACAAACATACTAATCCATTTCCGTATCAAAATCCAGAAGCAAAGTAAAAACTTTGGAACTGACAAGTTGGGCTAGACACGTGAACCTCCGCAGGGAATGAGGCCGGGTGCTCCTGAAGCGTAAGCACCTCCTGTTTAGCTAGCTACACCCGCCACGGGTGTTCAAAATTGTGTGAAAGGACATGGAACTATTAGACGTCAAACATTCCAAGGCAATCCTGGAAAGAGACTCAAACTTATCACAAAATACTGTGATGACGGCCATAAAACTTTCTGAGGGCCTTGATAAGCCTAGGCTTACAATATCCCTGAGTCAACAATTTATTTGCAGCAGCCTACTTCGTTGTACAAAGTCCCCGTAGTGGAATAAGCTCTAGTCCTTCCCAATAGGCTCATCAGGTTGTCACTTATATAAGTCCTTCCCAATAGCCTCATCAGGTTGTCACTTATATAAGTCCTTCTCAATAGGATCATCAGGTTGTCACTTATATAAGTCCTTGCTAATAGCCTCCTAAGGTTGTCACTTATATAAGTCCTTCCCAATAGGCTCATCAGGTTGTCACTTATATAAGTCCTTCCCAATAGGATCATCAGGTTGTCACTTATATAAGTTCTTCCTAATAGCCTCATCAGGTTGTCACTAATATATGTCCTTCCCAATAGGCTCATCAGGTTGTCACTTATATAAGTCCTTCCCAATAGCCTCATCAGGTTGTCACTTATATAAGTTCTTCCTAATAGCCTCATCAGGTTGTAACTTATCAAAAACAAACATACTAATCCATTTCCGTATCACAATCCAGAAGCAAAGTAAAAACTTTGGAACTGACAAGTTAGGCTAGACACGTGAACCTCCACCAGGGAAGTGAGGCCGGGTGCTCCTGAAGCGTAAGCACCTCCTGTTTAGCTAGCTACACCCGCCACGTGTGTAATCAAAATTGTGTGAAAGGAACATGGAACTATTAGACGTCAAACATATCCAAGGCAATCCTGGAAACAGAGACATCATACTTATCAAAAATACTGTGATGACGGCCATAAAACTTTCTGAGGGCCTTGATAAGCCTAGGCTTGCAATATCCCTGAGTCAACAATTTATTTGCAAGCAGCCTACTTCGTTGTACAAAGTCCCCGTAGTGGGAATAAGCTCTAAGTCCTTCCCAATAGGCTCATCAGGTTGTCACTTATATACGTCCTTCTTAATAGCCTCATCAGGTTGTCACTTATATAAGTCCTTCCCAATAGGCTCATCAGGTTGTCACTTATATACGTCCTTCCTAATAGCCTCATCAGGATGTCACTTATATAAGTCCTTCCCAATAGGCTCATCAGGTTGTCACTTATATAAGTCCTTCCTAATAGCCTCATTAGGTTGTCACTTATATAAGTCCTTCCCAATAGCCTCATCAGGTTGTCACTTATATAAGTCCTTCCCAATAGACTTATCAGGTTGTCACTTATATAAGTCCTTTCTTATAGCCTCATGAGGTTGTCACTTATATAAGTCCTTCCCAATATGCTCATCAGGTTGTCACTTATATAAGTCATTCCCAATAGCCTCATCAGGTTGTCACTTATATAAGTCATTCCCAATAGACTCATCAGGTTGTCACTTATATAAGTCCTTCTCATTAGACTCATCAGGTGGTCACTTATATAAGTCCTTCTCAATAGACTCATCAGGTTGTCACTTATATAAGTCATTCCCAATAGACTCATCAGGTTGTCTATTATATATTAAGTCCTTTCCAATAGCCTCATCAGGTTGTCACTTATATAAGTCATTCCCAATAGACTCATCAGGTTGTCTATTATATAAGTCCTTTCCAATAGCCTCATCAGCTTGTCACTTATATAAGTCTTTCCAATAGCCTCAACAGGTTGTCACTTATATAAGTCATTCCAAATAGACTCATCAGGTTGTCTATTATATAAGTCCTTTCCAATAGCCTCATCAGGTTGTCACTTACATATGTCCTTCTCAGTAGGTGCATCTATTTAAACTCAATGACAAAGAAATACTGTTTGTAATGCCTTAGCATCAGACTGGCATATATTTTAGTCCCTCTCGATTCCCAACTCCCCCTTAAACAGGAGATTCATATTCTTCCGACCTGACCTTCGTGG
This sequence comes from Anadara kagoshimensis, assembly GCA_021292105.1. NCBI lineage: Eukaryota > Metazoa > Mollusca > Bivalvia > Arcoida > Arcidae > Anadara > Anadara kagoshimensis. The sequence goes on along the minus strand of CM037868.1, from coordinate 5,803,437 downwards.
TGAAAATTTTGGTGCTAAACTGGGGCCACTTCGACCTTTGTGGCTAAGTGGTCTATTATGTGTGCTTTACGATCACAGTGCCTATGATCTCCTAATTCCACTGAGACAGATCCTTGTGTGTAAAAACTGTTAGTTCTTTTATCTAAATTGGGTGCTTCTCTCCAAACACTCCTATCTCCCCCATTATCCATGAACTTATAACCTCGATATTAGTGAATGAATCTTGACTCGCGCGTAAAATTCCATGACGCTGCTCCATGTCTTTAACTTATTACGCCAGTTTGAACAGTGATTTGAAGCTGGACTGGTATGTTTGTGATCTCCGTTGGGGGTTGTGATTTGAAGCTGGATTGGTTTGTTTGTGATTTCCGTTTTGGGTTGTGATTTGAAGCTGGGCTAGTATGTTTGTGGGCGCCGTTGGTGGTTGTGATTTGAAGCTTGACTGGTATGTTTGTGGTCCCCGTTTAGGGTTGTGATTTGAAGCTGGACTGGTATGTTTGTGGTCCCCGTTTAGGGTTGTGATTTGAAGCTGGACTGGTATGTTTGTGAGCACCGTTGGGGGTTGTGATTTGAAGCTGGACTGGTATGGTTGTGGTTGCCGTTGGGGGTAATGATTGGAAGCTAGACTGGAATGTTTGTGGGCGCCGTTTGGATTGTGATTTAAAGCTGGTCTGGTATTTGAAATGTGTGTATGCCTCATTTGGGGTTGTGATTTTAACATGGACTAGTATGTTTGCAGTCCCCGTTTGGGGTTGTGATTTGAACATAAAGTGGTATGTTTGTGGGTCCCGTTTTGGGTTGTGATATGAACATGCAATGGTATGTTTGTGGATCCCGTTTGGGGTTGTGATTTAAACATGGACTGGTATGATCGGTGGCCCCGTTTGGGGTTGTGATTTGAAAATGGAGTAGTTTCTTTATGGGCCCGTTAAGGGTTGTGATTTGAACACTAACTGGTATGTTTGCGGGCCACTTTTAGGGTTGAGATCTGAAGCTGGACGGGTATGTTTGAGGGCGCCGTTTAGGGTTGTGATTTAAAGCAGGACTGGTATGTTTGTCGGCGCCGTTTGGGTTATGATTTGAAGCTAGACTGATATTTTTGTATGTCTGTATGCCTCGCTTGGGGTTGTGATTTGAACACGGACTGATATGGTTGTTGGCCCCGTTTGGGTTGTGATTTGAAGCTGAACTGGTATGTTTGCTGACCCCAATTTGGGTTGGTGATTTAAACATGCACCAGCATGATTGTGTTCGACTTTTGGATTTGAACGTGGATTGGTTTGGTTGTGTTGAACTCTTGGAATTGTTATTTGAATATCGACTGATATGTTTTTATTTTATTTTTTTTAGATTTCCGATTGGCACATGGAATGGTATATATATTTTGGGTTTTTTTTTAGGTTTTTAGGGGGCATTTTTTGGGGGGAATTATGACTTCTTCATCGTGGTATGTCTATGCTTGAATTTTGGGGTTTTGATTTAATATTGAACCGGAACTTTTACTTTGACTTAAGGGATTATGATTCGATCATCGACGGTCATGTTTGTGTTTATTTTTGTGTTTTGGATTTAGACTGGTAATTATGTATGCGTTTGCTTTGTGATTTAAACATGGACTGGATTGTTTGTGTTTGACGTTATTTACAATAGTGATTTGAACATGGACTTAGATTTGAATTGCGATTTGAATATTGACTGCAATGTTCGTGTTTTACTTTTGGAATTCTGATTTGAACATAGGCCAGTTTACTTTTTTGGAATAAAATTTGAACAAGTACAGTAACAATCAGGTTATAGCGAAACTTTTCAACGACAACAAATTATTCTCAAACGCAGTGTTTTATTCAAAACATTAAAATATGGTATATGACATCAACGTTGGCATGGTTATATCGCAAGTCTTTTTTATGAAATAGCAAATGTTCTGAATTATGTTATACACTTATTCATCATGATAGTTTTTCTTGTTCCTTGAATGGTTTAAATATTGGTCTGAGATATCTTTAGAGTAACTTTTGATTTATAGTTATTCTAAATTTATTTTTTTAATATTTAAAAATAAATTTCTTCGGGTTTAACAAATACAAAAATAATATTTGAAATCTTACTTATATAGTTATAAAATAAGGCCACTTTTGATCAATTTAAAAGTAAATTCTGATTTAAATAAAAATGCGATAATCACTAAAATTGGTGAGTTCTCGTTCCGTATGTTGGATGTCGGGTTCAAACCCCGGGCGGGTCTGACCTGGTAAAATGTAGTCACTGTTCTTTCGCCAAGTACTCGACATTTATAAATGCTCTTCGGCTGACAACTTAATAACTTATGTTCCGTGTCACTACAGCCGTACCACGTTAAAAGAACACTACCTGCAAATTGTCTTGAAAGCACTGCATAGGTCAACATTTCTGCTACTTCACCTATAGGACTGCCATATTACCTATAGCTGGTGATCATCGATATAAGTGAAATATTCTTGACTGGGACGTAACACTCAATTAACAAACCTACCTGTAAGAGATGTTTTTGTATCCCAATTATCAGCTGTTATTCAGTTCTTTCTTAACTCTAAAGATTCTACTAGATTATTAAGTTTGAAAAAAAATTGAATATTTTTTTATTATTATTTCCAAACATTTTCTTTCTTATGAGCGCAATACAAAAACAAGTATAAACCTGAACATGTCGACAAACAGGTTATATGAAACAGAGACGTAAATTATTGTGTATCTAAGACAGTTTCCTAAATTTAACTTTTTATGATATTTACATAGAGAAGGTGTAGGTAAGGCAGTACCTGGTGCAGATCAATGTATTATTGGGTGACGTGATAGCAATGTGAATGCTATGGTGTATAGAGCACAACGCCGGACATTGGACAAAAGAGCAAAAACTTGACGATTGAATGACAAAGTAATAAAAATTTGAGCGACAGATTTCCAACTCATTTCCAAATATATAGTAAACATTTGAGCGACATTTGTTCTTAGCCTCTTCGTTAGCCAGACTGAAGTTGCCCCTGCTAACCGATATATTTTTTGTTTAAATCTTTGTCAGACTGCCAAGCCAAAACTTGACACACTTTTTTCCTGCATATAAATAATTTTGACAAATCTAATACAAAAGTTTTAAAAAAAATAAAATACAAAAGTGATCTTCAAAAGGACATAAAATTTATTGAGTTTGACATTTTGCCTGATTTCAGTTATATATTATACCAGTGTTAATTTACAGCAATAGACGACGATAGTTTTAGAATAAAATTTCTCATCGGTAGTGTTTTTTCCAAAATTGTGATTTCAAACCTTATTTAAGGGCTTAAAACAAATTCAAATTATCGTAAGGAAATACTTAGAATGAAGGTGTATATGTTCATCACGTTGTCACACATCCTTCCCAATAGAATCATTAGGCTTACACGTATAAACGTCCTCGCAATAGGCCCACCAGGATGACACTTATATAATCCCTCTAAATAGACTCATTCATCAGGCTTGTCTTCATATAATCATTCTCAATAGGTCCATCAGGTAGTCCATTTTAAAGCATTCATCAAGCAGGTACTTATCTGAGTTATTCCTAAAAAGTTCATCATGTTGGCATTTATTCAAGTCCTTCCCAAAAGGATCATTATTGATTTTTGGTTTGTGATTTGAACATGGACAAGCATGTTACGGGTTGACTTTTAGGATTTTGGTTTGAATATGGACTTGTAAGTTTGTGTTTCACTTAACAAATTATGACATGAACATGGATTGGTATGGTTGTGTTTGACTTTTTGGATATTGACATCATACGGGTATGGTGTGTTAGGTATTGACTTTTAGTATTTTGATTTAAACATGCACTGGTGTATTCTTGATTGACTTTTTCCATTTGACATTAACATTGGCAGGTATGTTTTTGGTTGACTTTAAAGATTTTCATTTGAACTTGGGTTGATATGTTTCTGTTTGACTTTTGTTGTTGTGATGTGAACATGGGGCGGTATGTTTGTATTTGACTTTTTGATTGTGAGTTGAAAAAAGCCAATATGTTTGTGGTTGACTTTAAGGACTTTCATTTGAACATGGAATGGTATCTTTGTGGTTGACTTTTCGGATTGTGATTTGAACATGGAATGGTATCTTTGTGGTTGACTTGTAGGATTGTGATTTGATCATGGAATGGTATCTTTGTGGTTGACTTTTTGAATTGTTTCTGTAAGATAAACCTATTTGTTTTTGTTTTACTTTGGAATTTGGTTGACCACCTTTTTAATTACTTGTGAAAATAATAACTTTAAATTCTTAAAATTTATTTTTTATTTCATTTTAAAAAATAGTCAAATATAAATATTTTCGGTGTTGTCAAATGATGATTTAACAGATGTCTCAGTTGTATCAATAGCATTTTTCATTTTTTCCTTTATCCTGCAAAATTTAAAATAATTAATTTTTACTCATTATATTGTAAACGTATTATTCTTACCTGTGAGAGATGGTCGCGTATTTGAATTCACAATAGTTGTAAAAAGTTTTTTGTTAACTTTTCAAACATTCTCCAGGATTCTTAAGTCTGTAACACCTGTATTTTGAAAGTGAATTATTGTGTATCTAAACTTAACTCTTAATAGTATCTACATAGATAAGGTGTAAGTAAGGCAGTACCTGTTGCAGATCAATTCCTACCAGGTCACATAATAGCAATATGACTTCTATAATATATATAACATGGCGTTGGAAAAAAGAGCGCAAACTTCTGGACGTTTGAGCAACAAAATAATGAAAATTTGTGCAACAGAATTTTAACCCATTTCCAAATATATGGTAGACATTTGAGCGACACGTTTGTCTTAATCTTTGCCGTTATCCAGCCTAACTTGTTTTGCCCCTGCTCACATGCAAAGTTATATATTTAAAAGAGGAAATAAAGTATAAATGGATGTTTAAAAGTTAAATTAAATCTGAGTACAAACCTGTACAAAGTATGATCAGTGTCAAAGGTTACAAGTTAACAATGAATGGTACACTTGGTACTTTGTAAGTAATATAGCTACATAAAAGACGAGTTCAATAGCTTTAATGACTTATTAAAACATGTCTAGATTTAAATAAGTATAATCAAACAATATTGACCTGTCTGCTTGACCTTTTATCTGAAATATTTATATAGAACGATCCACCCAGCATATGAGTAGTGTTAGGATTCTCAGTTATGTTCACTTTTAGAAATAGTGTTTACCATTATGTACTTGTGTTCGCTATGCATAAATGTACCCGTCCATAATAAGTATCTAAATTAAAGGCCAAACGAACAGGTCAATGTTGTTTACGTATATACATTATATCAAATAAAAACAAAAGTCAACCGCAATCATACACACCGATTTCCATTCATGAAGAAATTTTAATAATGACAAAATGAAGTTATCACCTCTCTGCTTGATCTTTCAATAGGAATAGTAATATAGAATGATCAATCATATACGTTGTAGTGTTCGGATTCAAAGGTACTAAATACATACACCATGTGAATATGTATTGTTTCTCCTTGATGAGGTCGAGTGGTCAGGTCAACTTTGTCTGTCTATATAAATTCTGTTATCTTAAAATAAATTTAGGATATGACAGCGAAAGGTTTATTATAAAATTACTAATTATAAAAGTACAGATCTGTTTAAATTTAATACTGAGCTAACACAAAGAAGTCAAAGCTATAATGACTAGAGGGGGATATATTGGTAGCTTGAGCTTAAATATACAGACGTGTCTAAAGATTAACATATCTTAACAATAAGTTCAACGGATAGGTCAATGTTGTTTGGCTATATAAATCTTATCGTCTTTATATATGTATATAGTTGTTATAAAATTACAGACCTGTCTGAAGTTCAACACAAAGCTAACAGAAAGAAGTCAAAACCCGGATGTCGAGAGGGCGAGATATTGGTCGAAAAACTACCGAGAGATAGCAAATACCGAGGGACAATACATAAAAAACATGTCATTCCTGATACCAATTCACAATTTTTGTGACTGTTCTCAAAACACCAATGAAATGGTTGTTTTATTACCTCAGTAATCATTTTCCAACAAAATGTTTAATATTACATCTGACCTGTCTTCAAATAGGCATGGTTTAAACTGTTGTCTGGTTGAATAAGGGTTACCGGAACGCTTTAATGAAGCAACAAAAAGGCATTCTTTATTCCATATTTTCATGATATGGTGACTTTGATTAGTATGTTTGTTTTTACTTTGCTTCTGGATTGTGATTCGGACAAGGATTAGTATGTTTACTTTTACTTTGCTTCTGGATAGCGGTCTGGACATGGATTAGTGTGTTTGTTTTTGGTTGTTGTTTCTAATTGCTAAACATTATAAGAACGGCGTATTTTATTTGTCCAAAAAATGTTAGACATTATACAGAGAGTTGTCACTACGTAAACATGATTTTGTGTATTGATTAGATATGATTTTACGTTCCACTCAGGAACATTCCACTATCGACCAGATATAGATGAAGTGACGTGAGATTAAGCCTTTGTATTACGCTCAAGGTAATGTACAGAGTGGGTACTTTCATTGATATGGTAAACTTTGTATTACGCTCAGTGTAATGTACAGAGCGGATACTTTGATTGATATGGTGAACTTTGTAATACACTCAGGATCATGTACAGATTGGGTACTTTCATTGATAAGGTGAACTTTGTAATACACTCAAGGTAATGTACAGAGTGGGTACTTTCATTGATAAGGTGAACTTTGTAATACACTCAAGGTAATGTACAGAGTGGGTACTTTCATTGATAAGGTGAACTTTGTAATACGATGAAGGTAATGTAGAGAGTGGGTACTTTCATTGATATGGTAAACTTTGTAATACACTCAGGGTAATGTACAGAGAATGTACTTTCATTGATATGGTGAACTTTGTAATACGCTCAGGGTAATGTACAGAGTGGGTACTTTCATTGATATGGTGAACTTTGTAATACGCTCAGGGTAATGTACAGAGTGGGTACTTTCATTGATATGGTGAACTTTGTAATACGCTCAGGGTAATGTACAGAGTGGGTACTTTCATTGATATGGTGAACTTTGTAATACGCTCAGGGTAATGTACAGAGTGGGTACTTTCATTGATATGGTGAACTTTGTAATACGCTCAGGGTAATGTACAGAGTGGATACTTTCATTGATAAGGTGAACTTTGTAATACCCTCAGGGTAATGTACAGAGTGGGTACTTTCATTGATATGGTGAACTTTGTATACGCTCATGGTAATGTACAGAGTGGGTACTTTCATTGATAAGGTGAAAAAGGATTTTATATCCCAGTCAAAAGAAAATTTCACTAATATCGAACAGTTACATATAAGATGAGGTGAATTTTTATCTTTCCAATGTGCACGTGTCACGTCTACCATGGACTCCTGTCCGAGTAATCGAGCCGCCACGAGCTTACGGATCACTTCTTAACACCCGAGCTCGAATTTCACCCCAACAGATGATAATGCGAGACAATTTGTTAGTTCGCTGGAGGTCGGTAGTTTAGTCCAAGCACTCTGGTTTCCTCCGCCAGATCTGAATTGAAAGTCTGATTATAAGTGAAAATTTCTTGACTGGGCGTAAAACAGAATTTAAAAAATCGTCTGCGACACAAGGCATAATAATGGTTATAATGGCTACTGTGACTTTCATTTCTAAATGACACGTGCTTCGCGAAAGAACAGTAACTGTCGATTTTCACGTCTTCAAGTTCGAATTCACGACTTCTCACACACTCTGCTGATGTACTGTAGCGGTAAAAATATTGAAGAAATAACGCTGATCTAAGTTCAGGATAAGAGCCCTGGTCTTCATTGTTAAATGACGAGTGCTACGCGAAAGAACAATACCTGCCCATGTTAATGTGTCAGTAAAGACCAGGCCAGGGGTTGAACCCATATACTGAGCGAGAACTCTGTCGACTGATCTGCCGTAGCAGTATAAATATGGGATCGATAATATCCGATAATAATATAGGTAATATCGATTTAAGTTCAGGATAATAAATGATGTAGAGTGGAGTAATAGTAATTAACAAGCAAGTCAAAACTATTTCACTTTTACCAAAGTGAGCGTCTGCCTCCGGGGCGGGAGGTCATGAATTCGAACTCCGACTGTTTTATACACAAGACTTAAATGTCAGCTTATCCTTCCTTGTCTGGCGCTCAACCACTGTGGTCGCTAAGTTGGTAGAGCGCTTTCTCCGTAAGTGGGAGGTAGTGGTTTCGAACTCCGACTGGGTCTGACCCAAGACATGAGAGTGGGTAGTGCTAAGCACTTGGCATTGCGAAATGGAAGTCACGGTTCTTAAATAAAATGAGGTCTTGTGTAACCCCTTTACCTGGCCAAATTTTGACAAAGAAATTGTTCGGATAAATGCAATTAATGAATAATTTAACAGTCATTATCATTATTGTAAATCCTCAAAGTAATAAAATCTGAAAACTTAAAGACTTCCACAATATATAATTTTTATTTCACAAAAAATAAAACAGTATAAGTCACATAATTAATATTATGATCTGACGTAAAACACCAGCAATGTAAGTAATATACAGGTATTCCATAGAGAGATTTAAAAGATTGAATACTCGGACCCATTAACCTGATTACTGTAATACTAGTATTTGATATACATAGTGATATTTAGTTATAAAATTTTAACCTTTGTCTGATTAACATTTTTTTTTCAACTTAACATAAGTCTTCATATTCATTAACTGTGACATTTTAAACCTATTCAGGGTTGTAGCAACTCCCAATGAAGACCAAGATAAGACGTCGAAATAACAATACCTAATGAAGTCCTGGCTACATTAGGCGTTCACAATGTCGACACATAATGAAGTCCTGGGTACATTAGGCGTTAACAATGTCGACACATAATGAAGTCTTGGCTACATTAGGCGTTCACAATGTCTACACATAATGAAGTCCTGGCTACATTAGGCGTTCACAATGTCTACACATAATGAAGTCCTGGCTACATTAGGCGTTCACAATGTCGACACTTAATGAAGTCCTGGCTACATTAGGCGTTTACATTGTCAACACATAATGAAGTCCTGGCTACATTAGGCGTTCACATTGTCAACACATAATGAAGTCTAAAGATAGAGGCTTGACAATATAAGATAATTCTCAAAATTTAACGACTTTATTTTACTTCTCGTCTGAAGCTCCAATCTTTTGCCAAAATTTTTAATGCATAATGTTATTTCGACCTTTATCAAATCTGGACCCCATTAGGCATTAAATATTATTTGGAGTTGCTACAAATAAAAAAATTTGTCTAATGTGATCAAATTGGAATATTCGAATAAAAAATGAAATCCGTCTCCAATGAAATTTCTGTTACATAGGTTACAAAATATACCAATATTTTTCCATTTTCCTTTTTTATTGGCAATGTATGATCATATGTTCTAAACTTTACTAATACAAGTTCTCTGGCAATATATCAAAGTATTGTCCAATTTCCATTGTAATTAATTTAATATTATGTAATTTAGTGAACGAAAAAACCCGTGAATACTTATTTTGTATATAATTATTATTATGACAATTGTATTGATAAGCTAATTCTGTTAACATCCCCAACCTGTGTAATCCAGGAATCAGTTGGACAAAGCTTGATTAGTTTAATCAATGATTAACATGTATTCAAAACATCAATAAAAACCAACATAACAATATTAAGTTGACAGTTTTATAACAATGTGCTTTAGTTTTATAAGTACGATCAGACGTTTGAAGTTTGATTAGTTTAATTAATGATTAATATAAATTCATAACTTCATTTAACATAACAATATTAAATCAATAGTTTTATAACAATGTTGTATTAACAAAATTCAACATTTACAACATAAATAAATTATGCAATATATCTGAAATTCAAATTATGTCTAATCAATTAATTAAGCTAATCAAGCTTTGAACAACTTACTCCTGATGTAAGCAAATCCTAACTCATCTCTATCGCATTGATAAGCCAAGTTCTATTAACATTTTGTTAACATTTCCACCCCGTGTAATACAGATGTTACCAAATCCCAAGTTTTTCAATAGAAAATTCGATTTCTCCATAAAGTTCTTATACTAATAAAAGCTTATTTAATTTGGCGTGTATTTATTTTCGCGGTATAGGGAATTTAGACATATTGGCATAGTTTAATTGTTGTGTTTTTTGAAATATGAAATATTAAGCATAACACAGCAAGGATTATAAAATTTTCGCTTAGTATTGATTTTCGCGCAAAACAAACGACCGCGAAATAAGCAAAAATTAGAACACCGCGAAGATAATTACAGTATTAGATATCTTAAAATCATTGTCAATTTATTTCAACCAGTATGAAATTATTCTCTTGGCGACATTTATATTAATTGGAAATCTTAATAATTCCAAATAAATCATAAATTTTAGGTTGAAAATTTTAAATTAAGAAATCGCTTATAAAACTGCACATGTTTGAGCATGAGACAGTTTGGTCTGCCATTAAGTATGCATTGTTTCATGCCTGCTTAGAGGAGCTAAAATTTCACGAACAAAAACCTTAAAATACAATGTACAATTTTATCATTTTTAGGGGATTTGGTTATTAAAAAAGTATTGATACAATGTCAATCTATAAACGTGACCAAAAGTTTATTAAGATATATTTAAAATTGACAAGATAATTATCTGAACAAATTATCAATTTAACTAACAGAAAAATATATGTCACTTGGTCCAATTGACTACATACTAAAAAAAATTAAAATCAAATTTCAAAAAAATAAAAAATTATGTGGAAAAGATATATTAAATTTACTTACGGAAAAATGTATGTCAATTAATTGATTAAAACTTACTACTAATATAAATTCGAAATAACATTTTAAAATGGCAAAAACAATATCTGGAATAAATTTCAAATTGAGCAACAGAAATATGAGTAAATTATTCTACTTAACTAAATAGTAACATTACTTAAAAAAATTTTTCGAAAAGGCAAAAAATTATCTTGAAAAAATCAATTTAAGCTTAAATAGAAAATCTGATGGAAAAACAGTCATGCTATACACGGCACCTGTTTCGCCATCATTTCTGAACTAAGATTTATTTCACTTAAATCTGACAAATTTGAAATACGAATATTTTGTTAGTTTTTTCAGATGTTATTGACTTTATCTATAAGCTTTCTACATCTTTTTTTAATTTTTATTATCATTTACATATGTGATCAGGTAATACAACAACAATGCGAACAATAACTATGGATAACAAGCCAATTTGACTAACAGAACAAAATGTGTCAAATAACCCAGTCAAACTAATTACTAAAAAAATTCAAAATAACATCTCAATATTACAAAAAGTTTTCTAAAAAAATAATTAATTTGACTTTAAGAAAGAAATTGTAAATTGATCCAGTTAAACCTAATACTAAAATAAATTGAAAATAAAATTTCAAAATCACAAAAACAATGAATGTTAGGAATAAGGTAATTTTAAAATGTCTTTAAAAAGTTGCAAAGTATAATGGGCTGCATTAAATGTTTAACAAGAAAAGTTTCGCCTTTGGAAAACTACTTTATTTCCCTAAACATTTAAATTTATAATTGTTTTAGGTAATACAACAACTATGTGTATAATAACTATGGATAACAAGTCAATTAATAAATTAAAATAAATCTAGAAATTAAATATGAACAAAGTATTATTTCACAAAATATTAATTTGACTACCAGAACAAAATATTCATTAAATGTGGTTTGCCGCTGTAACACGTGTTACCCTGTAACGTTTGTGCGACACACTTATTCTCAATGGATATGGAATCGCATAAGATTACCCTTTTTCCGCAAAAAACGACGTTATTTCGGGAATTTGTGACGCTGACGTTTTTTAACACGTCCTGCACAAACGTTTAGAGGTATTGAACAAGTGGTTCAGCGGCAAACCCCATTGATACAGTAGATTGCAATGGAGGGACAAATTTAAAACACACGTGTACAACATTATTAAGTACAAAGAAAATAAGAATCTATAAAATGCAAAATAAATCAAATGGTTATTATCTGATATAAACCTGGAGATTTATCTAGTCAGCCTCCAACTAGTCAGTATTAAAGTTGTATTAAAAACTGAATGAAAATTTAGCAAAAACTTGAACGACCATCCCTCCTTTTCCCATGGGCCTGTTATACTAAATGCTAAAATAAATTCAAAATAAAGTTTCAAAATGACAAACAGTTGTCTGAAAAAGTTTATTTTGACTAAGACAAAAGTCAGTGATCCACTTACACTAAATACTAAAAAATATTTAAAATTGAAAATAACAAAAAATCTGAAATAAAAAGCAACAACAAGCTTACAGAAAAAATATGATAATCTTAGTATAGTGGGGCAAGTTTGACCTGTCTGCTTGACCTTTCATTTAAATATTTATTACGGCTATGTACAGGCAAACGACTTTGACCTGTCTGCTTGACCATTTATTTAAATATTTATCACGGACCAAATACATCTATGTATAGGCAAACAACTTTGACCTGTCTGCTTGACCATTTATTTAAATATTTATTACAGACCAAGTACATCTATGTATAGGCAAACGACTTTGACCTGTCTGCTTGACCTTTCATTTAAATATTTTTTTCGGACCAAGTACATCTATGTATAGGCAAACGACTTTGACCTGTCTGCTTGACCTTTCATTTAAATATTTATTTCGGACCAAGTACATCTATGTATAGGCAAACGACTTTGACCTGTCTGCTTGACCTTTCATTTAAATATTTATATCGGACCAAGTACATCTATGTATAGGCAAACAACTTTGACCTGACTGCTTGACCTTTCATTTAAATATTTATTTCGGACCAAGTACATCTATGTATAGGCAAACGACTTTGACCTGTCTGCTTGGCCTTTCATTTAAATATTTATTTCGGACCAAGTACATCTATGTATAGGCAAACGACTTTGACCTGTCTGCTTGACCTTTCATTTAAATATTATCACGGACCAAGTACATCTATGTATAGGCAAACGACTTTGACCTGTCTGCTTGACCTTTTATTTAAATATTTATCACGGACCAAGTACATCTATGTATAGGCAAACGACTTTGACCTGTCTGCTTGACCATTTATTTAAATATTTATTTCGGACCAAGTACATCTGTATAGTATGCAGTTCTGTTATACAAAGCTTATATAAACAATATATAAACATAGTATAGTACGTGAAGTTTGAACTTAATTTAAATATTCAAACAGACAAATCCATTGTGTAATTTAAGGACTCTATAAGGATGGATGATAGTAAGACTGGGTACTGGGTGTTAATAGTTGATGCCGACTTACCTCAGTCAATCAGCTCAATCTAATAATAAAATTGAATGTCAAACGACCAGCTCAAATTTGACGCACTATATAAAATAAATATTGTAAGCGTCTCACACGCCATAAAAAACAAAAAAAAAAGATAAAGCATCGTGATATCCAGTCTAAAAGACTTATGAGACACTGTCATTTATAAAATGAGCGAATATACATGTTTATACATATTAACAGCAATTAAAGTGTGTGTGTGTGTGTGTGTGTGTGTGTGTGTGTGTGTGTGTGTGTGTGTGTGTTTAAATGTTATGTGATATAAAAATAAAAATAAAAATGAGACGAATAGATTCGTATGATGAACAATATCTCTCTCTATTTAAATTACATGTTAAAAATAACCTTGACCACTAATTTTTGTAAAACAGTTTCTTGCATTTTTAAAATTTCATTTTTTTTGTCTCACTTAAAACATTAAATCCTGTTAAAATATTCTCATTAAAATTAAATAAAACAAAACGAACTAGATTAAAAATCACAACATAAACATGTTTGTCGTCCTCAGTATCACAGTTTTGACCGCCTAATGGTTGGTTGTAAAACAGTTTCCTTTTTTGATAATTATTTTACATAGTAAAAATTGTCCTTACCACTAATGGTTGTAAAACAGTTTCTTGCATTAAAACTCGTTTCCTTAAATCGAAAATAAGACTAAAAATCACAACATAAAAATTATCGTATTCATTATCACAGTTTTTACAAAGTTAACATAAACGATCCTTCAAAGGAGTTTTCGGTTTGCTATATCGTCCTGTTTCCTCACTTCTAAAGGGAAAAATGTCACATCGAAAACTGGAATATTCCTTGTTAATGATTGGTATAAGTATTGTTCAAAGCCGATTTGAGATTTAAATGTCAGATACTTTTTTAGTTTAATACCATTGTCTTCTTTTCATTTGTCATTTCGAAGTTCTTGTTTCCATTTATCACAGTTTTTCTTTAAGATTACTGTTTCTAAAAATTATTGATTTGGTTTTTGTCTGTCCACTATTCAAATAAATCATATAAGTTATAATCACATGACAAATTTAGAAAATGTCTTACTCCAATGTACAGCACACACTTATCGATCAATTGACAAGGTAAATGGCTTCAACAAATAACGTAGGACTTCGATCTTCGATCGGGGCTCAGTACTCGTACGCAGAATAGTGCGTCAAATTTTAACCCAGCTGTTTGACCTTTGAATTAATCATTCAAACAGGCAAATTCATTGTGCAAATTAGGGGTTATATGAACCAGATATAGATGATAGCAAAACAGCGGATGTTTATGGTAATGAAACAGGCCTTGTTACCTAAGTCACACAGTCTATTGGACAAAACTAATTTTCAAATTAAAGATCAAACGGCAAGGTCAAACTTGAGGCACTATACACAATTCTCCGCTGTTAATAAACACTATAGACGTATGAATGGATCAAGGGCAGTCTTTGTTAAGAGTGGTTGATAAAAAAATTGATATGGCATGAAATATGTAGAAGTAGTTGCCTGGACAACACATATGTGTTCATGCCAAACTCCTTTCAAAAGTTAAATAAGTAAGTTAAACAACCAGTTATTCCTGAAAAAAATGAAAACACTGATCACATGCACACCTTTTGTATTTTTGCAAACTGATATTGGTATTTCTATAAATCTGTAAGAGGTGCTGCCCAGACTATGTATTATATACTTAAACACGGCTAAGATAAACATCGATTTTTCGAGCATTACACAACGTTTCAGTAAATCTAAGTAAACATATAGTAATCACATTGATAACAAGGTTTATGAGCAAACAACATCGGTTTTATCACAACTTCCGATGTACAATTTTCTTTCAAACCAGTCTAGAATACTGTGCATGAACGGATATACATACTTAATTACCAGTACAACAAAACTTTGAAATAATGCATCTAAATTTAGACACCTTACATATCAAAACGGTTTTATCAGACTTTGTCACAATGTCCCTCAAAAATTTTGCCACCTTACTAATGATAATCACAAACTGGTATCGCAAATGATCACATACTCACAAGGTAAATGATTAAAAACTCGCATAGTAAATAGTAACAACCTTGTAACCCAAATCATTGCAAACTCGCAGCGTAAATGATCACAAACAGATAACGTAACTGAACAGAAACCCCCAACGCAAAGATCACAAACATCCAATGGAAAGATCAGAAATTCATAACGTAAAAGAACACAATCACAGAAGGTTAATTATTGCAAAATCACACCAAAAATGATAATAATTCACAACGTAAATAATTACAAATATAAAATGTAAAATTATCACAAACTTTCGATGTAAATAATCACAAATTTACAACGCAAAAAATTATCAATGTTCACAACGTAAATGATCATAATTATATTGGCAAGGTAAATGACTACAAACTCGCATCATAAATAGTTACAACCTTGTAACCTAAATTATTGCAAACTCGCAGCGTAAATGATCACAAACACATAACGTAACTGATCACAAACTCACAAGGTAAATTATCACAAACTCACAACATAAATGATAAGAAACTTAAGACGTAGATAATCACAAACTCCGAAAAAAAAGTACACAAGCACAAAAGGTAAATTATCACAAACTCAAACCACAAGTGATTACAAATTCACAATGAAAATAATCACAAACACAACGTAAATGATCACAAACTCGCAACGTAACATTCACAATGTAAGTTATCACAAACTGGCAACGTAAATAATCACAAACTCACGTCGTAAACAGTTACAACCTCGGATTGTAAATAATTGCAAACTTGCATCGTTTATGAACAAGAACACATAATGTAATTAATCAAAAAAATAACAACGCAAAAAATCACAGATTCATAGGGTTAATTATCACAACCTCACAAAGTAAATGATTCCAAACGCACAACGTGAACATACATGAACTTAAATCATAAATAATCAGAAACTGACATTGTAAATAATCACAAACTCAAGTCGTTAATTATCGCAAACTCACGACGTCAATCACAAACTCACAACAAAAATGATCAAAAACTTACGAATATGTGATGACACATTTTTTCCTTATTTTTGCTATACAGGAAATTCAGTATTCATGGACATTTGGTTACACATGTTTTATAATGGTGATTAGCTTTTTTCCAGTATTACACACCCACAGTCTATCATGGTTATCCAAGGCCAATCCACATGGCGACTTACATCCATTTTCAGGTCTCATCAGATACTGCAAAAACTTGCCATCTTTATCTAATACATGTACTACAGAGTTGTCATAGTCACTGATTATGATATGTCCATGTTTATCTGTGACTATATACTGTGGACAAAATGATTGCGGGAGTTGTCTCTCTTCACCCTGATATATAAATCGTTTCTGTCCCTGTTTGTTGATAACTACTACTTTATTTAAATCTATAACTATAAAGTCACCATTTCTGTTAGAACAGATACAGAAGGGGTTGGTAAATAATAATTTCTGATCATCTGTGTCGTCATGTTGTATGGTTCTGATATGTTGTCCACTGGTTGATATCTCCACTATCTTACTGTTATGGTACCTATACAACAAAACAAGAACATTCCCTGTATCTGTTAGAGTGATTCCTCGTGTAATAGAGTGGTCTTCTGTTGTATATATATTTTTAACTTCGTAAGGTCTAATGATTTTTATTGTATAACCGCAGTTCTCTGTAACAAAAATATCTCCAGATGTAGAGACAGCAGCATCATACACTTTAAAGGCAGTGTTGATATTCTGTATTTCTTCACCATCTGATGCCACAAGTGACATACCTTTGCAACATGGACTCCATAACCAAGCCTGGTCATTACTTGTTGCTACTACGTGGGTCATTTCACTTATAAAACTGACTGATGGAACGTTTTTCTCTAGCGGTAAGGACGGACTGCCTGGTGTTCTTATATCAAGATGTCCAAAAAGTGTTTTTAGGTCCTCATCATCCACGTGTCTAGTTATCAGGTCCGGCGGATTTTTTTTGTCTGGTGGATCACATGGTCTGTATTTATCTAATCTCTGCGTTACGTCTGTCACAAACTTAACAATCTCTATATTCCTCTCTCTCTGTTTTCGTTCACATTGTTGTATAAGTTGTTTAAGATCTGACATTTCTTCTTTCAATCTTTGCCCCAACTTTGTCATGGATTTCTTATGCTCTTTGTCTATATTTTTTAACTGTTGGATTAAGTCATATTCCAAATTGTTCAGTCTTCTTTTAAGCTGCTCATTTCTGGCTTTCACTTCCTCGATTTTCTTGGTAATGGTATATGAGAATTCTAGTTTATTTTGGGTGACAGTTTTAATTGTATCATTATATTTTTCAGACTTTTCGTTTGTCTGCCTGATGATATTTGATAGTTGTTTATGTTTGGTATCTATAATCTCTTCTATTTTTACCATGGGGTGGTCCGGATGGACACCACTGGAAATACATTCTCGGCATATTGGACAATTACAGGCGTTACAATACATAAGTAAATCCTCCTTATGACTTGGACATTTATTACCTATCAGATTATTTTAATATATCTGACACAGCACGAAAACACATCTTTATGCATGCATAAAGATGGTATAAAAATGGCATAATGGTGGCATAAAGATAATTTTATGCAGTCTTTATGCCATCTTTATCCAATCTTTATGCCACCTTTATGCATATGCAGAAAGATGCATAATGTCCAAAGTCCTTTATCTCAGCTTTAGGCCATCTTTATGCATTTTTTGTACGATTAAATATATATATATATATTATACCAGTTTTTATTTTTACAGCACTAGACGTCCGTTTCGAAACACAATTCCTCATCAGTAGTGCTTGGACCAAAATTATGAAACCAAAATGTTTTTGAAGATGTCTAAAACTTACCCGAAGGACCAAATATATTTTACCAAATTAAGCTAAGGAATTACTTTGCATGAGGGAGTATACCTTAGTTTTTGAGAAATTTCAAATTTTAACTTATAATTCAGAGTAAATTTTTCATATTATATAAATATGAAGTTGAAGATAATTTTTAAAAAATCAAAACTATTCTTGCACTTTTTCACTAAAATAATTTTATTTCTAAAATTTAATTTTTGATGTTTTTAATTTTTTATTTTATATTTATTTATTCTTTTATTATTATTTATTTATTTCCATCATTATTATTATTATTTTAGTTATCTTATATTTTCTTTCATTCATTTTACTATATGCTTGTCATGAAAAAGAATTAAACATTAATTAAATGCACATCAATATTTATTTTACCTTCTTACCTAACTTCCCCTCAGCGGGAGTGGAACTCGTGACCGTTAGATTCCCAGACTGTACATTCTTATCTGACGTTTTGTCCTTATCCATTAGGCCACGAAGGAGGTGATTTAAAGCTTCATAATTTATGTATCAGTTAGCTATAAGAAAATGTAATCACGTGCTCTAAAACTTTCATATTTTAGATAATAATTAAAAATATATACAATGCAATGTCGAATCTGGTTACAGACCTGATCATTCTGCTGTTGTTTTCATCTGGTAAATTAAATGAATTCAAACGTGAAAAGGGTCTTTGGAAATTTAATAATGCATTATTGAAAGATAAGTTGTATGTCAATAACATAAAAACCTCATTAACGAAGTTAAAAAACAGTACTCCCTTCCCATTTACAATCTAGAAAATATTGACAAAATTCCAGAAAAACTCAGAAATACAATTTACAATTTATGATCAACTTTTCTTTGAAACCTTGCTCATGGAGATAAGAGGTAAAACCATCTCATATTCGTCTTTTTTTAAGAAAAGTAGAAACTATTGATAAGCTAGTGAAAGAAATAGGCTTCTTAAATTACCTACCAAATTAAGACATACTACAATCTAAAAAACTGAACTTATAAAAATTAGAGGAAAAATAATGAGAGGAAATATCCTACGTCCAAAAGCTAAATAGATTGATGAAGGAGAGATACCATCTCAATATTTTTGTAACCTTGAAAATAGAAATTTTATAAATAAAATAATACCCAAAATTGACAGAGGAGATGGACAGTTTATTATTAATCAAGCTGAAATATTATCAGAAGTAGAAAAATTTCATAATAATTTGTACTCTAGCCATTCAGAAAACATCAGTGAAAATTGGTCTGAAGCTTTAAGAACTACAATATTCCAAAATTAAGTGAAGAACAGTCAAATAGTCTAAACGAAAAACTAACATATCAAGAAACATTATCATATCTTAAGAAAATGAAAAATAACAAAAGTCCTGGCACAGATGGCTACATTACTGAATTTTACAGGTTTTTTCGATAGATTTGGAGCACTTTGTAATACGTTCTTTAAATTATTGCTATGCATATGGGGAACTCTCAATTACACAAAAGAGAGGGGTGATAAATTGTATACCTAAGGGAGACAAGCCCAAGCAATATTTAAATACTGGCGCCCTATTAGACATATCTCACTTCGATATACTGTCCACACTGACGGTATACGATATACTGTTGAGGGGTCGATTCAAAATTTTTAAAGTCCTAGTATATTTATACATTCACGCCTTCTCACGCTTTTTTACAAACATAAATATTTGATATTACTTCCCAGAGCAGTTGAATCCAGGAGACAATTTCATCACTTTTCTTTTAGTATGGTCTCTATGTTCAAACGAAACCAATAATAATACTAACGGCTTGATATAAATATATCTTTGACCGATGTAAAACAATATGAATGTGGACGGCGTGTTTGATAACGTATTGGCACAAATAAACATGCGGCCACAGAGTATACAGTGACTTGTTCTGTCAATTGGACATTTAATGTTAAGGTATACATGTACAGTGTCCAGATGACCCTATTACTGTCATTTCAAATGTAGAGTACTTGGCAAAAAGAGTTCTATTTTCTATTGTTGGTCGGACCATACAGTGGCTCAAGCCCTCAGCGTTGACATGCGCTGCTAGACATTATGCTTTTATGCTAGACATTTATACGGGATTGCACAAATAAACCTTAATCATAATATGCAATTGCCATAAAACTATAGAAAAAATGCAAATAATTTTGAACATGAAATTAATCAGGTTCTGCATCTTATGAAAAGCCAAAATCTTTGATAGTGTCGGAATTTTCTGCTTTTATTGACTCTGTCTTGTCCTTACGTAGATTATCCTATCGGTAGGTTCGCATTTTTACTTTTTTACATTTTAATGTTTTATTTCTATATTATTATTTTTAGCTTTTTTAAGCTCCAGATTCCATTATATAGGACGATTCGGTTCTTTTACTATAAGTATTACTTGTGTCCTTGTTTTTTAGATAAATGTTTCTCTTCAATCTTTTATTGATATCTTTTCGTTTTAATATCATTCAAGTTACAGTGGACAACACTAATCTCATTTGTAATAAAGCATGTGGATTTGTGACATCAAAATAAACACAACAATATCAACTGGAAGGAAAGACGTTACCATTCCCTTCCTCCTCACTGTAGTATTTTAAGCGACAAAATATATCCTTACACAAAGAAACGGTTCTCGGAAAATGTCACGCTTTTCTAAATAAAGAAAGAAGATTTAACAGAGTTTAGCCTTGTACAATAAGTGTACAGAATATTGAACACTATCTGACGTCACCCGCGTTCAATAATTAAAAGCGTAATGAAATAAACCTCTGGTTTAATTTGTAGCTGAACAATGAGTAATATTCAAGCCGTACACCATTTTCGTATTTAACTGTTTTGTGTAAAATAAAAAAGTTACATCTTTGGAAATGACCCCAACTCAACTGTATACCGTATACAGTCATCGTTAGCAGTATATTGAAGTGGGAAATGTCTATTAGTCTTTTGAACACTTCTTATAAAATTGCATCTGGTTGTATCGCAGAAAGAATGAAAACAGTGTTAGACAAATTTATCCATCCAGATCAAACAGGTTTTATAAAAGGTAGATACATTGAAGAAAATGTACGTTTAATATACGATATCATGAAATATGTTGAAGATAAAAATATACCTGGTATGTTACTTCTAATATATTTTGAGAAAGCTTTTGATTTTATATTATGGAATTTTATTTCACAAGTATTAGATTTCTTTAATTTTGATCACTGTATAAAACACTGAGTAAATACTTTCTACAATAACATATCATCATTAGTAACCCAAAGTGGGTTTTTTTTTGCAATAGGCAGGGGGTGTAGACAAGGTGACCCATTGAGTCCATACATTTTCATTCTACGTGCAGAAATATTAGGTATCTATATTAGAAATGACAAAGATATAAAAGGTATTTGTATTGACAAAGACATTTACAGAATATCGCAATATGCTGACGATACTTCTCTTCTTTTAGATGGTTCTGCAAATCCCTTTACTCTTCACTATATGTTCTTAATTACATATGACAAAATTTCATGCTTGAAAATTAACTTTTCAAAAACACAAGTTATCTGGATAGGTAAAATTTTCAAAGGAAGTTTTCCACCATTCAAGATGGAAATTAAATTGGGGTTCACAAGAATTCACATTGCTTGGAATTAATTTTTCTGTATTCATAAGTGAAATTGAATCACTGAATTATAATAATAACCTTTTAGAAATAAACAAACTGATTAAATCTTAGAATAAAAGAAATTCCACAGTTCCAGGAAGAATCACAATCCTTTAATACCTTATCTTTTATCTAAATTCTTACTCTTATGTCTGACAAACCCTTCCTCTTAATTTGTAGATTATTTAAACTCAACATTGTTTCAGTTTATATGGCAGTCAAAGGTGGATAGAATAAAGAGAAATGTAATGATACAAAACTATGAAGAAGGGGTATAAAATGATTAATTTAGATTTATTTTTGAAATCTCTAAAAGTGTCATGGTTCTGAAGGTTTTGATATACAAATACAAAAAGGAACAGATTATTAAAACTATTTGTAATGATAAACTAGATAACATCTTCAAATTAGGTCCAGAATATATCTCAGAACTTACAGATAATCTGAATAATAAATTTTGGTTAGATGTGTTCAATAGCTGGAACTTTTTTATTCATAAAACTACCCCTCTTAGTGATAATGATATTCTAAATGCTCGAATCTGGTATAATAGAGATATTATGATTGATAAACACACTATTTTCTATAAGCATTACTTTAATAATGACATTAGAAGTATTTCAGATCTGTTTGACGAGAAAGGTATTTTATATTGTTATGATTCTTTTTTAAATGTTTACAACTTAAACACAAGTTTTATAGAGTTTAACAGTTTGATAACCACTTTCAGATGTTATCTAAAGAAATGTAATTTTGACAACAATAGCTTAAATAACAGCTATTTTGATTGCCATATACCACCAAATCTTAAAATTCTAATAAAATCTCCAAAAGGATGTGGAGATATTTATCATAATCTTGCCAAAGGTAATCTAGTCAATCTAAATGGTCCGATCAAGGT
This sequence comes from Anadara kagoshimensis, assembly GCA_021292105.1. Taxonomy (NCBI): domain Eukaryota; kingdom Metazoa; phylum Mollusca; class Bivalvia; order Arcoida; family Arcidae; genus Anadara; species Anadara kagoshimensis. The sequence goes on along the minus strand of CM037868.1, from coordinate 5,780,572 downwards.
ATTTACATTGCTAACCAGAAATGGTCAAACATATATTTACTTCCATTCAAATCAACACAAAATACTACAATTCTGTGGTTTCAGTTCAAGATTCTACATAGAACGGACTAATTGAAACAAATTCCCATTTAACATATCAAACTATTTTTTCAGATAAAACATGTAATCAATGTAAGAATATAGAGGAATCTATAGAGCATATGTTCTATTATTGCCCAAAGGTACAGACTCTATGGAATGATTTACAAACCTGGATACTAAATATATTACAAATTGACCTAAACCTTCATCTTCTATCAATCCTGTTTGGAAAAACCATGTCATTAAAAAGAAAAAAGTTAGTAACTTCATAATTTTACATACTAGGTACTATATTTTTAAAATAATATTGAAAAAATCATAGGTTTACATACTTAGTTTACAAAACTACTTGTAAGAATATTTTTTCAATAAAAAATATATTACTTTAAGAACTGTAAATAGCAAGAATACGATAAATATTAGAAGCACTGGATGAATTTGTTTTAAGAAATAACTGTTCTCCTTCCTCCCTAAATGACCTGTAAAATTCTTTAGGATTTCATTAAAAGGAAATAAGCAATTAACCATTTGTGTATCCAATTTTATTTTTTTATAATAAATATTTAAGACTGCCATTAGATATGTACAAGGCATTATTTCTACCATATACATATGTGAAATTTATATAACCTGATGAACACCCAAAATATGTGAACTACCTCCCTTTATATATAAAACATGTAACTGTGTCAGGAAATGTCTTTATTTGTCTTTCTGTTAGTATTTGTATACTATTCTTTTTTTGTTGTATGATCATAGCATGTTATGTGTCATTTAAAATAATGAAAAGATAAAATATGTATATATGTCATTTTATTCCATTTGTTAAACATTTTACTTAAAATAATAATAATAATAATAATAATAATAATAATAATAATAATAATAATAATATAATTAATATTATTATTTTTATTATAATTATTATAATCATTATTATTATTGTTTATTATAAAGAAAGGAGACACATATTAAACCAATATCATTTTTTTAAAATTAACTTATTTATTAAACACTGTAATTTTCTTCTTTCAATATTTCAATATGAAAATGTAATATTCTGGGGTTTTTTAACTTTAATTTAATAAGTCATTAATTAAATGACGTTAAAGAAAACTAGAAACTAACATTACACAAGTGATGGTGATGTGAGAGAGAAAATATTTTTTACAATCATAATCTACATACCTTATCAACCTATGAGGTAACTGATTGATAACGGAAGCAAATCCCAACCAATTGAACCAAATGATAGTAAATTCTATGTGTAAAATTTACCTACATCGTGTCAACCTCATTAACAGATTAATTATTATCTATATTTATCTATGAATTACCAGTACTCACACCAGTTATTACTAAATTAATACTTCTATAATTTTATGTAATCGAGCTTAAAAATTATGTAATGAAAGAAACAAATAAATAAATAAATAAATTAATTAATTAATTTAAATAAATAAATAAATAAATAAATAAATAAATAAATAAATAAATAAAAATAAATAAATTCATTCATTCATTCATTCATTCATTCATTCATTCATTCATTCATTCATTCATTCACTCATTCCAAACTTTTTTAAGGTGTTATTACTAAAGCCAGGTAACGTGAAACGTTGATTGATATACTAAATAGCAGCAAATGGAATTTCGAATTTAATTGTTTTTTCTGTATGTATAATGGATATTTTTTGTGATTCGTGATTTGAGAGAGTGAGATAGAGAGAGAGAGAGAGAGAGATAAAGATTTCATATGAAATAAAAATAGACTATTTCCAGGTATACAGGTCTCGGGCAAAAATTTTTGCGAGACTATGTTGTTGTTTTTTTTTTTAATGTATGCCTAAGTGAGACTTAACTATAACAAATATACAGTTACTTTTATAACTATTTTTATGCATAGAGATGGTTTAAAGGTGGCATAAAGCACTTTGGACACTATGCATCTGTACGCTTGCATAAAGATGGCATAAAGATGGCATAAAGACCATCTTTATGCAAAGCTTAAAGATGTGATTTCATCTTGTGTAAGCCAATTTTAAAGTAACCATTTTGTGATGTTTTGTGGCTTTGCTCTATAAATGTGATTTTTTATAAGTGGCGCAATCCATCTCGTCACAGTTTAAACACTTGAACATAATATCATTGATTTCACATAACTCACATTTCTGGTCAAAGTTAACTGGCCACTGGGCATCCCATTCTTCTCCCTCAGCCATCTCAATAAATTATCTCTGGAAAACAAAAAAAAAAATAAATAATAACATATTTGAATTATCCTTAATAGATTCATAATCATACAAAACACATACATGTACATACGTTCTACCTAATAGCCTCATCAGGTTGTCACTTATATAATCCATTCTCAAATGTCTCATCATATATGCACATACATGACATCGTCTCAATAGACTCATCAGACTGGCATTTAATCAACCATTCTCAATAGGCTTACCAAAATGACATTTTATAAGCTATTCTCAAAAGGCTCACCAGACTGGCATTTTATAAGCCATTTTCAATAGGCTCACCAGACTGACGTTTTATAAGCCATTTTCAATAGGCTCACCAGGCTGGCATTTTATAAGCCATTCTCAATAGGCTCATCAGGCTGGATTTTATAAGCCATTCTCAATAGGCTCACCAGGCTGGCATTTTATAAGCCATTCTCAATAGGCTCACCGGGCTGGCATTTTATAAGCCATTCACAATAGGCTCATCAGGCTGGCATTTTATAAGCCATTCTCAATACGCTAATCAGGCTGGCATTTAATAAGCCATTCTCAATAGGCTCACCAGACTGGCATTTTATAAGCCATCCACAATAGGCTCATCAGGCTGGCATTTTATAAGCCATTCTCAATACGCTCATCAGGCTGGCATTTAATAAGCCATTCTCAATAGGCTCACCAGACTGACATTTTATCAGCCATTCTTAATAGGCTCACCAGGCTGGCATTTTATAAGCCATTCTCAATAGGCTCATCAGGCTGGCATTTTAAAAGCCTTTCTCAATACGATCATCAGGCTGGAATATTAAAAGCCATTTTCAATAGGCTCACCAGGATGGCATTTTATAAGCCATTCTCAATAGGCTCATCAGGCTGGCATTTTAGAAGCCATTCTCAATACGCTCAACTGGCTGGAATATTATAAGCTATTCCGAATAGGCTCACCAGGATGACATTTTATAAGCCATTCTCAATAGGCTTACCAGACTGACATTTTATAAGCCCATTTCAATAGGCTCACCAGGCTGCCATTTTATAAGCCCTTTTAAATAGGCTCACCAGGCTGGATTTTATAAGCCATTCTCAATAGGCTCACCAGGCTGCCATTTTTTAATAAGCCATTCTCATTACGCTCATCGGGCTGAAATATTATAAGCCATTCTCAATAGGCTTACCAGACTGACATTTTATAAGCCCTGTTCAATAGGCTCACAAGGCTGGCATTTTATAAGCCCTTTTCAATAGGCTAACCAGGCTGGCATTTTATAAGCCATTCTTAATAGGCTCACCAGGCTGCCGTTTTATAAGCCATTCTTATTACGCTCATCGGGCTGGAATATTATAAGCAATTTTCAATAGGCTAACCAGGATACATTTTATAAGCCTTTCTAAATAGGTTCACCAGACTGACATTTTATAAGCCCTTTTCAATAGGCTCACCAGGCTGGCATTTTATAAGCTCTTTTCAATAGGCTCACCAGGCTGGCATTTATAAGCCATTCTCAATAGGCTTACCAGGCTGGCATTTTATAAGCCATTCTCAATAGGCTCACCAGGCTGGCATTTTATAAACCATTCTCAATAGGCTCACCAGACTGACATTTTATAAGCCATTCTCAATAGGCTCACCAGGCTGGCATTTTAAAAGCCATTCTCAATAGGCCCATCAGACTGGCATTTAATAAGCCATTTTCAATAGGCTCATCAGGCTGGCATTTTATACGCCATTCTCAATTGGCTCACCAGGCTGGTATTTTATAAGCCATTCTCAATAGGCTCACCATGCTGGCATTGTATAAGCCCTTCCCAATAGGCTCATCAGACTGGCATTTTATAAGCCCTTTCTAATAGGCTCATCAGATTGGCACTTATATAAGCCTTTTGCTGTAGGCTCATCAGACAGGCACTTATATATAAAAGGACTTCCCAAAAGGCTCATCGGGTTGTAACTTATATAAGTCCTTTCCAAAAGACTCATTAGGCTAGCTCTTATATAAGTCCTTCAAAAAAGGTTTATCAGACTGACACGCATCAAATCCCTTCCCAATAGGCTCATCAGACAGGCACTTATATAAGTCCTTCCCAATAGGCTCATCAGGCTAGCACTTATACCGGTATAAGTCCTTCACAACAGGTTCATTGGACTGACATTTATATCAATTTTACAACAGGTTCATCAGACTGACACTTATATAAGCCCTTCTCAATATGCTCATCAGACATGCACTTATATAAGCCCTTTACAATAGGCTGATCAGGCTGGCACTTATACAAATATATCCCAATAGGCTCATCAGACTGACACTTATGTAAGCCCTTCTTAATAGGCTAATCAGGCTGGCACTTATACAAGTCCATCCAAATAGGCTCATCAGACTGACGCTTATGTAAACCCTTTACAATACGCTCATCAAGCTGGCACTTATACAAGTCAATCCCAATAGGCTCATCAGACTGACACTTATGTCAGCCCTTCTCAATAGGCTCGTCAAACGGGCACTTATATAAGCCCTTCCCAATAGGCTCATCAGACTGGTACTTGTATAAGTCCTTCGCAATAGGCTTATCAGTCTGGTACTTATATAAGTCCTTCGCAATAGGCGCATCAGACAGGTACTTGTATAAGTCCTTCGCAATAGGCTCATCAGACTGGTACTCATACAAGACCTTCCCAACAAGGCTCATCAGGCCACCACTTAAATATTATTCTATTTAGTTATTAGGACAAATGATATTCATGCAATTATTCAATAACTAAAATGTGTCGACTAAAAACTTAAACAACAATGAAAGGGGATTGATGTTACAACTTAACCATTTACTATATTTATTATTAGAGTTACTTCTTTTTCATTTAACACTTCCGCTTGTTTGTTAACTAGCAAATATATGGATTTAAGTGAAACAAATCCTATTTTGATAGCCTTTGATAAAGCAATACTTAAACCATATGATATGCCTCATCAATGGATGGGCATTCATTAAGTCATTCCCACGGTCCAACTCCTTCTTAAAGAGGCGCTGCTTACCCAACATTACCAACCCACCTGACTTCTGTGGGGAAAGTAAGCGTGCTTCCTGGGACTACTCGGAGGATAGGCAGTCTATTGTGTGTGCTTTAGGATCACAGTGTTTCTGACCTCCTCCTTTAGTAAGTGAAAGTCTGTTACTCCAAATTCAGTGTTTCTCCAAGCACTTATATTTCCTCCACCATCAATTACCTGATAGCCAACATATGAGCGAATAAATCTTGACTCATTAAATACTCAAAATTCTGCTCCACGTGCAAAATGCCTCTTTTAATTATGATCTGAACAGTGACCTGCATGATTCTGTTTGACTTTTGGGATTGTGACTTGAACATGAAATGGTATATTGTGTTAGACTTTTAGGATTGTGATTTGAACATAGATTGGTATGTTAGTGTTAGACTTTTTGGATTGGAATATTAACTTGTATGTTTGTGTATGACTTTTGGGATTGTCACTGGAACATGGATCGGTATGTTTGTGTTTGAATTTTGTGATTGGAATATTAATTGATAATTTTGTGTATGACTCTTGGGATTGTCACTGGAAGATGGATCGGTATGTTTGTTTTTGGTTGTAGGACTTCTGTGGATATACGCAGGCCAGTTTTTTTTTATTTTTTGTAATGATTCATTAGTGTACATTTATTTAAGATTTAATTTTCGTGGTTTACTAATAATGAAAATATTTTAATCAAAGTTAAAACAGTTGTAAAAATTATATAAATGACATGTTTATGGTTTAACCTACAAAAGTTAAAATAACTAATTTTCTCTCACAGTATTTGATATATAGTTATCATTCTTACATGTAGTCCAAGAGATCGTGGCTAAAATCCGGGTGAACGAGGCCAAAAGGTTTGAAGGTTGATTCTTGTAGGAAAATGTCCTTAGTTACTGAAAACCCATTTCTTACGCGTCAAATCGTTTCCGAGTTTTAAATCAGAAACAGTTTTTGAAGAAAAGCCTCTGCAAATGTTAAATTTTGGTAAATAATAAAAATTTCAGATTTTGAAGCATTTTGTGGCAAAAACAACACAAAAATGTTCATTCTATCTTTCATTGTGGACACATGATAGATTAAAATGCAAAACATCCTGACAGTTTTCCGATTTTGTGTCAAAATTTTAAAATAAGCGATAAAATCGATGCTGTAAATTGCGTTTTTATCATATCTACCGTGTTTCGATTCTTGTAAATCTGTTGTTTATGCATTAAATATGACAAACTATATATTTTTATAAAGCCTTGGTAGTGCTGTAGATAAAAATGTTACAAAACTTCGGAAATATGGAACCTTAATACCGTAGCAAATTATATGTTTCCCCTACCCCAAAAATACGAAAATGTCAAAAATTCATTATTTTGGCCCATGCTTGCCGATAAGTGTTTAAAACAAATCATTATTGTTTGTTACATCCCGTCTGTTCCCGACATATTTATAAAACAATTATATGTAGAGTGCTTGGTGATTTTATATGAAAATTTGCACTTTTCATGTAACAGTAGTTTGGAAAATGAGTTTTCATTAAATCATTTGTACTCTACTTCTTGTAATTTTGTTATATAGGCATTGAATCTCGAGATTTATATATTTCTGTATTGCCATGGTATATTTGAGTCTGACAACATAAAAAACTATCGGAAATACCGAAGTTTATAGACGAAACGGATAAATTTATTTCCCCTACCCCAAAATTGAAAAACATGTGAAAATCCATTTTTATGCAATATATGCCGATTTGTGTTTCTAATGAAGATTTCGAGCAAAAGTACCGCAACAATGATAAAACAAGCTTCGAGGATTTTAAATATTTGTGAAATGCTTTAGCTTAAGGACAGATAGGACTAACTAATATAATAAAATTGCTTATTTTATTCATTTATATGTAAAATGCTATAAGAAAAAAGGAGCTTTGCCTCTTGTATTTTTGTTATTTAGGCATTGAATCTCGACTGTTATCTATTGACGTAATTCCTTGACATATAAGAGTCTAATAACACCAAAATCTGTCGGAAATAGCAAAGCTTGTAAATAAGGCCAATAAATTTATTTCCCCTACCCCAAAAGTGTGAAAAAAACTTTTTAGGCCATGTATGCTTTTGGTGAAGGTTTTAAGCAAGTGTCCATGCAACAATTATGTTTTAATGATTCAAAGTCATAGCAAAATGATTTTTTTTAATTAAGGAAAGAAATTATGAAATATTCATATTTAAACTTGAAAATCAAAAACAAACATACCAATCTTGTCAAGATCACAATCCCCACAAAAGTAAAATCTTCCAAAATAGCAAATTTGGCGGGGTGCTCCTTAAGCACCTCCTGTTTAGCAATTACACCCGCCACGTGTGAAAAATTAAGAATACACATATCTTTTCGAACAACCTAATACTATAAAATAATAATTGCAAATAATGTCATCTCTAGTGAAACATAATATTAAAATATGGTAAAACTTAGTGTAAGGCATTTCTGGTTATGGTTTTATATAAAGCTATTGGGTTTTATAAGACATATCTCCATTCGATAAAGTTCAATCAGATCCATGAGCTTTCTAAACCATATTCATTATTACCAAAACCCGTCTATCAAAGATTGTAGCCACATTTTACAAAACTTTGCAATTTATTCTTGTGGAATCATTTAATTTTGAAGTGACCTAATGTACATTGTCGGTCTCCATTAAATCTTATTTTAAAAAGTCTGCACACTCCGTAAAATTTTCAATTTCACTTCAAACTGACAAAATTTCTATGTCCAATAACTCCATCTTTGTATCTTTTAAAGGAATTATTAATAGCTATCACATCACAAATTGCCTGGCCATATTATAATGATAAAACAAAGTGGTATTGGACACCTTTCAACCTTAAGCCTGTTACCAGGTGCCCAGTGCCACGTTCTTTTAAGAATACAAGTTTTTGAGCAGAGACTGAAATTGTACATTAGGTCAATTCTTAATAAAATGATGGCACCAGAAAAAAGTTGCAAAGTTATGTAAAATGTGGCTGCAATCTTTGATAAACGGGGTTTTAGTAATAACAAATATGGTTTAGTAAACTTCTTTTGCCATATAATCACGAATAATAGGTAAACACTACTACATAATATAGCCGAGGTCATAGAAAACCAGAAAAAAGGAGAATCACGGATATAAGAAATGCTTTCGGATTGAGAATATAAACCCCGTAGATACTTATGTTTTAGCTAAAATAAGTAGATATGGACAGCAAAGGACGGATTGAAAAAGTGAATTGCTAACATTACCGGAGTTGCAAAGATCGATGGAACAATGGGTATGATGATATGAGTAAAGTGTTCAACTGACAAATAGAAAGAGATCAATGTTATAAAAAACATTTTTGAATTGAGGCAATAGAGAACTGATTAAATGCGCTGTGTAAATCAGTAAACATAAACACAAACATAATTATTATATCACAATAACAAAAACGAAGTTAAAAAACTGGCAAAGTTAAACACGTAAACATTGGCAGGGGAAAAATCCGGGTGCTCGGGAAGGGTAACCGCCTCCTGTCACCACATGTGAAATCAAAATTGAGAGTGAAAGTAGTAACAAGAAAAGTCATTTCAATTCAGACCGTTTGGAAGGAAATTGAACAAACCAATTTATTGTTAGAGATTAACAGAAACCAAAGAAGAGCTGATCATAGTAACCACTCTCTGCCATCCCATCAGGTACTGTTCGACAAACAGACCTGTGTCACCTTAATGTGTCTTTAATCATTTTAAGAGGAAGGATGTAGATTTATATGCATGTCCAAGTAAATGGTTTGTAATTTTGAAGATGATTTTAAGGATTTGTCCAAAGACTGACTGACACTGCCTTCCAAATGACAAAGTGTTGATTATTTTAAATGTTTAGAGTGCGTAACACTTACACAATTATTTTTGCGCATTGTCTTATTTGCAAATATTTTGGATTTCTATCAGTTGACTTTTAGTCTTTTGCCAGAGGGTCCAGTCGTTGTTTTAATAGTTACGATGTGTTTTATTCAAATGTGGTTCAACATAAAATTCAGTGCCTTTCACCCTCACTTTCCATACTTGACCCTGTATTCTATATTTGTAGTTGTGATCTAGTATGTTTCTTAACTTAAATGCGGCATTCATACTGTAACTTTTCAAGTATAGTAATTTACCGAATTGCTAGTGTTCTTCTTGTCATTCTATGAATACAGTAGTAAACGCGTATGGTTCATGACATTGCTTTTTTACCAATCTGAAAACATATCCGTTCACTTACATTTGTACTATTATTTGCATACATGCCTCAAATACTAGTATACCCTTTTGTGAATTCATATGACAATTTTTTTATACTTCTAATGCAAAAAGGTAAGCTATGACTTCTTAGCCTGGAGAGGGTTTCTATGTTTTCATATTTTGGAGACGGGGAAATCAATTGATTCATGACAGCTACCAAAATTGACATTTCCGAAATATTTTCATGTTTTTAATGATTTTAGTGTAAGCGCATTGAATCAATATCTGATATTTGAAAGTCAATGCCTATATAACAAAAATACAAACAGCGAAGATTCTTTTTTGCCATAGCACATTGAATTGAAAATGAAAGAAGTAGGCATTTTTCTATGAATAATTAGACCAATCTGCCATTGAAATGATGCATTTTGTAAATTATTTTGTATCCTTCAAGCTTCTTTTTCCATTCTTACATGCACATTTGCTTGAAACTTCCATTAGAAATACTAATTGTTACATATTGGCTAAAACAGGGTTTTCACATTTTTTGCAATTTTGGGGTAGGGGAAATAAATTTATTCGCCTCATCTACAAGCTTTGCTATTTCCGACAGTTTTTGGTGTAATTAGACTGTTATATGTCAAGGAATTACGTCAATAGATAACAGTCGAGATTCAATGCCTAAATAACAAAAATACAAGAGGCAAAGCTCCTTTTTTCTTAGCATTTTACATATAAATGAATAAAATAAGCAATTTTATTATATTAGTTAGTCCTATCTGTCCTTAAGCTAAAGCATTTCACAAATATTTAAAATCCTCGAAGCTTGTTTTATCATTGTTGCGGGTACTTTTGCTCGAAATCTTCATTAGAAACACAAATCGGCATATATTGCATAAAAATGGATTTTCACATGTTTTTCAATTTTGGGGTAGGGGAAATAAATTTATCCGTTTCGTCTATAAACTTCGGTATTTCCGATAGTTTTTTATGTTGTCAGACTCAAATATACCATGGCAATACAGAAATATATAAATCTCGAGATTCAATGCCTATATAACAAAATTACAAGAAGTAGAGTACAAATGATTTAATGAAAACTCATTTTCCAAACTACTGTTACATGAAAAGTGCAAATTTTCATATAAAATCACCAAGCACTCTACATATAATTGTTTTATAAATATGTTGGGAACAGACGGGAGATGTAACAAACAATAATGATTTGTTTTAAACACTTATCGGCAAGCATGGGCCAAAATAATGAATGTTTGACATTTTCGTATTTTTGGGGTAGGGGAAACATAATAATTTGCTACGGTATTAAGGTTCCATATTTCCAAAATTTTGTAACATTTTTATCTACAGCACTACCAAGGCTTTATAAAAATATATAGTTTGTCATATTTAATGAATAAACAACAGATTTACAAGAATCGAAAAATGGTTGATATGATAAAAACGCAATTTACAGCATCGATTTTATAGATTATTTTAAAATTTTGACACAAAATCGGGAATGTGTCAGGATGTTTTGCATTTTAATATATCATGTGTCCACAATAAAAGATAGAATGAACATTTTTGTGTTGTTTTTGCTACAAAGTGCTTCAAAAACTGAAATTTTTATTTTTTACCAAAACTTAACATTTGCAGAGGCTTTTCTTAAAAAACTGTTTCTGATTAAAAAATCGGAAACGATTTGACGCGTAAGAAATGGGTTTTCAGTAACTAGGCACATTTTCCTACAAGAATCAACCTTCAAACCTTTTGGCCTCGTTCACCCGGATTTTAGCCATGATCTCTTGGACTAATGTGAGAGATGGTCGTGTATCAGAATTTAGAGCAGTTATTGAAATTCTCTATTTACTTTCTAAACATTTCTTCTTGGTTTTTTAGTCTATAAAACATGAATAAAGCGTTTTCTGAAGTAACCCCAAACATTTCTTACTTATCAGTGCTGTTAATTTGTGTCAAAATTTCAAAATGGCGCATTTAAGATAACAAGTATAAACCTGAACAGGCCGACAAACAGGTTATATGAAACAGAAAAGTAAATTATTTTGTATATATATGGCATTACACTGTATATAACCAATCATGATATTTACACAAATAAAAGGTAGCTAAAACAGTACCTGGTGCAGATCAATGTCTTATCTAGTTACTTGACAGCAACGAATGATTCTTAAACCTGGGGACCTGCTATTAGGATTTAGTAAAACCTCTCTAAACCGGACAAGCTTCAGGCCATTGATTTTGTCCGGTTTAGGGGGGTGTCCGGTTTAGAGAGGTTTTGACATTTTCACTGGTTTATCTCCCCCTAACTAAATAAATCTAGAAAGATATAATACATGTCAGAGAAGCCGTAATCAACAACACTCTTACATGTTAATGTTACGCAAACATCTCATTATATGATATGCTATATGTAAGAGCATTGTTTAGTTTAAAATCATCTTTAATTTTTTTTTCTTAATAGGATTCTAATTAGGGTACTCAAGGCAACACAACACTACCATTATTAATCCCTGACTGGATAACAATAGTGTTGACACCTTTCCAACTAGTTTCCTTTGTCGTGAATTGGTGTACTTTCAGAATATATTTGAAACTTGAAGCTATCAGCATTTGTGTCTAGTACTTCATGTGCTTTACCAATGGGTACCTTCTGCTTGTAAACATTTCCAGTTTTTGTAAATATTAGTTTATCTCTCTTTGTTTGTACGTTTTCCTTATCAAATTGTTTTTTTTATTTCCCACACTCGTTTTCTTTTCTCTCTTATTTTATCTGGGAAGTGGGGTGCAATTCTAATCGGGTGAATTTCTGTTCGCATTTCTTTAGATTTTTCAAGAACCAATTCTTTTTCACAAGATGAAAAATTGTCTATAAGCCAGCTTATAGGTGGCTTATAGGGGACTTACAGAGGGCTTATAGAAGGCTATAAGCCATCTATAAGCCGCTTATAGATGACCTATAAGCCATCTATAAGCCGGCTTATAGATGGCTTAGTGGCACTCAAAATATAAGCCATCTATAAGCCATCTATAAACCAACTATAAGCCTTCTTTCAGTAGAACTAAATTTTAAGGATCTTTATTTGGTTTTAAAATCTTTAAGGGTCAATACAGAAAACAAAATTCAATATCTTATTTTTAACTTTAAAATAATATGAATATATTAAAAATAATTATTATTTTCCTAATTAACTTTTTAATTAAAAAAAAATTATTTTATTGTTATGAATTATTTTATTTCTTTAATTTTATTACTTTTTAATTTAATAATAAAATTATTTAATTGTAATTAAAAATTTTATTCTGTTAATTTTCTATGCTTTTTATTTTGTCTGTTTATCTTATTATTCATATATTTATTTTATTTGATGTCATTTTTCCTAGAATCACATATAATTACTATCATTCTACTTACACAATTTTGCGCCCAGCGGACTTGAACTCACGATCCTTGGTTCTCCTGACAACAGTCTGATTATAAATCTACATCCTTATCCATTAGGCCACGGAGGACATGAACTCATTACACTTATTTTAAATGTACATCAGTACCAAGTTATCTAAAATGTGATCACGTGTCTTTCATTAGAAGAATAATTTTTAGGGTTACTGACCAAAGATACCAAAGGAAGACAGGAAGTCAAATCTCACCTGTAATATACTTATTTATCTGGCTGGCAGAGATAAATTATAAAAATCAATCATCGATCAGATGTAGAATCTTAATTTAGGCACATTTTTTGGTTAATATATATATATCATTTATAAATTCAATAATGCTTGAGATCAAAACTGTATCTGTATAGTTTTAAGTAAATTTTATTAAAAAGTGTCCATTATAATATAGTTTTTTATTGTAATATCGGTACTTGTTTTCTTTATTGATGAATACACGGATAATCTCCAAAAGAAACTTAAATATAGTACAAGTTAAAAGATAGAAAAAACAAGTTTCAATGTTATTTTGTAATAATCTATCCTTATATCATAAAAAATAAAAAAAACCGAAGGTTTGAGATTTCACATGACATTGTTTTATGAGAGAAAGAAGAAGTGATGTATTTTTAAACCGCATGAGAGAAAGTTATATGAATAATTCCATTATGTAACAAATTATAAAATTCTTAACGAGAGAGAGAGAGAGAGAGAGAGAGAGAGACTGTGAGAGAGAGAGTATAACATATTAATATGTTGCTTTTTGCCAATAAATACTATAATTATACTATGTACCTGCGGAAATACCTTATACTGTTTGATATGTTTCTAGAGAACACTTTTTTCAACATACCGAACAACAGAATGTATTTATAACTTAAGTCTGGCATATTTGAAATCTGATTAATTTAGTTAATTTTCAAGATATTCATAAATTTGAGGTGCCATTCTGAAGATCTCTCTAAGCATATTACATCTACATTTTTATTTTGTCGATATTTCTTATTTGTAATTACTTAGCACCCCTGTACTTAAACCCACCTTATTACCCAAAATTCGTGTATAGAAAACGCATATGGTATGACACTTAGTTTATGTGATATTTATTCTATTTTATTTTTTTATAAATACTTGAAAATACGGTATATATTCTATTATCATCTTTTGAATGGACGTTATGCATATACTTATCGCAGTGGCGGATCCAGCGGGGGAGGGGGCACGGGGGCCCGTGCCCTCCCCCAGTTGCCCCGACTTTTGCCCTCTCTCTTACAGCTAATTGCCAATCAACCAGCGTAATGACCAGTTAATAAGTGGTACTGATTAATTAATTCGTGTACACAGGTAGGAAATTGCAATCAGGTGATGATGTATTTTACCAGTTCGCTGAAGCATGAAAGAATCCAGGTAGTACTGACCAGTCTTAGATGATGATGTTATTTACCTGATCGCTGAGTCGTGGAAGAAACTAGTTAGTATCAGTAGATAACGTTAATTAGTCATACTAATTAAGAGACTTCTACGAAGAGTGATTCCATTAATCATACGTAAACTCATCTAATTTACCTTTTTAAACTAAGGGACATGACCAAGAGAGAGAGAGAGAGAGAGAGAGAGACGGGGGGAGAGGGAGAGAGAACTAATTTTAGCACACAAAATTATCTTTTTTGTATATTTTTTACAGCACGATGTTCTATCTCCATATAAAAGTACACATTTTTGTACATTTTTATTTTAAATTGGTTTTAATGGGGGGAAATCTGTCTCATTTGACTTTTTATTCTATTTGTCATGTGCTACTTTTGAATTATATTATTTCATAAAAATTCAAAAGTAGTACATGACATATTCGTCCGACTATCGGCTTTACGAAACAAATCAGTCTGAAATAATCAGTGTTTTTTCTAGTGACAAGATTCTTTTCTGATGCACCTTTAATGCGCATTATATAATGATAAAACTGACTAACTAGTCATTTTAAAACTAATACAACATGTAATATAATAAAAGATGGATATCATACAGTTAAAAGTGTGGAAAAGGGAATGTGGTAGTAGGAGACCTACCCCTTCGGTATATGTAGCAGGCAGGTCAGTTGCTAGAGTGCTTGTTCCTTAAGTCAAGGAGGTCAAGGGTTTGGTCTCTGGTCAGGTCTGACCCAAGTTTTGCTCGGCATTAAAAAATGAATGCGGCTCTTTCGGACAAACATTAAAAACCGAGACCCTTTGTCACGGTAGGCGTGGCACGATAAAGAACCCTCACTGCATAATTCCATCACCGCAAGGCACAGGTAAATATTTCTGCACCTACGCCTATAGCTGGTGGCGCCTTGATATAAGTGAAATATTGTTGACTTTGAAGTTAAACTTCATTAACCAATGATCAATCAAACTCAGGACCGGGATTCAAACAGAAAGACTTTCCTTTATCAACTCAACTGGATAAACCCGGACCACGTTCATCCATTTATCGACTAAATTAAAAAAACACTGGTATCCCTCAAAAGGATCGACGTATCGATCTACAATTTCCAAAGGTCGAACGAACTCCTTTAATATAACTTAAAAAAATGTCGGTCTGGATCTGCGGTGCACAACTACACCTCGACAAATAAAAAGACCGACAATACAAGTTACCGACGGCGACAAATTTCGACAGTACAGTTGATAGACATATATCGATAAGGATACTAGTATTATGAACTCACCGACACTCATAACTACCTGCGTCAATAGTAATTTTTTTTTTTTTTTTTTTTGAAAAAGCTAGACTGGTTTAGATCTACTTTGAATACGAGGTAAAAAGGACGCTCGACAGTGTTCAAGATGCAGGAAATTGCACTATTTGTACTCAAAAAAGCATTTTTTCTGGGAAAGCATGACGCCAGACCCTAGTAGAAGGTCGCGCCTTTGGTGCATACTTGTGCCCCCCTCCCCCCCATTCAACAAGACTCTGGATCCGCATATGCATAGTATGAAATTCTTTGATACAAATTATAGTACCCTGGATAGTGGGGCAAGGATGCTTTACGCCTAATTCATTTTTTTTGTCTGTTTGTAAAAAAATGTGGAGTCTTTGTATCTAGACGTCAAGTTCAACAAGGGCGGAGGAAACGGAAGTACACTGAGAAAAGAACCAACATTCGACAAACGAAGTTTTTCGCACTAGGACATGCCCGAACAAAATACGAACCAAGCTGGTGAGATCCAGATTCTAGGATTGTGGAGAAAACAGGAGTACACGGAGAAAACAACAATTTTTCGGCAAGCAAACACATTATAAATTTTCCGTTCGGTAAATTAGGAGGTTTATCTCGCACCCCTGTATAGTCAGTAAACCGTCCATTGGGTGCAAGGTGCAACATATAATCTTCGGCCGTAACTTGTACTAATCGTTAAAATTTATAACAATAATTTACTTTAAATAAATGCCGATCGAAATAAAAGTTGGGTTTTTGTTTTGTTTTGTTTTTTAATCACAACATCAATCATATAACTTTATTGCTTCTAAGTTTCACGGTTGCGGTTGCTCAGTTTGTAGACTGCTCGCCTAAATGGGAGGTCGTGGGTATGAACCCCGACCGGATCTGACCCAAGACTTTAAAGTGGTTAATGATTGTTTTTTCGCCAAGCACTCGGCATTGCGAAATGAAAGTCACAGCTCTTTCGGACGGGAACTAAAAAAACGAGGTCCCGTCTCACGGTAGCTTGGCTGTATAGCAGCCATCAGCGCAACGCACAGGCAAAATTTATGCACATTCGTCTGTAGCTGGCGATGTCTCAATATAAGTGAAATATTCTTGACTGGTACGTTTAACATCATTATTCAACTCAACTCACTCTAAGTTGGTTAATTATTCATTTCATTTGTGAGGAAATATTTGTATGCAGGTAGTTTCTGGTCAGGTAATTAAAAGATATTATGTTTTTGAAATTTGTCTTGTTTCTGCAATGGAAACAAATGTAAATTGGTAGTAGTGAAATCCATTTGCACCATTTTAGTGTCATTTTTGCGCCAGGATATCACTCTTTCATTAAAGGTTTTTAAACAGAAACCCTCAGTCCTTTTGCGCGAATATGGTACCCAACTGTCCCATTTTTAGCTAACCTGAGCCGAAAGGCTCAGCTGAGCTATTGCTATCTATCACCGTCCGTCGTCCGTCGTGCGTCGTGCGTCGTGTGTCGTGAGTCGTGCGTCGTCCGTCGTGCGTAAACTTTACATTTTAATCTTCTCCTCCAAAACTACTGAGCCAAATTTGATGAAACTTGGTGATTTTTATACCTGGGTAACAGGCTTTTAAAATTGTGTTCGGGGTTTGACCACGCCCAACAATATGGCTGCCGTTACTATAAATAGCCAAAAAACAAAAAATCTTCTTTTCTGAAACCAAAAGGTGCAGGCAAATTTTGAATGGATATTTGGATTTAGGATACCTAGATACACTAAAATTGTGTTTTTCATAAAAATTGGACGAAAAATAGGTTACGCGTTTTTTGCGTAAAATTATGTAATTTTTAAAATGAGACATTTATTGTTATAACTTCATAATGGCTGAAGATAATTGTATGGAGTTTTCACTGTTGATATTGTCTTGCGATTTTCTTTCGATTAATATCAAAGTCAAAGGTCAAGGTCATGTCCCAGTTTTTGACCTTTGATAAAAAATGCTATTTTTTAAACATTTCTGGTGATAATGATGTAGGATTTTTGGTTAATTGTAGGTATTGACATGACAATCATTTTGATATATTGATTAAGTTCATGGGTTCAAAGGTCAAGGTCACAGATGTACAAGTTTACCAAAGTAGTTAATTATCTGCAAAACTATAGACTTTTTGTATAGGCATGTATATTAGAATATTGTAGGTAATGGCCCAATTGTCATTTTGATATGTAAATAAAGGTAATGAGTTCATAGGTCAAGGTCACAGATGTAAACAAGTACTGAGTAAGAACTATAAACCTTTTGTATAGGCATGTATATTAGAATATTTAGGTATTATCCTAATGATCATTTTGATATATGAATGAAGGTCATGGGTTCAAAGGTCAAGGTCACAGATGCGAATGAATACTTAAATAGTTAATTATCTTAAAAACTTTTAACTTTTTGTATAGGCATGTATATTAGAATATTGTTGGTACTGGCACAGTGGTCATTTTGATATATGAATGAAGAACATGGGTTCAAATGTCAAGATCACAGATACAAACAAGTACTGAGATGATTATTTATCTCAAAAACTATAAACATTTTGTATAGGGATGTAGGGCTGAATTATCATTTTGATATTTTGATATTTTATTGAAGCTCATGGGTTCAAAGGTCACAGGTGAGCGTTAAGGCCCATGGGCCTCTTGTATAAATATTGATTTTTGTCTTTCCTCGTTCTTGATCCTAGATAAAATATTCAAATAATATAAAATCACTCTACATAAAAATGAGACATAATTATAATACTGTGTTAAATATCGCTGACCGAGCCGACTACAATATCATATTGTTATCATATTGCTATCATATCATGCGGCGTGAAAATAAAATTAATGTTTTTGAGCGGCCGATCAAGAAGTTGTAAAATGTATTAATACATTTTCATATTAAACACCGTTTAAAAAATTTATAATGATCATGGATATGTACGATTATAAAATCATGCAGGTTTATAGTATCAGGGAACACAAATTATTTTACTGGATCGAGAAATCTTAACCGTGATGGAGACGATAGTTCAAAGATCTACCAGTTTTATCAGAAAAATTTGTGATTTTTATTTATTTTTCTATTTATTTATTTATTTATTTTTATTTAAATACTCAGATTATTAGGTTAATATCTCTCTCTCTCTTCTCTTTCTCTCTCCTCTCTCTCTCTCTCTTATATTTTAGATTTTATTAAAGTTTTAATAATAAATATTTATTTATTCTATTATTTTAAGCATGGCTTATAGGTGGCTTATATTTTGAGTGCCAATAAGCCAGGCTTTTAGATGACTTATAGGTGGCTTATAGATGGAGGTCCTATAAGCCACCTATAAACCACCTTTAAGCTCCTATAAGCCAATCTATAAGCGCCTATAAGCATGGCTTATAGATGGTATTTCATCCTGTGTTTGTGAGTAGTCATGGAATTTTGCAACTATAGGTCGGGGGTTCCTTTATTTTTTTGTCCAAATCTGTGGATGCGATCTATTTTAATATTTTCTGATACTGTACCCAATTTGTTAATCTGGTCAGACTTACTCTCATTTTTAATTTCAGTTATCTTAGACATTTCTTTGTTTGAACTGAGTGAAATTATAGCAGTGCTCACGACTGTTTCTTACTCACTTTTTTCCCGTTTTCTCTTACTATCCCTTTGCCTGTCCATTATTTTACATTTCCGTAGTTATTTGGTATATCTAATTATTCATTTAAGACAGAAGTTTCAGCAAATTCATGGAATTTTACATCTGTATGACAAAAAAATTGGAAAAAATTTGAAGCGGTCGGAAAAAAGCCGCCATTTGCCTTGACCAGTCACGTGACTTTTCGGGACCAAATATTTTGTCCGGAATAGATAGTTGTCCGGGTTACGTAAACATCTCATTATATGATATGCTATATGTAAGAGCACTGTTTAGTTTTAAATCACCTTTAATGTTTTTTCTTAATAGGATTCTAATTAGGGTACTCAAGGCAACACAAAACTACCATTAATAATCCCTGACTAGATAACAATAGTGTTGATACCTTTCCAACTCGTTTCCTTTGTCGTGAATTATTATTTTACGAGAGTGTCCGGTTTAGTGACTTGATTTATAAGATGTTACTGGAGTATATTTAACAAAACAACTGATAATAAGATAAGATTATATTGAAGTGATTATCTTAAGTTATTGTGTCAATAAATAAATAAATAAATAAATAAACAAATTTAGATTATAAAGAAAAACCACAAAAGAAAGAATAGATACAAATATATATATGAAAAATATTTAAAAAATAAATATATGAGTAATAAAATTAAATAACAAATATTTCAAATAAGAATAAAAAAACGTATGGGTTTTTAAGTGTCCATAATTGACAATTTTTATAAACCTGTTTAAAACTAATATATTTAAATAAATAAAAAGGTAATTACAAAAAATAAATGTTGTCCGGTTTAGAGAGGATCAATTTTAAGGATATAAGCAACTTGGGACTAAAAAGTTGGTCCGGTCTCCGGAATAAAGAGTGTCCGGTTTAGAGAGGTTCTTATTAGTTGAAAAAAAGAAGGATAAATTTGGGAATATATATTTTGCCCTGAATAGAGAGTTGTCTGGTTTAGAGAGTGTCCGGTGTAGGAAGGTTTCACTGTACACTAAATAATCAGCGACCAACCACCCCTCACCATCGCCTTTTTATAACACTTTACTGCTGTCTACAGTTTATTTATTTTCAGAAGCCTAAAATCTTAAAATGTCTTCGTCATACAAGAAATCCATCCAACCAGAATTTGATAATCTTAATGTTATATTTATTTAAATAGCATTACTTCAGTCTGAATACATGTTAATGAAAGGGGGTTGAAGCTCGGTTGCTTCTGGCCGAGCTATGGGTGGCTAGTGTTCCAAAAGCTGGCGAGAGATAAAATGCAGCTGTCTACATATAGGTGCAAAGAGAAGCTGCCACTCCGACCGTCACGTATGTGTAAGCTTAGTGTTCAACTTACGACAGGCCTGTTATATATGTGATAAAAACAAACATATTAATCCATTTCCGAATCTCAATCCAGAAGCATAGTAAAAGCTTTGGAGCCGACAAGTTAGGCTAGACACGAGAACTTCCACCAGGGAAGTGAGGCCCGGTGCTCCACTTGCATAAGGGTTCTCCAAGTAAGCTTCTATTTATAGACTGGCCCTTGTGACTAACATAACAGTGAGATGATACACAATACATAAAAACACACCGGGTATAGGTAAACAACATTGACCTGTCCGCTTGACCTTTAACTTATATATTTATAATGAACGAGTACATTTTTGTATAGAGAATACATGTGCTTAATTTCTCTACATCATTTGAAAACAGTTCACACATAAATGGTTAATGTGTAAACTGTGAATCAGTCTATAGTGTATATCACCTTATCTAAATGTTCTCAATGGAAGGTCAGTCGGCAAGATCAATGTTGTTTGACTCGAATGGGGCGAATTACTTAAGAATCGAATTGCACTTTTTACGTTGTTATCGGGGTGTAACAACGTGAAAATTTTCACAAATTGTGTAAAACCGCGTAGCGTAGTTACACCCCAATAACAACGTAAAAAGTGCAATGCAATTCTTATAATTACAAACCAACCTTGAAATTTAAGTTTTTAAGCTGACCTACATCTCCGAACTGAGCAGCTGATTTTCAGAAAATCGACGTTACAAGGTTGAACTGCGTATTAATACAATAAATGACATTTTTATGAAACAATAAAATATCCGATAAAAAAGCTAAAATATTTTTGAATTTATATATTTTTATTTATTTCCTAGTTATTTTCAGTCAACATATAAATCATGTTACATTTGAATCCATTGACTATATTATGTCTCGCAATCATGAAAACAAACAACACTTTGTACAACGTCATACCTCACGGCCATACGTTTGTAGGACAGGCGTGTTTACATGTTGTTTTACCAAGAACATAAGAAAAGACTGCATTAGTTGAATGAACAGTGTGTTAAACAAAACCTGAAACCAACTATTGAGATGGAATTAATGTTTTCTTGGATGAATCAATGTTTTACCACTTATGGACTTGATGTGAGATGAGGGATTCTGTCACCGGTGGTAGCTGTATGGGCTGATCAGGGACATTTGGACATGGTAAACAAGCGGTATTTACGGGTGAATTTTGGAATATAGTATGTGTTTGGCAGGTCTACCACTGTCATTACCATTTCAGTTCAGGCTCAACAATCTTACTTGTCTGCACACTTACATTGCATTCCTCAAAATATTTATCCTGATCCCTGTCTATACATTGTCGTGGGGGAGATAAAATGTATTTGCTTTTAAAAGGATGCGTATGTAATGATTTTCAAACAAAACACCCTGCACTGAGGTTTGTCATCCGAGAATACCATGCAATATGGTCTGATGGTGCGTGTCATATTGCTTATACTTAGGCCTATAGACACGTAAAATGCTTGGTGACGATAAAATGTCGATTTCGAAAAATATTTCATAAATATACAATCTTAAAGGTAAATTATTCAAAATATCGGTGAAAATTAATCAGAACATGTTTGAATTAATTCGTCAAAATTTTAATTTATGAAAAAATCGAAGTATTTTAATGTTTCTATGTGAAATCGTTCCCGTTCTCCCCATTTGTTTACAACTTTATTAATAGAATTCAGAGATGTGCAATCCCCGAAACGGGGTCAAAGTAGTTCCGGTAGAAAACGTTGTTATTGGAAAATAACACTGTGTTTTTGCAAGACAACAACCAATGAAAATGCTCTAAATTGTGTAACAACGTGAAGTTTGTAATTATATTGCAATGTAATGCAACTTTGACAAAAATAGCATTATATTACAATTACAATTGCATGTATTTTAGAAATTAATCCATTACATTACATTTACTCTACTAAAGTAATGCATTATATTACACATTATATTTCATGAAGAATCCAAACATATAAATACGATATGTTTCGGATTCAAAATTTGAAATTTAAATTTTGGGTTCTTTTTCTATAAAGTTCTTATGTTTTGATTTTCAACTGTTGAAAACAATTCATGGAATTTTACATCTGTATGACAAAAAAATTGGAAAAAATTTGAAGCGGTCGGAAAAAAGCCGCCATTTGCCTTGACCAGTCACGTGACTGTTCGGGACCAAATATTTTATCCGGAAAAGATAGTTGTCCGGGTTACGTAAACATCTCATTATATGATATGCTATGTGTAAGAGCACTGTTTAGTTTAAAATCACCTTTAATGTTTTTTCTTAATAGGATTCTAATTAGGGTACTCAAGGCAACACAAAGCTACCGTTAATAATCCCTGACTAGATAACAATAGCGTTGACACCTTTCCAACTCGTTTCCTTTGTCGTGAATTGGTGTACTTTCAGAATACAAGCCATCAGCATTTTATCTAGTACTTCATGTGCTTCAGGGATGGGTACCTTCTGCTTGTAAACATTTCCAGTTTTTGTAAATATTAGTTTATCTCTCTTTGTTTGTACGTTTTCCTTATCAAATTGTTTTTTTATTTCCCACACTCGTTTTCTTTTCTCTCTCATTTCATCTGGGAAGTGGGGTGCAATATTAATAGGGTGAGTTTCTGTTCGCACTTCTTTAGATTTTTCAAGAACAAACTAATGAGTGGTGTTGTCAGGTGTAATTTATAAACCATACTTAACAATTAACTTCTTAATCATTAAAGATAGGCTACCTTAATAGCATATCAAAAGGATTACAAAAAATCCATTTCTTGTAAAAATAAAATTGTTTTCGTCACAGGTTATCAGCAACATTACAAATTATTGTAGTTACTGAAACTTATATTTAGATATGTTGCAAATTTTTTATGTGACCTTTAGACTTCCCGAAAGTACTAAAAACAGCATTTGCATTTTGCTGTAAAATGTATTTTTATCCTTTACATTTTTTGGAAATTCAAAATGATCTTAATTATACTATCTTTTTAGCACGTTTTATAGTTTTAGTATTAAGGTTGAAAGAAATAAATCATTAATTTGACAACAGTTTACAGTTTTACAGTTACAATTTTTCTAGACATCGATTTTCATATTTTATATTAGGGAAAAAAGTAGCATGTAGGTACTTACTAGCCCTGAATTGTAATGGTAATAATATCTAACATTTAATACAGAAGTAATGCTATGTAATGCCATGTAATGCTTAAATTACATGCATTTTTGTCTATGTAATGCATTACATTACAATTACATGTAATGCAAAAATTAGGGCATTACACATTACATGCATTACTTTGAGAAAATGTAATGCATTGCAGGGCATTACAATTACAAATTACAATTACCCCATGCCTGGTTTGAATACATGTATATAATTACTGTCGGGAGTGTGTAGGCCACTGTTGTTTTGGATTACATTCCGAGAGTCACGAAGATACACTGTCGAGTTATATAATTCACAGTAGATATACCAGGGGGTTTAACTATATACCCGGGTTGGAAGTAGATATACCCGGGGTTGAAGTATATACCCGGGTTTGAAGTAGATATACCCGAGGTGGAAGTAGATATACCCGGGTTTGAAGTTGTCACTGACAATGGAATTCATCACTTGATCTCAGGGATTCTATTTATTCATGTTTTTCACAAGTGCCTCATCTCAAATTGATTACGCCTTATCGCAGAGTACAACACAAATTGATTACCTCACATCATCAGGTAGGTGTCACAGCAATCGGTTTATTATTATTATTATTAACTAGAAAGCGAGTATAAGTACTGAGTTTGAACGAACAATCTCTCTCTCTCTCTCTCTCTCTCTCTCTCTCTCTCTCTCTCTCTCTCTCTCTTCTCATAAGTCCAACTATTGCAGAGACAAGAGAAGATCATGGACCGCCTCAGGAATTATTTTTAAAATTCATCAAAGTTAACAAATCAATAAAAATTCATACATAAATCA
The DNA here is from genome assembly GCA_021292105.1 of Anadara kagoshimensis. Lineage (NCBI taxonomy): Eukaryota > Metazoa > Mollusca > Bivalvia > Arcoida > Arcidae > Anadara > Anadara kagoshimensis. The sequence continues at coordinate 5,755,893 of CM037868.1, read as the reverse complement.
TTACGCATTTAAAATTTAAAATTCAATTTTATAGCCTTTTTAATGAGAACCAATCTAATCAATTGGTTCTACGCTGGGAGTTATTAATTCTAGCGTGATAATACATCATTCAGTGTGATTATTCATGTGTGTCGAAGTTCATTTTTTTTAATTATCATTTTTATTTGTTCATTTTTTTGTAATTTTCATTTTTATTTCATTCAATATACAACACATGTACAAGATATATAATGAATGTTTTAAATAAGACAGAGTGGGAGATTTCGAAGTTAACTTTTATTAAATTAGTCGTGTATTATTACCGTTATTTTATATAAAAACATTATGTATTTAACTATGAATAAGTTTTTACATCCATACATATATATGACACGAAAAGGACCTGAGTACAATCCAATCACATACAGAAAACGTTAAATAAACAAATATAACCTGTAACGAAGGTGTGTTTGTTTGTGTGTGGATATGCTCCAAAGCTGCATAATAGGATGTTTTTACTTTTAAAACTTTTGGTTAAATCTAATGATTCCTTATAATAGCATCGCGCGTGTGCGTCTGTGTGTGTATGTGTGTGTGTGTGTGTGTGTGTGTGTGTGTGTGTGTGTGCTCCACAACTGCATAATGGGGTGTTTTTACTTGTATTAATTTTTGTATTACCGCATAATGGGGTGTTTGTACTTGTAATAATTTTTGTATTACCTAGTGCTGGCTATCATCGCTCTTCTGCACGTCATGTGTGTGTGTGTGTCAATCTGAGTGTGTGTCTGTCTATCTGTGTGTGTGTGTGTGTGTGTGTGTTGTGATTTGAACATTGACCAGTATGTTTGCGTTTGACTTATGTGATTGTGACGTAAACATTGACCAGTATGTTTGTGTTTGACTTTTGTGATTGTGACGTAAACATTGACCAGTATGTTTGTGTGTGACTTTTGGGATTGTGATTTAAACATTGGCCAGTATGTCTGTGTATGACTTTATGCAATGTGATGTGAACATGGACTTGTATGTGTGTGTGTTTGACTTTTGGAATTGTGACCTGGACATTATTCTGCATGATTGTGTTTGATTTTTAAGATTATAATTTGAACATAAACTGGTGTGTTTGTGTTTGAATTTTGTGATTTGAATATTATCTGGAATGTTTGTGTATGACTTTTTGGGTTGTCAGTGCAACATGGTATGTTTGTGTTTGGTTGTAGGATTTCTGTGGATTTTGGTAGACCAGTATTTTTTATTTATTATCTCATGAGTAATTACTTTACATTAATTTTAGATTTCATTTTAAAAAATTATTTTCGTGCCTGAAAACTAATGAAAATATTTTTAATTAAAGTTAAAACAGTTATAAATTATATAAATGAAATCCTTACCGTTTATTCTACAAATTAATTTTTACTCATATTATCTAATATATAGTTATATATTCCTACCTGTGAGAGATGGTTGTGTATCAGAATTGACAGCAGTTATTGAAAGCTCTCTGTTAACTCTCTAAACATTTCTTCTGGGTTTCTCAGTCTTTAAAACATGAATATAGCGTTTTCTTAAGTAACTCCGAACTTTTTTACTTATAAGTATGGTGCATTTGTGTCAATTTTAAATGGCGCATTTAAGATCACAATTCAAACCTGAACAGACCGAGAAACAGGTTATATGAAACAGGGAAGTAAATTATTTTTGTATATATGTGGCATTACACTGTATATAACCAATCATAATATTTACACGAATAAAGAGTAACTAAGGCAGTACCTGGTACAGAGCAATGTCTTATCATGTCACATGCTAGCAACGAAGGATTGTTAAACTGGAGAACATGCTATCAGTGTCAGAGACTATAGTTTAACTACAATAGTCACACGTGATAATCAACCAGCAAACAACTACACTTTCCCCTTCTTATAACAATTTACTGCTGTCTTGTTTGTTTATTTTCAGATGCTGTCTTCGTCACACAAGAAATCCATCCAACAAGAGCTGGATAACCTTAATGTTATATATGCATTTAAGTTTGAATACACATGCATGTCAAGATACTGTTTAACAGTGGTAACTGGAAATTGATTTCAATTGAATTGGACAATTTAAAGTCGTCCTGGATCTGATCCGGTGTCTCTGCTGGTGGCTGCTGTCCCGAAGATATCACAAACATAGAAGGCAATAATTGTGTATCATTGTCAGAAATATACTATTGTCTAATTAGTTTAAATTTGAAATTCCTCAAAAACTAAGGTATACTCGCTCATGCAGAGTATATTCTTAGCTGATTTTGGTAAAATATATTTTGGTCCTTTTGGTTTCTTTTCAATATCTTTTAATACTAATAGCGGTATTAAAATAATTATGACATGATTTATTTAATAAATATACGATTTTATTTTGACAATATATTTATATTATATTATAGTTATATAATCCTACCTGTGAGAGATGGTTATGTATCACAATTGACAGCAGTTATTGAAAGCTCTCTGTTAACTCTCTAAATATTTCTTCTGGATTTTTCAGTCTTTAAAACGTGAATATAGCGTTTTCTTAAGTAACTCCAAACATTTTACTTATAAGTGTGGTGTATTTGTGTCAATTTCAAAATGGCGCATTTAAGATCACAAGTACAAACCTGAACAGGCCAAGAAACAGGTTATATGAAACAAGGAAGTTAATTATTATTGTATACATGTGGCATTACACATTATATTTTGGTCCTTTTGGTTTCTTTTGAATATCTTGAAAACAATTTTCGTTTCAAAATTTGGTTCAATCACTACTGATGATGAATTATATTCCGAAACAACCGTCTAGTACTGTGGAATTCTAATTAGTATAATATGTAATTGACTATTAGTTTCTATTATTTTCAATTAAATGTATTTGTATTAAAATAATTATGGCATGATTTATTTAATAAATCTACGATTTTATTTTGACAATATTTTTTCCGTGATTTAGGACTACTAAAAATTTGCCGATTGACTATAATACTTATCACTTCTACAATACAGTACAGTGCTGTCGAATGTCAACCACTGAGCTAACGAAAGGAAGTTGGGTTGAATTTATTAATGGTGTTTAACGTCCTCGTCAAAAATATTTCACTTATGTCGAGGCGTCGCTAGCTATCGGCGTAGGTGCAGAAATTTGCATATGAGTTTCGCTGATGACATTGTACAGCAGGGTTCTTTACCATGACACGGAACCTCATTTATTTAAAAGAATGTGATTTTCATTTTGTTATGCCTAGTGCGTTGCGAAAGAACAGTCACAACCCTCTTTTAAGTCTTAGTTAAGACCAGACCCGGTCTAGGTTCTAACCCACGACCTCCCACTTACAAAGACTGTACTCAACTGAGATATCGCAATGGTTGTTAATGAAAGGGTAGGTGAAGCTCGGTTACTTCTGACCGAGCTATGGGTAGTTAGTATTCTAAAAGCAAGCGAGAGATAAAAGGTAGCTGTCTACATATAGGCGACAAGCTCCTAAGAGAAGCTGCCAGTCCGACCGTCACGTATTCGTAAGCTTAGTGTTAAACTTACGACCGGTCTGTTATGTGTGTAATACACACAATATTGATTAACTTGTATTGGGGTTTTCCGAGTAAGCTTCTATTTATAGACTGAACCCTGTGACTTTTGTGATTATGGTTTGAACATTGACTGCTATGTTTGTATTTGACTTTTGGGATTATGACTTGAACATTGACTGGTATGTATGTGTGTGACTTTTGGAATTGTGACTTGAACATTGACTGCTTAGTTTGTGTGTGACTTTTCGAATTGTAATTTGAACATTAACTGGTTTGTTTGTGTGTGACTTTTGGAATTGTAATTTGAACATTGATTGGTATGTTTGAGTTTGACATTTGTGATTGTGGTCTGAACATGGACTGGTATGTTTGTATTTGACATTTGATTTGAGATTGTGGTTTGAACATGGACTTGTATGTTTGTATTTGACTTTTGTGATTGTGGTTTGAACATGGACGGGTATGTTTGTATTTGACTTTTGTGACTGTGATTTGAACATGGACTTGTATGTTTGTATTTGACTTTTGTGATTGTGGTTTGAACATGGACGGGTATGTTTGTATTTGACTTTTGTGATTGTGTTTTAACATAGACTTGTATGTTTGTATTTGACTTTTGGATTGTGGTTTGAACATTGACTGGCATGTTTGCGTGTGACTTTTGGGATTGTAATTTGAACATTGACTGGTATATTTCTGTGTGACTTTTGGTATTGTAATTTGAACATTGGAAGGTATGTTTTGGTGTGACTTTTTGAATTGTGACTTGAACATTGACTGGTACCTTTGCTTGTGACTTTTGCGATTGTGGCTTGAACTTTGACTGGTATGTTTCTGTGTGACTTTTGGGATTGTAATTTGAACATTGACTGGTATGTTTCTGTGTGACTTTTGGGATTGTAATTGAATATTGACTGGTATGTTTCTGTCTGACTTGTTGCATTGTGCTTTGAAGATTGACCAGAATGTTTGTGTTTGACTTTTGAGATTGTGATTTGAACATTCACTAGTTAGTTTGTGTGTTAATTTTGGGATTGTGATTTGAACATTGACTGGTATGTTTCTGTGTGACTTTTTGGATTGTGCTTTGAACATTAACCAGAATGTTTGTGTTTGACTTTTTAGCTTGTGATTTGATCATTGACTAGTTAGTTTGTGTGTGACTTATGGAATTGTGATTTGAACACTGACTTGTTAGTTTGTGTGTGACTTTTGTGATTCTGACTTGAACATTGACTGGTATGTTTCTGTGTGACTTTTTTGCATTGTGCTTTGAAGATTGACCAGAATGTTTGTGTTTATATTTTGAGATTGTGATTTGAACAATCACTAGTTAGTTTGTGTGTGGATTTTATGATTGTGATTTGAACATTGACTGGTATGTATGTGTGTGACTTTTGTGATTGTAATTTGAACATGAACTGGTATGTTTGTGTGTGACTTTTGTGATTGTAATTTGAACATTGACTGGTATGTATGTGTGTGACTTTTGTGATTGTAATTTGAACATGAACTGGTATGTTTCTGTGTGACTTGTGTGATTGTAATTTGAACATTGACTGGTATGTATGTATGTGACTTTTGTGATTGTAATTTGAACATGAACTGATATGTTTCTGTGTGACTTTTGGAATTTTGACTTGAACATGGACTTGTATGTTTGTGTTTGACATTTGTGATTGTGGTTAGAACATGGACTGATATGTGTCTGTGTGACTTTTTGGATTGTGCATTGAACATTGACCAGAATGTTTGTATTTGACTTTTGGGATTGTGGCTTGAACATGGACTTGTATGTTTGTATTTGTCTTTTGGGATTGTGGTTTCAACATGTATATAATATTGATCTGCATGATTGTGTTTAGATTTTATTATTATATTTTGAACATGGACTGGTATGTTTCTGTTTGAATGTTTGGATGGATTTGAGCATGAAATGGTATGTTTGTGTATGATTTTTGGGTTTGTCATTGGTACATGGACCGGTATGTTTGTGTTTAGTTGTAGGATTTCAGTGGATTTTAGTAGACCAGTTTTTTTATTTATCATGTCATGAGTAATTTAAATTGATTTTAGATTTTTTTAAAAAAAGTTTTCAATTTTCGTGGTTGAAAACTAATGAAAATATTTTTAAATAAGTTTAAGACAGTTGTTAAACTTATAAAACAAATGTTTACCGTTTATTTTACAAATTAATTTTCACTCATTATATTAAATATATAGTTATATATTCCCTACCTGTGAGAGATGGTCGTGTATCAGAATTAACAGTAGTTATTCAAAGCTCTCTGTTAACTCTCTAAACATTTCTTCTGGATTTTTCAGTCTTTAAAACATGAATAAAGCGTTTTCTTAAGTAACTCCAAACATTTTGTACTTATAAGTGGTGTGAATTAGTGTCAATTTCAAAATGGCGCATTTAAGATCACAAGTACAAACCTGAACAGGCCGAGAAACAGGTTATATGAAACAGGGAAGTAAATTATTTTTGTATATATGTGGCATTACACTGTATATAACCAAGCATAAAATTTACACGAATAAAGAGTAACTAAGGCAGAACTTGGTTCAGATCAATGTCTTATCAGGTCACATGGTGGCAACGAATGATTGTTAAACTGGAGAACTTGCTATCAGTGTCAAAGACTATAGTTTAACTACAATAGTCACACTTGATAATTAACCAGCAAACAACCACACCATCGCCTTTTTTAACAATTTACTGCTGTTCTGTTTGTTTATTTTCTGATGCTGTCTTCGTCATACAAGAAATCCATCCAACCAGAGCTGGATAACCTTAATGTTATATATGCATTTAAGTTTGAATACACATGCATTTCAAGTGACTGTTTAACAGTGGTAACTGGAAATTAATTTCAATTGAATGGGACATTTAAAGTCGTTCTGGATCTGATCCGGTGTCTCTGCTGGTGGTTGCTGTCCCGACGATAACACAAACTCAGAAAGCAGTAATTATGTATTATTGTCAGAAATATACTATTGTTTAATTAGTTTAAATTTTAAATTCCTCAAAAAATAAGGTATACTCGCTCATGCGAAGTATATTCTTAGCTGATTTTGGTAAAATATATTTTGGTCCTTTTTGTTTCTTTTCAATATCTGAAAAACAATTTTTGTTTGGAAATTTGGTCCAATCACTACTGATGATAAATTATATTCCGAAACAACCGTCTAGTACTGTGAAATTTTAACTAGTATAATATGTAATGGACTATTAGTTTCTATTATTTTCAATTAAATGTATTTCTATTGTTATACTTGTTCTACAGGTAATGCGTGACAACATTGTTGGTGTCCAAAATGGATTCCACTCGGTCAAAATTGTGGTCGTTTGAAATTAAGTAAAATTTTTACAGGGTATAGATCAAAACTGAGAAATAATTAAAACTAGACCTGTCACGTGTTACTTTTGAATTCTTAAGAAATAATACATTCAACAGTAGCACATGACAATAGCGGTATAAAATAATTATGGCATGATTTATTTAATAAATCTACGATTTTATTTTGACAATATTTTTTCCGTTATTTAGGAATACTAAAAATTTGCCGATTGACTATAATACTTATCACCTCTACAATACAGTACAGAGGTGTCGAATGTCAAACACTGAACTGACGAAAGGAAGTTGAGTTAAATTTATTAATGGTGTTTAGCGTCCTCGTCAAAAATATTTCACTTATGTCGAGGTGTCGCCAGCTATCGGCGTAGGTGCAGAAATTTTGCATGTGCGTTTCGCTGATGACATTATACAGCAGGGTTCTTTACAATGACACGGAACCTCATTTATTTAAACGAACGTGATTTTCATCAAGTTATGCCGAGTGCGTTGCGAAAGAACAGTCACAACCCTCTTCTAAGTCTTAGGTCAGACCCGGTCTAGGTTCTAACCTACGACTTCCCACTTACAAAGAGAGTATTCTATCAACTGAGATATCGCAGTGGTTGTTTATGAAAGCGGGCTGAAGCTCGGTTGCTTCTGACCGAGCTATGGGTGGTTAGTATTCTAAAAACTAGCAAGAGATAAAAGACAGTTGTTTACATATAAGGGACGAGCTCCTGAGAGAAGCTGCCAGTCCGGCCGTCACGTATTCTTAAGCTTAGTGTTAAACTTACGACAGGTCTGTTATGTGTGTAATACACACAATATTGATTAACTTGTATCGGGATTTTCCAAGTAAGCTTCTATTTATAGACTGAACCCTGTGACTAAAATAACAGGGGGATGAAACACAATACATAAATACACACCGGGTATAGGTAAAAAACATTGACCTGTCTGCTTGACCTTTAACTTATATATTTCTATTGAACGATTACAGTTTTATATAGAGAACACATATGCTTAATTTTTTCTACATCATTGGGAAACAGTGCACACATAAATGGTTAATGTGTAAACTGTGAATTAGGCTATAGTGTATATCACCTTCTAAATGTTCTCAATTGAAGGTCTGTCGGCAAGATCAATGTTATTTGATGACATGTATATAATTACTTTTGGGTGTGTGTAAGCTACTGTTGTTTCTGATTACATTCTGAAAGTCACGAAACTACACTGTCGAGTTTTATAATTCACAGTTAATATACCCGGGTTGGAAGTATATACCCGGGTTGGAAGTAGATTTACCCGGCGTGGAAATAGATATACCCGGGATGAAAGCAGATATACCCGGGGTGAAAGTAGATATACCCTGGGTGGAAGTATATACCCGGGTTGGAACTAGATATACCTGGGGTGGAAGTAGATATACCCGGGGTGGAAGTAGATATAACCGGGGTGGAAGTATATACCCGGGTTGGAAGTAGATATACCCGGGGTGGAAATATATACTCGAGTTGGAAGTAGATATACCCGGAATGGAAGTATATACCCGGGTTGGAAGTCGGTATACCCGGGGTGGAAGTAAATGTCCGGGGTGGAAGTTTTCACTGAAAATGGAATTTAACACTTTATTTCAGAGAGTTTATTTATTGATGTTTTTTCACAAGTGCCTCATCTCAAATTGATTACCTCATATCGCAGAGTACAACACAAATTGATTACGCCACATCATCAGGAAGGTGTCAGAGCAATCGTTTTATTATTATTATTATTATTATTATTATTTACAAAGCGAGTATAAGTACTGAAGTTGAACGCACAATATCTCTCTCTCTCTCTCTCTCTCTCTCTCTCTCTCTCTCTCTCTCTCATTAGTCCAATTATTACAGAGACAAGAGAAGCTTATGGACAACCTGAGGTTCGACTGTTGTGCTGGTAAAAGCATGGATCTTTAACGTTAAAATAACATAGTTAACTTTTAGCGATTTTGAGGAAGAAGCTTAACAGGAATTAATTTTTAAATTCATAAAAATTAATCAATCAAAAAAAAATCATACGTAAATCAATCCACATTTAAAATTCGAAATTCAAATATGTAAGAGTTTTTCAAATAAAGAACAAATCAAATCAATGCTGAGAGTTATTAATTTTGACGTGATATAACATCATTCAGTGTGAATACTCATGTGTGTCGAAGTTAATTTTTTTTTGATTATCATTTTTATTTCATTCAATATACAACACAAATACAAGACATAAAACGTACAATATATAATCAATGTTTTAAATAAGAGAGAGAGAGAGAGAGAGATTTCGAAGTTAATTTTTATTAAATTAATCGTGTATTATTACCGTTATTTTATATAAAATCATTATGTATTTAACTATGAATAAGTTTGTATATCCATAGATATATATGACGCAAAAGGGGCCTTAGTACAATCCAATCATATACAGAAAACGATAAATAAACAAATATAACCTGTAACGAAGGTGTGTCTGTATGTGTGTGTTTAAATACTCCACAACTGCATAATGGGGAGTTTTTTTTTAAATCTTTTGGTTTAATCTAATGCTGGGCTATTATCTTTCTTAAGGATGCCGTGTGTGTGGTGTGTGTGTGTGTGTGTGTGTGGTGTGTGTGTGTGTGTGTGTGTGTGTGTGTGTTTTAAATGCTCCACAACTGCATATTGGGGTGTTTTTACTCAAAATACTTTTAATAACCTAATGCTGGGTTATCATCGCATATGTGTGTTTGTTTGTTTAAAATGTTAAAACAAATTTATTTCAAAAATAAACAAGGTTAATTATATCACATTCAAATCAAGTAACACCTTGATTGTCCTCATGTGGACAATAACGAGATTATGGTATGATGTAAGTTTATGACGTCATACTAAATATAGAATTATCATGTGTACATTACAGTCTAAAGTTAAACACTGAGCCAACGAAACGATTAATAGACTGATTGATTGATTAATTGATTGATTGATTGATTGATTGATTGATTGATTGATTGATTGATTGATGATTGATTGATTGATTGATTGATTGATTGATTGATTGATGATTGATTGATTGATTGATTGATTGATTGATTGATTCATTCATTCATTCATTCATTCATTCATTCATTTATTCATTCATTCATTCATTCATTCATTCATTCATTCATTTTTATTTTATGACATAAAGGCAGATAACTCAAGCCAAGTCCAGAGCTACAATGGGTTTAAATTACTTCTCTTTGACCATTAATGAAAGTATTGTGGCATTAAAAATATTGATAATAAAAATACTATTTTCACCAACATTATGATAATAAATAATGCATGATTCATGATTGATAATATTAATTACTTCCTATTGAAAAAGTCATTCCTTAATATTAACAGTTATAACAAAAATGACAAAAATACCATTATTTTTACTATTATTGCATTATAATATATTAAAGTATTCACACCCATGCAGGGATCATGTATTAAAACGCTTATTGTAGATAAGTTTCATGACTCTGTGTCCAGAAATGCCACGGCTATATTTCACATTCCGTGTTTCCATGCTTCTTTATTAAATTTTAAATTTTGATTATACATGTGGCGGGGGTAGCTAGCTAAACAGGAGGTGTTTACCCTTTAAAGCACACGTCCTCATTTCCCTGATGAAAGTTCACCTTCTCAAATGGTTCATCAGATTGGCACATACATAAGCCCTTCTCAATATGCTCATCAGTGTGGCATTTTATAAGCCCTTCCTATAGGTTCATCAGGCTGGCATTTTATAAACCCTTCCCTATAGGTTCATCAGGCTGGCCTTTGATAGGTATGTTTGTGTTTGACTTTTTGGGTTTTGATTTGAACATGGACCAGAATAATTCTGTTTGACTTTAAGAATTGTGATTTGAACATTGACCAGAATGTTTATGTTTGACTTTTGGGATTGTGATTTGAACATTGACTGGATAGTTTGTGTGTGACTTTTGGGACTGTGATTAGAACATGGACAGGTATGTTTCTGTGCGACTTATGTAATTGTGACTTGAACATTGACTGGTATGTTTGTGTTTGACATTTGTGAATGTGGTTTGAACATGGATTGGAATGTTTCTAAATGACATTTGGGACTGTGATTTGAACATTTACTTGTATGTTTGTGTGTGACTTTTGGGACTGTGATTTAGGCATTGACCAGTATGTTTGTAATTGACTTTATGGATTGTGGTTTCAACATTAACTGGCATGTTTACGTGTGACTTTTGGGATTGTTATTTAAACATTGGCTGGTATGTTTGTGTGTGACTTTTGGGACTGTGATTTGAACATTGGCTGGTATGTTTGTGTGTGACTTTTGGGACTGTGATTTGAACATTGACTGGTATGATTCTGTGTGACTTTTGGAATTTTGACTTGAACATGAACTGGTATATTTGTGTTTGACATTTGTGATTTTGGTTAGAACATGGACTGGTATGTTTCTGTGTGACTTTTTGGATTGTGTTTGAACATTGACCAGAATGTTCGTATTTGAATTTTGGGATTGTGATTTGAACATGGACTTGCATCTTTGTATTTGACTTTTGGGATAGTGGTTTCAATATGTATATAATATTGATCTGCATGATTGTGTTTGATTTTTATTATTATAATATGAACATGGACTGGTATGTATCTGTTTGAATGTTTAGATTGTGATTTGAGCATGAGATGGTATGTTTGTGTATGATTTTTAGGGTTTGTCATTGGAACATGGACCGGTATGTTTGTGTTTAGTTGTACGATTTCTGTGGATTTTGGTAGACCAGTTTTTTTTTATTTATTTTGTCATGAGTAATTACTTTACATTAATTTTAGATATTATTTTAAAAATTATGTAATTTTCGTGGCTGATAACTGATGAAAATATTTTTAATTAAAGTTAAAACAGTTGTAAAAATTATATAAAAGAAAAGTTTACCATTTATTCTACAAATTACTTTTCACTCATATTATTTAATATATAGTTATATATTCCTACCTGTGAGAGATGGTTGTGTATCAGAATTGACAGTAGTTATTCAAAGCTCTCTGTTAACTCTCTAAATATTTCTTCTGGATTTTTCAGTCTTTAAAACATGAATATGGCGTTTTCCTAAGTAACTCCAAACATTTTTACTTTTAAGTGCTGTGAATTTGTGTCAATTTCAAAATGGCGCATTTCAGATCACAAGTACAAACCTGAACACGCCGACAAACAGGTTATATGAAACAAGGAAGTAACTTATTTTTATATATATGTGGCATTACACTGTATATAACCAATCATAACATTTACATTAATAAAGAGTAACTAAGGCAGAACTTGGTGCAGAACAATGTCTTATCAGGTCACATGGTATTAACGAATGATTGTTAAACTGGAGAACCTGCTATCAGTGTCAAAGACTATAGTTTAACTACAATAGTCACACTTGATAATCAACCAGCAAACAACCACACCATCGCCTTTTTGTAACAATTTACAGCTGTCTTGTTTGTTTATTTTCAGATGCTGTCTTCGTCATACAAGAAATCCATCCAACCAGAGCTGGATAACCTTAATGTTATATATGCATTTAAGTTTGAATACACATGCATGTCACGTTACTGTTTAACAGTGGTAACTGGAAATTAATTTCAAATGAATTGGACACTCTAAATTCGTCCTGGATCTGATCCGGTGTCTCTGCTGGTGGCTGCTGTCCCGAAGATATCACAAACACAGAAGGCAATAATTATGTATTATTGTCAGAAATATACTATTGTCTAATTAGTTCAAATTTGAAATTCTTCAAAAACTAAGGTATACTCGCTCATGCAAAGTATATCCTTAGCTGATTTTAGTAAAATATATTTTGGTCCTTTGGGTTTCTTTTCAATAGCTTGAAAACAATTTTGGTTTCGAAATTTTGGTTCAATCGCTACCGATGATGAATTATATTCCAAAACGATCGTCTACTACCGTGCAATTTTAACTAGTATAATATGTAATGGACTATTAGTTTCTATTATTTTCAATTAAATGTATTTCTATTGTCATACATGTTCTTCAGGTAAGGCGTGACAACATTGTTGGTGTCCAAAATGGTTTCCACTCGGTCAAAATTGTGGCCGTTTGAAATAAACTAAATTTTTTACAGAGTATAGGTCAAAACTGAGAAAAATTAAAACTAGACTTGTCATGTGTTATTTTGAATTCTTATGAAATAATACATTCAAAAGTAGCACATGACAATTGGGGTATTAAAATGATCATGGCATGATTTATTTAATAAATCTAACATTTTACTTTAACAATATTTTTTCCGCTATGAAGGAATATTAAAAATTTGTCGATTGACTATAATACTTTTCATCTCTACAATACAGTAAAGTGCTGTCGAATGTCAAACACTGAGCTAACGAAAGAAAGTTTAGTTGAATTTATTAATGGTGTTTAACGTCCTCGTCAAAAATATTTCACTTATATCGAGGCGTCACCAGCTATCGACGTAGGTGCAGAAATTTCGCATGTGCGTTTCGCTGATGACATTATACAGCAGGGTTCTTAACCATGACACGGAACCTCATTTATTTAAAAGAACGTGGTTTTTATCTTGTTATGCCGAGTGCGTTGCGAAAGAACAGTCACAATCCTTTTTTAATTCTTAGGTCAGACCCGGTCTGGGTTCTAACCCACGAATTTCCACTTACAAAGAAAGTACTCTGAGCTGAGATATCGCAGTGTTTGTTAATGAAAGGGGGTTGATGCTCGGTTGTTTCTGGACAAGCTATGGGTGGTTAGTATTTTAAAAACTAGCGAGAGATAAAAGGCAGCTGTCTACACATAGGCGACGAGCTCCTGAGAGAAGCTGCCAGTCCGACCGTCACGTATTCGTAATGTTAGTGTTAAACTTACGACCGGACTGTTATGTGTGTAATACACACAATATTGATTAACTTGTATCGGGGTTTCCCAAGTAAGCTTCTATTTATACACTGAACCCTGTGACTAACATAACAGGGAAATGATACACAATACATGAATACACACCGGGTGAACGTAAAAAACATTGACCTGTCTGCTTGACCTTTAACTTATATATTTCTAATGAACGAGTATAGTTTTATATAGAGAACACATATGCTTAATTTTTCTACATCATTAAAAAACAGTGCACACATAAATAGTTAATGTGTAAACTGTGAATCAGTCTATAGTGTATATCACCTTATCTAAATGTTCTCAATGGAAGGTCAGTCGGCAAGATCAATGTTGTTTGATGACATGTATATAATTACCGTCGGGTGTGTGTAAGCTACTGTTGTTTCAGATTACATTCCGAAAGTCACGAAGCTACACTGTCGAGTTATATAATTCACAGTAAATATACCCGGGTTGGAACTATATACCCGGTTGGAAGTAGATTTACCAGGGGTGGAAATAGATATGTACCCGGGATGAAAGTAGATATATCCGGAGTGGAAGTAGATATACCCGGGGTGGAAGTATACACCCAGGTTGGAGTAGATTTTCCCCGGGTGGAAGTAGATTTACCCGGGGTGGAAAGAGATTTACCCGGGGTGGAACTAGATATAACCAGTGTGGAAGTAGATTTACCCGGAGTGGAAGTATATATACCCGGGGTGGAAGTAATTATATCCGGGTTGGAAGTTGTCACTGACAATGGAATTCATCACTTTATCTCAGGGAGTTTATGTTTTGATGTTTTTCACAAGTGCCTCATTTAAAATTGATTACGTCTTATCGCAGAGTACAACACAAATTGATACGTCATATCATCAGGTAGGTGTCACAGCAATCGTTTTATTATTATTATTATTATTATTATTATTAATTAGAAAGCGAGTATAAGTACTGAAGTTGAACGCACAATCTCTCTCTCTCTCTCTCTCTCTCTCTCTCTCTCTCTCTCTCTGTCAGTCTCTCTCTCTCTCTCTTTCTCTCTCTCTCTTCTCTCTCTCTCTCATAAGTCCAATTATTGCAGAGACAAGAGAAGATCATGGACCGCCTCAGAAATTAATGTTAAAATTCATAAAAATTTATAAATTAATAAAAATTCATACATAAATCAATACGCATTTAAAATTTAAAATTCAAATATGTAAGAGGTTTTCAAATAAAGAACCAATCTAAGCAATAGGTTCAACGCTGATAGTTTTAATTTTAACATGATAATGCATCATTCAGTGTGATTAATGATGTGTGTCGAAGTTCATTTTTTTCTAATTCTTATTTTTATTTCATTCAATATACATCACAAGTACAAGACACAAACCATACAATATATAATGAATGTTTTAAATAAGAGAAAGGGAGAGACGTCGAATGTAATTTTTATTAAATTAATCGTGTATTATTACCGTTATTTTATAAAAAAAAAACATTATGTATTTAACTATGAATAAGTTTTAACATCCATACATATATATGACGCGAAAAGGGCCTTAGTACAATCCAATCATATACAGAAAACGTTAAATAAACAAATATTACCTGTAACGAAGGTGTGTGTATGTGTGTGTTTAAATGCTCCACAGCTGCACAACGGGGTGTTTTTACTTTTAAAACTTTTGGTTTAACCTAATGATTGCTTATAATAGCGTGTCGTGTGTGTGTGTGTGTGTGTGTGTGTGTGTGTGTGTGTGTGTGTGTGTGTGTGTGTGCTCCACAGCTGCATAATGGGGTGTTTTTACTTGTTAAAAATTTGTATTACCTAATGCTGGCTATCATCGCTCTTCAGCACATCGCGTGTGTGTGTGTGTGTGTGTGTGTGTGTGTGTGTTTGTTTAAATAGTCCACAGCTGCATAATGGGGTGTTTTTAAAAAAATTTGGTTTAACCTATTGGTGGGCTATCATAGCGTCGCGTGTGTGTGTTTGTGTGTGGGGGGGATTGTAATTTAAACATTGACCAGTATGTTTGTGTTTGACTTAATGGATTGTGATGTGACCATGGACTTGGATGTTTGTGTTTTACTTTTGGAATTGAGACCTGGACATTCATCTGCATGATTGTGTTTGATTTTTAGGATTATAATTTGAAAATAGACTGGTATGTTTGTGTTTGAATTTTGTGATTTGAATATTATCTGGAATGTTTGTGTATGACTATTGGGGTTGTCAGTGGAACATGGTATGTTTGTATTTCGTTGTGGATTTTGGTAGACCAGTTTTTTAATTTATTATGTCATGAGTAATTACTTTACATTAATTTTAGATATTATTTTAAAAATTATGTAATTTTCGTGGCTGACAACTAATGAAAATATTTTTAATTAAAGTTAAAACAGTTGTAAAAATTATATAAATGAAATCTTTACCGTTTATTCTACAAATTAATTTTCACTCATAATATTTAATATATAGTTATATATTCCTACCTGTGAGAGATGGTCGTGTATCAGAATGGACAGTAGTTATTAAAAGCTCTATGTTAACTCTCTAAACATTTTTTTCTGGATTTTTCAGTCTTTAAAACATGAATATAGCGTTTTTAAAGTAACTCCAAACATTTTTTACTTATATGTGTGGTGCATTTGTGTCAATTTCAAAATGGCGCATTTAAGATCACAAGTACAAACCTGAACAGGCCAAGAAACAGGTTATATGAAACAAGGAAGTAAATTATTATTGTATATATGTGGCATTACACTGTATATAACCAATCATAATAATTACAAAAATAAAGAGTAACTAAGGCATTTATTGGTGTAGAGCAATGTCTTATCAGATCACATGGTATTAACGAATGATTGTTAAACTGGAGAACCTGCTATCAGTGTCAAAGACTACAGTTTAACTACAATAGTCACACTTGATAATCAACCAGCAAACAACCACACCATCGTCTTTTTATAACAATTTACTGCTGTCTTGTTTGTTTATTTTCAGATGCTGTCTTCGTCATACAAGAAATCCATCCAACCAGAGCTGGATAACCTTAATGTTATATATGCATTTAAGTTTAAATACACATGCATGTCAAGTTACTGTTTAACTGTGGTAACTGGAAATTAATTTCAAATGAATTGGACAATTTAAAGTCGTCCTGGATCTGATCCGGTGTCTCTGCTGGTGGCTACTGTCCCGAAGATATCAAAAACACAGAAGGCAATAATTGTGTATTATTGTCAGAAATATACTTTTGTCTAATTAGTTCAATTTTTAAATTCCTCAAAAACTAAGGTATACTCGCTCATGCAAAGTATATTCTTAGCTGATTTTGATAAAATATATTTTGGTCCTTTGGGTTTCTTTTTAATATCTTGAAAACAATTTTCGTTTCGAAATTTGGTTCAATCACTACTGATGATGAATTATATTCCGAAACAACCGTCTAGTACTGTGAAATTCTAATTAGTATAATATGTAATGGACTATTAGTTTCTATTATTTTCAATTAAATGTATTTCTATTGTCATACTTGTTCTTTAGGTAAGGCGTGACAACATTGTTGGTGTCCAAAATGGTTTCCACTCGGTCAAAATTGTGGTCGTTTGAAATTAACAAAATGTTTTACAGGGTATAGGTCAAAACTGAAAAATAATTAAAACTTGACTTGTCATGTATTACTTTTGAATTCTTAAGAAATAATACATTCAAAAGTAGCATAAGCGGTATTAAAATAATTATGGCATGATTTATTTAATGAATCTACGATTTTATTTTGACAATATTTTTTCCGTTATTGAGGAATACTAAAAATTTTGCCGATTGACTATAATACTTATCACCTCTACAATACAATACAGTGCTGTCGAATGTCAAACACTGAGCTAACGAAAGGAAGTTGAGTTGAATTTATTAATGGTGTTTAACGTCCTCGTCAAAAATATTTCACTTATGTCGAGGCGTCGCTAGTTATCGGCGTAGGTGCAAAAATTTTGCATATGCGTTTCGCTGATGACATTGTTCAGCAGGGTTCTTTACCATGACACGGAACCTCATTTATTTAAAAGAACGTGATTTTCATTTTGTTATGCCGAGTGCGTTGCGAAGGAACAGTCACAACCCTCTTTTAAGTCTTAGGTCAGACCCGGTCTAGGTTCTAACCCACGACCTCCCGCTTACAAAGAGAGTACTCTATCAACTGAGATATCGCAGTGGTTGTTAATGAAAGGGGGGTGAAGCTCGTTAATTTCTGGCCGAGCTATGGGTGGTTAGTGTTCTAAAAGCAAGCGAGATATAAAAGGTAGCTGTCTACATATAGGCGACAAGCTCCTGAGAGAAGCTGCCAGTCCGACCGTCAGGTATTCGTAAGCTTAGTGTTAAACTTACGACAGGACTCTTATGTGTGAAATACACACAATATTGAATAACTTGTATTGGGGTTTTCCAAGTAAGCTTCTATTTATAGACCGAACCCTGTGACTAACATAACAGGAAGATTATACACAATACATGAATTCACACCGGGTATAGGTAAAAAACATTGACCTGTCTGCTTGACCTTTAACTTATATATTTCTAATGAGTATAGTTTTATATAGAGAACACATATGCTTAATTCCTCTACGTCATTGGAAAACAGTGCACACATAAATGGTTAATGTGTAAACTGTGAATCAGTCTATAGTGTATATCATCTTATCTAAATGTCCTCAATGGAAGGTCAGTCGGCAAGGTCAATGTTGTTTGATTACATGTATATAATTACTGTCGGGTGTGTGTAAGCTACTGTTGTTTCGGATTACGTTCCGAGAGTCACGAAGCTACACTGTCGAGTTATATAATTCACAGTAAATATACCGGGGTGGAAGTATATACCCAGGTGGAAGTACATTTACCCGGGGTGGAAGTAGATATACCCGGGATGAAAGTAGATATACCCGGGGTGGAAGTTGATATACCAGGGGTGGAAGTAGATATACCCGGGTGGAAGTAGATATACCCGGAGTGGAAGTAGATGCCCGGGGTGGAAGTTGTCACTGAAAATGGAATTCATCACTTGATTTCAGGGAGTTTATTTTTTGATGTTTTTTTTTCACAAGTGCCTGATCTAAAATTGATTACGTCTTATCGCAGAGTACAACACATATTGATTACGCCACATCATCAGGTACGTGTCAGAGCAATCGGTTGTTTATTATAATTATTATTATTATTAATATTATTATTATTATTATTATTATTATTAATTAGAAAGCGAGTATAAGTACTGAAGTTGAACGCACAATCTCTCTCTCTCTCTTCTCTCTCTCTCTCTCTCTCTCTCTCTCTCTCTCTCTCTCTCATAAGTCTTATTATTCCAGAGACAAGAGAAGAACATAATTGTTTAGCCTTTTCAATAAAGAACCAATCAAATCAATAGGTTCAATGCTGAGAGTTATTAATTGTAGCGTGATAATACATCATTCAGTGTGATTATTCATGTGTGTTCATTTTCCTTTTTTTCTAATTATCATTTTTATTTCATTCAATATACAACACAAATACAAGACATAAAACGTACAATATATAATCAATGTTTTAAATAAAAGAGAGAGAGAGAGAGATTTCGAAGTTAATTTTTAATAAATTAATCGTGTATTATTACCGTTATTTTATATAAAATCATTATGTATTTAACTATGAATAAGTTTTTACATCCATAAATATATATGACGCAAAACGGGCCTTAGTACAATCCAATCATATACAGAAAACGATAAATAAACAAATATAACCTGTAACGAAGGTGTGTCTGTATGTGTGTGTTTAAATACTCCACAACTGCATAATGGGGAGTTTTTTTTAAATCTTTTGGTTTAATCTAATGCTGGGCTATTATCTTTCTTAAGGATGCCGTGTGTGTGTGTGTGTGTGTGTGTGTGTGTGTGTGTGTGTGTGTTTTTTTTTTTAAATGCTCCACAACTGCATATTGGGGTGTTTTTACTCAAAATACTTTTAATAACCTAATGCTGGGTTATCATCGCATATGTGTGTTTTTTTGTTTAAAATGTTAAAACAAATTTATTTCAAAAATAAACAAGGTTAATTATATCACATTCAAATCAAGTTACACCTTGATTGTCCTCATGTGGACAATAACGAGATTATGGTATGATGTAAGTTTATGACGTCATACTAAATATAGAATTATCATGTGTACATTACAGTCTAAAGTTAAACACTGAGCCAACGAAACGATTAATAGACTGATTGATTGATTAATTGATTGATTGATTGATTGATTGATTGATTGATTGATTGATTGATTGATTCATTCATTCATTCATTCATTCATTCATATCATTCATTCATTCATTCATTCATTCATTCATTCATTTTTATTTTATGACATAAAGGCAGATAACTCAAGCCAAGTCCAGAGCTACAATGGGTTTAAATTACTTCTCTTTGACCATTAATGAAAGTATTGTGGCATTAAAAATATTGATAGTAAAAATACTATTTTCACCAACATTATGATAATAAATAATGCAAGATTCATGATTGATAATATTAATTACTTCCTATTGAAAAAGTCATTCCTTAATATTAACAGTTATAACAAAAATGACAAAAATACCATTATTTTTACTATTATTGCATTATAATATATTAAAGTATTCACACCCATGCAGGGATCATGTATTAAAACGCTTATTGTAGATAAGTTTCATGACTCTGTGTCCAGAAATGCCACGGCTATATTTCACATTCCGTGTTTCCATGCTTCTTTATTAAATTTTAAATTTTGATTATACATGTGGCGGGGGTAGCTAGCTAAACAGGAGGTGTTTACCCTTTGAAGCACACGTCCTCATTTCCCTGATGAAAGTTCACCTTCTCAAATGGTTCATCAGATTGGCACATACATGAGCCCTTCTCAATATGCTCATCAGTGTGGCATTTTATAAGCCCTTCCTATAGGTTCATCAGGCTGGCATTTTATAAACCCTTCCCTATAGGTTCATCAGGCTGGCCTTTGATAGGTATGTTTGTGTTTGACTTTTTGGGTTTTGATTTGAACATGGACCAGAATAATTCTGTTTGACTTTTAGGATTGTGATTTGAACATTGACCAGAATGTTTATGTTTGACTTTTGGGATTGTGATTTGAACATTGACTGGATAGTTTGTGTGTGACTTTTGGGACTGTGATTAGAACATGGACAGGTATGTTTCTGTGCGACTTATGTAATTGTGACTTGAACATTGACTGGTATGTTTGTGTTTGACATTTGTGAATGTGGTTTGAACATGGATTGGAATGTTTCTAAATGACATTTGGGACTGTGATTTGAACATTTACTTGTATGTTTGTGTGTGACTTTTGGGACTGTGATTTAGGCATTGACCAGTATGTTTGTAATTGACTTTATGGATTGTGGTTTCAACATTGACTGGCATGTTTACGTGTGACTTTTGGGATTGTAATTTAAACATTGGCTGGTATGTTTGTGTGTGACTTTTGGGACTGTGATTTGAACATTGGCTGGTATGTTTGTGTGTGACTTTTGGGACTGTGATTTGAACATTGACTGGTATGATTCTGTGTGACTTTTGGAATTTTGACTTGAACATGAACTGGTATATTTGTGTTTGACATTTGTGATTTTGGTTAGAACATGGACTGGTATGTTTCTGTGTGACTTTTTGGATTGTGTTTTGAACATTGACCAGAATGTTCGTATTTGAATTTTGGGATTGTGATTTGAACATGGACTTGCATCTTTGTATTTGACTTTTGGGATAGTGGTTTCAATATGTATATAATATTGATCTGCATGATTGTGTTTGATTTTTATTATTATAATATGAACATGGACTGGTATGTATCTGTTTGAATGTTTAGATTGTGATTTGAGCATGAGATGGTATGTTTGTGTATGATTTTTAGGGTTTGTCATTGGAACATGGACCGGTATGTTTCTGTTTAGTTGTAGGATTTCTGTGGATTTTGGTAGACCAGTTTTTTTTTATTTATTTTGTCATGAGTAATTACTTTACATTAATTTTAGATATTATTTTAAAAAATTATGTAATTTTCGTGGCTGACAACTAATGAAAATATTTTTAATTAAAGTTAAAACAGTTGTAAAAATTATATAAAAGAAAAGTTTACCATTTATTCTACAAATTACTTTTCACTCATATTATTTAATATATAGTTATATATTCCTACCTGTGAGAGATGGTTGTGTATCAGAATTGACAGTAGTTATTCAAAGCTCTCTGTTAACTCTCTAAATATTTCTTCTGGATTTTTCAGTCTTTAAAACATGAATATGGCGTTTTCTTAAGTAACTCCAAACATTTTTACTTTTAAGTGCTGTGAATTTGTGTCAATTTCAAAATGGCACATTTCAGATCACAAGTACAAACCTGAACACGCCGACAAACAGGTTATATGAAACAAGGAAGTAACTTATTTTTATATATATGTGGCATTACACTGTATATAACCAATCATAACATTTACATTAATAAAGAGTAACTAAGGCAGAACTTGGTGCAGAGCAATGTCTTATCAGGTCACATGGTATTAACGAATGATTGTTAAACTGGAGAACCTGCTATCAGTGTCAAAGACTATAGTTTAACTACAATAGTCACACTTGATAATCAACCAGCAAACAACCACACCATCGCCTTTTTGTAACAATTTACAGCTGTCTTGTTTGTTTATTTTCAGATGTTGTCTTCGTCATACAAGAAATCCATCCAACCAGAGCTGGATAACCTTAATGTTATATATGCATTTAAGTTTGAATACACATGCAAGTCACGTTACTGTTTAACAGTGGTAACTGGAAATTAATTTCAAATGAATTGGACACTCTAAATTCGTCCTGGATCTGATCCGGTGTCTCTGCTGGTGGCTGCTGTCCCGAAGATATCACAAACACAGAAGGCAATAATTATGTATTATTGTCAGAAATATACTATTGTCTAATTAGTTCAAATTTGAAATTCTTCAAAAACTAAGGTTATTCGCTCATGCAAAGTATATCCTTAGCTGATTTTAGTAAAATATATTTTGGTCCTTTGGATTTCTTTTCAATAGCTTGAAAACAATTTTGGTTTCGAAATTTTGGTTCAATCGCTACTGATGATGAATTATATTCCAAAACGATCGTCTACTACCGTGCAATTTTAACTAGTATAATATGTAATGGACTATTAGTTTCTATTATTTTCAATTAAATGTATTTATATTGTCATACATGTTCTTCAGGTAAGGCGTGACAACATTGTTGGTGTCCAAAATGGTTTCCACTCGGTCAAAATTGTGGCCGTTTGAAATAAACTAAATTTTTTACAGAGTATAGGTCAAAACTGAGAAATAATTAAAACTAGACTTGTCATGTGTTATTTTTGAATTCTTATGAAATAATACATTCAAAAGTAGCACATGACAATTGGGGTATTAAAATGATCATGGCATGATTTATTTAATAAATCTAACATTTTACTTTAACAATATTTTTTCCGCTATGAAGGAATATTAAAAATTTGTCGATTGACTATAATACTTTTCATCTCTACAATACAGTAAAGTGCTGTCGAATGTCAAACACTGAGCTAACGAAAGAAAGTTTAGTTGAATTTATTAATGGTGTTTAACGTCCTCGTCAAAAATATTTCACTTATATCGAGGCGTCACCAGCTATCGACGTAGGTGCAGAAATTTCGCATGTGCGTTTCGCTGATGACATTATACAGCAGGGTTCTTAACCATGACACGGAACCTCATTTATTTAAAAGAACGTGGTTTTTATCTTGTTATGCCGAGTGCGTTGCGAAAGAACAGTCACAATCCTTTTTTAATTCTTAGGTCAGACCCGGTCTGGGTTCTAACCCACGAATTTCCACTTACAAAGAAAGTACTCTGAGCTGAGATATCGCAGTGTTTGTTAATGAAAGGGGGTTGATGCTCGGTTGTTTCTGGACAAGCTATGGGTGGTTAGTATTTTAAAAACTAGCGAGAGATAAAAGGCAGCTGTCTACACATAGGCGACGAGCTCCTGAGAGAAGCTGCCAGTCCGACCGTCACGTATTCGTAATGTTAGTGTTAAACTTACGACCGGACTGTTATGTGTGTAATACACACAATATTGATTAACTTGTATCGGGGTTTCCCAAGTAAGCTTCTATTTATACACTGAACCCTGTGACTAACATAACAGGGAAATGATACACAATACATGAATACACACCGGGTGAACGTAAAAAACATTGACCTGTCTGCTTGACCTTTAACTTATATATTTCTAATGAACGAGTATAGTTTTTATAGAGAACACATATGCTTAATTTTTCTACATCATTAAAAAACAGTGCACACATAAATAGTTAATGTGTAAACTGTGAATCAGTCTATAGTGTATATCACCTTATCTAAATGTTCTCAATGGAAGGTCAGTCGGCAAGATCAATGTTGTTTGATGACATGTATATAATTACCGTCGGGTGTGTGTAAGCTACTGTTGTTTCAGATTACATTCCGAAAGTCACGAAGCTACACTGTCGAGTTATATAATTCACAGTAAATATACCCGGGTTGGAACTATATACCCGGTTGGAAGTAGATTTACCAGGGGTGGAAATAGATATGTACCCGGGATGAAAGTAGATATATCCGGAGTGGAAGTAGATATACCCGGGGTCGAAGTATACACCCAGGTTGGAGTAGATTTTCCCCGGGTGGAAGTAGATTTACCCGGGTTGGAAGTAGATTTACCCGGGGTGGAAAGAGATTTACCCGGGGTGGAACTAGATATAACCAGTGTGGAAGTAGATTTACCCGGAGTGGAAGTAGATATACCCGGGGTGGAAGTATATATATCCGGGTTGGAAGTTGTCACTGACAATGGAATTCATCACTTTATCTCAGGGAGTTTATGTTTTGATGTTTTTCACAAGTGCCTCATTTAAAATTGATTACGTCTTATCGCAGAGTACAACACAAATTGATTACGTCATATCATCAGGTAGGTGTCACAGCAATCGTTTTATTATTATTATTATTATTATTATTATTATTAATTAGAAAGCGAGTATAAGTACTGAAGTTGAACGCACAATCTCTCTCTCTCTCTCTCTCTCTCTCTCTCTCTTTCTCTCTCTCTCTTTCTCTCTCTCTCTCTCTCTCTCATAAGTCCAATTATTGCAGAGACAAGAGAAGATCATGGACCGCCTCAGAAATTAATGTTAAAATTCATAAAAGTTTATAAATTAATAAAAATTCATACATAAATCAATACGCATTTAAAATTTAAAATTCAAATATGTAAGAGGTTTTCAAATAAAGAACCAATCTAAGCAATAGGTTCAACGCTGATAGTTATTAATTTTAACATGATAATGCATCATTCAGTGTGATTAATGATGTGTGTCGAAGTTCATTTTTTTCTAATTCTTATTTTTATTTCATTCAATATACATCACAAGTACAAGACACAAACCATACAATATATAATGAATGTTTTAAATAAGAGAAAGGGAGAGACGTCGAATGTAATTTTTATTAAATTAATCGTGTATTATTACCGTTATTTTATAAAAAAAACATTATGTATTTAACTATGAATAAGTTTTAACATCCATACATATATATGACGCGAAAAGGGCCTTAGTACAATCCAATCATATACAGAAAACGTTAAATAAACAAATATTACCTGTAACGAAGGTGTGTGTATGTGTGTGTTTAAATGCTCCACAGCTGCACAACGGGGTGTTTTTACTTTTAAAACTTTTGGTTTAACCTAATGATTGCTTATAATAGCGTCGTGTGGTGTGTGTGTGTGTGTGTGTGTGTGTGTGTGTGTGTGTGTGTGTGTGTGTGTGTGCTCCACAGCTGCATAATGGGGTGTTTTTACTTGTTAAAATATTTGTATTACCTAATGCTGGCTATCATCGCTCTTCAGCACGTCATGGTGTGTGTGTGTGTGTGTGTGTGTGTGTGTGTGTGTGTGTGTGTTGTGTGTGTGTTTGTTTAAATAGTCCACAGCTGCATAATGGGGTGTTTTTTAAAAAAATTGGTTTAACCTATTGGTGGGCTATCATAGCGTCGCGTGTGTGTGTTTGTGTGTGTGGGGGGATTGTAATTTAAACATTGACCAGTATGTTTGTGTTTGACTTAATGGATTGTGATGTGACCATGGACTTGGATGTTTGTGTGTTTTACTTTTGGAATTGAGACCTGGACATTCATCTGCATGATTGTGTTTGATTTTTAGGATTATAATTTGAAAATAGACTGGTATGTTTGTGTTTGAATTTTGTGATTTGAATATTATCTGGAATGTTTGTGTATGACTATTGGGGTTGTCAGTGGAACATGGTATGTTTGTATTTCGTTGTGGATTTTGGTAGACCAGTTTTTTAATTTATTATGTCATGAGTAATTACTTTACATTAATTTTAGATATTATTTTAAAAATTATGTAATTTTCGTGGCTGACAACTAATGAAAATATTTTTAATTAAAGTTAAAACAGTTGTAAAAATTATATAAATGAAATCTTTACCGTTTATTCTACAAATTAATTTTCACTCATAATATTTAATATATAGTTATATATTCCTACCTGTGAGAGATGGTCGTGTATCAGAATGGACAGTAGTTATTAAAAGCTCTATGTTAACTCTCTAAACATTTTTTTCTGGATTTTTCAGTCTTTAAAACATGAATATAGCGTTTTCTTAAGTAACTCCAAACATTTTTTACTTATAAGTGTGGTGCATTTGTGTCAATTTCAAAATGGCACATTTAAGATCACAAGTACAAACCTGAACAGGCCGAGAAACAGGTTATATGAAACAAGGAAGTAAATTATTATTGTATATATGTGGCATTACACTGTATATAACCAATCATAATAATTACAAAAATAAAGAGTAACTAAGGCATTTATTGGTGTAGAGCAATGTCTTATCAGGTCACATGGTATTAACGAATGATTGTTAAACTGGAGAACCTGCTATCAGTGTCAAAGACTACAGTTTAACTACAATAGTCACACTTGATAATCAACCAGCAAACAACCACACCATCGTCTTTTTATAACAATTTACTGCTGTCTTGTTTGTTTATTTTCAGATGCTGTCTTCGTCATACAAGAAATCCATCCAACCAGAGCTGGATAACCTTAATGTTATATATGCATTTAAGTTTAAATACACATGCATGTCAAGTTACTGTTTAACTGTGGTAACTGGAAATTAATTTCAAATGAATTGGACAATTTAAAGTCGTCCTGGATCTGATCCGGTGTCTCTGCTGGTGATCCCGAAGATATCACAAACACAGAAGGCAATAATTGTGTATTATTGTCAGAAATATACTTTTGTCTAATTAGTTCAATTTTTAAATTCCTCAAAAACTAAGGTATACTCGCTCATGCAAAGTATATTCTTAGCTGATTTTGATAAAATATATTTTGGTCCTTTGGGTTTCTTTTTAATATCTTGAAAACAATTTTCGTTTCGAAATTTGGTTCAATCACTACTGATGATGAATTATATTCCGAAACAACCGTCTAGTACTTTGAAATTCTAATTAGTATAATATGTAATGGACTATTAGTTTCTATTATTTTCAATTAAATGTATTTCTATTGTCATACTTGTTCTTTAGGTAAGGCGTGACAACATTGTTGGTGTCCAAAATGGTTTCCACTCGGTCAAAATTGTGGTCGTTTGAAATTAACAAAATGTTTTACAGGGTATAGGTCAAAACTGAAAAATAATTAAAACTTGACTTGTCATGTATTACTTTTGAATTCTTAAGAAATAATACATTCAAAAGTAGCATAAGCGGTATTAAAATAATTATGGCATGATTTATTTAATGAATCTACGATTTTATTTTGACAATATTTTTTCCGTTATTGAGGAATACTAAAAATTTTGCCGATTGACTATAATACTTATCACCTCTACAATACAGTACAGTGCTGTCGAATGTCAAACACTGAACTGACGAAAGGAAGTTGAGTTAAATTTATTAATGGTGTTTAACGTCCTCGTCAAAAATATTTCACTTATGTCGAGGCGTCGCTAGCTATCGGCGTAGGTGCAAAAATTTTGCATATGCGTTTCGCTGATGACATTGTTCAGCAGGGTTCTTTACCATGACACGGAACCTCATTTATTTAAAAGAACGTGATTTTCATTTTGTTATGCCGAGTGCGTTGCGAAAGAACAGTCACAACCCTCTTTTAAGTCTTAGGTCAGACCCGGTCTAGGTTCTAACCCACGACCTCCCGCTTACAAAGAGAGTACTCTATCAACTGAGATATCGCAGTGGTTGTTAATGAAAGCGGGGTGAAGCTCGTTAATTTCTGGCCGAGCTATGGGTGGTTAGTATTCTAAAAGCAAGCGAGATATAAAAGGTACCTGTCTACATATAGGCGACAAGCTCCTGAGAGAAGCTGCCAGTCCGACCGTCAGGTATTCGTAAGCTTAGTGTTAAACTTACGACAGGACTCTTATGTGTGAAATACACACAATATTGAATAACTTGTATTGGGGTTTTCCAAGTAAGCTTCTATTTATAGACTGAACCCTGTGACTAACATAACAGCAAGATTATACACAATACATGAATTCACACCGGGTATAGGTAAAAAACATTGACCTGTCTGCTTGACCTTTAACTTATATATTTCTAATGAACGAGTATAGTTTTATATAGAGAACACATATGCTTAATTCCTCTACGTCATTGGAAAACAGTGCACACATAAATGGTTAATGTGTAAACTGTGAATCAGTCTATAGTGTATATCATCTTATCTAAATGTCCTCAATGGAAGGTCAGTCGGCAAGGTCAATGTTGTTTGATTACATGTATATAATTACTGTCGGGATGTGTGTAAGCTACTGTTGTTTCGGATTACGTTCCGAGAGTCACGAAGCTACACTGTCGAGTTATATAATTCACAGTAAATATACCCGGGGTGGAAGTATATACCCAGGTTGGAAGTACATTTACCCGGGGTGGAAGTAGATATACCCGGGATGAAAGTAGATATACCCGGGGTGGAAGTTGATATACCAGGGGTGGAAGTAGATATACCCGGGGTGGAAGTAGATATACCCGGAGTGGAAGTAGATGCCCGGGGTGGAAGTTGTCACTGAAAATGGAATTCATCACTTGATTTCAGGAAGTTTATTTTTTGATGTTTTTTTTTCACAAGTGCCTGATCTAAAATTGATTACGTCTTATCGCAGAGTACAACACATATTGATTACGCCACATCATCAGGTACGTGTCAGAGCAATCGGTTGTTTATTATAATTATTATTATTATTAATATTATTATTATTATTATTAATTAGAAAGCGAGTATAAGTACTGAAGTTGAACGCACAATATCTCTCTCTCTCTCTCTCTCTCTCTCTCTCTCTCTCTCTCTCTCTCTCTCTCTCTCTCTCTCATAAGTCTAATTATTCTAGAGACAAGAGAAGAACATAATTGTTTAGCCTTTTCAATAAAGAACCAATCAAATCAATAGGTTCAACGCTGAGAGTTATTAATTGTAACGTGATAATACATCATTCAGTGTGATTATTCATGTGTGTTCATTTTCCTTTTTTTTCTAATTCTCATTTTGATTTGATTCAATATACAACACCAGTACAAGACACAGAACGTACAATATATAATGAATGTTTTAAATAAGAGAGAGGGAGAGATTTCGAAGTTAATTTTTATTAAATAAATCGTGAATTATTACCGTTATTTTATATAAAAAACATTATGTATTTAACTATGAAGAAGTTTTTGCGCCCATAGATATATATTACACGAAAAGGGCCCTAAGATCGATCCAACCATATACAGAAAACGTTAGATAAACAAATATAACCTGTAACGAAGGTGTGTGTGTGTATATGTGTGTTTATATGCTCCACAGCTGCATAATGGGGTGTTTTGTACTGTTGTTTAACCTAATGCTGGGCTATTATCTTTCTTAAGGATGCCGTGTGTGTGTGTGTGTGTGTGTGTGTGTGTGTGTGTGTGTGTGTGTGTGTTTAACTGCATATTGGGGTGTTTCACTTATAATACTTTTAGTAACCCAATGCCGGCTATCATCGCTCTTCAGCACGTCATATGTGTGTCTGTGTGTGGGTGGGTGTGTGTGTGTGTTTAAATGCTCCACCACTGCATATTGGGGTGTTTTCACTTGTTTGTTTGCTTAAAATGTTAAAACAAACTTATTTCAAAAATAAACAAGGTTATTTATATCACATTCAAATCAAGTTACACCTTGATTGTCCTCATGTGGACAATAACGAGATTATGACATGAAGTTAAGTTTATGACGTTATACGATTGATTGATTGATTGATTGATTTATTTATTTATTTATTAATTTATTGAAAGATTTATTTATTTATTTATTTATTTATTTATTGATTGATTGATTGATTGATTGATAAAAAAAAAATTAAAAAATTATCTACGTTAAAATGCGTAGTTATTAACAATATTGATAGTAAAAATACTATTCTAACATGACTTGCGTTTTCGATATAAAACATGAAGAGAGCCAGCCATGGTATAACAAACGATATACCCATCACTGTTCCGTTTTAATGGCGTACTCACTTGCTTGTCTTATGACGTCATGTAATGTGTCGTGAACAATGGTTATTATATTTCATTCATAAATGATTTATTTCAATGGAGGTATTCTCAACAGCCGAATTGAAACAAAGGCCTGTTTTGCAAATACATGTAGATAATTAAATGTGTCTCCGAAGAAAAAGTTCACAATGTTCACAATTTAATTCCTTTTTATCTAAGTCATGTTAGAATTGAAATGATCAACATTTACTCGTGGTATACCATCGATACGTCCACCTCGTGATATTTTTTCCGCATGTGAACTTCGGCCCGTGTATTATTCGACGATATACCAAGGGTAATTGTTGATTATGTCTTAATTTCCAACATCATTTTCATGATTAAAATGCATCATTCATGCCTTTTTAAATAATAGGTCCTAGATATTGACAGTTATCACAAAAATGACAAAAATGCAATTGTAATCTATTAACGTATTCACACCCATGCAGGGTTTATGCATTATCAATCTTATTGATGACTCTGTGTCCAGAATTGTCCTGGATATATTTGACGTCCCATGTTTACACACGTGGAGGGTGTAGCTAGCTAAACAGCAGGTGTTTACCCTTTCGGAGCATACGTCCTCACTTTTCTGGTGAAAGTTCACTTGTCTAACCTAACTTGTCAGTTCCAAAGTTTTATCGTTGCTTCTGCATTGAGGATTCGGACATGGATTTGTATGTTTTTTATTATTCTTGTTTATAATTGTAACGGCGCATTTTGTTTGTCCAAAAATTTAGGACGTTACGTGAACATGGGTATGTTGTTTTCATCTCTTTCGTATTGATAAGCTACGTTTTATTAATATTCTCTTAATAGTGTGTGTAATAACTATGAATAGCAAGTCAAGTTATAAATATGACCAAACGTTTACTAGAAATTTCAAATTGACAAGAAAAGTATTTGCAGAAATTAATTTGTCTAACAGATAAATATGTGTCCCTTGGTCGAGATATCTAAATTCAAAAAAGGCTTCGCCATTGGAAAATATTCAATTTGTAATATCGATTAGGGCAATAAAACAGCAATGTATGTAATAAGTATGGAAGACAAGTTTGATCAATGAAATGAATTAAATATAGAAAATAAATATGACAAAAGTATCTTGAACAAATATTAATTTGACAAACAGAACACAATATGTTAATGTGGTTCGCCGCTGTACAACGTGATTCCCTGTAACGTTTGTACGACACACTTATTCTTATTGGATATGGAATCGCATAAGATTAACTTTTTCCGTACAAACAACGTTATTTCGAGAATCCATGCAGCTGACATTTTAAAACACGTCCCGCACAAGCGTTTAAAGGTATTAATTACGTCGTATAGCGGCAAACCCCATTGATACAGTACGATTCAATTGAGGTGTAAATTTAAAACACACATGTACAGCAATATGTAAAACAAAGAAAAACAGGAATTCGGAATGCATCTAAAGTATCTAAAGTATCCCTGGAGATCTTCATCCAGTCAGTTAAAACCCAACTAGTCAGTATTAAAATTGTCTTAAAAACTAAATGAAAATTTGGCAAAAACAGGAGGGACCCGCTCCCTCCTTTTCCTATGGGTTTGTGAAACTAAATGCTAAAAGAAAATTACAATTAAGTTTCAAAATAACAAACAGTTCTCTGAATAAGTCTAATTTAAAATTAAAAATAACAAAAAAAAAACTGAAAATTTAAGAAATAGACAATATAAACAATACATAAACAATATATGATATTTGACCTGTCTGCTTGGCCTTTTTTGTCACGGACCAAGAACATCTATGTATAGGGAAACACCATTGACCTGTTCGCTTGACCTTTAGATAGACCAAGTACATCTTTGTATAATATGCAGTTCTGTTCAAAGCTTTCATAAAAGATATATAAATAAACTTAGTATAGTGCGTGAAGGTTGACCTTAAATTTAAATTTTCAAAAAGACATATTGATTGTGTAATTTTAGGCCTATATATGTATAACGATGGATGATAAGAAGACTGGATACTGGGTGTTTATAGTAATGAAACATGCAGCATAACGTCAATCAAGCAGTCTAATAAAAAAGTTGAATATCAAACGACCTGATCCATTTGATGCACTATGCAAAATAATTTTAAGCGTGTCACATGCCATAAAAACATTAAATACAACGATACAAAATCGTGATATCTAGTCTAAAAGACTTATGAGACACTGTCATTTATAAAATTAGCGAATATACATGTATATACATTCAATTTACAGCAATAAAAGTGTGTGTGGTTGTGTGTGTGGTGTGTGTGTGTGTGTGTGTGTGTGTGTGTGTGTGTGTGGTGTGTGTGTGTCTGGGTGTGTGTGTGTGTGTGTGTGTTAAAATGTTATGCGATATAATAATAAAAATAAAAATGAAAAGAATAAATTCGTATGATTTACAATATTTCTGTCTATTTTAATAACATGTTAAAAATAACCTTGGCCATTAATTGTTGTAAAACAGTTTCTTGTATTTTTAAAAAAATTTTTTTCTGTCTCACTTAAAACATTAAAACCTGTAATAATACTCTCATTAAAATCAACTAAATAAAAACGAACAAGATTTAAAAAATCACAACATAAAAATGTTTGTCGTCCTCAGTATCACAGTTTTGACCACCTAATGCATGGTTGTAAAATAGTTTCCTTATATTATAATTATTTTACATATTAAAAATTGCCCTTACCACTAATGGTTGTAAAACAGTTTCTTGCATTAAATCTCGTTTCATTAAAACAAAAATAAAACTAAAAATCACAACATAAAAAAAATTCTCGTACTTAATATCACAATTTTGACAAAGTTAACATAAACGATCAGTCAAAGGAGTTTTCGGTTTGCTTTATCGTTCCGTTTCCTCCACTCTAAAGGGAAAATTGTCACATCGAAAACTCGAATATTCCTTGTTAATGATTGGTATAAGTATTGTTTAAAGCCAATTTGAGATTTAAATGCCAAATACGTTTTAAGTTTAATTCACTTGTCTTCTTTTTCTTTGTCGTTCCAAAGTTCTTGTTTCCACTTATACAGTCTTGCTTTAAGATTACTGTTTCTAAAATTATTGATTTGGTTTTTGTCTGTGCACTTTTCAAATAAATCGTATAAGTTAAAATCACATAACACCTTTAGAATCCGATGAGTTAGAAAATGTCTTACTTCAGTGTACAGCACACACTAATCGATCAATGGACAAGGTACAATCAGCTTCAACATATAACGTAATACTTCTGTCTGCAGTCAAGGCTTAATACTGTTAGGCAGAATAGTGCGTCAAATTTGACCTATCTGTTTGACCTTTACAGTCAAATTCATTGTGTAAAGTAGTGTAATTATATAAGCCAAATATATTAAGGTATCGGGTGTTTATAGTAATGAAACAAGCTGTGTTACCTAAATCACACAGTTTATTAGCCCGAATTTTTAAGTTCAAAGGTGAAACGAGAAGGTCAAACTTGGCGCAGTAATTCTTGAAAAAAATAAAATAAAATTAAAACCCTGATCAAATGCACACTATTGGTATCTGTATACACGGCCAATAATATTGATATTTTTATAAATTTGTAAGAAGTGTTGCTCAGACCATGTATTATTTATGCAAAACTCCTTCAAAAATGGCTAAGTGAAATGATTAGGTTAAACATCGATTTTCAGACTATTCTAGGATAACACAACGATTTACAACACGTCTCTGTAGATCTAAATAAACACATAATACTCACATTGATAACAATTGTTTATGAGCAAACTATATCAGTTTTATCGCAATTACCGTTGTACGATTCTTTTCCGAACCAGTCTAGAATACCGTGCAAAAACTACAGTACAAAAGAACTTTGTAATAATGCATCTAAACCTAGCCGCCTTAAATATCACAAATATTGCAACCTCACTAATGATAATCACAAACTGGTATCGTAAATCATCACAAACTCACAAGGTAAATTATCACAAACTCACAACATAAACGATAACAAACTCATAGCATTCCGTACAGGCCTGTCGAAAGTTTAACACTGAGCTGACGAAAAGGAGCCGAGACTCGGCTGCCATAGTGCCGAGCTGTAGACAGTTAGTGGCCGAAAAGCTGCCGACTCTCGGCTCCTCGGCAACTAGAACTGTCCACAGCTTGGCAACTCATTCGGCTCCTCCGCACTTTGAGTTGTCCACAGCTCGGCAGCTCATTTGGTAATTACCAGAACTTTAAGTGGATATTAGTAAAGGATTTAAATAAATTTATTAAAAGTAAGTTAATAAATAAATTAATTAATTAGATAAAGGGACGATGGAGTACATGTGCCTGATTATTTTCAGAATTCTCTAAATCTTTTACAATCCATTAAAAAAAATAAATAAGACGATGGAGTACCTGATTATTTTTAGAATTTCCTCTATATTTAATATTCCATTATATAGCGGGATTTTAAAAAACAAAAAACATTCCTACTTTCATCGCAGTAGCTATAGCATGTTTTAAGTCCTTAAATGTTCGAAACAGGTAAACATCAGGTGTCATAATCCTAATCTGTTAATCCGCTGTCATCATTCGATACCTGGCTTCAATACACGACTTTCAACACCTTTTCAGCGTTCACTGACACATTTAGTACAATTATATATAATAATACGAATATTATCTTCTCTACTGCTAAATATTAAATTATTGTCCTGCTAATCTCTCTTTGACTAACTCCAGAGTTTGATAATTTTACGATGTTCTCTCCAAAATATGGCGATATACAATTGTACGTGTGATTGCAGTTAACAGGGAATCGAGTGGCGAAAAAGATGCCGAGAAGCTGAGCGGCCGAAAAGTTGCCGAGCTGTGGACATCAGCTGCCAAAATGGTACCGAGCTGTGGACAACAAGGGGCCGGTATGTAACTGCCGAGCAGCCGAGATGAGCTGCCGATTCGGTACTAATTCGGCACTAAAGTGTTAAACTTTCGACAGGCCTGTACTGTACGTGATCCAAACTCAAGACGTAGATAATCACAAACTCCCAACGAAAAAAACACAAACTTCCAACGTAAAAGATCACAAACTCACACCGCAAATGATCACAAATTCACAACTTAAATAATAACAAATACAAAAGGTAAAAAGTCACAAACTCACAACATAAATGATCACAAACTAGCAACGTAAATTATAACAAACTCACAACGTAAACAATTAAAAATATTCACAACGTAAATGATCATAAACTGACAAAGTAAATGATGACAATCTCAAATTGTTAATAGTTAAAACATTGCAACGTGATATATTGCAGACTCGCAGCGTATATGATCAAGACCACATAACGTAATTAAACACAAACTCAAAACGCAACAGATCACAAATTTATACGGTTAATTATCACAACTTCACAAGGCAAATGATTACAAACTCACAACGTAAATGCTTATCTAGTCAAAACGTAAACAATCACAAACTTAAGTCGTAAATTATCACAAACTCAAGTCGTAAATTATCACAAACTCACAATGTCAATCACAAACACACAGCGGAAATGTTCCCAAACTCACAAATATGTGATGACGTTTTTGCCTTATTTCTGCGGTACCGGAAATTCAGTGTTCATGGACTTTTGGTTACACAAATTTCATTATGTTGATTTCATTTTTTCCACCATTACACACCCACAGTCTACCATGATTATCCAAGGCCAATCCACGTGGCCTGTCACATCCATGTTCAGGTGTCATTAGATATTGCAAAAACTTGCCATCTTTATCTAAGACATGTACTACAGAGTTGTTATAGTCACTGATTATTATATGTCCATGTTTTTCTGTTACTATATACTGTGGACAAAATGATTTTTGGAGTTGTCTCCCTTCACCCTGATATATAAATCTTTTCTGCCCCTGCTGGTTAATAACTACTACTTTATCAAAATCTATAACTATAAAGTCACCATTTATGTTAGAACAGATACATAAGGGGTCGGTAAATAATAATCTGTTATCCACTGCGTCACGTTGTATGGTCCTGATATGATGTCCACTGGTTGTTATCTCCACTATCTTACTGCCCTTGTTCCTATACAACACAACAAGAACATTCCCTGTATCTGTCACAGTAATTCCTCGTGTTCTATAGCAGACCTCTGCTCTATATATGTCTGTAAAAGTGTTATGTCTGATTAACTTCTTTATTGTATTACCATTGATATCTGTCACAAGAAGATCTCCAGATGTAGAGACAGCAGCATCACACACACCAATGTCAGTGTTGATATCCTGTATTACTTTACCATCTGATGTCACCAGTGATATACCTCTCCAATAAGGACTCCATAACCAAGCCTGGTCATTACTTGTTGTTACTACACGGGTCATATGACTTGTAAAACTGCCGACAACATCTATCGCATCACTGACTGATGGAACGTTTTTCTTCAGCGGTAAGGACGGATTAAATGCTGTCTTCATATCAATATGTCCCAAAATTGTTTTAAGGTCCTGATCATCCACGTGTCTAGTTATCAGGTCCGGCAGATTTACTTTGTCTGGTGGATCACATGGTCTGTATTTATCCAATCTCTGTGTTACGTCTGTCACAAACTTAACCGTTTCTATATTCCTCTCTCTCTGTTTTCGTTCACATTGTTGTATAAATTGTTTAAGATCAGACATTTCTTCTTGCAATCTTTGTTCCAACTCAGTCATGGCTTTTTTATGTTCTTTGTCTATAGTTTGTAATTGTTGGATCAAGTCAGATTCCATTTTGTCTAGTCTACTTTTAAGCTGGTTATTTCTGGCTTTCACTTCCTTGATTTTCTTGGTAGTTGACTCGGAGAATTCTAGTTTATTTTGGGTGACAGTTTTAATGACATCATTATATTTTTTGGACTTTTCGTTTGTTTGTCTGATGATATTTGATAGTTGTTTATGTTTGGTATCTATAACCTCTTCCACTTTTACTATGGGATGATTCAGATGGACACCGCTGGTAACACACTCTCTGCAGATTGGATAATTACAGGTATTACAATACATAAGTAAATCCTCCTTTTTATGACTTGGACATTTATTCCCTATTAGATTATTTTCATATATCTCAGCCGATTTTAAATCTACCATTTTGTGATGTTTTGTAGCTTTGCTCTTCAAATGTGATTTTTTACAAGTGTCGCAAACCATCTCGTCACAGTTCAAACACTTGAACATAATATTATTGATTTCACATAACTCACATTTCTGGTCAAGGATAACTGGCCACTGGGCATCCGGTACTTCTGTCTCAGCCATCTTAATATATTATCTCTAGAAAACATTAAAAAATTAATAACATATTTGAATGTTTCTTATAAGCATGCAAAACACATACATGTACAAAAGTCTTTCCAAATTGCCTCATCAGGTTGTCACTTATATAAGTCCTTCCTAGTAGGTGCATCTATATTAAATATATTAAAGATACACTAACATCAGACTGGATTGTGATTTGAAGCTGCACTAGTATATTTGTATGTCTGTATGCCTCGTTTGGGTTGTGATTTGAACATGGACTAGTATGTTTTTGGGTCCGTATAGGGTTGTGATTTGAACACAGACAGGTATGTTTGCGGGTCTCGTTTAAAATTGCGATTTGAACATGGACTGATATGTTTGTGGGTCCCGTTTGGGTTGTGAGTTAAAGCTTGACTGATATTTTTGTATGTCTGTATGCCTCGTTTGGGTTGTGATTTGAACATGGACTAGTATGTTTTTGGGTCCGTATAGGGTTGTGATTTGAACACAGACAGGTATGTTTGCGGGTCTCGTTTAAAATTGCGATTTGAACATGGACTGATATGTTTGTGGGTCCCGTTTGGGTTGTGAGTTAAAGCTTGACTGATATTTTTGTATGTCTGTATGCCTCGTTTAAGGGTTGTAATTTGAACATGGACTGGTATGCTTGTGGGCCCCGTTTGGGTTGTGATTTGAAGCTGGACTGGTATGTTTGTTTGCCCCGTTTTAAGTTGGTGATTTGAACATGTACCAGCATAATTGTGTTCGACTTTTGGATTTGAACGTGGATTCGTATGGTTGTGTTGGACTGACTCTTGGGAATGTTACTTGAATATTGACTGATATGCTTGTATTTTTTTTAGATTTGCAATTGGCACATGGAATGGTATATATATTTTGGTTTTTTAGGAGGTTGTTTTGGCATTTTTGCGGGGGATTATGACTTCAACGTGGTATGTCTATGATTGAATTTTGGGGTTTTGATTTGATATTGAACCAGAACGTTTACTTTGACTTAAAGGATTATGATTCGATCATCGACAGGCATGTTTGTGTTTGTGTTTGTGTTTTGGATTTAGACTGGTAATGATGTATGCGTTTGCTTTTTTTGAATTGTGATTTAAACATGGACCGTCATGTTTGTGTTTTACTTAATTTATATAAGTAAATTGAACATGGACTTGGATTTGAATTGTGACTTGAATATTGACTGCAATGTTTGTGTTTTACTTTTGGAATTCTGATTTGAACATAGGCCAGTTTACTTTTTTGGAATGAAATTTAAAGAAGTACAGTAACAATCAGGTTATAGCGAAACTTCTCCGCGACATCAAATCATTCTCAAACTCAGTGTTTCATTCTATACATTTAAATATAGTATATGGCATCAGAGTTGGCATGGTTTTATCGCAACTCTTTTTTGATGATATAGCAAATGTTCTGAATTATGTTAAACACTTATTCATCATGGTAGTTTTTCTTGTTCCTTAAAAACGTTTGAATATTGTTCTGAGATATCTGTAGACTAGTTATTCTAGATCTATATTTAAATATAAGTTTCTTCGGGTTTAACAAATACTAAAATAATTTTTGAAATCTTACTTATATTGTTATAAAAAAGGTCACTTTTGATCACTTTAAAATTAAATTCTGATTTACAAAAAATGAGATAATCACTGATAAAGTTGAAGCAAATGTTAAAGTTTTATGAGTAACATTTTTTCTATTGTCCAATTAAAATCAAAATAACAACTTTTAACGTTTTGAATATAAATTGGGTATATTTATCATTCTGAGTTCTGGTTCCGTATGTTGGATGTCGGGTTCAAACTCCGGCCGGGTCTGACCTGGTAAAATATAGTGACTCTTCTTCCGCCAAAAATTCGGCATTTAGAAATGCCCTTCGGCTGACACCTTGATAACTTATGTTCCGTGTCACGACAGGCGTACATCGTTAAAAGAACACTACATGCATATTGTCTTGAAAGCACAGCAAAGGTCGATATTTCTGCTACTGCACCTATAGGACTGCCATTTTACCTAAAGCTAGTGACCATCGATATAAGTGAAATATTCTTGACTAGGACGTGAAACATAATTAATAAACCTACCTTTAAGAGATGTTTCTGTATCTCAATTATCAGCGGTTATTCAGTTCTTTCTTAACTCTAAACATTCTACTAGATTATTAGGTTTGAAAAAATTGAATATTTTTGTTGTCTTTATTATTACCAAACATTTTCTTTCTTATGAGCGCAATACAAAAACAAGTATAAACCTGAACATGTCGACAAACAGGTTATATGAAACAGAGAAGTAAATTATTGTGTATCTAAAACAGTTCCCTACATTTAACTCTTTATGATATTTACATAGATAATGTGTAGGTAAGGCAGTACATTGTGCAGATCAATGTATTATCGGGTCACGTGATAGCAATGTGATTTCTATGCTGTATATAGCACGACGCTGCTGGACATTGAAAAAAAGAGCAAAAACTTGACGTTTGAAGACAAAGTAATAAAAGATTTGAGAGACAGATTTCAACCCATTTTAAATATAGGGTAAACATTTGAGCGACATTTTTTCTTAACCTCTTCGTTAGCCAGACTGAAGTTGTCCCTGCTCACCGATATTTTTTTGAAAAGTCTTTGTCAGACTGCTAAGTCAAAACTTGACACACTTTTTTACTGCATATAAATAATTTTGACAAATCTAATACAAAAGTTTTAAAATCAATAAAAGTGATCTTCAAAAGGAAATACAATTTATTGAGTTTGAAATTTTGCCAGATTTCAGTTATATATTATACCAGTGTTAATTTACAGCAATAGACGACGATAGTTTTGGAATATAATTCCTCATCAGTAGTGTTTTTACCAAAATTGGATTTCAAACCTTATTTAAGAGCTTAAAACAAATTCAAATACTTAAAATGAAGGTGTATAGGTTCATCACGTTGTCACACATCCTTCCCAATAGAATCATTAGGCTTACACGTATATAAGTCCTTCCCAATAGGCCCATCAGGATGTCACACATCCTCCCAATAAAATCATTAGGCTTACACGTATATACGTCCTCGCAATAGGCCCACCAGGATGACACTTATATAATCCCTCTCAATAGACTTATTCATCAGGCTGGTCTTCATATAATCCTTCTCAATAGGTCCATCAGGTAGTCCTTTTTAAAGCATTCATCAAGCAGGTACTTTTCTGAGTTATTCCTCAAAAGTTCACCGGGCTGACATTTATTCAAGTCCTTCCCAAAAGGATCATCATTGATTTTTAGGATTTTGATTTGAACATGGACCAGTATGTTACGGGATTTTAGGATTTTGGTTTGAATATGGACTTGTAATATTGTGTTTCACTTATAGGATTATGACTTGGACATGGATTGGTATGGTTGTGTTTGACTTTTTGGATATTGACATCATACCGGTATGGTATGTTAGGGATTGACTTTTAGAATTTGGATTTGAACATGTTCAGGTGTATTCGTGATTGACTTTTTCCATTTGACATTAACATTGGCAGGTATGATTTTGGTTGACTTTAAAGATTTTTATTTGAACTTGGGTTGATATGTTTCTGTTTGACTTTTGTTGTTGTGATGTGAAAAATGGGCGGCATGTTTGTATTTGACTTTTTGATTGTGAGTTGAAAATAGCCAATATGTTTGTGGTTGACTTTTAGGACTTTGATTTGAACATGGAATGGTATCTTTGTGGTTGACCTTTAGGATTGTGATTTGAACATGAACTGGTATAATTGTGTTTGACTTTTTGAATTGTTACTGTAACATAAACATATATGTTTTTGTTTTACTTTGGATTTTGGTTGACCATCTTTTTAATTACGTGTTAAAATAATAATTTTAAATTCTTAAAATTTATTTTATATTTCATTTTTAAAAAATAGTCAAATATAAATATTTTCGGTGTTGTCAAATGATGATTTTTTAGGTAGAGTTAACAGATGTTTCAGTTTCAGTTGTATCAATAGCATTTTTCATTTTTTCGTTTATCCTGCAAAATTTAAAATAATTAATTTTCACTTATTATATTTGTAAAGGTATTATTCTTACCTGTGAGAGATGGTCGCGTATTTGAATTCACAATAGTTGTAAAAAAATCTTTGTTAACTCTCTAAACATTCTCCGGGATTCTTAAGTCTGTAACACCTGTATTTTGGAAGTGAATTATTGTGTATCTAAACTTAATTCTTAATAGTATCTACATAGATAAGGTGTAAGTAAGGCAGTACCTGTTGCAGATCAATGTCCAACCAGGTCACATGATAGCAATGTGACTTCTTAATATATATAGCATGGCGTTGGAAAAAAGAGCGAAAACTTCTGGACGTTTGAGCAACAAAATAATGAAAATTTGAGCAACAGAATTTTAACCCATTTCTAAATATATGGTAGACATATGAGCGACACGGGTGTGTTAATATTGACCGTTATCAGCCTGAAGTTTGTTATCCCTGCTCACAGGCAAAGTGTCGAATTAAAATTAAGTCCCTCAATTCCAATAGGAATTTTTTAAATTTTCCCTTAAATGTCTCGCGCAAATAGAGCAAATAGAACAGACCCCCAGTATTGTAATGAGTCATTAATTATTTTAATTTTCTTAAGATTTTAGCAATCTTTTTCTAAACTACATATCAATGATTTTCAGAAAAGTAAATACAGATGTAATAAGATATATAAAAGTGATCTTGAAAAGGACACCTCAAATCCATGAATATATCAAAAGTTAACAAGGTTTATTAAGTTTTCCTTGTAAATATGTTTTATTATGTTTAACTATGCACCATGTTCTGCATATGGTTTAATTAAGCATATGTAGTTATACAGAGTTATATATTTAAAAGAGGAAATAAAGTATAAATAAATGCTTAAAAGTTAAGTTAAATCTGAGTACAAACCTGTACAAACTGGGATCAGTGTCAAAGGTTACAAGTTAACAATGAATGGTACACTTAGTACTTTGTAAGTAATATAGGTACATTAAACTCGAGTTCAATAGCTTTAATCACTTATTAAAACCTGTACAAACTGGGATCAGGTCAAAGGTTACAAGTAAACAATGAATGGTACAGATGCTTGTTTGTAAGTAATATAGGTACATTAAAGACGAGTTCAATAGCTTTAATCACTTATTAAAACCTGTACAAACTGGGATCAGGTCAAAGGTACAAGTTAACAATGAATGGTACACTTGGTATTTTGTAAGTAATATAGGTACATTAAAGATGAGTTCAATAGCTTTAATCACTTATTAAAACTTGTCTAGATTTGAACTTGTATAGTCAAACAACATTGACCTTCTCCTTGACCTTTTGTCTGAAATATTTATATAGAACGATCCACCCAGTATATGAGTAGTGTTAGGATTCTTACTTAATACATACACTATACACATGTTCACTCTTATAAATAATGTGTTTGTGTTCCCGTCAATAAATAGGCGGACAGGTCATTTATAAACAAACTTACATCCCTACAAATATTAAAAACATAATTATTGTCTATAAACTTTATGCCAACTAATACATAAACCCCATACAGTACCCCCATACAATCTATTACACATACTACGTAATGCAATGTTAACATGACGTCATATAGAAACAACCAAATTTAGCACCAACATAAAGACAAAGATCAAGGTTGACTTAGAAGTAAGTCAACCAGTGTTACATGAAAATGTTACCAAAATTAAATGTTCGTATTATATTTCCTTGATTACAGATATTGTCCACCTATAATTTATGATTAAAAACAAAAGTCAACTGCAATCAAACACACCGATTTCCTTCAATGAAAATTCGCGCATGACCATTTGAAGATATCACCTAATACACACAATCACAGTTCAACCCTTATATTTATAGTCTTTCAACCTGTGGAATGCAATAAGGCACAAAATAGGTCCAAATATGGCTACTATTGGAGCAACTTGGCCTATTTGGTCTATCAAAGTTTCACCTTTTGAATTTTATGACGACAAATGAAAACCTGATCGACCAATTGTCAACGCCAAGGAAACAATCTCGTGACGTCATGGGAAAAACTCAAAGTTATTGGTAAATATCAAAAG
This sequence comes from Anadara kagoshimensis, assembly GCA_021292105.1. NCBI lineage: Eukaryota > Metazoa > Mollusca > Bivalvia > Arcoida > Arcidae > Anadara > Anadara kagoshimensis. The sequence goes on along the minus strand of CM037868.1, from coordinate 5,712,079 downwards.
GTTTATTAAAGAAAATCCAGTATGATTGTCAATATGACACAATGTTGGTGTTGGTGTGTGTGGGGGTGGGGGTGGAGGATGGAGTAAAATGTAAAAAGCACTTATTTCAAATTTACACAGTAAAACAAGTTTATTTATATCGCATTTAAATCCAGGTATATATTGATTATCCTCATTTACACAACAGTGAGATAACCTCTGTATCATCTATACATGAAGTTAGGAGATGACATCATAGCCTCTATAATACACAAACAGGGAAATAACATTGACCTGTCTGCTTGACCTTTCAATAGAATAGCAAAAGAGGATGATCAATCATATACGTTGTACTGTTGGGATTCGCAGGTACTAAATACATACACAATGCGAATGTTTAATGTTTCTCCTTGACAAGGAAGAAATTAACGCATGTGTTCCCAATGCATTAAGGTATTGGTTCATGACACATATCTAAATAATAATAACAACGCAAAAGTCAAAGTTGTTTTGTAAATATTAATATGAATTGTAAAAACAGTCATTATTTAAAATAAAACCTTATCTGGTGTTGTCGTTTTTTTAAACAGATGGGCGGAGCCAACCCAGTTTGATCAATTTAAAACCCGTTGATATTCACAAGATATTTCCACGAAAAACAAGAATGAATTAATCACATTTCAAAAATTTATAAGTTGTAAGCGAAGGATTGTAAATATAAGCGGTTAATTTAAATTAGCGCGAGAGCAATTCGATCTAAACCATCATTGATCGATTACAAAGTTTAATGCTTAAATAACAACGGAAAGGTCAATGCTGTTCGTCTATATTAATTCTATTATCTTTTAATGAATTCAAGATATGACAATACAGACCTGTTTAAGATTTAATACTGAGCTAAAACAAAGACCTCAAAGCTTTAATGACTCGAGTGCAAGATATGGATAGCTAAAGCTTAAAAAAATACAGACGTGTCTAAAGATTAACACATCTTGATAATAAGGTCAACTGTGATTGCAAAGAAAATTTAAAATTTAAATGTCACTTCACAAAAATGTATAAATGCGTTCTATGAAACATGTATCAAAATGGGCACCATTGCTTACAGATTTGTTTTTCATTCGTGCGAGACAAAATTTAAGTAAAACCATTTTAATGTTAAGGGAAGATTGTAACTTATTGCGAATCATTCAACTCCACATATATAACATATTTAGATGTAACCCAAGGTCATCAGACACATGTCATTCCTGATACCAATCAACAATGGATCTGCATCCTAAATGTTTTCTGACACGATCAGGGTTAGGGCAACGCTTATAAGAGGCACCAAGGCAAGGAAAATTGTTTGTGCCTATGGTTTGTGCATGAAACAGTTTGTTCCGTCATGAAACAATTCATAAACTTTTTCATGTCTAAAAATGAACAATCGCTAAGGTTTATAATCATCCGTTAATGTACTTTTTCTAATGAAAGATACTTTGACATTACATAGGAGAATTCAAACAACAAAACAAATGAACGGGATTTTTTTAATTTTTCTCTTCATTTCAGTGCACTACGAGACACAAGCTTACGAAGTACAAGATGGATTATAATGAAGACACGGATGATATCGGTAACAGAAGAAGTATTGTTAAAAGACCTGGGCATGATTATGCTAGCTTTGATAATAAAATTTACTATGAACAACCGGACACACCAGATTCTGAGATATATAATCCATTTATGTTTAGAAATCTCAGAAATAGTGATTTTAGAAATGTTAATGAATAGTTAATCCTCGTATAAATATTCATACTATTTTTATATATAAACATTTATACAATATATAATTATATATACTTATTATAACTGTGTTTGTTGTTTGTCCAAAAATGTAATTTTATTGAATAGAATTTTGTGTCCCAGTCAAGTAAATTGCACTTATATTGACAAGATATAGACAAAATAACGCGAATTTTGGTCTTTGCAATGCGCTCAGGCTAATGTGCAGGAAGAGTTCTTTAACGCTTCACGCTTATAAACAAATAGTGACCGAGTGGTGGTCTAAAGCGGGAGCTAACATAGCCTCTTACCAACTAGGTTTGGATCTCATAATGCGAGGTAGTTCGTCAGTTCGCATGACAATTCTTAATCTGACCGCCTTATTATACATTACAATTTCTTGATTTCCTGTTAACACCATTCAAAGATCTACAATTACACAAGACATCTTTAATTTTTACAATCAAAATAATTGATTAAAGAAAAAAACACAATTATATGACATAATGAGAGATAACTCAAGCCAAGTACAGTGTTACAAAGGGGTTTGAATTACCTCCCTTTGACCAATAATGATTGTTTCTAAAAAAAGTATGAATGTTTAATAAATGAAAAATTCATTAACGATATTGATAGCAAAAATATTATATTCATCATTATGACAATTATTTGAATATGAAGATGTGTCAAATTAATTGATATTTACAAACTAAGCGTAAATTTTACTCTGTTTATTGTCCAATTGAACTGTATGGTGGCGGCCATTACCGCTCTATTCACTCTTTCTTATTACCCGTGTAATTTTTATTTATTACCCGAGTGAAATATTTATCACCCTTGTAAATTGTAACATCGGTATTTACAAGGACCTTATTATCCAATCAGATCGTAAAGAAATTATCTGAAAAATGATAATATTAATTACTGCCTATTGAAACAATATTGCCCTGAATATATTTGACGTCTCATAGTTCTATGTTCCTTTCACACAATTTTGATTACACACGTGGCGGGTGTACCTATCTAAACAGGAGGTGCTTACCCTTTCGGAGCACCCGGCCTCACTTCCCTGGTGGAAGTTCACGTGTCTGACCTAACTTGTCAGTTCCAAAGTTTTTTCTTTGCTTCTGGATTGTGATACGGTCATGGATTAGTATGCTTGTTTTTAATTCTTGTCTCTAATTGCTATATACGTTTTATAACATTTTATTTGTCTAAAAATGTTAGATGTTATACAGAACGTGATCGCTACGTAAACGTGGTTTTGGTGTATTAATCGGATAGGATTTTACCTCCCAATCAGGAAACTTTCACTAATATCGATCAACTATAGGTATAGTGACGTGAGGTTTAGCTTTTGCAATACGATCAGGGAAATGTACCGGGAGAGTTCTTTTATTGATAAGGTGTTTACATTGAACCAAACTCTATCTAAAAAGACATTTACACAAGAGTGTCTTACATAGAAGTGTCTTCATTTTTAAAATGACGAGTGCTTCGCGAAAGAATAATACCTGCCCATGTTCAACTGTCAGTAAAGACCAGGCCAGGGGTTGAACCCACATACTGAGCGAGAACTCTGTCAACTGATCTGCCGTAGCAGTATAAATATGGGATCGATAATATCCGATAATAATATAGGTAATATCGATTTAAGTTCAGGATAATAAATGATGTAGAGTGGAGTAATAGTAATTAACAAGCAAGTCAAAACTACTCACTTTTACCAAAGTGAGCGTCTGCCTCCGGGGCGGGAGGTCATGAATTCGAACTCCGACTGTTTTATACACAAGACTTAAATGTCAGCTTATCCTTCCTTGTCTGGCGCTCAACTACTGTGCTCGCTAAGTTGGTAAAGCGCTTTCTCCGTAAGTGGGAGGTCGTGGTTTCGAACTCCGACTGAGTCTGACCCAAGACATGAAAGTGGGTAGTGTCTGTTCTTTCGCTAAGCAATTGGCATTGCGAAATGGAAGTCACGGTTCTGAAATAAAATGAGGTCTCGTGTCACCCCTTTACCTGGCCAAATTTTGACAAGGAAATTGTTCGGATAGATGCAATTAATGAATAATTTAAAAGTCATTATCATATTGTAAATCCCCAAAGTAATAAAATCTAAAAACTTAAAGACTTCAAAAATATATAATTTTTATTTCACAAAAAATAACACAGTATAAGTCATATAAGTATTATTGTGATCTGACGTAAAACAATAGCAAAGTAAGTTATGACGTAAAACACCAGCAAAGAAAGTTATGACGTAAAACACCAGCAAAGTAAGTAATGACGTAAAACACCAGCAAAGTAAGTTATATTCAGTTATTCCATAGGAGTTTGTAAAACATTGAATACTTCTGACCCATTAATTTGATTACTGTAATATTGAATATACATGTACAATTTGAACCCTTTTCCTGATAAACACATTTTTTCAACTTTACTGTAACATTTTGAAAGCATTCAGGGTTGTAGCAACTACCAAAGAAGACCAAGGTCATGCCTGTACTTTATTAGACGTCTAAATAACAATATCTTTGGACTTTATTAGGTGTCGTAATTGTCAAGGTCTAATGTTGTTATGAAGTCTGGACATAATTTGTCGTTGGACTTCATCAGGAATTGCTACACAGGAGGAAATAAAAGATTTTGTCAAAAAAAGTTTTTTTCTAAGGTGATAAAAAAAGGAAAATCCAAAAAAATTTAAATCCGTCTCAAATTTAATTATTGGTACAAAGGTTATAAAATCTATATTTCTATCAATATTGTCCCACACCTTCCATTTGCTATTGTCAATTTATGATAACATGTTCGAAACTTCACGAATACCAACCGCAAGTTCTTTGGCAATGTATAAAAATGTTGGTCAAATTCAAGTTTCACTTTACATATTCTGTACATTAAAGACTTAGAGGACGAAGAAAACCCATGAATACCAACTTTGTATATAATTATCTTCCACATTCATCTCTATGGTATTAATAAGCCAAGTTCTGTTAACATTCCCATCCTGTGTATTTCGGGGATCAGTTGTTTAAAGCTTGATTAGTTTAATCAATGATTAACATGCATTAAAAACACCAATAAAAATCAACATAACAATAATAAATCGATAGTTTTATAGCAATACGGTTTAGTTTGATGGGTATTATCAATTTCCAACATTTTCAACATATCTGAAAAGATGCCAAATACAAATATTGTCTAATAAAATTAATTAAGCTAATCAAGCTTTGAACAACTCACTCCTGATGTAAGCAAATCACACTCATCTCTATCGCATTGATAAGCCGCAAGTTCTGTTAATATTCTGTTAACATTCCAACAATGTGTAATACAGATGTTTTTAAAATCCAATTTTTTTCAATAGAATATTAATATGAATCCACAAAAATTCGATTTCTCCATAAAGTTCTTAGACTAATAAAAGCTGATTTGATTTCGCGTGTATTTATTTTCGCGGTATAGGGAATTTAGACATATTCGCGCAGTTAAATTTTTGCGTTTTTGAAATATGAACTATGAAGCATAACACAGCAAGCATTATAAAATTTTCGCTTGGTATTGATTTTCGCGCAAAACAAACGACCGCGAAATAAGCGAAAATTAGTACAACGCGAAAATAAATACAGTATTAGATATTTTAAAATCTTTAAAGTCAATTTATTTCAACCACAATGAAATTATTCTATTGGCGACATTTATATTGATTGGAAATCTTAATTCCAAATAAATCATAAATTTTGGGTTTAAGATTTTAATTTAAGAATTCGCTTACAAAACTACACACGTTTGAGCATGAGACAGTTTGGTTTACCATTAAACATGAACTGCTTCATGCCTGCTTAGAGGAGCTTGAATTTCACAAACAAAAACCTAAAAATACTATGTACTTTATTATCATTTTTAGGGGATTTTGGTTATTAAAAACAGTCAGGATACAATGTAAATCTATAAACGTGACCAAAAATTTATTTAGAAATTTCAAATTGACAAGATAATTATCTGGTCAAACTATCAATTCAACTAACAGAAAAATATATGTCCAGTTGACTAAATACTAAAATAAATTTAAAATCAAATTTCAAAATGATAAAAAATTATGTGGAAAAATTATTAATTTGACTTACAAAAAAATGTATGTCAATTGATCGAGTAAAATTCAATACTAATATAAATTCGAAATAACATTTTAAAATGGTAAAAACAATATCTTAAACAAATTTCGAATTGACTAACAGAAAATATGAGTAAGTTGTACTAGTAAAATTAATACTAACATAAATTTAAAACTAAATTTCAAAAAGGCAAAAAATTATCTGGAAAAAAGCAATTTAAGCTTAAATAGAAAATCTGATGAAAAACAGTCATGTTATACACGACCATGTTTCACCATCATTTCAGAACTAAGATTTCCTTAACTTAAATCTGACAAATTTGAAATACGAATTTTTTGTTAGTTTTCAAGATGTTCTTAATTTATGGTATCATATTAAAGATAACTATCAGCTTTAAACATCTATATTCAAATTTTACTATCATTTATATAATGTGATTAGGTAATAAAACAACTATGCGTACAATAACTATGGATAACAAGTCAAATTGACTAACAAAACAATATGTGTCAATTAACCCAGTCAAAACTAATACTAAAATAAATTCAAAATAACATATCAATGTTACAAAAAGTTGTCTGAAAAATAATAAGTTTGACTTTTAGAAAGAAATTGTAAATTGATCCAGTTAAACCAAATACAAAAATAAATTCAAAATAAAATTTCAAAATCACAAAAACAAAGAATACTAGGAATAAGGTAATTTTAAAATGTCTTTATGAACTTGCAAAATATAACGGGCTGTATCAAAGTTTTGCACAACAGGCTTCGCTATTGGAAAATCACCTTATTTCTTAAATATTCAAATTTATAATTAATTTAGGTAATACAACAACATTGTGTATAATAACTATGGATATCAAGTCAATTAATGAATTGAAATAAATCTAGAAAATAAATATGACCAAAGAATTATCTCGAACAAATATTAATTTGACTAACAGAACAAAATATGCATTAAAATGGTTTGCCGCTGTACCACGTGTTACTCTGTAACGTTTGTGAGACACACTTATTCTCAATGGATATGGAATCGCATAAGATTACCCTTTTTCCGTAAAAAACGACGTTATTTCGGGAATTTATGATGCTGACGTTTTCAAACACGTCTTGCACAAAGGTTTAGAGGTATTGAACAAGTGGTTCAGCGGTAAACCCTATTAATACAGTACACTTTAGTGGAGGCAAAAATTTAAATACGCATGTACAACATTATGTAGTACAAAGAAAATAAGGATCTATAAAATGGAATTCGGAACAGGCAAAATAAATCAAATGGTTATCATCTGATATATACCTGGAGATCTTCATCTAGTCAGTCACCAACTAGTCAGTATTAAAGTTGTGTTAAAAACTGAATGAAAATTTAGCAAAAACTGGAGGGACCACCCCTCCTTTTCCCATGGACCTGTTAAACTAATTGCTAAAATAAATTCAAAATAAAGTTTAAAAATGACAAATAGTTTCTGAAAAAGTTTAATTTGACTAAGAAAAATGTCAGTGATCCAGTTACACTAAATACTAAAAATATTTAAATTTGAAAATAACAAAAATATCTGAAAATTTAGGAAATAGAAATCAATAACAAGCTTACAGAAACAATATATGATAAACTTAGAATAGTGGGACAAGTTTGACATGTCTGCTTGGCCTTTCATTTGTCACGGACCAAGTACATCTATGTATAGGGAAACAACATTGACCTGTCTACTTGACCTTTAAATAGACCAACATTGACCTGTGTGCTTGACCTTTAATTTCAATATTCAAACAGACATATCCATTGCGTATTCTACGGACTCTATAAGGATGGATGATAGTAAGACTGGGTACTGGGTGTTAATAGTTGATGCTGACTTACCTCAATCAAGCAGTCTATCAAATCAATCTAATAATAAAATTGAATGTCAAATGGCCAGATAAAATATCGTCAAAATATAAATAAACTTAGTATAGTGCTGGAAGTTTGACCTTTAATTTAAATATTCATCACAGACATACTGATTGTGTAATTTAAGGACTATATAAGGATAGATGATAGTGATACTGGTACAAGATATTTATTAAACATGCCGTCTTACCTAAATCACACAGTCTTTTAGCCAAATTTAATAATAAAATTGAATGTCAAACGGCCAGGTCAAATTTGACGCACTATATAAAATAATTGTTATAAGAGTGTCTAATGCCATAAAACATACATATAACGAAGATAAAAAAACGTAACATCTAGCCTTAAAAACTTATGAGACACTGCCATTTAAAAAATTATATAATATATACATATTTATACACATTCAATTTACAGCAGTGTGTGTGTGTGTGTGTGTGTGTGTGTGTGTGTGTATGTGTGTGTGTGTGTGATAAAATGTTATGTGATATAATAATACAAATAAAAATGAAAACAATTAATTCGTATGATGAACAATATTTCTGTCTATTTTAATCACATTTTAAAAATAACCTTGGCCACTAATTGTTGTTAAACAGTTACTTCCATTTTTAAAATTTCATTTTTTTCTGTCTCACTCAAAATATTAAAACCTGTAAAAATATTCTCACCAAAAATCAAATAAATCAAAACGAACACGATTAAAAGTCGCAACATAAAAATGTTTGTCCTCAGTATCACAGTTTTGACCACCTAATGCATGGTTGTAAAACAGTTTCCTTCTATTATAATATTTTACGTATTAAAAATTGTCTTTACCACTAATGGTTGTAACAGTTCCTTGTATTAAAACTCATTATAAACGAAAATAAGACTAACAATTACAACATAAAAAAATTCTTGTACTCAATATCACAGTTTTGACAAAGTTAACATAATCGATCAGTCAAAGGAGTTTTCGGTTTGCTATATCGTCCCGTTTCCACTTTAAATCGCAAATGTCACATATAAAACTGGAACATATCCGGCGACGGTTCCTTGGTACTGATTGGAATAAGTATTGTTCAAAGCCGATTTGAGATTTAAATGTCAGATAAGTTCTAAGATTAATTCCGTTGTCTTCATTTCCTTTGCCGTTCCAAAGTTCTTGTTTCTATTTATCACAGTCTTTCTTTAAGATTACTGTTTCTAAAAATTATTGATTTGGTTTTTGTCTGTGCACTATTTAAATAAATCGTACAAGTTAATATCACATAACAACTTTAGAATCCGATGAGTTAGAAAATGTCTTACTCAAATATACAGCACACACTTATCGATGAATTGACAAGGTGATTGGCTTCAACAAATAACGTAGGACTTCGATCTGTGATCGGGGCTTATACTCATAGGCAGAATAGTGTGTCAAATTTGACCTATTCGTTTGACCGTCAAAATAATCATTCAAACAGTGAAATTGATTGTGTAAATTAGGGATTATATGAACCAGATATAGATAATAGTAAGGTAGCGGGTGTTTATGGTAATGAAACAGGCTTTGTTACCTAAGTCACACAGTCTATTGGACAAAACTTATTTTCAAATTAAAGGTCAAACGACAAGGTCAAACTTGAGGCACTATACACAATTCTCCGCTGTTAATAAACACTATAGACGTAGGAATGGATCAAGGACAGTCTTTGTCAAGGGTGATTAAGAAAAAATTGATATGGCTTGAAATTTGTAAGAGTAGTTGCCTGGACAACACATATGTATTTATGCCAAACTCCTTTCAAAAGTTAAACAAGCAGTAATTCCTGAAAAAAATAAAAACACTGATCACATGCACACTTTTTGGTATTTTTGCAAACTGATATTGGTATTTCTATAAATCTGTAAGAGGTGCTGCCCAGACTATGTATTATATACTCAAACGCGGCTAAGTTGAACATCGAATTTTCGAGTATTACACAACGTCTCTGTAAATCTAAGTAAACATATAATATTCACATTGATAACAAGGTTTATGAGGAAACCACATCGGTTTTATCACAACTTCCGGTGTATGATTCTCTACTAAACCAGTCTAGAATAGTGTGCATAACCGGATATGCATACTTAAACAACAGTACAACAAAACTAAAATAATGCATCTAAACCTAGCCACCTTACATATCACCACAGTTCTGTCAAACCTTGTCACAATGTCCCTCGAAAATTTTGCCACCTCAGTAATGATAATCACAAACTGGTATCGCAAATGATCACATACTCACAAGGTAAATGATCACAAACACATCCAACGGAAAGATCACAAACTTTTTACGCAAAAATTACAAACATCCAACGGAAAGATCACAAACTTTTTACGCAAAGATCACAAACTCATAACATAAAAGAATACAAGCACACAAGGTTAATTATCACATAATCACACCAATAATAATAATAAATTCACAACGTAAATAATTACAAATACAAAAGGTAAATTATCACAAATTCTCAATGTAAATAATCACAAATTCACAACGTAAAAAATTATTAATATTCACAACGTAAATGATCACATATTGGCAAGGTAAATGACTACAAACTCGCATCATAAATATTTACAATCTTGTAGCCTAAACTATTACAAACTCGCAGCGTAAATGATCTCAAACACATAACGTAACTGATCACAAACTCACAACGTAAATAATCACAAACTCACAACATAAATGATAACAAACTCAAGACAATCACAACAAAAAGAACACAAACACAAAAGGTAAATTATCACAAACTCACACCGCAAGTGATTGCAAATTCACAACGAAAATGATCACAAACACAACAAGTAACTGTTCAGAAACTCACAACGTAAATAAATACAAACTAACAACATAAATATTTACAAATATTCACAACGCAAATAATCTCGAACTGGCAACGTATATAATAACAAATTCACATCGTAAATAGTTACAACCTCGGAACGTAAATAATTGCAAACTTGCAGCGTTTATGATCAAGAACACCTAATGTAATTAATCATAAACTTTCAACTAAAAAAAATCACAAATTCATGAGTTAATAATCACAACCTCACAAGGCACATGATCACAAACGCACAACGTAAACATACATGAACTTAAATCATAAATAATCAGAAACTGACATTGTTAATAATCACAAACTCAAGTCGTTAATTATCGCATACTCACGACGTCAATCACAAACTCACAACGCAAATGATCACAAACTCACGAATATGTGATGACATATTTTTGGATTTTTTTTCTATACCGGAAATTCAGTATTCATGGACTTTTGGTTACAAATATTTAATTATAGTGATTTTCTCTTTTCCAGTATTGCACACCCACAGTCTACCATGATTATCCAAGGCCAATCCAAGTTGCCAGTCACATTCATGTTCAGATGTTATCAGATATTGCAAAAATTTGCCATCTTTATCTAAGACATGGACTACAGAGTTGTACGAGTCACTGATAAATATATGTCCATGTTTATCTGTGACTATATAGACTGGATGAAATGATTTCTTGAGTTCTCTCCATTCACCCTGATGTATAAATCTCTTCTGACCCTTTTGGTTAATAGCTGTTACTTTACCGCCATCTATAACTAAAATGTCACCATTTATGTTAGAACAGATACAGAAGGGGTTGGTAAATAATAATTTGTTATCCTTCGTGTCATGTTGTATGGTCCTGATATGTTGTCCACTGGTTGTAATCTCCAATATCTTACTGTCCTTGTACTTACACAACACAACAAGTACATTCCCTGTATCTATTAGAGTGATTCCCTGTGCCTCAAAGTCGTCTGCTGCTGTATATATGTCGGTAAATGTGTTATGTCCTTCTAACTTCTTTATTGTATTACCACAGCGCTCTGTCACAAAAAGATCTCCAGATGTAGAGACAGCAGCATCATACACATCAAAGTCAGTGAGGATATCCTGTATTACTTGACCATCTGATGTCACCAGTGATATACCTCTGTAATAGGGTCTCCATAACCAAGCCTGGTCATTACTTGTTGTTACTACATTGGTCATATGACTTGTAAAACTGCCAACTATCACCACATCTATCGCATCACTGACTGATGGAACGTTTTTCTTTAGCGGTATGTCAAGATGTCCAAAAAGTGCTTTTAGGTCCTCATTATTCACTTGTCTAGTTATCAGGTCCGGTGGATTTTTTTTGTCTGGTGGATCACATAGTCTGTATTTATCCAGTCTCTGCGTTACGTCTGTCACAAACTTAACCATCTCTATATTCCTCTCTCTCTGTTTTCGTTCACAATGTTGTATAAGTAGTTTAAGATCAGACATTTCTTCTTGTAGTCTTTGTTCCAATTCTGTCATGGCTTGCTTATGCTCTTTGTCTATATTTTGTAACTGTTGGATCAAGTCAGATTCCATTCTGTCAAGTCTTTTTTTAAGCTGCTTATTTCTGGCTTTTACTTCCTTGATTTTTTTGGTAATGGTCTCTGAGAATTCTAAATAATTTTTGTTGATGGTTTGAATGACATCATTATATTTTTCAGACTTTTCGTTTGTCTGCCTGATGATATTTGATAATTGTTGATGTTTGGTATCTATAACCTCTTCTACTTTTGCCATGGGGTGGTTCAGATGGACACCACTGGAAATACATTCTCTGCAGATTGGACAATTACAGGTGTTACAATACATAAGTAAATCCTCCTTCTCATGACTTGGACATTTATTCCCTATTAGATTATTTACATATATCTGAGCCGATTTTAAATTAACCATTTTGTGATGTTTTGTAGCTCTGCTCTTTAAATGTGATTTTTTACAAGTGTCGCAAACCATCTCGTTACAGTTCAAACACTTGAACATAATGTTATTGATTTCACATAACTCACATTTCTGGTCAAGGATAACTGGCCACTGGACATCCGGTACTTCTGCCTCAGCCATTTTAATAAATTATCTCTGGAAAACATACAAAAAATAACATATTTGAATTATCCTTAATAGATTCATAAGCATGCGAAACACATACCTGTACATTGTCACTTATATATGTCCTTCCCAATAGACTCATCAGGTTATCACTTATATAAGTCCTCCCCAATAGATACATCAGGTTGTCACTTATATAGGTCTTTCCTAAAAGGCTCATCAGGATGTCACTTATGTAAGTCTTTCCTAATAGGCGCATCAGGTTGTCACTTATATAAGTCTTTCCTAATAGGCGTCTAGGTTGTCACTTATATAAGTCTTTCCTAATAGGCGCATCAGGTTGTCACTTATATAAGTCTTTCCTAATAGGCGCATCAGGTTGTCACTTATATAAGTCTTTCCTAATAGGCGCATAAGGTTGTCACTTATATACGTCTTTCCTAATAGGCTCATCAGGTTGTGACTTATATAAGACTTTCCTAAGAGGTTCATCAGGTTGTCACTTATATAAGACTTTCCTAAGAGGTTCATCAGGTTGTCACTTATATAAGTCTTTTCTAATAGGCGCATCAGGTTGTCACTTATATAAGTCTTTCCTAATAGGTGCATCAGGTTTTCACTTATATAAGTCTTTCCTAATAGGCGCATCTGCTTGTCACTTATATAAGTCATTCCTAAAAGGCTCATCAGGATGTCACTTATATAAGTCTTTCCTAATAGGCACATCAGGTTGTCACTTATATATGTCTTTCCTAATAGGCGCATCAGGTTGTCACATATATAAGTCCTTACTAATAGCCTCATCAGGTTGTCACTTATATAAGTCCTTCCAAATAGGCTCCTCAGGTTGTCACTTATATAAGTCTTTCCGAAGAGGTTCATCAGGTTGTCACTTATGTAAGTCTTTCCGAATAGGCTTATCAGCTTGTCACTTATATAAGTCCTTACCAATAGCCTTATCAGGTTGTCACTTCTATGAGTCCTTACCAATAGGCTTATCAGGTTGTCACTTATATAAGTCTTTCCTAATAGACTCATCAGTTTGTTACTTATACAAGCTCTTCTTAGTAGCCTCATCAGGTTGTCACTTATATAAGTCCTTACAAATAGGCTCATCAGTTTGTCACTTATTCAAATCTTTCCAAATAGGTTCATCAAGTTGTCACTTAAATAAGCCCTTCTCCGTAGGTGCATCTATTTAAAGTCAATGATAAAGAAATACTGTATGCGATGCCTTAGCATCAGACTGGAACATATTTAAGTCCTTCACAACAGGCTCATTAGACTGACACATATATAAGTCCTTCCCAATAGGCCCATCAGACTGACACTTATATAAGCCCTTCCCTAAGACTTATTAGACTTTTATATACGCCATTCCAAACAGGTCCATTAGGCTGGCACTTATACAAGTCCTTTACAACAGGCTTATCAGACTGACACTTATATGAGCCCTTCCCAATAGGATCATCAGACAGGCACTTATATAAGTCCTTCCCAAAACACTGATCAGAGTGACACTTATATTAATAGTCCTTCCCAAAACACTGATCAGAAATACACTTATATAGGCCCTTCCTAATAGGCTCATCAGGCTGTCACTTATATAAGTCTTTCCTAAGAGGTTCATCAGGTTGTCACTTATATAAGACTTTCCTAATAGCCTCATCAGGTTGTCACTTATATAAGTCTTTTCTTATAGGCTCATCAGGCTGTCACTTATATAAGTCTTTTCTTATAGGCTCATCAGGCTGTCACTTATATAAGTCTTTCCTAAGAGGTTCATCAGGTTGTCACTTATATAAGTCTTTTCTTATAGGCTCATCAGGCTGTCAGATCACTTACATAAGTCTTTCCTAAGAGGTTCATCAGGTTGTCACTTATATAAGTCTTTTCTTATAGGCTCATCAGGCTGTCACTTATATAAGTCTTTTCTTATAGGCTCATCAGGCTGTCACTTATATAAGTCTTTTCTTATAGGCTCATCAGGCTGTCACTTATATAAGTCTTTTCTTATAGGCTTATCAGGTTGTCACTTATATAAGTCTTTCCTAATAGCCTCATCAGGTTGTCACTTATATAAGTCTTTTCTTATAGGCTCATCAGGTTGTCACTTATATTAGTGTTTCCTAATAGCCTCATCAGGTTGTCACTTATATAAGTCTTTCCTAATAGCCTCATCAGGTTGTCACTTATATAAGTCTTTCCTAAGAGATTCATCAGGTTGTCACCTATATAATTCTTTCCTAATAGCCTCATCAGGTTGTCACTTATATAAGTCTTTCCTAAGAGGTTCATCAGGTTGTCACTTATATAAGTCTTTCCTAAGAGGTTCGTCAGGTTGTCACTTATATAAGTCTTTCCTAATAGCCTCATCAGGTTGTTACTTATATAAGTCTTTCCTAATAGCCTCATCAGGTTGTCACTTATATAAGTCCTTCCCAGTAGACCAATCAGGTTGTCACTTATATAAGTCCTTCCTGATAGCCTCATCAGGTTGTCACTTATATAAGTCTTTCCTAATAGACTCATCAGGTTGTCACTTATATAAGTCCTTCCTGATAGCCTCATAAGGTTGTCACTTATATAAGTCTTTCCAGATAGACTCATCAGGTTGTCACTTATATAAGTCCTTCCCAGTAGACCAATCAGGTTGTCACTTATATAAGTCCTTCCTGATAGCCTCATCAGGTTGTCACTTATATAAGTCCTTCCTGATAGACTCATCAGGTTGTCACTTATATAAGACTCATCAGGTTGTCTATTATATATTAAGTCCTTTCCAATAGCCTCATCAGGTTGTCACTTATATAAGTCATTCCCAATAGACTCATCAGGTTGTCTATTATATAAGTCCTTTCCAAAAGCCTCATCAGGTTGTCGCTTATATAAGTCCTTCCCAATAGCCTCATAAGGTTGTCACTTATATAAGTCCTTCCCAATAGCCTCATAAGGTTGTCACTTATATAAGTCCTTCCCAATAGCCTCATCAGGTTGTCGCTTATATAAGTCCTTCTCAATACGATCATTAGGTTGTCACTTATATAAGTCCTTCTCAATACGATCATCAGGTTGTCACTTATATAAGTCCTTCCTGATAGCCTCCTAAGGTTGTCATTTATATAAGTCCTTCCTAATAGACTCATCAGGTTGTAGCTTATATAAGTCCTTCCCAATAGCCTCATCAGGTTGTCACTTTTGACTTTAGGGTTTGTCACTGAAACATAGACTGATATGTTTGTGTTTGATTTCAAGGATTGTCACTGAAACATAGACTGGTATGTTTGTTTTTGACTTTAGGGTTTGTCACTAAAACATGGACTGGTATGTTTGTGTTTGAATTTAGGGTTTGTCACTGAAACATGGACTGGTATGTTTGCGTTTGTTTTTTGGGATTGTCGCTGAAAGATGGACTGGTATGCTTGTGTTGACTTTAGGGTTTGTCACTGAAACATGGACTGGTATGTTTGTTTTTGACTTTAGGGTTTGTCACTGAAACATAGACTGGTATGTTTGAGTTTGTTTTTAGGGATTGTCGCTGAAAGATGGACTGGTATGCTTGTGTTTGACTTTAGGGATTGTCACTGAAACATGGGCTGGTATGTTTGTTTTTGACTTTAGGGTTTGTCACAGAAACATAGACTGGTATGTTTGTGTTTGATATTAAGGAGTGTCACTGAAACATAAACTGGTATGTTTGTGTTTGACTTTAGGGTTTGTCACTGAAAAATGGACTGGTATGTTTGTGTTTGACTTTTAGGATTGTCACTGAAACATGGACTGGTTTGTTTGTGTTTTACTCTGGGGTTTGTCACTATAACATGGACTAGTATGTTTGTGTTTGACTTTAGGGTTTTTCACTGAAACATGGACTGGTATGTTTGTTTTTGTTTTTAGGGTTTCTCACTGAAATATGTACTGATATGTTTGTGTTTGACTTTAGAGTTTGTCACTGAAACATGGACTTGTATGTTTGTGTATGATGTTTTGGTTTGTCACTGAAACATAGACTGGTATGTTTGTGTTTGACTTTAGGGTTTTTCACTAAAAAATAGACTGGTTTGTTTGTGTTTGTTTTTAGGGTTTGCCACTGAAACATGTACTGCTATATTTGTTTTTGACTTTAGGGTTTGTCACTGAAACATAGACTGGTATGTTTTTGTTTGATTTTAAGGATTGTCACTGAAACATAGACTGGTATGTTTGTGTTTGACTTTAGGGTTTGTCACTGAAAAATGGACTGGTATGTTTGTGTTTGACTTTTAGGATTGTCACTGCAACATGGACTGCTATGTTTGTGTTTTACTCTGGGGTTTGTCACTGAAACATGGACTGGTATGTTTGTGTTTCACTCTGGGGTTTGTCACTGAGACATGGACTGGTATGTTTGTTTTTGACTGTAGGGTTTGTCACTGAAACATAGACTGGTATGTTTGTGTTTGACTTTAGGGTTTGTCACTGAAACATGGACTGGTATGTTTGTGTTTGACTTTAGGGTTTGTCACTGAAACATAGACTGGTATGTTTGTGTTTAACTTTTAGGATTGTCACTGAAACATAGACTGGTATGTTTGTTTTTGACTTTAGGGTTTGTCACTAAAACATGGACTGGTATGTTTGTGTTTGAATTTAGGGTTTGTCACTGAAACATGGACTGGTATGTTTGTGTTTGTTTTTAGGGTTTGTCACAGAAACATAGACTGGTATGTTTGTATTTGACTTTAGGGTTTGTCACTGAAACATGTACTGCTATGTTTGTGTTTGTCTTTAGAGTTTGTCACTGAAACATGGACTTGTATGTTTGTGTATGATGTTTTGGTTTGTCACTGAAACATGGACTGGTATGTTTGTGTTTGACTTTAGGGTTTGTCACTGAAACATGGACTGGTATGTTTGTGTTTGTTTTTAGGATTGTCGCTGAAAGATGGACTGTATGCTTGTGTTTGACTTTTGGTTTGTCACTGAAACATGGACTGGTATGTTTGTTTTTGACTTTAGGGTTTGTCACAGAAACATAGACTGGTATGTTTGTGTTTGATTTTAAGGATTGTCACTGAAACATAGACTGGTATGTTTGTGTTTGACTTTAGGGTTTGTCACTGAAAAATGGACTGGTATGTTTGTGTTTGACTTTTAGGATTGTCACTGAAACATGGACTGGTATGTTTGTGTTTTACTCTGGGGTTTGTCACTGAAACATGGACTGGTATGTTTGTGTTTGACTTTAGGGTTTGTCACTGAAACATAGTCTGGTATGTTTGTGTTTAACTTTTAGGATTGTCACTGAAACATAGACTGTTATATTTGTGTTTGACTTTAGGGTTTGTCACTAAAACATGGACTAGTATGTTTGTGTTTGACTTTAGGGTTTGTCACTGAAACATGGACTGGTATGTTTGTGTTCGTTTTTAGGGTTTGTCACTAAAACATAGATTGGTATGTTTGTATTTGACTTTAGGGTTTGTCACTGAAATATGTACTGATATGTTTGTGTTTGACTTTAAGTTGTCACTGAAACATGGACTTGTAGTTGTGTATGATGTTTTGTTTGTCACTGAAACATGATGGTATGTTTGTGTTTGACTTTAGGGTTTGTCACTGAAACATGGACGGTATGTTTCGTGTTTGTTTTAGGGTTGTCGCTGAAACATAGACTGGTATTTTTGTGTTTGACTTTAGGGTTTGTCACTGAAAAATGGACTGGTATGTTCGTGTTTGACTTTAGGGTTTGTCACTGAAACATGGACTGGTATGTTTGTTTTTGACTTTAGGGTTTGTCACTGAAACATAGACTGGTATGTTTGTGTTTGATTTTAAGGATTGTCACTGAAACATAGACTGGTATGTTTGTGTTTGACTTTAGGGTTTGTCACTGAAAAATGGACTGGTATGTTTGTGTTTGACTTTAGGATTGTCACTGAAACATATGGACTGGTTGTTTGTGTTTTACTATGGGTTTGTCACTGAAACATGGACTGGTATGTTTGTGTTTTACTCTTGGGTTTGTCACTGAAACATGGACTGGTATGTTTGTTTTTGACTGTAGGGTTTGTCACTGAAACATAGACTGGTATGTTTGTGTTTGACTTTAGGGTTTGTCACTGAAACATGGACTGGTAGTGTTGTGTTTGACTTAGGGTTTGTTACTGAAACATAGGACTGGTATGTTTGTGTTTACTTTAGGATTCTCACTGAAACATAGACTGGTATGTTGTTTTGACTGTAGGGTTTGTCACTAAACATGGACTGGTATGTTTGTGTTTGAATTACGGTTTGTCACTGAAACATGGACTGGTATGTTTGTGTTTGTTTTTAGGGTTTGTCACAGAAACATAGATGGTATGTTTGTTGACTTTAGGGTTTGTCACTGAAACATGTACTGCTACGTTTGTGTTTGTCTTTAGAGTTGTCACTGAAACATGGACTATTGTGTTGTGATGATGTTTTGGTTTGTCACTGAAACATGGACTGGTATGTTTATGTTTGACTTTAGGATTTGTCACTGAAACATGGATGGTATGTTTGCGTTTGTTTTTAGGGATTGTCGCTGAAAGATGGACTGGTATGCTTATGTTTGACTTTAGGGTTTGTCACTGAAACATGGACTGGTAATGTTTTGTTTAACTTTTAGGATTGTCACTGAAACATAGACTAGTATGTTTGTTTTTGACTTTAGGGTTTGTCACTAAACATGGACTGGTATGTTGTGTGAATTACGGTTTGCACCTGAAACATGGACTGGTATGTTGTGTTTGTTTTTAGGGTTTGTCACAGAAACATAGACTGGTATGTTTGTATTTGACTTTAGGGTTTGTCACTGAAACATGTACTGCTACGTTTGTGTTTGTCTTTAGAGTTTGTCACTGAAACATGGACTTATATGTTTGTGTATGATGTTTTGGTTTGTCACTGAAACATGGACTGGTATGTTTGCGTTTGTTTTTAGGGATTGTCGCTGAAAGATGGACTGGTATGCTTATGTTTGACTTTAGGGTTTGTCACTGAAACATGGACTGGTATGTTTGTTTTTGACTTTAGGGTTTGTCACAGAAACATTTACTGGTATGTTTGTGTTTGATTTTAGGGTTTGTCACTGAAACATGACTGGTTAGTTGTGTTTGATTTAGGGTTTGTCACTGAAAATTGGATGGTATATTTGTGTTTGACTTTTAGGATTGTCACTGAAACATGGACTGGTATGTTTGTGTTTTACTCTGGGGTTTGTCACTGAAACATGGACTGGTATGTTTGTGTTTGACTTTAGGGTTTGTCACTGAAACATAGTCTGGTATGTTTGTGTTTAACTTTTAGGATTGTCACTGAAACATAGACTGTTATATTTGTGTTTGACTTTAGGGTTTGTCACTAAAACATGGACTAGTATGTTTGTGTTTGTTTTTAAGGTTTGTCACTAAAACATAGACTGGTATGTTTGTATTTGACTTTAGGGTTTGTCACTGAAATATGTACTGATATGTTTGTGTTTGACTTTAGAGTTTGTCACTGAAACATGGACTTGTATGATTGTGTATGATGTTTTGGTTCGTCACTGAAACATGGACTGGTATGTTTGTGTTTGACTTTAGGGTTTGTCACTGAAACATGGACTGGTATGTTTGTGTTTGTTTTTAGAGTTTGTCACTGAAATATAGACTGGTTCTTTGTATTTGTTTTTAGGGTTTGTCACTGAAACATGTACTGCTATGTTTGTGTTGGTCTTTAGAGTTTGTCACTGAAACATGGACTTGTATGTTTGTGTATGATGTTTTGGTTTGTCACTGAAACATGGACTGGTATGTTTGTGTTTGACTTTAGGGTTTGTCACTGAAACATGGACTGGTATGTTTGTGTTTGTTTTTAGAGATTGTCGCTGAAACATAGACTGGTATTTTTGTGTTTGACTTTAGGGTTTGTCACTGAAATATGGACTGGTTTGTTCTTGTTTGACTTTAGGGTTTGTCACTGAAACATGGACTGGTATGTTTGTTTTTGACTTTAGGGTTTGTCACTCAAACATAGACTGGTATGTTTGTGTTTGATTTTAAGGATTGTCACTGAAACATAGACTGGTATGTTTGTGCTTGACTTTAGGGTTTGTCACTGAAAAATGGACTGGTATGTTTGTGGTTGACTTTTTGGATTGTCACTGAAACATGGACTGGTATGTTTGTGTTTACTCTGGGGTTGTCACTGAAACATGGACTGTATGTTTGTTTTGTGACTGTAGGTTTGTCACAAAACATAGACTGGATGTTTGTGTTTGACTTTAGGTTTGTCACTGAACATGGATGGATCTTTGTGTTTGACTTTAGGGTTTGTCACTGAAACATAGATGGTTTGTTGTGTTTAACTTTAGGATTGTCACTGAAACATAGTCTGGTATGTTTGTTTTTGACTTTAGGGTTTGTCACTAAAACATGGACTGTTATGTTTTTGTTTGAATTTAGGGTTTGTCACTGAAACATGGACTGGTATGTTTGTGTTTGTTTTTAGGGTTTGTCACTGAAACATGGACTGGTATGTTTGTGTTTGTTTTTAGGGATTGTCGCTGAAAGATGGACTGGTATGCTTGTGTTTGACTTTAGGGTTTGTCACTGAAACATGGACTGATATGTTTGTTTTTGACTTTAGGGTTTGTCACAGAAACATAGACTGTTATGTTTGTGTTTGATTTTAAGGATTGTCACTGAAACATAGACTGGTATGTTTGTGTTTGACTTTAGGGTTTGTCACTGAAAAATGGACTGGTATGTTTGTGTTTGACTTTTAGGATTGTCACTGAAACATGGACTGGTATGTTTGTGTTTGACTTTAGGGTTTGTCACTGAAACATGGACTGGTATATTTGTGTTTGACTTTAGGGTTTGTCACTGAAACATAGTCTGGTAAGTTTGTGTTTAACTTTTAGGATTGTCACTGAAACATAGACTGTTATATTTGTGTTTGACTTTAGGGTTTGTCACTAAAACATGGACTAGTATGTTTGTGTTTGACTTTAGGGTTTGTCACTGAAACATGGACTGGTATGTTTGTGTTTGTTTTTTAGGGTTTGTCACTGAAACATAGACTGTTATGTTTGTATTTGACTTTAGGGTTTGTCACTGAAATATGTACTGATATGTTTGTGTTTGACTTTAGATTTTGTCACTGAAACATGGACTTGTATGTTTGTGTATGATATTTTGTTTTGTCACTGAAACATGGACTGGTATGTTGGTGTTTGACTTTAAGGTTTGTCACTGAAACGTGGACTGGTATGTTTGTGTTTGTTTTTAGAGTTTGTCACTGAAAAATAGACTGGTTTGTTTGTATTAGTTTTAGGGTTTGTCACTGAAACATGTACTGTTATGTTTGTGTTTGTCTTTAGAGTTTGTCACTGAAACATGGACTTGTATGTTTGTGTATGATGTTTTGGTTTGTCACTGAAACATGGAATGGTATGTTTGTGTTTGACTTTAGGGTTTGTCACTGAAACATGGACTGGTATGTTTGGTTTGCTTTTAGGGATTGTCGCTGAAACATAGACTGGTATTTGTTGTTTTGACTTTAGGTTTGTCACTGAAAAATGGACTGGGTATGTTCGTGTTTGACTTTAGGGTTTGTCACTTAAACATGGACTGGTATGTTTCTTTTGACTTTAGGGTTTGTCACTGAAACATGGATGGTATGTTTGTGTTTGACTTTAGGGTTTGTCACTGAAACATAGGACTGGTATGTTTGTGTTTGTTTTTAGGGATTGTCGCTAAACATAGACTGGTATTTTTGTGTTTGACTTTAGGGTTTGAACTGAAAAAATGGACTGGAAT